>JARDVY010000035.1:4802500-6002500 GCA_029030555.1 Ornithoptera alexandrae
AAATTGAACGCTGGCAATGGAGCGGGCTGCGTGAGAGATATCAGACGCCGAACGAACACTGCGTGCACAAACTTTCTTGTCATATTATAACTATGGGATTATTTAAGCATTTATCAGTTAAATTTTCATTATCAATTCTTTATATGCTTTATTGCTAAATATAGTGAACTGGCCGTTTGCTTCCGCTGGTCGAAAATGTACCTCAAGTCTTTGCTGCCGGAAACCGTCTAGGTGGCTACCACCGCAGCGCCTATTTCTGTCGCCTAACATTAGTGCGCAAACATTACTGCGTTCCGGTTTGAAAGGCACTGTAGCTAGTTTAATTACTGGGGTAACGACACTCGATGTCTTATGTCTCAGACGACTAGCGCAATTTGGTGCGGTATAATTGTAATAGGTAGACGTATTACTTATCATTAAGAAAAACGTTCCGCTCCTCTCGTCGCTTAATAAAATAAAAGAAATACGGTCATTCTTAAAAGTTTCACCATGAAGTTTTTATGTACAGTTATACAATAATTTATCCATTCCATCCATTTATTACATTAGACGAAATGATGGTAAATTCAGTAAAACTACCCTCGGTGCAACTCATTAAGGAATAGATTTAACCTCCCATAAGATTGGACTTTCGATAAAGAAGATCATCCTGTATGCGCGACATTTGCTAAGCTGCATCGTGGATAAATAACTACAACTCTCTCCTTGTGGAAGGTGACACTGAGTTCTATCACTGGAAACATTTAGTGGACTCTTATATCTATGCCTGCATATAGTTTTTAATAAAACTGTATAGTTATTATCTGTTTTATTCGATATATGTTGTAGATTAAGTACAGTTGGAAAAGGTACAAAGGCGCGGCATTCATTATTCATTTAGACGTAAGCGTTTAGCAGATGTCTTGCTAGATTTCATTTTATCTATAAACAAACACTCGTTGATTGTAAATTGTAACTTAAAACATTTACCACCATTTTCTTTAAACGATTTCTAAGTGAAACAATGTAGGTTAACGTGTTCCCACGTTTATGTCTTTTAATATTCCAACCGCAATCGATTTATGTTAATAGTTTTCCATTATATTGAAATACAAGAACGTTTCATTTCAGGATGGGATCCCTTTTACATAACTACGGCTTCACTCCATCATTTTGATATTTGGGTATATAAACATGCAGTATTTGATTCCTCTACTCTACTCAATATTTTGCACCGCTTTTATGAATGGGATATCACTATAATTAAGCAAAGACAATATAAGATAATCATTAATCACTTCACAAATTTCAATAATATCTTATAAAATCACAATTGGACGAATGAAAATAACTTTGACTATTGGTATGATTATTTCCGGATGTTGACGTTAACATAGTCGCTTACGTTACAAGTAATATTATCTACAAAATCCGTTTTACGAAATATTTTACTTCACACATGGGAGAAGAATTTATTGAGGAGAGATTTCTTGATTAAGAAGTGTTTTTTCACATCCTAAGTTAACAATGTTGATGGTAAAAAAAGAATGCATACTATTCTTTTGGTGTTAAAAAATAATTAAATGAATAAGATGTCTAATGTATAAAGTAAACCGCAGTTTTAATCTTATGTACCAATATTGCTGATAACAAGATTTTAAGAAATATCGAGCAAGAGGAAAAACAAGCTGACGTTATTTTATCTGACGTAGATGCCAGCATTAAGCCAAGTTTAACGTGCTTATATTATCTGGGATGTTATCAAATGATAACGAGTGAAAACGTTGTTCCTTTTATCCTTAGTTCATAAAGACAAAATTTTGATACAAAAACTTAATCATGATTTAAAATTTTAACCACGCCAAGACTAAAGCATGTTATAAAAACACTAATTTATCTTCCCTTTGCAGCGACTAATCAAAAGTTCAAAACTCAAGGAACCGTACCAATGTCTCTGCGTCGTAGAGTATTCATCTTCATCGACTAAAAATAACTTCAATTTATTTTTTTTTGTCTTTTATATAAATATTATTAATTATAAGTTGTTTATTTGATATAGGTAGATACTACAATCTACAATTCTCTTTATTGTTGTTCATAGTACACAATTAATATATAATCTGTACATGTTACGTAACAACATATGTATGTTTGAATATTACTATAATAACTATCTGTATTAATCGTTACTATGTAAGTATAAGGAAAATTATAATTACATGATAATATAGATTATTACAAATACTCAACCCATATAATTCACGTTAACCTCACGTAATAATCTAGTGTTGTATTTAAACTGATTATTTAGGCAATCGCATTACAACAGCCTTAAACGTGCCAAGGTCCTGGCGTGCAGTTCGACACTGTGCCTTTGAACCGGTGTTATATAAATCAAGAAGTTTACGGTTTAAAACTATCACATCGATAAAACAAACTTTTCATATTTGACTTATAGTTTCACAAATAGCAGGTCTCCTTTAATAAAGAACCTCTAGATAGGTAACACCGCAAACTTTTTGCAGCGGCCATAAGTTTATATGTTTTCATCGGTTAAATCCAGTTTAAACACGCATTAAAGTAGCTAGTCGCTAGTAAAATTATTAAAACAATGAGAAATATATTTTTTCATGAAAAATGTTTATAAGACATGCTATAGTTTCAATCCGTTAGCAAGGTTAATAGATGATGATTTATCAACTTTCATACGGTTCAACCAATTTTTCACATCAACTTAAAGATTTTAATCAATAAATTAATATACTCTACTAAGTTTTTTTAAGTATCATAATATTTTATTATACTTAACATTTAAATAATAAATAAGAAAAACTTGATTTTAAGTATTAAATAAGTAAAATGTATTTTTTTAACTCAACAAAGCTACGAGACAAACGGAACGTTCATCTGATGGTAGTGATATGCCAACATAATAAAGCGGCGGTAGTTAGGATGATGACTCCACCACATTTCGCTCGTCGCCGTGAGACATAGGCATTTCGTTGCTCCAGTAATCCCACTAGCTCCAGCGCTCTTCAAACCGGAACACAATAATATTTACACGCTACTGTTTGGCGACAGAAATAGGCGCTGCAGTAATACCAACCTTGACGGTCTCTGGCAAAAGAGACCTACCACCAGTAAAATGTATAAAAACATAACTTGATATAAGTTATTTTTAAATATAAAGCATGATGCGTCACATCTCATATGACGTCAAGCAGTTTTATCAGACACCTTGTGGTAGTTTAACTTTAATACTTTGGACATAATTATAACAATGGCTATCGCGACGGTGACCACAACTTAAAACATTACTGAGCTTCAGCGACACATTATTTTATCCGTATGCTGTGTGGATAGCTGAAGGTGACTTTCCCCAACGTTTGCATTTCACACGTTTTCAAAGCAACTATAGAAACTCGTTATATCGTTACATAACTGCGCAAAATGGTGGATGCTGTTATTAATATGGAAGAGTCGACGGAAATAGTTATATACTAATGCAATAACTTTGCTATTTCTTTAAAAAACAATAAAAGCGATAAATATAGTAACATATAACTTTCAACAATAGTAATTAATAGTTAACATTAGATCTTTTTTTTTAATAGACCAAGACCTGATCATTGTGCTTATATATCTGTCCTTAGAAAATATACCTTGAGTCAAAAGCAGCGTGGTATCAGATCGGCTCAAGTACGAGACATGCAGCTAGAAGCAGCTTATATTACATATAAAAATGCAATTACTAGTAACACGATGTTTGTCGTTAGTGAACGCGATCCCATCCTATAAAGAACAATACATTCATTGACAATAAAAATTTCTTATATATTAACACTGTAGTAATTAAAAACGAAAATAGAAACTTTCAAATAAATTTCTTTTGATTAGAAACTCTTTATAATATTTGGAGAAGTCGATTTATTATGCGAATGTTAATAAACTATCACAACTGAACTATGTTAAAATATAAAAAAATAACAGTTGCAACGTTTTTGCTCAATAAATAAATTTTATTTTAATTATTAAAGTAGGTTTTCAGTTCATGGATTCGCTACGAAATATATGTAGATAACTATGTTAATAAACTTACCAAATTATGTGTCGAATGCGGGACCAGGAAATCTGGAAAATATATGTAACATTGATCAAATTTAATGTCACAAGAGTATAAGGTTATTTGGACAGGTTACAAATCTACTTAGGTAATTATATAATGTTAATAAGCAACATGACCTTCGGTTCATCATCGAGAAGTATATTCCTCATAAAGTATTTTTTATTAATTTAACTTTGTTGAATAATTTATCGCAAGAGCGATTTGCAGAAATGTTGTTAACTTTTTTTTATCTACAATAGCTATACGATATTGACTACACATGGTGTTTTCTTATTTTCATTTTACTTATTTATGGGTCATAAAGTGCTAACATAATCTTAACTGTAATAAATAGGTTGTACACTATATGTGTTTTCATATACATATATTAAAGAAATAATAAAAAAAATAAGACTGAGGGGTCGAATTGTAAAGCGTACTCGTTCAGAATATTCAGGCTTTCATATGTTAAAATTAGAAATACAGCAATGCTACTATGGAAACAGATTTCGAATATGAGAACAGTAGCTAATTATCTACCTTAAAATCTTACTAGTAATTAAACTCCGCAACTAGTGGCTCTGGTATTAAACCACTGTGCTAGACAATAAAGGGGTTTAATAATTTCACCGTAAAAAGGCAAGTGTTTCTAAATGTAAAAACAGTGACTAGTTAGCCAGATGTTAAAGCCCCATTGACGACTACAACTGATTCTCGTAATAAATCATGACGATTTTTATTATATGAAGACACATGTTAAGCATCAACAAATATATAAGTGGGCGTAGCGGGACCTGTCGCGTGGACTGACAACGCGAATTGGAAGAACGACTGGCCGTTGTCGAAATCATCTCGGCACAGGTGAAAGCAGACGGACGCGTCTTACGCACAGAATTGCTTGCGGCGGGTTAGCAGATTGCGAGCGATTATGGCCGAACGTCAGCGATAGGCGCGTGTACCAATGTATTTAACATTCCTGCATATTTAAGTCGACTCCAACTGTGAGAAAAACCGAAAAAGTTGATAAAATATTAAAAAAAATATACCCGATTACTCTCTTCGTATTATTATAGGTTACTAGCTATTCGCCGTCCGTTTTGCTGACCGGAATATAGAATTAGATTTGAAATTTGTCACAAATATTTCCGAGCACCACGCCTCTCGCGGGCTTCTTCTAGTTATTATTGATTTTACAAAATTCCTTCTCGGCGACTTTCTTCGAGGATCGAATTTTGTAAAATTCACTCTTACCTGACCTCTAAATGGTAGAAGCAATATTTCTGCAAAATTTTGAGTGTACGTGTAATAGTTTCGGAGATAGCGTAATAAGACAAGAAATCTTTGTATATCTCCTATAAATATATATATACAATAAAGCTAGATAAAAATATCTTCATACCGACCACGTATATATTCTGTACGAAGTTCTGTTTTAAAAATATTTTCATTCTTAACCCTGCAAATAAAAAACAAAATAAAAACATGATAACTACATATGATTTGTCAATAGTACTGTCGCTAAATGGGTTGATGCATTCGCTAAGATTTAATATTTATGGGTATTTTTTACCAATCAACATCGGTAAAATGTTGAAAATGTATGTAGCAGAAACATACAAACTTTATATTCAACTAGTAATATAAATAACCTACAATATATACATACAAAAATATACAAAGTACATTTACGTTAGTGTTCACTCCATGAGATGTTATTTGGATAAAACTTTCTCAACAGTCTTTTAATATTAGCGCCAAAACAACGAAAATTAAAAGGTGTTGTAACTTATAAAAAAGCCGAGTCTATTTAGAAATAAACTTTGTTTTTAAAACATTACTGTCGTAGTTACTAAGTCGAAAACTTGGGCTCGGAGATTGGAACCGAGACCTACATCTAAATGGTAGATAATTTTGTTCTTATTCTGTTGGCTATGTAGAGCGAGACCGACTAGCCGATATCTACCTAACGCAAGTACGCAACAGAATTTACATTACAATCATTTAGCATTTTTGTATACACAAATAAAATATCTAAACGCATCATGATCATCATCATCATTTAAACCGATGGACATCCACTGCTAGACATAGGTCTCTTGTAATGTATTCCGCAAAGCGCAGTCTGCGCTGTCTTAATTCAGTGTCTTATCTTTTACATACATATATAGGGTGGCGCAAAAGTAATCCTCCTATCAGAAAATGCTATAAATTTTGCGTTGATGTAAAAAAATTAAAAGACCAAATAAAAATAATCCACAGGAAGAATCAAAGTTTTTCATTTTTTTTTTAAATTACAGCCACCTTGTATACAAGGTATACAAGATGGCGCAAAAATAACCTTCCGATGTTTTTTGGCTGTAATTTAAAAAAAAATGAAAAACTTTGATTCTTCTTGTGGATTATTTTTATTTGGTCTTTTAATTTTTTTACATCAAGGCAAAATTTATAGCATTTTCTGATAGGAGGATTACTTTTGCGCCACCCTGTATATTACGCCTCGATTCTTTTTATGTCCTTTATCCACTTAGTGAGGGATCTGCCAACACAGCGATTTCCGTTGCGAGGTCGTCATTCTAACACTTCACGACTCCAACGTCCATCGGTTCCACAAGCTATGTGCCCCGCCCATTGCCACTTCAGCCTCGCGACTCATCGGGGCTAAGTCAACGACCCTGGTTCTTCTGCGGATTTCTTCATTATATCACACATTAATACATACACATACATATTACACTATTGTTAATAGTGTAAAGGTACATTTTGGTCATGGCTCTTAGGCATAAGATGTTGATCCACTGTTCCCACTAATTTTAAACAGGAGCAGAGCAAACGGGATACAAAGAATATATTATAGAAAGTATATTATCTATTTTTTAAATATTATTATTACTTTCAAGGTTGAAAAACTAATAAAATACTCCATAATAAAACTAAGGTTAAGAAAATTATCTAATAATCAATGTCTTAATATTACCATAAATAATCAACACGCGTTTTACTATATAAATTTTAACGGTAAGTTTTGATGCTTTACCATTCTAATGGTACTCCATAAAATGTTTCGTAATCATAAAGAAAGCTTCCGACAAGAGTCAATGAGGTCTTTGAATGTTTTTACGTAACTGAGGTCTGCAATAAATAAATTGAATTAACGGAAATATTTATGCGATGAATGAGTAAATACACACAGTTAAATAAATTAACATCTAAACAGCCCACTGTATAAAGGTTATCTAGTGGTAGGTCTCTGTTCTCTAAGATCGTCAAGGTAGATACCATTGTAGCTCCTATTTCTGCCGACAAACGGTCGTGTGTAAACATTACAGTGTTCCTATCGGAAGGATTGCTGTAGCTATTGTAATTACTGAGGTAACGAGACTCAACATCTTAAGTTTCAGGAGATGAGCGCAATGTGATGAATAATTATTATCCTAACTAGTGCCATGTTGTTCAGGTGAACGTCTTGCTCGTCTTGTTACTTAATTGACTGAAATAGAAAAAAATCCAAACATTACGAAGAGATAATCAAGCATCATTTATTAAAGATGCTGTCTAAGTAGAAATTGGCGGCTATTGAATATCAAGAAAAGATCTTGGAAAAAATCGGTTCTCTCGCTTTGCTTTTTTTACTTGAAGTGCGATGGAATAGAACCTCTTTCGAGAATATTCACTTGAATTATGCTAAGTAATTAGATCTAACACGCAGAGACACATTTATGAGTAAATATTGTTTTAATTATTGTGTTAATTTATTTACTCGACAGCATTAAACTGATGCCCGATGTCGGTGCCTTTTACGTAAATAATTGTCAACAACCTTCTAGTGACCGGATGTGTGAAACTATTAAGGCAAATCATTATACCAAATGTATATGTATCCAGCGAAGTGCGTGACAAATCAACCAATGAATAAATTTTTTATATATTTAAATAATAAGTAGTTAAAATGGTAATTTTGACATTTTAATGTCATTCGAAACAACTCGAATATCAATTTATAGGGATAGATGTAACAGAATAACAATTATAAAAAAAAAACTGTTAGGAATAATACATACGGTAAAAAATAATAAAAATTTTTATATGTATCAAGAGGCATCGAAACTTCTGAATCTAATGTATAATTAAAATAAGTCGACTCATCTGTATATAGATTAACTATCGTTTCATATATAAAACTAAAAGGTTAAAGTTTACTTTTGTGATCTTTTTAATCATCATTTTTCTCATTTCATCATTTTTATATGAAAGATACAAATGGCAGAAATACTGTTAATATTGTATTTACTATCAATCACTCTCGGATTTGATGAGAAAGAGAACGTAAGAAGGATAGAATTAAATAGAATAAAAGACTGAAAACCTCAGTTCTATGACAACTTTTTTTTTCAACAATTTTTTTTTAATGTTGACATGACTTAGATACGAGTCCTTTAGCCGAAAACATCAAGAAACGTTATCATGTAGGTCTACATACAAAGTGTTTCTCATAATTATACCGGACACCATTAGCTAGGTACCACCGCAACGCGTGTTTCTGCCGCCAAACAGTAGTGCGCAAATATTACTGTGTTCCGAATGGAAGGGCGATGTAACTAGTGTAATTACTGGGGCAACGAGACTCAATATATTATGTATTAAGCGACGAGCGTAATATGGTGAAGTGTGTATCACTCTTACTAGTGTCACCTTATTATGGATGGACGTATCATTTACCATCAGGTGAAACTTCCGCTCGTCTCGTCGCTTAATTGAATAAATAAAACGACAACTACAATACTCTAAAATCGACAGTATAATAAATAATTAAAATAGAAAGGATACCGTACGTAAATTTACTTGTATTAAATATTACAAAAGTAAAAATATTTACTAATAAATATTTCTATATAATTTTTGAATAATGTATCTTTTCTATTATTCATTAAAGAGTTATAACATAGTAAAATGTTTAAAACCAAAGTCATTGTTACGTTTTTTACAATATTGTTTATTTCATTGTAAATAATAGTACCCCCGGCGTGTTGTCGGTCTGTCTCGTGCTGTTTCTATATTTAGCATGACCGAGCAATCACCTCAGTTGCTACCAAGGCGTAGATGTACTATTCACACAGGTACTTAAATCTGGTCTGTAGTGTGTACAACCTGAACTGCGTAACTCTTGTACTTTAATCTATTATTTATTTAAATTAATGAAACTTTCTTTATAAGCAAAAAAAAACTAATATGACTAGTGCAAAATGATTCACATTTATTTTCCTACTCCTGGTGTTCATTTTAATAATCTGCAAAGAATAGACATGTTAAAAAATATTATTTATACTCATTATAAAACTGTCTATAAAAAATTATCCTTCATCATTCATTATTACAAAAGACGTTTATAGTTTTTACAGTATTTATATCCATACAAATAAATTTATAATCGTAGTTACGATTATTTGTAAACTTCCCGACTAAGGTTTTAAAAAACACTTTGATGCGTAATAAAATAAAAGCCTCATAGCTTTTAATAATTGCTACAAGATCAGATCAAAATCGAGGAATATATTTCATAAACTACACTAGTTTCTCAATCTATTGATCTTAATAATCAATGCAATAACTACGATTCTGTAATAAGGTCAAAAGTATAATTTTATTAATCGATTGTTAAAAAATTTCAACAAAATTATTAAGAAACATTTATATTAACAAATATTTAGTAGCAACCGTATTAATATAACTCTTTTGCAACGAATTCAACATACTATTGCAATTGGCTAACTTTCGTATCAAAAATCTATTCCTGTCTTACATAACATATGATAAACCATTTTATGTTCTCACTGTTAGTATTTGAAGATTTTTCTACCAGGGACAAACTTAAGGCTGTAATCGCTCAATTTGACCTTATATATGTCACAAATTATTTAAAACCGCTGATTTCTTCTATTTTCTCGCGAAGTATTCTTTTAAAGAAAGCTGAAGCACAATCGCAACTTTTTTTCATCATTATGACAACAGATGGACTTCTCTTACGGTAACTTAAATTCCAATTACAAATGTAAATTAACTTTATTAAAGAGAAATAAATGTTTCAATATTTTAATAGAAAAATAATTACGAGACAGAGGTACACTTACCGCACTTATATATATAGATATCTCAAGTAAGTGATAAAGTTATTGTTGAGGTTAACTTTATAGAATAAATTTAACATTCAATTCAATTCTAGTTATAAAAAACGCTGTATAAAGATGCTAATACACTGTTTATTGACAATACTTAACTTCAAATTCGTATGATTTTAAGCAACAATGGATCTGAAGATATCAACAACCCAAATCCAGGACCAGATCAACAATGTAAGTAAGATAAGGTAAATCATCATCTAAACTTTGCAACCATCACAGGAACTGAAACCTTTTACAAAGTACATACAATTATATCTCAGAAGACAGTTTTTCTACATTACTGTCCTGATTATTTACTTATTAAAATAAATTATAAATAACGTGTTCAAAACGGAAATACTTATCAACACACAGAGATTCATTTCAAGACTGCCTTAATGACCCATTGAAGGTGGGAGTTGGACTATGCCACTTCCAGACGCTAAGCACTTTCTGTCTTATCTTATTTTACTTGCACTGCAGTTAAGTAACACTTTACGTGAATAATTCCGCGTTCAGTTCCAACTGAAAGTTTTATTGCAAAACGGCTTTAGAAAAACCATCTATGAATATTCACTTGACGCAATGTGCCCGTTCAAAAGATAATTTGTTTTTATTACAAAACAAGCAAAATTTAATAATATATAAATATACCCCATGATGAGTTTTGTTAGTGGTAGGCTCTGGCTAGACTTAATTCTATCTTGGACTACCTTCATATTGTAAATCTGCTGCTATAACGGAATTGCTGTGCTTCGATATAAATATATGAGGAACAAAGTGCTGTGGACAAGGACGCTCCAACACCCACACCCTTAATGTCAAGTAACACCACGTAAAATTAAAGCTATGTTTTAGTCTATTGTAGATAAAAAAAATTAAATGTTCTGTAGATAATATTGTACATGACGAATATAGTATTGTGGGACTCCTTATAAAACTGGTTTATAAAATTATAATACTTTAAAAAATACTTATAATGTTAGACTAAGGATAAGTTGTAATAATAAGAGTTATCATAATCGGGGTCCGCGTAACCTGTTTGGACGGAGCAGTACCGGTAAGTGCAACAACCCTATTCCCGTGCGTGTTGCCGGGTAACGACGGTGGTGTCTAACTCCAGCCACGCCTACACAAGTAACCGATAGGTAAAATAAATTGTACCATATCGAATGGTGTCTTTGGTTACATTAATATCTGTCAAATGTTAATGCCGAAAGATCTGGAAACGCCCTGTACAACTTTTCGTATTATTTATGTTGTGAGGTGCTGTACTCGGGAAAATTTATATAACTCAAAAGAAGTTCAGTGAATTATAATATAGCTTAGTATACTTGAGATTAACATAACTATATTTGTATACAAATATTTTAGAAAAATATTTCTATTAGTTGGGAATGCATAAGTTTTAATTTATGTCAATGATGACCATCATTAAGTCTTCTTCACACTGAAGTTTAACAGTGAGATTGAGAAAAGTATTCCAGTATTCATCTACTCTTTTCAATTGACGATATTTAAACCCACTCTTCCTTAGATCAATACTGTTAACTTAATCAAACATGACAAATTAACTAATTTGTTTTATATTTACAAGTGTTTAAAAATAATGAAACAATCTATGTATTTTTAAAAATTAATAATTTTATATTAGACAAAATAAATAATAATACATTATACTTACAATAAAAATTTGAACAATATATGCGCTAAAATAATAATTATTATATTACACGTACGTTAAACGACAAGATTCAAAATAAAAATTGTTTTAGTATCGTCAGTTGTAAATCTTCTTATATTATTGACCCTGGCATTAGATGGAAAGTAACCCCTCTAATAACACATTAAAATTATACCACAATAGTAAAACTGACCTTTTATACGATAATGAAAAATTTACAATATGTTATAGGTAATAAAGTTCAAAATAATTTGTATATGTAGTAAAGAAATCACCGCAAATATAATCGAGTAAAAAAAATAAACCGATTGCGTTGGGTGGTCGAATGATGATTTAATGACTCGTGAACATATTGTAACTTTAATCCCTTCTTATTGAAATATATCATTTGATTTAGATTTTAAATGTATAAATTATTTCACCTAAATTTCTGTTTAGAAATGTGAGTGTAGTCGTATTTATAGTTCCAAATAAAAACGATATAACCATTAATCTACTTATCTCCAATTTCAACAAATAAAATCTTTACTATGAAAGAATCTTAACTTTCTTTTCTGGTGGTAGGTCAATGTTGCCAAAGACTGTCTAGGTAGGTACCACCGTGGTACATATTTCTATTTATATAATACTGTGCAAATGCACATTATTTGGAGTTTGGAGAGTAATATTTATCACTGAGTTCGAAGGGCGTGGTAGGTAGTGTAATTACTGAGGCAACGAGACTCAACATCTTATGTTTCAGGTGACGAGCGCAATGCGGTGCATATAATTATATCATCCTAACTAGCACTACGGCTATGGGCAGGCGTATCACTTACCATCATATGAACATCCAGCTCGACTCGTTTCTTAATTAAATAAAAGAATAATTTAGAACATTTTAAGTATTTATTGCATTTTGTCTTGATTTCTGTCTGAAAAATTTTAACACCAATTCTATTTTTCGTGGATCAGTTACTATTTTACACCTTTCTCTGTTCGAATTTTAGTTAAATAGATAAAAACCTGCGAATATTTTTATGTTAAACTATAAAACGCAGAAGTGTACAATGTGTAGGAGTAATTTACAAATTGTATTATTAGACCTGACATTTGAAACTTTAAAATTTAAGCAGAAAAAACACATTTACATATGTAATAACTAAGTAATCTTTTGCTTTGAACATTTAAGTACTAACAAAGATCAACGATGTATTAAATTTATCTTTTATTACGACTGAATAGTAATCGATGAAATAAAACTCGTTGATGTCTTTTGTATCGATGTATTATCTATTAATATACAAGTAGAATAAATAATAAAAGTATAACTTGCAAGTATGAGTTTCGAGATCAAGTACACTTCTATAAATATCAAGTAATTTCAAAACGATTCATGTAAAAGTTTAAATGATTTCAAGCTATTTATAACGTTGCTGCCATCTTTACAAACGTAAAAATGTAATACGTTTTTTAATGAAAAATAGATGTAATAATTTTTTTCTCTCAAATGAAAAATTACTTAATCTAATAGCTTTTTAATTTGTAGTACACGACGCAGTCATAGTTATTTTCATATAAGAAATTTGTGGTAATCAGAAATATTATTGTTTATCACCGACGTACATACGTAAACAAACAAACAGTACAATCAACGTTTGATGTTTATTGAACGCATTCATTATTGAATCAGGGAAAACAATGCCTAATAAAAACCACTGATATCGACTAGTACAACAACATTCTTATATCGTTTCGTCATCCGATTGAAGGTCTCGGTCTCTGATTAAAGTTTTTTTCTATTTTAATGTTCTTACTTAATATACCTAGTAATGAAGTCAGTAACAAAACTTTGTAAATGAACACATGTTTTATAAGCAAACCATTAAGTACATAGATAGTTTCAGGTAGGTTCATATAGATATATTATATGAAATGTTCATGTATCACATATTTAAGTTACTATGTAATATAGAAGAAACAACATAAGAGCATTTTTGAAATGTTAAAAATGATCTTGTATAACTTATTTTATTATGATTAATTACTTTAGTGATGATATTTCATAGTTATAAGGACATTAGTTTCGTAAAATCGCTTTAACACGTAAATGTTGTAAGATTTAAATAACCACGTCAAATGTCAATAAATTCTCATAGGCTTCGACAAATGGCGGAATGGTTTCTAATATGCCACATTTAAAACATCTGGGCCAGTAACCTGGCATAGCGACTATATTACAAGATTGCTATTGCTCTCTTTTATTCCTTTAAAGTTAAAGGAAGGAAGAAGAAAGAAGAAAGGAGTTAATACATTTATTTACACGGTGATAATAACCTTCCAATGTATACAAAGGTCACCGACATAGCCCAAAAGATTACTAGACCTAAGTGGCAGGGCACATTGCTCGAAGGACCGACGGCCGATGGAGCAGTAAGGTTCTCGAGGGGCGGCCGCGTACCGATAGACGTAGTGTTGGGAGGCCCCCACAAGGTTGACCGACGATCTGCTGAGGGTCGCAGGAAGCCACTGGATGCAGGCAATGCGAAACGGATCAATATGAAGATCTTTGGGGAGGCGTATGTTCAGCAATGGACGTGTATCGGGTGATATTCATGATTATAATACATAAAACAGTAGCAACTCCCTGTATTTAACATAATACTTAATAATTTAAGCACTAATCAACTAATATTATATCAATTATATTACACATATATTATATTACAAACGGCTATTATATCAATTATCTTCTAGTTTAGCATGTATTAACTAAACAAATAACACGAACTAATCTAATTCATTTCTACATTATAATTATAGTTCATGGTATTTTTCCATCATTGTGTCAAATCTTCATATTTTTTTTGTGGAAATGCGAAGAAAAGGGGGAAGGTTAACACCAACGGGTGCCCTTGAATTTGTATACGCCTCACAGTAATAGTCGACGGGTAGCCTGTACAAACTGCGATCAATGGATTCTTGATGATAACATCATGATATTATTCAGTAAAAGCTACTCAAGAAATTTCTAATTTTTGGGAACGGCGAGTTAAAACATTATAACTCAACTGTTCAAGAGAAAAACCAAAAAAAAAAAAAAAAAATTTTAGTAAACTCTATTTTTTTATTTTACCACCTTATTCGTCTTATTTTTTTTCTATTGTCATAAGCATCGTGGTAAATAAATCAACTAGTTAAATGGAACTGTTGTAGATGTTTATTTCATTACTAATGTGACATTACTAAATCTATGTAACAAAAATACCTTGCATTGTTAAAAATTAACTAGTATAGTGTTACATATTTATGAGATTACTGCATTTTTTTTTGCCACATCTGTATTTTTTAATATTACGCTACAAGAGTCCAGCTTGCAAAAGCATTGCTGTAACACCCGTAAACTTACTCCGAATCGTCGAAAGCGCGAGCTATACGATTAAAATCGTTAGATCTCCTGATAAAATGCAATTAGTATAAACACCACTCACCCACCGATCGATCCGTTAAGTTGCACGCGACAATCCCGTAACACACCAATTTGTGGCACACTATATCTATCCTTCAAGCGTAACTTTCAAAACACTGTCCTCGCAATCGCAAGCTTCCTTTGTCGCATAAGCGAAATGTTTGATTTCGTAATAAAGTTAAACTATGTTTTTTATACGATTTCACACAACGTTGAATGTAACACCAATTAATAATGATTGCTTATACATTCGATTTTTTGCCCATACATGCGACACGTCTTACTCGTACCGCGGTTCGCGCTTCACTGGAGGAAGAGAAGTGAGAAGAGACACGTCATACGCTGCGCCCGCGCCGTGCTCACCTTTACTAACTATACGGCGCTTGCAAAATTTGATGCTTTGAGAATGTGTAAAGAACTAATTGAAATATATACGTGATTGACTTAAAATGTATGTGAATATATACCTATAAATTATGTATGTGAATTTTATGTTTTCTTCACTGTTAATAGCTCTTTTCTTAAAAGCTAACAAAAATGATTTTTAAAAAACTTTTTTATCTACAAAGTGACCAAACGGACATTACTACCTTATGGTAAGTAATACGCCTGCCCATAGCACGTAGCAACAAGTAACGTAGCACTAGTTCAAATGATATATACACAGCACCAAGTTGTGTTCGTCGCTTTAAAACCTAAAATTTTAGTTACCCCAATAATTTCTCTGACTACAACGCCCCACAAAAAGGAACATAATAAAGTTTTGCACAGGAATAGGAAAACACTGTTTGGCGAAGTAAATAGAAGTTGCACCGGTGACAGTCTCCAGAAACAGAACCTACCACCAGTAAATTTGACGTTGCATTATATTTAAATGGTATTAAATAAGTATAAGGTAGTACAAGAAGTTGTTAAGAAACATTAATTCGTCTTAAAAAGTTTATAAATGTAGAAATAAAGTCAGCATCCAAACACCTCTCGAACTACAGTAGTAAAGACAAACACATGTTAGCCTCTGTACAACCCATCTAACTATATATAGGTTATTACTAAAAAAATAACCAAATTTAATATTTTCACGGTAGTATTAAAACATAAAAAGGCATATCTTCACAGGTTGATTTACAAGGAAGCACAATATACTATAACATTATCGATATAATAAAATTACGTATTATTAATTAAATAAATATCCACAAATACGTAGCTAGCTTTATACGTTAATATGAATGCGCGTCTTGTTTCCTTTGAACTCAATGTCTTATGATACTTTCACTTAAACTACCTACCAACCTGCTAAGATTTGACGTTGTACCTTTGGTATTTATTCAGCTATAACAAGTGAAACGTTCGCACTTTTAACAGATAAAGATTTTGTTATATATAGCACAGTTTAAGTACTAAAAAAAATACATACATAAAATAGTTTTATAATATATAAACTTATTCATTTCTGGGAGCGCTGGAATCTAACTTACCACCATTTTTTAATCATTACCTTTTAATATTAGTAGTACTGGATTGTGGCGAATATGTGTGTCTTTAACTATTTCTTAAGTAAATAACAAAACTTAAGAAGTAATTAAAACATATTTATTTTAATTCTATAAATACCACTTTTATGTTAAAAGTTCCTACATTAAATTTCGGCGCACCTTTCGTGTTACGGTATGCTAAAATTTTTTTTTATTCAATTAAGCGACGAGACGAGTGGAGTATTCACCTGATAACATATAGCGCTGGTTAGGATGATACACACTACACCGCTTTGCACTCCTCGCCTGAGACATAAAATGTTGTATCTCGTTATTCCAATTACACTAGCTATAGCCCCCTTGAATCCGGAACAATGTTATGTTAGCACACTACTGTTTGGCGGTAGAAATAGGCGTTGCAGAGATCCTACCTAGACGATCTCTGGCAACAGAGACCTAACACTAATAGCATATTGAAGTATGTTTTGTATAATATGCTTTAGGTCCAATTGAAGCACTCCGTTAAAATAACAAAAAATATATATAATATTTATTGTATATTAATAAAATAAGTTTTAAATATTTTTATATAATGTACATTTGTACTCCATAACTAAAGTACTTTATATAGCCGGATTATATAGTGGAAATATGTATACGTAGCCGAGCTAAAGTTTTTTTTCCTAGAAATATAGAAGAAATAGACATTGCGAATACAGACAATACTGCACTAAACCTAACAAAGACTAATACTAGATACTATATCTTTTTGTTCAAATTTTCTTATATAGAATGAACTTACCATTACAGAACTGCTATTAACAAGTTGTAGTAAAATATCAATTCATATCAAGTTAATACGTACGTAAAGGAGCCGAAATTCATTTTATAATGGTTTACCGTAGTAATTTGCTTTGTGTAAACTAAGTTCTGGGGCAGTTATTTACACATCACACAACCATGCAACATTACTTTGCCTGTGTGATTTGTAACAACTCACACAACGTTGCTTAATCTGTACGAACACATTTCAAACGGTGGACTAATTTCCCTACACACACTTCAATATATATGGAGGTTTATTTCAGAAAATAACTATTTGGTAAATATTTATTACGACAGCAATAGTTAAATTAATAAAAAAAATTATTTATACCATACCCATTTAATACTTAAACAAAATAAAAATAATGTCAGGAATTGGGATGAAGTCGTTCTGATTATTGGTAAAATATTTGAAAAACGCCTACAATGATACGACCATGTTTATTAACGACCAGAACATCATATTGTCAAGATAATCTTAAATTTGCCGATGACGGAGCATAATTGCAAAAGACCTGTCATCACTTGGCTATCAATGATCCAAAAGAACTTGAAATGGCAAAACCTAGAGAATATACTGACTGCAAATCGCATTTCTTGCAAACCCAAAACAAGGATAGCAGACCACAAATAAAAGCTTAAAAGAGTACTTACTGTTGGTAGATCTCTATTACCAGACACCGTCTAAGTCGTTTCTACCTCAGCTCTTAATTCTGCCGCCAAATAGTGGTGTACAAACATTACGATTTTCCGGTTTGAAGGGTGCTGTAGCTAGTGAAGTTAGTGGGCTAAAAAGACAACATATAATATCTAAAGGCGATAAGCATAATGTGGTTCAGTGTATATCATCTTAACTAGCTTCAGGTTGTTATAGGTAAACGGGTCACTCATCATCAATTGAAGTATTGCTCGCTTCGACGAAAAAAAAGAGTTGCCGTATTACAACATTGTAAATCACCTTTCAGACATTTGATATAAACATGTCATAAACTCAATGATCCTAAATGTAGATTTAAAAGCCTGAAAAAAAAAGAGCGCGACGTTCACCTGATGGTGATACGCATGCCATAACAAAGTGGCGCTAGTTAGGATGATATATACAGCATCACATTGCGCTCATCGCCTGAGACATAAGATATTGAGTTTAGTTACACCAGTAATTACACTAGCTACAATGCCCTTCAAACAGGAACACAGTAATGTTTGCACGCCACTGTTTGATGGCAGAAATAAGCGCTGCGTTGGTACGTACCTAGACGATCTCCGGCAACGGAGACCCACCACCAGTAAGAGCAGTTAAGAAGAAGGAAGGATATTTACATTTTTGTTTTCTAAATATAACATTCGTATAGTTTTTCGCTCATATTAATATTAAAAGTTCATATAAAAGTCGATAAAATATTAGGTAGTATACTAAATTATTCAAAACCAATGAACTTACCCAAGTTACGTCTTAAAATATTTTTAGACGACTCGTAATAAACTTTCTCATTTTATAAAGATAAATTTATTCAAAGTGTTATTTCTCTTTAACTGTTACTTTTCTATCAATTAACATTAAATCAACTTAGTACAGTAATATCGAATAATATTTACCGTAATCGCATTTTTAACCATTACTTACTAACAACGCCTACATTCTTTTCTCAAATGTCAAAAGTAATAAAGCAAATTATGATTTAATTAACATTATAGAGAAAAATACTGTTACTCGCTTTAATCAATAAAAAAAATGCAGAAATGTATTTCTTTTATTGAATAAAGCGACGGGACAAGCGGAATGTTCACTTGATGGTAAGTGATACGCTTGCCAATAATAATGTGGTGCTAGTTGTGATGTTAAACACAACACCACATCGTGCTCGTCGCCTTCAAACATAAGAAGTAATTATATTAGTTACAACTCCCTTCAATCCGGAACACAGTACTGTTTGGCGGTAGAAATAGGCGCTGTGGTGGCGCCTACCTAGAAGGTATCCGGCTACAGTGTCCTACCGCCGGTACTTAAAATAGTTCACATCTATTCATTAAAATCTCTAGAACTGCTTACTTAGTTCTTTTTTCAATAATTAATATACTTTTGTCTTTACTTAAAACCTAATACTTAAGGAGTACGAAAGCTATATTTTTTTTACAATATAGAAAATAATTATTAACTGAAAATAGTAAAAAGGTTATTGTTTTTTTTTTTTATTTATGCTTCCAATGATATTGTATGGAGTACGTGGTGATTGTCTTTTCATGGAAACAATGATTATACACGTCAAATAGAATCGTAATGATATTGCACTGGAGGTTGGTACCACATACAGTAGCGGGCAAACATTACTGTATTCTGGATAGAAGAGCGTTGTAGCTGATGTAATTACTGGAGTAACGAGACTCAACATTTTGTCTAATGGCGACGAGCGTAACGTGATGACATCCTAACCAGCGCCACGTTGTTATGGGCAAGCGTATCACTGGCAATGAGGTGAACGTCCGGGTCGTCTTGTCGCTTTAATAAGTAATTTTTTTATGATATTTCAACTAAATTTTGAAGGGACGACGTTATACTTCTCTTACCTTCTATAAACTATATTGATGAAACATAAACCACTATAACGGGGCTCATAACCATGACGCACATTAATTATTAGACCAATTAGAAAGAGATATATAGCGTCATTTCATTATGAGAATAAGTTATTAATGTCGAAACTAAAGATTGGAGTTTCCAGATAACAGAGGTATAGTGACATTTTGATATTTCAACTTTTAAAGAAACTTTTAGTGCCGTTAAGTAGGTTATCAGGTGTTTTGCATACTTAACAAATATTTGTCGCGCCAGTTGTAGGAGAAAGTTGAATGCAATGCCGAAATAAATACAACAAAAACGTTACTAAATCCTTCGGTTCTTTTCACCTTCATAAAAATTCTTTAGAAAAAATTCCTTTCAGATATCATTTTCCAGAACGGTTGTAGTTTTTTTCGTTATCTTTCTGAAATTAAGTTATATCAAACATAACAAAAATGGTTATTAAGTCAATAAAACAATCTTTAAAATTTTTACAGGTGTATATAGGTATTATAAGTTAATAGTTTTCTATACAAGGAACAGGTGCAAGAAAATAATTAGTATTATATGATCTTTATAGTCATGAGCAAAGCAAGTACAAGATCAAGACAGACAAGATTGGTCTTAGTCATGCTTATTCAGTCTCATATATATATTTTGTTTTCAAAACAAAACCATATGTTGAAATTATGATAAATATTTTAACTCATAATTTCAATGGAATTTTATTTGTTTCCTTTAGTCTTACACATTTGATCTAGTTTTTTTCTTTCAAAAACATAATGATAAAATACCTCTTCATAGCACCCATGACATAAATATTAGTATTGCTGACATATGTTAGTTTAAGGATATATACAAAAGATGTTTATTCGAAAATTATGTAAGGCGATTTCGAAGGAAAGTTGCATCCTACATCGTTTTTAGATTTCAAAACTTTATGTAAGATTAGTTATAAATTTTATTAGCGCTATTAATGTTGTGATCCGACATTATTTCACAAAACAGTATTTTAATTAAACTAATGTATGCAATAAACGTATACCGATGAAAGTGACGTTCCTTGGGAAAGGCCTATGTCCAACAGTAGACTATCGTAGGCTGTAGATGATGGATGAACAAATGGATACTTCTTACTTCAGCGAAAATAAAGGTAACGTAATTTTGTACATTGGTGTACAAATGTACTAGTTCGTAATTAAATTTGACGTTTGATGACAAAATCAAATAAATCTCATTTAGTTTCAATCTTGTTTTTGTTAAAAAGATAAAAGCATTACATAAAATATTGTACCTAAGTTTCGAAGTTATTTTTCCTTATAAAACAATGGTAGCATAGTGGTTAGTTATAACCAATAGTCAACAGCAATTTTTAAAATGTACACCTACCTTTTATAGTATGGAACGTAGAGAAGAAACTGCCTCCAGCAAATCAGCGTAAGCTAAACCTAAAAGTATTTCTAATGTTTAAAGAACAGAACAGAAGACAGTTAAATATCATTTGTAGATTTTTATCTTATCTTAAAGCTAACAGATCGGCCATCAAACTAAATATCTTAGACGCGTTGTATCAATTATTGATGCTTATTCATATCACCTCAATTTTTCAGCGTATTAAAAGACAATGAGGCCGTAGATAGCTTTCATGATGACATCCGAAACATTTCAGTGCAGATATTCAGCATATTGAGAATATCAAGATAGTAGTGGAGCAGTCGGTTTAGAAAAAACCATACCATCAAATACAGTGTATATAACTCCGAAATCGAACCAGGTTTTAATAGGCAAGCGCTTAACCACTACGCCATACGGGCGGTTGTGCCGTCTAAAGAAAGCTTCGTATGTGTGTCGCAATCCACGCTGAACCCGCCCCAACCGGTTCTTGACGTTGATAAGTGATAATTCCAAAAGTTAAACATGCGATGTTATCGATGCGCCGCATGCGAGGCGACGGCTGCACAAAGCTCGCTTTTTATTCCGGACAGAATGCGGAAACAGCGCTACTTTTCAGCATCCGTATTTTATTCTTATTAGCGTTACATAATGTATAATAATAATAGTTTATTAGCAGTATTTACACAAATTGATACACTAAAAACCGCGGGTCTTGAACGAAGATGAGCTTGTATCTCAAGACCCTGAATCGCAAGTTAACAACTGTTTGTGTGGGACTTTTATAAAAATACAAATTAAAACTAAACATAAATAGGTTTTTGCAAAAAAAGAGTAAATAAACACAATGATTATAATTAATTAGCAGTTAAATAGTGTTTACATATACAAGGCATAGCAATCATCATATTTCCAATTCCTAAATTAATTTGGGTCAGGGTTTGGGGTGTGTATTGTGTGTGTGTATACATGTATAGGTGAATGTGTGGATGTATTTGTATTTAATACACCTTATGATGCTATAAAAGTTATCTTACGAGCTCTTCGGTTCCCTCATAAATCAGTGTACATCAATGAGTCTGTATTATATTCTTGCAGGTGTACGGGGATCTATCTTTTATATCAATTTCTGTGTCATGTACTCTTGGTTTTGTGCATACAGTGGACTCCTTTTGTATAATTCCGATTTGGATTTATTGCATGGACATTTATTATTTGCATGGATATAATACAACCTATATTGTGATTATATTTTAAAATATAACAATAGTATATACTCATTAGCACAAACACACATATCTGCCGTAGAGGTAACTCGATATAGTAAACGTAGGTGTTTCATGCCATTTTACTGTAGTCTCAGGCTATTAAGAATATGACTAAAGTAAGCCTCGTTTGTCGTAGAAAGCGACTAAAATGGTTTTCGGATTCGCGAGCTTTGAATGAGGGGGCACCCATTACCGTTCTGTAGGAGATCCCGGAGCTTCGCACTACGCACTAAGAATGACCACTGAGAGGGTTTTAATGGGTAAAAATCTTCCTATCCCATGAAACCCTTGTCTTCCCCTCAGAAAGAGAGTTTCTTTTTAGATTTCCTCCCGATAACAAATGAAAATAAGTCTCTGTTGCCAGCGACCGTCTAATAAGGTACCAGAGCAATGTCATTTCTACTTACACATTACTACTATACAGTAATGTGCAAACATTATTGTTTCTGTTTGAAGGGAAATACTACTAGTGTAATTGTGTGTACCGCAATTGAATATCTTGCGTCGGAACAAAAAGCAATATTTTTTTTACTCAAAGAAGCGACGGGACAAGTACCTGATCTGAAATGATACACCTGCCTATCAAAACGAGGCGCTGGTTAAAATATTATACACTCCACCATATTGTGCTCGTCACCTTGAGAGATAACATACAGTCTCGCTACTCCGGTAATTACACTAGCTGCAGCGCCCTTCAAACCGGAACACATTAATGTTTCCACACTACTGTTTGGCAGTAGAAATAGGCGCTACAGTAGTACTTACCTAGATGGTCTTCGGCAAGAGATGCAAAAAAAAAAAACTAGTGTGCAGTGTGGTAACATCTTATTTAATGTTACACTTTTCATACGCTGACATTATACTTATGACCTGGTAAACGTCTTCGTCGTCGTTTTTGTTAGTAACTAAGTGGTGGTACCAAGCTAATAATTCATAACAAAAAATGCACAATGGTTGCTATATGGGGTATAAGGGTTACCGCACAAGAACTCATGGGATCCAAGCCAACCTCACCTGCTCGTGGTGCAATCTAATCACTAGTCCGCATTGGATCAGCGTAGTGGGAAATTGCCCAAATCCCCTCATATAAATCCCTACCCAATCGAGGTTGAAATCTTTGGGGGGAGGCCCATGTTCAGCAGTGGAGTTTATCAGTTGATGATGATTGCCATTAAGTTATTAGGTTCATAAATGTCCGCAAATACGTAATTTAAGAAAGAATGGCGGTTTGGACTAGTGTTTTATTTTTGCTTTGATTTTTCTATTATTTACATTTATATCACAAAAAGCCTGGGAAGGCATAAATGCAGAAGTGAACAACAATGGTTTGAAATCACGATTTTGGTAGGTACCACTTCAGCTCCTATTTCAGCCGATAAACAGTAGCGTGCAAAGGTTACTGGGTCCCGTTTCAAAGAACCAGATGTAACATCTTATGTCTCAAGGTAACGAACACAATGCGGTACAGTATATAACATCATAACTCGCTCCATTTTGTTATGGGCAAGCGTATCACTTACAATCAGGTGAACATCCCGTCGGTCTCGTCGCTTCGTATAACATAAAAAAAAGACATTCATAAAGGAACCTCGAAAGATCAAGACTGTTTTTTAGATCGACATTTTTAAGATTTGTCTAGGAACATTGATAATAAGGGAAAAATTAAAACAACATATATAAACATCATTATAATTATTTTGACACCGTCATATTATAAATATCGCTTTTAAATGATCGTCTCTTACATATAAAGTGTAATTATTATGTGATAACATTAAAACTTAGATAATAATATATGTTAAATAATACGGGTACAAAAACGAATAGTTTTCTCTTATCCCTTAAAAGGTCTTGTTTCTTCATGAACGGAAATGTTGACATTTTAACTTTGTGTTACAGACACAATATTTCATAACAACAATCATTTTAACATGGAATCGTCCAATATTTTTTTTTTTCCTTAAATCTAGTACCCAGCAGAACTGTGACTAGAATTAACAAACTAAATGGTTTCGATTATGGTATACTAACATTAATATTAAAGAAGGAATGAATTTAATCTAACGCAGCGTGATTAGCTCGCCGTATTCGACAGTTTTAATGTTAAATATCATTACATCACTACCAACAGTGGAAAAAGGTGATTAATTGAGGCACACTCTTTACTAATGGTCTCATAAGTTGTATCCAGGCGTTCATTTAACACTAAGTTAACGACAAATTCCGCGCGATCAGTGAAATGACACATTACATTCGTAAACTGATATCAGGTAATATCTAGGAACTATTACATTAAATGGAACGTTATCATCTCATTTGGACTTAAACAGTAGATGATTGTCTATGGACTATGAGAGAAAAATGGCATAGATAATGTGTCAAATCACTCCGACGGACGAAAACAATAGAATTTAAAACTGTTTACAGCCTGTTATTTTCCTACTCTATTAGTATTACATTAAAACGTATCAATAAAATGTCTTTAATAAATTTGTATCCATTTGCAAATATTTCAAGTCCGCGGCTTACTAATCTTCTACTACTATGTCCGCTGGTTTTTCATTAATTTTACTCACTATGGTACTATTGTCTATGGAAAACTACTCTTGTTGATTTCTGTAAATTTTCAGTCCAACACTATTTTAAAGATTTTTGTGACTTAATAATTGCAAGGTTGAAAAAATTTATATAATAAATAAGATTAAAAAAAATTGTACATAGAGCTTACATTTCGTAACATATATACTTTTTTAAAAAAACAATAGCTTATGACACCGATTCAGTGATACGTAAAAACCCATAAATGTACAATTTAGGCGACAGGATAAATAAATATAAGTAACAAATTAACGTTTTAGTCGATAAAAGAAATCATCTTCAAGATGGTATCATGTTTTTTTTTTTAAATTTACTTTATATGATAAATATATCATGGCACTCAATGGTGTATGTATTAAGTAGAAAGATCCTAAAAAGAGGTTGCATTTTTATTCATTACTTTTCCTAAATATAGCTATTGTTATGAAATAATTCAATAGCATGTTCATAGTCCCAAATGGTAATTTAATAATGTTAACCATGATGTGAAATGCAAAAAATTTACCCTTCAGGCATGCTGCATGATGTACTACCGTTTATGTTATAATTTTTTTTATCAATTATTATTAGCTATAATGATGTTTAAAGATATAACTAATTAGGGAAATAGATAAATAATTTTCATAATTAATTATAATTTTAGATTAGAATTCATTATATATATATATATATATATCAAGCAAACGTTAATATATTTGTATTCATGTAACTCAAAAAAATTATTTTGGATATATATATAGCTTTTGTAATTTTTTTCCTTTGTAATAATAACTTTAATATTAGGGAAGTTATTATACTATATGTACGCGAATCAATTTAATAATTCAAGTCTGAGGATTGTGATCTAAATGCCTCAACCACAGCGCGAACATCAACTTCAGAACATGCATTACACAACTGTACATTTCACCCTCGTTAACATTATTATTTTCATCCCAGGATGTTAACTTCCTACCGAACTCCACCAGCGAGAGCATCTTTACGAACAGTTTTCTCAGATTGTTACTTAACAGTGATTTATTATCATTTACTGTATTCTCACTACAAATTCGACATTGACAAACACTTTCATTATCTACTACATCAGAAGCAAGGACGTAGTTATCCCGTTCAGTAATATTTTCTTCAACCAATGCTCTACTGCTATACTTATCCTGAACAAAAGTTTCACCATCAATTTCATCATTTAACAACAAATCCATGTCTGTAACAATTATTGTAGGTACTTCAAGTGATATAACATTTGATAATTCTCTCTTCAGATTATGGATATTAGTCGTGCTGTCTTCTTCTTTGTACCTATCCTTGTAACGGAATAAAGGATTCTGCATTAAGTGTGTTACATTTTCTTTGGGTATATGACCAATGGTTGTTCCCTTTAGAGTTAAATGTTCTGAACTCTTAATTTGTACGTAAGACGAACATCGCTTCATCAATACTTTCTTTCCCAACGCCCCTTCTTTTTTAGTCTCCTCTAACCACATATTATGAGTGGTGCCAGTTCTTCTTTGACGCAGTGGTCTAACTGATTCCACTTCCTTCCCATCAACTGCTCTACTCTTGGATTCAAATGATGCACTTCTGAGTAAAGGCGTCCGTATTTCTAATTTAGACTGATAGTCTTCTTGGATTTCTAAGTTTTCATCGAATAATTTGTAGGTCTCTTTATTATCATCGACAAAGTTTTTAAATGAAAATGTTTTCTGTAGTTTCTTAACTTGTGGAGTTAAACTGCCGCTCTCTGTTTCAACGCCTTTATAACTCTTAAGCACGTGCAATACCGGGTTCTTTCCTTCATTCTGCACAGCCAAAGATGCGCGCCGGCTTTTCACTTTACTATGAGAAGCTGGAACATCTTCAAAACTCCTATATTGTTCAATCATACGATCACTCCCACTCGTATTCAACGTCCAATCTGATGCACTCGACCAATCGGAACCTAACGTGCTCAAATATTTAAAAATCTCGATTCCACCATCTAAAGAAATCGATCTTTGTAAAGGTATATCGTGATTGAATCTATAATCTAATTCCTCGTCGAATTTCCCAAGCCATCTGTCCACTTCGGTGTTGTTTAAATTCAAACTGAGCTCGTGGCGTAGGTTCAACTCGCCATTCGGGTTGATCTCCGAGAACCTCCTGCGCTTGTTTGTTTGGGTGTGCGTATTTGCGTTAGGGTCGGAGTGCCTACGCGGTGGCGGAGGCGGCGCCACCGGAAGCGGGCGCGGAAGTCCTGCTAAGCGCGGACAGCGGCCGGGGGAATGCGCCCACGGTGAGATCAGACTCAGCAAAGAGCTTGCGAAAACTGACAAAGTGATAGAACAAAAATCAGTAAACAATCGTAAAAAAAACACAAACATTTAAGTTATTAGAAACTCCGATCAACAATATATACATTCATACTTTCACAATAATAACTTCATCAATAATTGAATACTTTGGTATTCAATTATTGACCTAAATCGGTATCAGTTAAATTGGTATGACAAACTTTTGCAATTTATGTATTTGTAATTTTTGATCGTTAAATATTTGTAAATGAAACAAAAATAACCTCGCTACATAATGAAGTCGAAAATAAAGCTTTTACCCTAATAGATACGCGTATTTTGGACTACAATACATATATTATATACATACTGGAATAAAAAAAAATAATAAAGATGTAGCTTACTGTAAGTATATATTGTAATACTTATGGCCCCGTTTTGTAGAGTACCTTAGAAGAGACCTATGGCCAACACTGCACCTCCATCGGTTGAGATGATGAAGATGATTACTGATCAGTACTTACTTTATTACTTATATTCTTAACCCATGGATTCTAGGTCCGCGAACCACAACCCCGATAAAGCAGTAAAAGTTGATCGATCATACGACTAAAAGCTTTCGAAACTATTGTGTTATTTATTGTTCTTGTTATATGTTATTAATTTTTGCTTTAATATCGAACAATAAATTTATTATCATTTTTTAACGCCTGATATGTGTATGATGTTGTGTCCATCTATTATTAGAGACGCAATGAGAATGTAGCTATATGTTAATTTGATATTGTAATATAAGTTGATGGTTGAAATAAATAAAATAATGTTGCCAAAACGAAAACCGAAGAGATAACAAAAAAAAAAGTTACAGAAATACCTTAGGTTAATGTCGCATTCAGTACCAAGGGCCGAAAGAGATCCGTGGCGGCGGAGAGCGACGGCCGGCGTCTCGTGACGTCATCGCCAGCCAGAACCTGACCGCACACACGCAACCACAACACTTGAGGGGAGGGTTCAACAAAAAAAAAAGACCAACACGTGGAAAAATAATAATATGAGGGATATAAAATATATAGTGCGAAAGATAAATTACAATTATAGAAGTGAAAGTGTAATTGACATAATCATATTTTCTTTAGGTTATAATTTAAAAAAAAAAACTAGTTTTTTATATTTTTTTAACAAATGATAAACTTTTCGTGACAACTGTACATTTTTTGTCACTAATATGTGCGTACAAAGTAGAAAAAGCAAACAACATTTAATATATGTAATTATATATGTGATATTTATGAATTGTTGATAATTTAAAAAAAAAGGACGATAGGGCAGGACAGTGGGATTGTTGTAAAGCGAGACATAAGCACTGAGCTCTAATGTATTTTACTTCAATGTCCGTATCTCATGCATATCCGTGCTGCGTGTCTAGTGTTACGATGATCTCTTTCGGCCCTGGTCGCATTTTGCACAATCTAAAAGATATTTAAAGACCACCTAGAAATATAGTGAAAGTTTTTGAAAAAAAAAAAAACAAAACAATTTTAAATGTATGAAAATAACAAAAACTTAATTTTATTCATGCCATACTAATTTCCCAGTACACAAATAAAATTAACGAAATATAAATGTACCAGAACCAAATAATAAAAGCGTAGTGTAAATGTGAAAAAAGGACAAGTTTAAATTATATCAACTGCAGACATTTGTTAGTCATACATATACATATGTATGTATATATATATATATACATGCATGTGTATGTATACGTTGACATGAAGTTGCAAGCTAAGTCAAACATTTCAATAGAAAGTATGAAAGTAAAACAGTCCATTTCTATGTACAAAAGTATTAAAAAATGACAAAATATAAGGGTAAGTCCAATAAAATTATTGTCACACAAATATCTGTGTAATTATAGAAGTTCATCAGTTAAAATAGTGGTGGTAAGATTCAGTCACCGAGGACCGTCTTGACGGGTACCACCGCAGCACCTACTTTAGCCGCTAAACAATAGTGTACAAATATTATTGACATAAGATCTTGAGTGTCAATTGCGATGATCAAAACGTGATGCTGTGTTTAACACCCTAGATGTGATTATTTTAGGAGCGTATCGTTTACCATCAGATAAAAATCCTCATTTATTTTGCCTCATCACAATGGTCAAAAATTCAAATGTTTGCAATCAGCAGTCGCCAAAATTATGGTCCATAGATCACTACTGAACGGCACGTGTATTTCACTTCTCTGCAGAAAAATGTTGAATACTTCTCACTTTAAGTTGTTTTAGCATGCATTGATACACAATTAAATTCATAGCAATATGTTTAATTAAATAAGTTTTTTTTTACACCAATTAGGTGGCAAGGAGAGTGGGGCCCGCCTAATGTTGAAGTCACCGCAGCTTATAATCGCGAATAACATTCAGAGGTAACTTGTGTTGCCGGTCCTGCAGAAACCTTTTCACGCCCTTTTTGAAGAACTTCGTATTGTGTCTTCTTAATTTGATTACTAAGTACATTTTATGTGTTCTTAGAACACTTTTTTTAATATTATATTTAATGCATTAAATAATTTTAGTTAGTTCGCGTGATTTGAATGATGAATTTACTGGTGAGGTTAAAAAGTTTGGCGATCGTCGCTTATAATGCAGATAGCAACCAAAGCAGATATTGGTTTGACATATACATTCCTTAACTTATTGAAAATAATATAGGAAAACTTACAAAATAAGCAAATGTTTCAGTACATGCAGACTTGTTAACAAACATCCCCTCCCAGAAGCACAAACCAGCCGAAAATAATAATAACATTAATACACTTACAACTTCCTGATTCCGCTGTTACGTTTCCATGGCGCGTCGTCTGGTTCAGCCGGGAGGGGACCTTGGACCGGTGCCTCCTCCTCCTCGATGACCGTCGTGCTCACCGATGGAGATGTATCTGAACTGGTGCTGTAATGTAATAGTGATTAGGGTAACAACTTTTCATTTTGTTTATATATTTTTCTGAACTAGATATACTTTTAAAAATGTGTTTATTAATAAACTAAATAAAATATTTTTATTTATATTTACCAATACAGAAAATTTACACCGCTTTTACACGATTCCTTAACAGCAGAAAATCTATATCATTACCCCAGTAATTTCCCTAATTACAGCGTCATTTATACAAGAACAAAATACGCATGGATTCTAACGAAGAAGTATAGACAACGCTCCCACCAGTACTTACCTAAATAAAAAACCTCAAAACTTTCCTCAGATCAACATTATAAGCAGGTGTACTGATGTTAAATAAAGTGGAGTTCCTCTCACCTATCTTGCTGCGGTTCGACCTGCAACGCCTGAAGCTGCTCCTCGGCGTGGTTCAGCTTCAGCTTGAGCTCGTTCCGCTCGTGGAGTATCGCGCGCAGCTCCCGCACACTGTACTTCGGCTTTGACGACTGGTCCTCGTCGTCGGTACCGTCCGTGAAGCCAGCGCCGCATGACGTACACTTTTGCTATTTACAAGTTTCATTAAGTAAGGTTAAGTGACTTATAAATTCACACTCCACTTCCCAACAAGTAAAATGAGTGTGATTCCATTCAGATATACTCCCACCTCTGTGTTCGAAACAAAGGATTTAGCAGCTGTGATATGAGAGTAATCAAATTCACATAAGGAATGGAGTATAGATGGTTGTAGTTTCGGTCATTGCCCGGTTTTCGATATCAACCTAATATCGTTTAGCTACGCTCATAATAAGCATTGCTGTGTTCCGGTAGCCCAGTTACACCGTCTTCAGTCTTACGATCATTTGACATATAAGAGAATTTGTAATCAAGTTTAATTATGGATCCTCTATAGGTTATTTTGATCTTGAATGCCTCCTTACGATAGATATGGACTGTTTATATGTAACATTATGTTCTACTGTTAAAAAAAACCTACTTTCATGTGCCGCCTGCCCTCTAAATTTCACTTCAAATGTCAAAGCTATTACCACAGTTCAAATTATAGGAAAATCGGTCAGGATGTTTACACAGTGACACAATGCGTTAATCGCCAAATTTCGTCTAATTATTTGTATAACTAATTATAATTTAATAAACCAAATTCTTTAATAACTACATACATATATTTCATTGATAAATTAATAAATATAATTGTACCGATTTCTGTGCATCCGACTGCTGTAACGCGGCAATATCCCTTTGTTGGGATTGAACAATCGCGGTCAATTCAGTACGTTCTTCGCAGACAATGCGCATCTGAAAAAAATAAAGAATCTTATTAATGAATAAAATATACTCTAAATAGTTTAAAAACACTATGACATAGTTCCAACGGAAATCAAATCCTTGCCATTTTAATTTGACTCATGCTGGATTTTTAAGTATTTTTCGGAACCAAGATTTGTATAGAAATGTCTTGTTTGTCATCACGATAATTAATCCATAAAAAATTTTCTTGGAGAATTTAAAAAAAACATTTTTAAGTGTGCTTCTGTAACTTAGACTATATATTTTTGTCTGTCAGTACACGTTCATACAAAATATTTAATTTTTCAACTGACTATAGTTGAATTGGTACTTACTTATTTATATAGCAAAATATATGATTACAATTATGAAACTATAACTATTAGCCATGTCGTGAAAAAAAATATATTTTTTACAAGTTACTTAAAAGTTAGTGGTTAGAGGATTACATTCCCATATATAATATGTATATAATAAAATAACAGATTACGAGAAAATACTAAAGAATTGTAAACGTTGAAACAATGCGAGAACAACAATCTTTAAGGTCATTCGCAAGTTATGCGGAAGCAACAAAATGTAAATAGAACTATTACAAAAGTAATACACAATATATATATATATATCGCCACATCGATCAGTCCTGTGCTACCCGCATCCAGCGGCTTCCCGCGACCTTCGCCAGATCGCAGGGGTTCATATGGGGAAATAGAGCCATTTCCCACGAAATAAATAACACAATACTTATTTACTGGCGCTACCTCCCTGTTGCCGGGGACCGTTTAGATAGGTACCACTGGACTGCCTATTTCTGCCTCTAAACAGTAGACTACAAAAATTACTATGTTCCGATTCGAAGGGCGCTGTAGCTAGTGTAATTACTAGGGTAACGAGACAACATCTTATGTCTCAAACGATGAACGCAACGTGGTGCTGGATGCAGCACATATTCACATATCCTAACCAGTACCACATTATTATGGACGAGCATATCACTTACCATCAGGTCAAGGCCCCGTTCGTCTCGTCGTTTAATTGTATATAAAAATGTATAAAGTGTATTTATGTATTTATTTTATATACTGGTGTACGTTGTTTGGTGGTGGTTAACGCCACAATCAATAATTGCGTTAAAACAGCAATTTTTTTTTATCGACGAATCGACCATACGAAGAAGGCATTCACCTTTAAGATGATATTTTTTATTAAGAAGATTCTTTATTAAGATGATATACACAGCACTACATTATGCTTGTCGTCTTAAGACAAGATGTTAAGTCTCATCTACTCTACAATTGTACTAGCTGTAACGTCTTTCAAACCGGAACATAATAATGTTTGCGTATTATTGTGTTCCGGTTCGGGCAGAAATAGAAGCTGCAATGTTCTCTACTTAAAGTTTACAACACTATTTATTTATTATTATAAACGTTGTAAGGCCTATTTCTGCTGCATACTGTGTAGATACACTATTGCGTTCTGGATTGAAGGGCGTTGTAGCTAGTGTCTTTACTGAAGTAACGAGACTCGACATTTTATATCTCAGGCGACGAGCAAAATCTGGTGCTATATATATCATAATAACTAGCGCCACGTTGTTATGCGCAGGCGTTTCACATACCAGCGGGTGAATGTCTGACTCATTTCGTCACTTAATAAAAAAAAAAAAAAATAAAGAAAAAAAAATTTTTTTGTTCTTTTTCCAATGTGAAAACTTAAATGTTTGCTTAACATAAACTTTATAAAATTAGTTGCATTTGAAATCTTTGTGCATCTAAAACGCACATTGGAAAAGTTTGTTCATATTCTGAGACGCTCGCATATTCGTGCCAACTTCTTAACTTGTTTGTCTCTTAACGTTAAGGAATTCGCAATGAATAAACTATGACTTTTCATTTTATAATACACTAGCTGTTCCCTGAAATATATAATTAAATTTGAAATTTGTCTGAAATATTTTTTGAGGGCGACCACAACCGCATATGACTTTCTATAGGCACCACATAAATAACACGAAATGAAAATGTTCATAAAATTTTATTAGAAATAATAAATGATCTATGAAATTGAAAAAATAAATTATGCTATAAGCATCAACAAATCATTCCGTGTCGAATAATGCTCATTGTTCCCATGTCGATACGTTCACTAGTTTTCACGTGATTGGTGAACAAAGAAAATCCATTTTCAATATATATATATAGATAGATATAGATTTAAGAATCTTATTTATGACGCACGTAATGAACAGCCTACTTAATGTTCCCACTCGTGGGACTCATATAAGAAAAGAATATTAAACATTTAATATTGTGTTTATATTAAATAGGATTATAACTTAATTATAATAAAATTTTTATTAGCCTGTAATGTAAAAAGATATTAACTATTGTTTAAAGATTGAACCTTTACATATTGCGGTTACAGTATAAATCATTAAACATATTGTTAAGTGCTAATTATGAGAATAATTTAACCACAATGAGAAAGACTATTGTTATTTAATAGTTTCATAAATAATTTTGTTATTATTTTTATATTGTATAGTAATTCAAGTAATGTAAAAACAAAACTACTTCGCGTTGAATACTCCGGACCTTGTAGAGTATATCGTCAAGGGCTATGAAGTCACTAGTCTTTTAAGATAAAGTCGGTAGCGTGGTAATCCACTTCAAGTTTTAATAAATATACTACTTCAGTATTTAAACGATACATACTGGGTGTTAAGAGACCGCTTCCGAAAACGAAGACAGAAGGTAGTACTAATGACATTTTTGATGATGGGACGGAATAAAAATCGATTCTAATAAAAAAAAAAAAACATTTTTAAAAAGTTTTATTAGCATTATTTACGCACCATCATGTTAGTGCAGCTAGCAGAAACGATAGTTTCATAAAAAATACATTACTGAAATAGTAAATTATTAAAAATTTGGTATGACATATTTTACCGATCTAAATGCTCCGTGGCCCTAGGAAATAAGGTTCAAATTTAAACCAAATACATATATATCGTAGCGTAAATAATGCTAATAAAACGTTTCAAAAATGTATTTTTTTTTTAAGTCAGGATCGATCCTTACCCCCCAAATCATCAAAGGTGTCATTAGTACTATCGTCTGTCTTCGTTTAAGGAAGCGGTCTCCAAATACACAGTATAAACATTTTTATTGAATTTGCATAAAACTACACAATGTGAAGGACATTCAAAATGGTGATTTATACGCCTGTATAACACTTGCTGCTGAATAGGATATTTTCACAACATCACAACGCGATTGTTTTTTTAAACACGAAACGTTAGTCTGGTTAATTTAATGAGATTGATTTTACGTTACTTTTTATTTATTCTGCTAAACGACGAGACAAGTGCAGTATTCACCAGATGGTATGTGATACGCCAACTTGTAACAACGTGACGTTAGTTAAGTCAATATACACTGCACCACATTATTCTCGTCGCCTTGAGACATCAAATTTTAAGTATCGTAATCTCAGTAATTTCGCTAGGTATAACGCACTTCAAACCGGAATACTGTTATGTCTGCACACTACTACTTGGCATAAGAAATAGGAGCTGTGAACCATCATTAGTAGATACCAATCTATTTTTTTTTTTAATCAAAAAGATTAGTGTTTGACTGCGATCCCACCTGGTGGTTAAGTTGTGCCAAAGCACACTGATGTAGTAACAGCCTATTCACTCTCTTCTTGAAGCATATTTGGACGGGAACAGTAACGCCTATCATCCATTATCATGAGCAGCAAGCGATAGTCGCCTATGTAATTATTCACTTATTACAAAAACAATAAGTAAATTGTCCATATTTTTCTCGATAATAAAAATTCTTAAACTTTAAAGCATAAATACCTGATTTTGTAGCTGCTTGTGCTTCCTACGAAGATCGCGACTGACTTGAGCCAACTTCTCCACTTGGCTCGTCAACTGCAAAGTGTCCAAAATTGCCATTTTATTAAAACAAAAAAATTGTCTTCAGTTAAATAAAACAAGTGCTATATAACCAAATAAATTTTATGGTTAATATTATAAAAACAACAGTATAGATAATATAATCTTTGATATGACATATCGTATTCTTGTATCGGCCGAGATAAAAGGACGGGTAAGCTGATATACCTTTTATATATCTTTTAATATCACCAGATTAGATGTCCTATTTGACACCCTGAATACTTCGCGGGGTTCGTAAATAATTTACATACAACTAGTCTGGCAATAAATACTTTTACATAAAGACTTCTTTATTTCAACTTTTTAATTATTTTGAATTTAGGACATGTATATTATTTTAGAAACTTGTTACGATTTTGCGCCATTTCACATATTTTTTCGTGTTTATTATCAAATTACAATATGGAATGGGGTGATAAATAAAATAGGATTGCAGTGATCGCCTTGCACAAAATGGGTACGGGTACGGTCCGGTTGGACATATTCCAGATACTTCAAAAGCTTGGTATCAGCCGTATGTTCGTATATCGTACCATCAACAGATACAACAACACGTCCTCTGTCAAAGACCAGAAAATATCGGTGCAGCCGCATGCTATTAGAACTTCAAAGGTTGTTAATACTGTTAAAGCCAAAATTCGTCGAAACCCCATTAAGAAGCAAAAAATCTTATCGCGAGAAATGAAGATTCCCGCTAGGACTCTGTCGAGTATTACAAAACAAGACCTGAAGCTCGGTGCTTATCGTCGATATACAGGACACGCCCTAAATCAATCTTTACAATTAAAGAGAGTGGATCGATCAAAACGCCTTCTGTCGCGAAACGCAAGTTGAAAGGCACGGAAATATCCTCTTTACCGATGAAAAAATTTTCACGATTTAAGAACACTACAATAAGCAAAATGATAGAGTGTTCGCTCGCAGTTCTAAAGAAGCTGCTCAAGTGGTCGGAAAGGTACAACGTAGTCATCATCCTGCGTTAGTGGTAGTTTGGTGCGGCGTGTCTTATCAACGAATCACAAAACTACATTTTTGTGAAAAAGAAGTGAAAACTTCAGCCAAAATGTATCAAGATACAGTCTTGGATCATGTTGTGAAACCTTTCAACAATACACCTTTTAAAAATATTCCATGGACTTTCCAGCAGGACTCTGCACTTGGTCACAAGGCACGAACTACCTAAGCCTGGCTTGATACCAGCGTTCCGGACTTTACTAGAGCTGGACTGGCCCTCATATAGCCCAGAGCTCACTCCTTTAGACTTCAAATTATGGTCACTTTTAGAGGGCATAGCCTGCTCTAAACGACACGGCGGCATTAAGTCTCTTAAAAAAATCTTTGGAGCAAGCAGTGACGGTGGTAAAAATTTCTCTTAGAAACAGCACGTAAATCCATAGATTCGTGGCCAAACAGATTAAAGGCCTGTATAAAAGCCAAAGGTGGCCATTTCGAATAGATATTTTTTTTTTAATTTTATGCTGAGACTAATAAATATGTAGGTAGAAATTTTAATAATATTACATAACTTCATTAAAACAAAAATGTATTTTAATTTGTAACAGAACTTATCGCCGTTCTAGGTATTTTCTTGCTAGTTCTTGTCCCATCTTTACTTGGGGTCGGTCCTCCTGATCGTTCTTCTAAATCTAACTCTATTTTGTCTTATAAATAGTTTATTTATATATATATATGAAAAAATTAAATAACACAAATTTTTCAACTACCTTTTGGTATTATTAGACCATAAAAAAAACTTAAGCATATTCAAAACGCGAAAACAGTTTTAAGTTGTAATAAAATGTTTTATTTTATATATCATAGCCAAATTAATTATTACTTTGTAATCTTAGAATATATATATATATATATATACTACTACTACTACACAGTTCCATGTGTTTTACATTGATTAATTACAATAACAACTTTCTTAACAGAACAATTAAAATGATCAGCTATTCTTCTGTACGCCCACTTATGATCTATATTTAAATTAACAATTATTTGCGTAGTTGACGTATCACAACTTTTATTTTGGCCCATTTTGAACAAAATAAAATTCAGATAAAATTTTAAATTTCCGCTAAAATAATAAAAAAAGCCAAGAAAGAAATGTTATCCTCAAATTTCAAAAAAATAACTAGCTATGGATGCTTTTTTAAAATGTTTCAAATTAGACGTCCAGGCGGTCAGTAGAAAATAAACTCCTACACGTGTAAGACTCATTTTGTAATTAAAAGTAAAATATGTTTTATATTTCATGCATTTAATGAGTTTTTTTATTTGAGAGGTTATGTTATTGCACGAGTATTAATTATTGAATGCGTATATTTTTTACGAACATTTGTACGTTGAAATTATACTTTATTCATAACAAGTGTTTCTAATTATATGACTACCACTGTATATAATTCCACTTATGTAGAAACATCACAATATCACTGGAACCATAAGGTCTAATCACTTGAATTTTAGTAGGAATATTCCTTTTACCAAGCATAGATCAGATAAGGGCGGATTCTATAAAATTTCTTCCCCAAAAGGGAGTTGCGGGGGTGTTGCGGTCAGCAAAGCAATTAAGAGCAGCACGATATCTGTATACTGATCATCTAAGTCATTTAACTGGCTAGTGGCTGGCTGGTTATTGAATTAAGAAAATTAATTGCAGTAACGTTTTTCTGGTATAATATCTCCAACAAGGGAGTCATGGTCTCGATCAAATAAGGACAAAAGTTAGTACGATAGGTAAACGTTAGCATTTCTCTGTATCACCACCACAAAATATTCAATGTTGAAGTAAATATAGAATTTTACTTTAAACTTTATTTTTATCATCATCATCAGCGGATAGACGTCCAATGCTGGACATAGGGCTCCCCAAAGATCTCCTCATCGATCAGTCGGTCCTTGCATTTGATTTCGGTATCGGTCTCCTTTTGAAGGTGGAAAGGGCAATGAAAATATTTTTTTTTAAAAATCCAGTGTTAATATTGCTAGCGCGTGGAATAGTATGAAGACTAAAGTTTTTACTTGATAATTAAAAATTTGTAAAAGTGACAACAAAAATTTATTTCTGAAAGCATTGTATCACAAAAATTGGATTTTAAACCGTATCCAATTAGTGCTTGAATGCTACACCGCGGTAAAAACTCCCGACACCGCATTGTGTATCAAGCACTCTTCCATTCATTCATCATCCTTACTAGAGTTTACGCTCCGGTAGAAACTATTTTAAGTACAAAAAACAGCAAGAAAGAAAAAAAAGTAACAAGACAGTATTCAACAATTACTATTAACAAATGAAGTACAAAATTAAAAGATAGTACAAGATGAAGAACAGGTGAACAACACCACCTAATGCAACATTTCCTTTAGCCTCACTTAACGATCCACAAGACCACGAAAAAGCTTAGCTTCCGTTTATTAAACAGTTTAACTAAATACTGCTATCTAAAATAAACATAAACAAAAGGAAAGCTAAATAAGACTAAGCAATCTTAAAATGGCTGAATAGATTTCTATTTTATTTACATGGACAATATGTAAAGGTAGTACAGACTAATTTAGATCCAGTCGTACCCTAAAAGCTAAATTTAAGCTTATATAGGCATCAGTATTGATGGTTTTATTGATGGTTTAGTTTAAGGAGTACGGATGTGCGAGATAAGAGTCCGTAGATGATGTAAAAATCATCGCCAGCACTGTCAGCAGAAAATCATCTAGAAATAGCAAAAAACGAATTCGGTATACATGATTGAAAAATTTTCTTATATGATATGCATGTAAGCCAAAAGATAGATATACAAGAAAGTGATGACCAAGAATCACTTCATCGCGCATTGCTGCCAACAAATCCTCACATTTTCCATGCAATGAATCATGGATTGTGTTATATTGTTTGAAAGGTAATTATGTTAATTTTAAAATGATAAAACAAATATTTAAATTTAATCTACTTTTCTACCAAAATTTAGGGTCCAGCGATAGTACCCCTCTTGGATTATTATATAACACTTACTATTATTGGACTATTGACTCCAATAATGTGAGTTATGTTTTAAAAATTGGTATTGAAATAGATTGACCGCTATTAAAATATACCTTCTTAATGATATATGACATCCAATTAGTTTTTTACATAGAAACTGCAAAATAATCTCCTAGCAACTCGCGATGTAGTGCTTCCAATCTATCGCCGGCGAGTACGTGATATAGAATCATTACAATAAATACATAAATGGCTTAAGATTTGAGCTAAAACAATAAAATATATATAGATAGATACGATCGCATCATTCAGTATCAAAAAATGCTAATTAGAGCTGCTTTAGCCATTCTGAGAGAAGACATCTAAGTTTCATCGGCTTTAGTTTTGTATCGGAATAGAGTAATATCTACTTTGTCTTTTATTATTTGACTTTACCAGTATGTGTTATCTAGCATCACTTTCATTTGCGGGTAACACTGAAATATATGGAATCGGTGGCGCGTAAACCGCCCAATGTGGTTTTCACAACTCCACCGTCAATATTAAACCGAATTTCGAGGCCTTTGTATTATTGTTGCGTATTACAAATTGAAACATATTATATCTAGACCAATATAGTCAACGTTTTTTTTTATTGGACAGTGCGACGATACGAGCTTGACGTTCACCAGATCGTAAGTGATACACCTATCCATAACAATATGACGCTAATTAGAATTTTATACAGTGTACAATATTGTTCTCGTCGCATAGAGATATAATAAGTCTCGTTACCCGAATAATTTCTCTAGCTACAACGCCCTTGAAACCGGAACTCGGTAATATTTACACAGTACTGGTTATCGGCAAAAATAAAAGTTGCAGTGATATAACCTACCACCAGAAAACACTACTGTTTGACAAAGAAGTCGTGGATACATCACGGTCTTTAACACCGACCTATTTGCAATAAAACTCTTTATACATCCAAATGATAAAGTTATCTCTAAATTCTATTTAGGAGTAAAATTATAAAATGCGATAAGAAAAAATACTAAAAGGTGCCAACGGCGTGATAAACTGATAATGTTATATTTAAAACAAAACCGATACCTTTGTACTTACATCTGACCCAGATAATGAACATGTGTAAAAGTTACACATTTTTTTTACGCCATTAATTACGACGAGACGTGCGGGACGTTCACCTGATGATAAGTGATACGCCTGCCCATAACGTGGCGTTAGTAAGAATAGTGTATACTGCACCACATTGCGCTCGTCGCCTTGAGACATAAGATGTTGAATCTCGTTACCCCAGTAATTACACTTCCTACAGCGCCCTACAAACCATACATAGTAATGTTTGAACACTACTGTTTGGCGGCAGAAATAGGCGCTGCGGTGGTACATACCTAGATGGTCTCCGGCAACAGAGACCTACCACCAGTATACTGTTTAGAAGTAAATATCGACTTGTTATATTCATTGAGTTATTTACTTACTATTATATATAATGAAAAATACCTGCCTTAAAACTTGAAGCAATTAGATATACAATACGATAAGCAAGTTGCTCCAGCCGTAAAGATTAGATAATCCTTATAAGAAGATACAAATTTCAGAAGGCCAATAATATACTAAATTCGGGACCTACCAAATAGGACCGTAGTAAATAGTAGCATACATTAGTAATCTCTGATTCTATACCAAGACAGTCTACTTCGTAGCTAATGACGTATACCTATACTGAGTTAAAATTAAAAAAAAAAACTCATTATGACCGCAAATTGAATTCCCATATACAAATTAGTAAATATTAAAGTGTCTCCATTTCATCTGCCGGAGTCGCGATTTGTCCCAGGTTCGATTTTGTAGCTACTAATTCAATTACGTTGCTCAGATGCCTATAAAGGCATTGCTGTCTATTGACAATCTATATTTACATATAGGAGATATCCAGAAATTCATTGACCTATCACGAGAGCTCCGAAAGTATTAAACGTGGAGACCCAAAAATTTATTAAAATTTTGCTTCTGCTATTTAGAGAGCTCCAAATCCCTCGATATGAATCCCTACCCGATCGATGTGCAAATCTTTGAGGGATGTCTATGTTCAGCAGTATCCGTCTATCGGCTGATGATAATAGTGATGATTTAGAGGTCAGCTACGAACGGATTTAAAAAAATTTCTTCCCCGAAGGAAGTTGCGAAGGAGGGAAGAGTGGGATGAGTTTTCTACTTACTACTACGGCCACCAAGGCTGAGGCAAATTCTTTGTAACTTACACTTCAACGTCTCGTCACGTCCTTGTCACTTAACATCATGTGATATTGTGGTAAATAGATAAGACTATTATTAACCTTAAAAAATAAATTGAACTCAATTACGAAATAATATCCTGTAAATCAAAACTCAAAAATGATAACGATATAAGTGCAACATACAATCATTATCATGTTCATCATTATTTTTAGTAATTTTTATTAAGCAAATTGAAATATAACGTATATATAGAAAAAATTGTATTTGTTATTTTTAATGACACGTTTCCTCGCGTGACATCAAACAACACCTATATAAATAAAACAGATGAATCATCATATGCATGATATCATAGAATCGTATAAAATTCTACATATACATATCTATCAAATATTTCAAAGTTAGCTTAAAAAAATCAAAATATTAATATTTATATATAGCAAAATCTATTTAATAAAACAAGCGATATTATTCCACATTTAATATATACTTTATTCATGTCTATTATGTTAATAATTCTTTCATGTTTACAATAATATACTTTAATAAAACATCGATATTGCCAACAGTCGATCATCATCACTTCAGCTTATTATTTTCCAATGCTGAGCATAAGAAGCACTATTAGATTTCCAGCACTAAAGCTCCGAAATCAGATTTTTTTTTATTTCCTTCTCTCTTATCTAAAATAACAGCACAAACAAATCACCATTCTACCTCAGAGTGTATAAAAAGTGTAAGTCTGAAAAACTGTTATTTAACTGGTAGTAGTACTTTGATGCCGGAAACCAGTGTGCGAACATTCCTGTGTTTCGGTTTGAAGGGCGCTGTAATTACTGGGGGTAATGGTAACGAGACTCGGCTTCTTACGTCTCAGGCGACGAGCGCAATGTGGTGTGATATATACTATCCTAGCTAGTCACGTTGTTATGGGAGGGCGTATCACTTACCCTCAGGTGAACGTCCCGCTCTTCTCTTCGCTTAATTGAATAAAAAAAAAGAAATAGACATCTAATTCTAATTGTATCTCTTCGAATCGAATGATGGACATTTAGTCTTTTACAGTTTTAACCAAACTTCTAAAAGATCCTAATTTATTAACTCAATATAGAAAGTCGTAGATATGTTTTAGTGACTAGACATAACACCTTATGTCTTAAAGCAATGGTCACAATATGGCAGTGTCATAGTAACACAACATTATTTTTTTATGATAAGACAACGTGGCACTAGTTGGGATTATATACACTGGCCACCACATTGTGCTCGTCGCTTTGAGACATAAGATATAAAGTCTCGTTACCACAGTAATTTCATTAGGTACAGCGTCCTTTCAACCTGAAAACAGTCTTGTTTGCACACTACTGTTTGGCGGCAGAAATATGAGCGGTGGTACCTAGCTAAACGGTCTTCGGCAACAGAGACTTACCACCAGTAAAAATCTATTATGAACAGGCGTAACGATCAGGTAACTTGAAAGTATTAAAAAAAATGATTACCTCGAAGGTTTGCAGGTTATGGATATAAATGTATTATGGTACAATGATGATAGTTACGCAATCGTGGATCGCCGGTTCACATTATCTCGATGGTACCATTCGTAAATTTCTCACAATTATGGCTTTAAAATAATTTAAGGCCCAACAAAGGTTTTTGAATAAAAATATGAAATAAGTATTTCTTCTTTTTAAAGTGCCTCTCCAACTAGTGAAGGTTGGCGATCAGCGTGGTACAATCCTTTCTGTCTCTGGTTCGACGGAACAATTCGGACGCTCCAGGTATACCAGTCCATTCCCTGATATTCCTCAACCATGACTACAAAAGTAAATAAGTACACCTAAGTTTTTGAAACCTAACAAGTAGAATGGAAAAAAAAGAGAAATCGTAAATAAATGAACTTGTAAGATCTATAAGATTCAATATGATATCGATAATAATGAGACATCATCCCAAATATTTGTTCCACGAATCATAGTAAAATTTATTGTAGCAATTTAATCTTTACCGCTACACAATAAAAGATAAAGTTGCAGCCAACACAGTTTCAGCAAAGATTAAAAATATCTTTCTATAAGTTAATTTAATAGCAATGATGAGTACTTTCTCCGGCAGTCAGACCGGTCGAATCTTTGAGGCGGCTTTAGTTTCTGTGCACGCAATTTCGCATCTGATTGCATAAAAAAAGTTGTTACTTAACAGAAATCTTATAAACATTTCAATTAATTAAAAAAAAAAATACTTGTTAGAACAGAAAGTAAAAGTAATTTGTAATCTCTATAACCGAGTACGATGTCTCATTGATTAGCTTAATATAAAAGTTTACTGCCGGTAGGTCTCAATTGCCGGAGACCGTATAGGTAGGTACCACCGCAGCAGTTACTTCTACCGCCAAACACTAATGTGGAAACATTACCGTGTTCCGGTTAGTAGGACGTTATAGCTAGTTGCAGCGTTAGCGTTGTTGTAGCTACTGAGGTAACGATACTTAACATCTATGTCTCAAAGTGAAGAGCGCAATGAGATGAACTGGATGTCATCCTAACAATCGCTATATTTTTAGGGGCTGGCGTATCATTTACCATCAAGTAAAAAAAAATATTTTTCTTCAATAAACTGATATTTCACCTCACTAATACATTGTGTTAAGATACAAATATCACGATACGGCTGATGTTCTTAGCCAGAAAACTACAATGCTATGTTGTGATGATCATATTTACAATATAAGTATTGATCTGGATGAATAGATTGAAGAAAACCCTAACATACCTCCAAATAGTTCTAACGACACCATCATCGGTCAAGAGGAAGTTTCTTTACGATAAGTAAACTATTTATAATGACGTTTCTATAGTTTCTTTCGCCGAAATCGAATCTTTAAAATTACCTAGAAAACCCGGGTTACATCCTCATAAAATCACATCGTAACAGTTTCTGGTCAATTTCGTCAGGGTTTGTCCCGAGGGCGCCGACCAATAGACCCATAAAGACGTTCATTACCTCTAAACTGTTTGTTAAGAAACAGACTTGCTTTATATGTTTACGCTCAGTACTTATATTAAAAAGTTACAATCTGACATTTCAACACGATAATATGAATATGTAGTTGTGGTATTCGTGGTAATGTATTCACACAGTAATGTTACTACGACAAACTAACAATATCCAAGTAATATCTATATGATCAATAAAATGTTACCACCATCTAAACTTTACTGATGTTGGTGTTCCGTCGTAGTAACATTACTGTGTGAATACACTATTATCGTCTAAACTTTAATGATGGTAAGTCTCTGGGTGCAAACATTACTCTGTTCGGGATTAAAGGGAATTGTAGCTAGTGTAATTATTGGGGTAACAAGCCTTAATGTCTCAAGAGGACGACCGCAATGTAGTGTAGTGTGTACCATCCTAACTAGCGCCACGTTGTTATGGGCGGGCGTATTAATTACCATCAGGGGAGGAACGTCCCGTTCGTCTCGTCGCATAGTTGAGTAAAAAACCAACAATTTTCTTACATTTTATCCATAATCAGTTTCTCCGGGCAAACATGACCTACTTCTGAAAATATATCTCCGGGACCTGAAAGGTATTCATTTAGACGAGTAAAGCTTCAGCATGAGTAAAGGTCATCACTACATTCAACAGACTCAGTCATGTTTATATCAAAGAAAATATATCTCTTTTATTGTGTAACATTCTCGAATCTGTATAGCTTTTTTTCAACGGGTTAAAGCTCACATTTAAAACATCACTTTTCCCGCTTAGTCATTTCAAGTTTAACAATTTTGCAGCGATAATTTAACATATTAAACAGTATTAATAATTTTAACATTGAATTAAAAAAAAATATTCTTATTCAATTTCCTTATAAACCACTAGAATTTAGACTTATATGTTCTTAGAGAGAAAAACCAAACACCATTTCATTATCATACATTAAAATATAACTGTAAAATAAAAAAAAACATCTTTACAATTAAGTATATTTTGAATTCAGAAATAATTTTTATTGCATAGATAAATAAACAGCCCTCTTGTTTCCATTACAGGGATTCAAGGCCTATCAAGAGGAATCAGTCGAAGCTATATATCCACATCGCTAGCCAAATGCTGGTTGATGGTAGTAACACGTCGAAGGAGGCTGTTGTTCTGGGAACATGTCGTTTTTCTCACCAGATTTTCCTACATCAGGTCAAAGCTAAGTGGGAATAGAAACCGCGCCTCTTCGAAAGGTACAGCAGTGCCGTACGATCGACTTACAAACTAAGCTATCACTTCATGTATATAAATTATTCATATGAAATACTCGAGTTGTTTGTGCATACATTATAATATTCATGAAGCTCTGTAAAAGTACCCTTCTATTACAAGAGACGTGTGCTGTTGCATAAAGTTTGAAGCTATCGAAAATTTCAGTGTATGAAATGATTTCGTTAACAGTTACAAACTAATCCTGTATAGATAATAATATTTTTAACTAAACAGACTTATTTATATATAATAATAATAATTCAAATTATAAATAATATATTCGAATGATTAAAGTGTGATTTCCATGTGTGAAAATTACCAATTTTGGCAAAGTATAATAAACCTACCAGACAAAATTTTTGGCAAGTATCTACGTTCGTTTTAAGCCAATGGGCCACTTACGCTAATTTATAGTTAGGGTAATGCGAATTGGCTACATCGCCGTAGACCGTTTTTGGCATTGCTTCTATAATATTGTCTAATAAAATATTCGGAATATATAATATATGTATAAAACAGGAATGAAAAACTAATAATTGCTATATACGATGACAGGCATTTACTTCTATATCTATTACAGTATTTAACTAAACTTACTCCATGTAAAACCTATGTATATATACTATACACTTCGTACTTAATAGATTAAATTATTCAAAAAGATTAGATACAAATAAAAAAAAAAAGATACCTCTTTAATCAAAATAGTATCATAAAGAAAATTTTATGTTATAGCTTATTATTTAATGTAACTGAATTTTTATTCCATATTTTTTTGATATTTTAAAACTACAAAATTATTTCAATATCACTTTTTTTATTTCACTTTACGTAAGTTTTATAATGAATCTCTCGAAAGAGACGCAAGTGGATGATGATAGCAGCTCGAAAAATATTACTTATATAATGAACCACGAATTTATCCAACGCGATGAAAATATCAAGTTATATTAAAAACAATTTAATATATAACATCTTGTTGTTTTTATAACATATTCCACTTAGATTATAGGACGCTAAAACAGTATATACTTACATTCAAGTCAAGATATTAATACGTCTATAGAAGTAAATTTCTTTAGAAAAAATTTATTAAAATTGTGTTACCCGTTTCATTGTCTTTGTACGGCTGTTTAAATGTAAAACAATACGTACTTATTTATGAAGAGAGGAAAAAAAACTTTTGTAAAACAACCCACGGCACCGCATTTACAGAAGCGAGAGCTTAATGCCCCGCTTGACCCGTTTTCTTACACCGAGAGATTTTCACTCGACTAGGATAAATCTCCCCAATAAAATAAATCTAATATAAAATGCTAATAAATAAGCAATACATAATATAATAAGATAAAACAATAAATTTTACCGGTGTTAGGTCTCTGTTGTAGTAGACCGTTTAGGTAGATACCTCCACCGCATGTCCTATATCTACCGCCAAACAGTAATATGAACACATTACTGTGTTCCGTACTTAAGAGAGTTGTAGCTAGAGAAATTACTGGAGTAACGAGACAACATCGTATGTCTCAAGGCGAAGAGCGCAATATCAACTAGCGCCACATTATTATGAGCGGACGTATCACTTACAATCAGGTGAACGTCCTGCTCGTCTTGTCGCATCTTTGTATAAAAAAAATCGAGGTCACAAAATAAACCAGCAACTTTGAATTATACAACGTGAAATGTCTTTCATTGACATTCGCGAATATGTCAAGCTCCCTAACAATGGATAGCATGGAAATATACAAATATATACAAGTATATTGATAAATATCACACATCAATCAAAGGTTAACGTTTAACATAGAAAATCCTCGAATACATACCCAAAAAAAAAAAAAACATCTTTTCCACCTTACTCTATACTATCTATGAGCGCTATAAAATCTTAATCTATAATATTATGAATTAAACATTATCCTCAAGTAACAAATAATATTAAACAGCTCTCTTAATATTCCCATTGCTGGGACTTGAGGTCTTAGGAGTCGAGACCATTTAACAGCCACACTGAACAAATGTCATTTCGCGAATATTACGTTTTCAACTGAAGCTCAAGCACAGTGGGGATTGAACTTGCATTCCTAGAGTATACTCTTACTCTAGAGCAAGGCAACCATGAAGGTTTCTCTACATTTCTACGATCACTCAGGTTCAGCTCCTTGTTCTTTATAAGAACAGTAAAGGAGTGGAACAACTTGCCGACGTCGGTATTCCTGTCCAAATGCGACGTGAGTGTTTTCATGAAGAGTGAATAGGCTGTTACTAGGTTAGCAGTCTTTACCACCACAGATCACATCACCATTTAACATCAAGTGGATTGCGGTCAAGCGCTAATATTGTTTGTATTGTTTGTATTTTAAAAAAAAGTTTATATATATATATATATTTACATAAGAGGAAACAACATAAACTTCGCAATAACATATTTACATAAAAAATTAAAATTTACCAGAGATATAAACTAGATGAGTAATTCTAACTGAACAAACTACCGCAACCACTCTCCAGGCATTCTTTACTATGAATAGTCATATTGTTCCCCATGTCGTATGTTCCCTCAACTGGGTCACGGGATATTCTCTCAAATGGAAAGAGTCCCTTATCTACCCACTGGCCACGTGCGGGTTGGTGGTAACGTAACCAACAAAGCTGCCGTTATATATGTTATACTGCTGGTAAGTCTGTTACCGGAGACTGTCTAGATAGGTATCATCGCAGCGCCTATTTCTGCCACCAAAGAGTAGTGTGTAAGCATCACTGTCTTCCGATTTGAAAGGCGGTGCAGCTAGTGAAATTATTGCGGTAGCGGGACTGAAAATCTTGTCTCAAGGCGACGAGCGCAATGTTATGTTGTTATGTTGTTGTGTATAATATCCTCACTAGCGCCACATTGTTATGTGCAGGCGTTACACTTACCATCAGCTCAAAGTCTTCCTCGTCTCGTAGCTTAGTAATATAAAAACAAAAAAAAATCGGTTTCATTACGAAGTTTTCTTTCAAGCTTAATCGGAATCAAACCCGCGCCTTTCCGGAATGGCAGCAGAAAAATTTTGTATAAATCTCGAAATGAAAACCTTTGGTTTTTGTGGGTTAAAATATAATGTAATGTTGAGCAGTTATTCAGCGCTCCTATCCATCTTTTCTACGCCCCATTTATAAATCATTGATGAAGTGATGAATGACATGATAAAATCTGTATTTATATTTGTATAGTAGAAAAATGATTGACGTTCAATTGTATATCGGCATTCAAATTTTTATATCCAAATGAAAAACACATTTATATACATAGTTATTGAACGAAGCGACGAGACTATCGAGACATTCACCTGTAACGTGGCGCCGGTTACAATGTACACTACACCACATTGTACTCCTCGTTTTATGATACAAGATGTTAAATATCGATTCTCTTCACACCCTAACACTAATATTCCGCTTCAACACCGCATCATCATTTAACACCAAATAAAATTGTGGTCAAACTATAACCTATAAGTAAATATTTAAGTTACATTTCTTACGAAAATCGTTATGCTGCTTTTCAAATTTCCCGTGGTTTATTTTTAATCTTTTATATCATATACAGAAGCGCTTTGAAAACAAAACCGATCCCTCATTACTCTCAAGTTCATATATTTCGTATGAAGCAAATGCGAAACCATTCCGCGCCATTACAGGCACGCGAACCTTTAGCTGCATGAACGTGGGACCCAGAATCGATACACACACACAAACTACACAGTGTAAATAACTTCAACGGTTTAAACAAAAAAAAATATTCGTAGAGCTAACATTTCTATATCGGCTATGTAATATCTCGAAACGAAGTCAAAATGGTGGTAATTAGCATATTTTCTAACGACTGATAATAAATCTATCACCAGAGAAATAAATTATCTAATATCCACTCTCGGGCTATTATCTTTATTATCATCCCTTAGAAATATTATCTTGTCTTTTATATTATTATTGTATTATTGCAGTACACACGGCAGCAATAACTAAAATATTAATGTTAATTTATTTTTATTTATCTGGGTGTTGCAATGTTTGTCTGTATACATGTGTTCTGTACTGCGTGGGCAAATAAACGGATTTATCTATCTATATCTCTACTAATAGGACTAAAGTAAATCTTTACAGGTGGAGGCTCTTATTGTCTCAGTAAGTTAGTCCAAGGTGGATGCCTTGTCGTGGGGGTGGGGCTCAGTAGCCGCGGCTTGGTCACCCACGGTGAAGCTAAGAGAAACCTATCCGGCCGGCTCGAGACGTAAGCGTCTGTCGGTGGCCTGCGGGAGCTATAGGCTACATATATGTTGGTACTGCCCTCCGCAGCGAAGGTGGAATCGCGACGGGAGAGGAGGATCGGTATTACGTTTCGCCGCTCCCTCTATCGTCCGCGGCCGTAAAACGGTTGTCGTCGGAACCCAACACCAGATCCGCAGGGAGTCGTCTCGCTTAGTTCTTACAGAGGTGGAGACTTCCCCACGTAAAAAAAAATGGTAAACATGACGCCACATTAGAAGTGGTATCATGTTTATCGTAGCATAGTGAAGACGCTGAAGAACTCCCCAGCATTTTTAAGGCCCTCTATGGAAGGATACGTTCTGTAGGAGATCCAAGATCTCTGTCGCCAGAAACTCCCTAGGTATGTCTACCACCGAAGCGCTATTTCTGTCGCCAAATAATAGTAGGCAAACATTACTGTGTTCGACGAGATAACGAGACTCAACATCTTGTCTAAGGCGACGAGCACATTGTGGTGCAGTATATACCATCCTAACCAGCACCTCGTCGTAATGGGTAGGCGTAACACTTACCATCTGGTGAACGTCCCGCTCGTTCGTCGCTTAATTGAATAAAAAGAAGATGCTTCTCGCGTTATACTATTATTGACAGCCTATAGATTTATAGTGCGTACAAATCCCTTATAACCTTTCCTACCCCACAAAAGTGAATACCTTTTAAAGATTTCCCGCCAATAAAAAAATCGTTAACAAATTCTGGTCGTGGTATCGGACTGCTCCTAACAACGATAGTTAAGATCAGCACTGCATTGTCCTCGTCACCTTGAGACGTAAGGTATTAGTTCACGCAATCTCAATTATTTCAGTGGCTACGGCACTTTTCAAACTGGAACACAGTAATGACACAATACTACGAGACAGAATTAGATCCGCCGGTGATAAGTGGCCTTGAACAGACTTCAGCAACAGTGACCTTTTCTTTATGTCAGAGGAGAAATCAGGATTATGCAGGATTTTTATCCACTGAATATTCATTAGGAGGGGCCCCAGGATCTCCTACAGAACACACCGGTGACAATGACCTACAAACATTAAATATCTAACTCTCGATGCTTTTTTTTATTTGACGAAACGAAGAAGACATTCATGTGTTATATATACGCCTGCCCATAACAACGTGGTGCTAGTTAGGATGTTATACACTGCACCGCATTCTACTAGTCGCCTTGAGACACAAGATGTTGTCCCAATACTCCAGCAATTTCACTACAGCACCATTTCAGCTGAAACAGTAGTTTGCCGACTAATATTTGACTGCCGAAATAGGTGCTGCCTACTAAACGGTCTCCGGCAACAGAGATCTACAACCAGTTAAAAGAAAGTTTACTTACATGGACCAGAGTTAACTAACAAGAATGGACGGTATAAAAAAGACATACTATGTAAACATGTTCGTATCTGTGGACAGCGACCGGTAAATTTTAACAAGTATGGACTCGAATGTGGTATGTTTCGACTATTATGGTCACCAGTATACTTGTGGACGTCCAGTAGAATTATAATTATAAAGTCGCTTCTTGGGACAAGTTGTCTTCATAAGGCGCTGAGAATCACCCATTTCGACAGGGCCAAATTACAAAGATTACTTACACTTTCAATTAGTTGCTGTTTCTCCTGCAGCTGCACCTCCTGGTGTCGGAGCGTGGCCCGCTGCTTCTCGGCGGTGCTACTCAAGCGCGACAGTACCTCCTGGTCGTGCTCTCGGGCTGGTGATGGTGGAGCGCTCGTACCTACAACAATATCACAAATTATCTTAAGAAATTTATACAATAATTAAAAAAATTATAATGATGATGACTTTGGAGTTTTATTCATATTTATGGCTCTTTCTCTATCTGCTTCCTACTTTTGTTCTATTGATGACTCTAATTTTACATTTTTTTTGTTCATGTGATAGAAATATATATATCCATTTTCTATTAGGCTTTATACCTCACTCAGTTAATTTACTGGTGGTGGGTCTGTGTTGTCAGACACCGTCTAGGTAGGTACGACCGCAGTGCCTATTTCAACAGCCAAACAGTATTGTGCAAACATCATTGTCCCGATTTGAAGGGCGCTGTAGTTAGTGTAAAGTGTACAAGGAATAACGAGACTTATGCCTCAAGAAGTCGAGCACAATGTGGTGCTGTGAATATTACCCTAACTAGCGCCAAGTTATTATGAACCGACGTATCACTTACGATCAGGTGAAAGTCCTACTCCTCTCGTCGCTTCGTTGGATAAAAAAAATTTAATAGTTGAGCATTTCTTAAGTTATTTCTTATGAAAATAGAATCACAAATGAAGTAAAAAAATTAAAAAGAAACATTCAAATATGAGAATCTTTTCGCTAAACAAAAAAAATAAATCTAAGTATACGTTGTTAACAACATTTTGAAGTTACTACGAAAATCTTTTGACTTATTGAATTACTATTTTTTTTTTAAATAATTTACAAAGATAAACTAGAACATAAAGTAATGACGTGGTCTTCAACACTATGGTAACCTAATACCATAATTCAATTACTTAATGCTCCTGACGGACGCAGGAGGAGTATAGAAGTATCACTATTGCAATACAAATGGCTGTCATAAGTTATTTTCTATTTCACTGTTTAATTTTATATCCATTTTAATTATTTTTTAACATAAAATCAATTCCTATACACACTTACAAATGTATGTCAATATTTTCGCATTACACATCGTTGCAAATATAATATTTAATGCAACAGCTGTTTCTTTATAAAGTAGGCAAACGAGCGCACAGTTCACGTGATGGTAAGTGATCACGGTCACCGACAGACAGTCACAGCATTTTAGGATTCGCAGCGGCATTGCCAACGTTTTAATCTATTAAAAATGTAAAAATTTCCTTAAAAAAAAAAAGAACGTAAATTTCAGATATTCCGAACTCATGTACCTCGATCGAATGTATTGTGTCGACATTCTGATGCATTTAAAGCAGTGAATGTCCACCGATTGAAATGATGATGATGCATATATAATATTCGAATATATAAAAAAAAACTACTGTATTGTATGCGGGTGTTACAAATTTCTTCTCTACAGCCTTTATATAATCTACTTTCGTATTGCTTGCCATCAAATAGTACTGTAGTGTGAATACTTCTACAGTATAGTACGTTGCTTATATAACATAGATCATCGTCATCATAAGGTGTCTAATGAAATTCAACAAACTAAAGTTTGGCGTTCAGATTGACAAAACCAATCCTGTCTTCAGGTCTTTTCAACTAATAGTATAATACAGATAGCATACACTTTCATATAAAATAAAATAAATATTCATTGGCAAGATATCGCCTGAAATATTCAGCTATTATATGTATATTAGTAGATAATGGAGTAAGCTATTAAAAACAATATATCTAAAAACTTAGGCACTATGTATGTTAATATGTTACATAAGATATATAGGAATGTGTTTGTAAGTAGTAAGAGCTTCTCGAAGCATTATCTTCTCAAATGACACAAATATGCGGATCCCGAGCAAACAGACTAACATTTCGTAATCTTTTAAGCTAGAAATATGAACCAAAAGGAAAATAACTTACAATATAAAATTTTCTCATTAACAATATTTATATCTAAGAGGGGTGTAAGTGTTTCCGCACAACAACTAACGCGATCCTAGCCAACCTCACTTGCTCGTGGTGCACCCTGCTAATCAACAAACGAAGCTCTGGCCCTCACCAAACCGCATGGAGCCAACGTAGTGGGAAATGAGCCAAATCCTATAATATGAATCCTTACCCGATCGTGTGAGAAACTTAGGAGGCCTATGTCAGCAGTGGACGTCTATCGACTGATATATTTAGGAGTAATAGATATTTTTAACCATCATCAATAACTTCAAAAAACAGTTATATTTGATTAAAACATTATCGATTTGTGGTAAATATAAAATTCAAATTATGTTAATTTTGAGATTCTATGTCGTGATAGTATCAGAGGTCTCGTGATGAATCAATGAATCTATGTATATCTCCTATTTATATATTCCCCCATTTAGAATCACAAAAACAATCTGCAAGTCTGCAGTTAGGATCAGCTACTCGTACCCGCACGGAATCTAAATGAGAACACTTGTTATGTACTTGAGGTAAGGAAGCAACCGTTTAGGCGCCGCACAGACTGTAGCAGTAATTTGTTAGTATGTATTTGTCTACTAACAACTTGCGACCTGGTAAAGTTCCATTTTGAAGGATTTTCCATTACCACTAAATATCTAATAATTATACTATAGACTATAAAACAATATACTCTGAATTTTCATCAAACAGCTAATACAATTAAATTCAAAACTGATTTTTTCATAGTAAATATTTACTCAATAATATTGTATTAGTAATTCGAACCACATCAATAGTGATCTTTAATTTTTTTCTTCACACCATCGTTATGGGACATTGTATTGCTATACTTTTGGAGCTGTAGTGTTTTTTTTTTATTTTTTTAGCCCCGACTGAAAATCAGGGTTGCGATCTTTGTAAGCTGTAACATTACCCGGGTGGAGTCCTTTCCCACATGATCAAATCAAAGCTTAATATTTTGTTTTATTTTAATTCTTTATATTAATGTGTATTTTTTGTTATTATGTGGTAATAAATGATATATTATTATTATTTAAAATCAAGGATAAAGTTACAAAACAAGTAAATAAAAAATTTCAATTTTAACTGTCATGGTGATAACAGTATCTCTATTTAAATCATTTACTTGCTATCGGATAAGCGATATGTTTATTTGTCGACCTTCGATCATAAAAGCATAAGGGAGGCAACATATACAATACATTTATTTATAAAAGAAATGTAATTTTTAAGGTCTAAACTTTGTTATAATTTTTTTTATTCGAATGCTACGAGACTAGCGAGACTTTCACCTGAAGATAAGAGATACGACCGCCCGTAACAACGTGGAAGCTAGTCAAAATGATATACACAGCACCACATTATGGTCGACGCCTTAAGATAAGATGTTAACTCTCGCTACCCCAGTAATTTTACTAGCTACAGCGTCCTTAAAACCAGGAATATAGTAATTTTACACACTACTATTTGGCAGCGAAAATAGAAGCTGTGGTGATACCTACCTAGAAGGTCTGCAGTAAGAGAGACCATTAGGTCTCTCTATTCTATACACACTAGTAGTATTATATACTTATATCTGGTATTAACCAGTAATATTTTTATAACACTAAGCGATGTGACGGCTAGGATATTTATCTAATGGTAAATGATACGGGGTGCTCCTAACAATGGTAATTAGGACATTTACCTTAGCACTACATTGTCCTCGTCACCTTGAAGCAAGACATGTATTCTCGTAACCTCAATAATTTCAATAGCTACGACAACTTTTAAACTAGAGCACAGTAATATCGCAATACTTCTTGGCGACAGTAATAAGCTCGCTGGTGGTAAGTGGCCCTAACTTACCTTTAGCATCAGTGACCTTTTATGTGTCGGGAGAGATGAGGTTATTCAAAATTTTTCCCACTAAACCCCTATTTATGGTTTTATTCGGTAAATTAGGAGCCCGGGGATCTTCTACAGAACGCACCAGTGAAACCTACCACCAGTAGTACATTCTATAGACTAACACTCAGTAGTGAAATGAATTCATTTGCTTAATTAGACTCAATGATAGAAAATTTATCAAATCAACAGCCGAGTTTCAAAGCATACTAGAAACGCGACATTAAAAATGAGACAAATATTTTAAACTCACCATCAGAAGGCGCGTTTATAGTTCGCCTCAGACGCTTGTTCTCATCTTGAAGTCTAGCTACAGCTGTTACCAATTCAGCCGACTCAGTCCGCCATTGTTCCTCTATAGCTTCTATTTCCTGTTAAATGAAAACATTTTCTTTAAAATAACCAGTTATTGTTTCTTTGAATCAGGAAACTGCTTATGTTTAACGGTTTGCTGAAAGTACTAATTAATTTGATAAGCAGTTATTACTTTTTAACTAAACTTGAATACAATGTATCCATCATGTTACAATATCACTTATAGTTTGATTGATACAGACACTGATAAGTCATGTTGCTCATGTGCCATGAATTAAAACGACTGCCAGAGCATTGACCTGCCACCTAACAAATAACAATATATTCAAAAATATTTACATACATATAAAAGTAGAAAGGGATTTCTTCAGAAATACTTTTGGCTCATAGTTGTTATGTACAGATTTATTTACATTATTATATAACAAAAAAAACGAAAACTTTTTTGGGATTTAATTAAAATGTTTAAATACAAACTGTACTTAAATATAAGTATCATTAACAACTTTTTCTTAAGTGGCAAAAAGACCATGGACAGGGGTATATGTATGAGAAAGCAGTAAGCTAAGGAAATTCTAGAAACTGTTCCACCAGCCAAACTCCTTACAAAATTGTTTTGCAAATGAACCAGGTGCCTGTGTTACTAGACAACTGGTAAGCCACTGCACCATACACACAATAATTTAATAAATTAGAAAAAAATGGGAATTATAATTATTCCAAAAATACAGTAAAACTGATCTATACTATTAAAACAGTCATATTGCTATATATCTTTTAACAAAAGTTTCACAGACTGTTACCATCACTAATCTCTTAAATATCTTTTCAGTGTTGTTAACCTGGCTATGCCTTTTTGGATTCCTTTTTGTATGATAAAAAGTACATGACTTCCAGAATAAACAGAGAAAGAATTAATTTAATAATAAATCAATATTCACAAGTCATTCAAATCCATTAATTAAACGAGTTTGGAAAATACTGGAAAGATTTATTAATGCTTTAAAAAATTGATCCATCAAAGACTGGTGCTGAGCATGAAACTAATTTTTAAAACACAAAAGCAATAAAATTACCATAATAAAGCAAATACCTCTTTTAAAATCCAAGTTAAATAGTAAATTTAATAGATTAAATGATGGGTGATGATGACAAACTGCTCAAAAATTTCCTAATTAACATAAATAACAAAAATCAGCAAACCACTTTTACCTCCATAGGTTAGCATTTTATTATAATATCTTACTAATTGTTACATCTGTAACCCTAATAGTCATGTCATTATCTCCTAGTCACAATTTCCATAATGTGCATTTCAGTAATTCATATTTTTTCCTTATTATATTTGAAGAGTATTTATAGTTGAAATAAAATACAACAGAACACCAACGTAACATAGTATATGTGTAATACTAGTCATGCATGCAGGATAAATTCAATCCAATTATGCTATTGAGACTACCATACTGTTGCCATTTAGACCTGCTTTATTTATCATAAGTATACTAAAATGTACTTATCAATCACAATGCTCCATAAAAAATAACGAACATTTTCATGTATTTTGATAATATGTTCAACAAAGATATCATAAAACGATAAAAAATTATTAACAGCTACCTAAAAAATGTAAACGCGTAGTTAGCACACATCAGTGTGCGGATCGCGATGATGTCAATGTCGTGCAATGATCGCCGGTAGACAACGCTTTTGCAAGTGAAGCCAGTGCGTTCATACATGTCGAAACTAACAAATGTTTCATTAGGCCATTATAAGTACCGAGAACTTTTCCTAGTAATAAAACTTACCTTTTCAAAGCGTTGTCTGTATTCGGCCTTCTCTATTTTATCATTCTCCAATTGGGAAATTTTTGCTGTTAGTTCGTGTAATGCTTGATTCTCTTTTTCATTCCTGACTGCCAAATTTTCTAGCAGTTCAAGAGCATTAATAACTTTCGGTAGTAGTGCTGTTACGGCATCAGGGCCGTATTTCTCGATAATTATTTCGCATTCCTTCCCAATATCAGATGCCAAATCATAAACGTCGACGACAGTAACATCGTCGTTATAATCTGGCATTTTGGCAGAAAAACGCCTGCGGTACGGCATTAAAAATCGCTTTGTTTTCACTCCACCACAGTATACAAAACTAGCGTTACAAAAAACTATCCACCTTTCGCAAGTGCGCCATTATTACTGAAAAGTGAAATGTCAAGATTATAGAGTTAGGGATGTCCGAAAAACACAGAATAGCTACTTAAAGCATGGAAGGAGACTGTTAAGATTTTATCTTTAAACCTTCCAAAATACTTATTTCAATATTGTTAAAATAATATTAATCGACTCGACTATAGTCGACATAACAAATTGCATTTGTCTTACCGTAATCTGCTCTTAAAGCTCACCGGCACACATTCGAAACAGGATCATTCAGTTTTCTTGGAATAGTCATTTTGCTCAATTCTATGCATTGATTAAGTGGATAAATTATTTCTAGCTTTACTATGTCCACTGTAACTATTGAGTGGAACTCAAATGGGCGCCAAAAAAACATAAATCAGCTCAGGGAAAAAGTCATACAGTTAATATTTATTTAATTAGCAAACTATGTCAAAAAGGCACATATGGTAATACTTTAATTACACAGATTATTATAATTTTTTTTAGTATTGGAAATAGCTTATCTAACACTAGTTAGTTATAACGTTAACAGCAAGATAACAACGGCACAACCCTTTATACATTAATGTTACCTGGATAATCTTGTATGTTGCCAGTGCAATATTAATTTTAGAATTTTATAAAATTTAGTTTCATATAAATAAATACAATATTGCTTTTACGAATATTTTATTTCTTTTCCAGATAAATACTATAATAAGCTTACTTTACTTTTAACCTAGATTTTTTATTTGAATATTTTTCTTTTGCCCTCTTGATTATTCAGTTATTAATAATTATTGATTCTATCACAAAACGGATTTCAGTAATTTAATTTAATCTAAAATTTTCGAGTGCATTAGATCGATGTAAAATTATTTATAAAGAAATAATAACGAAGCGATTCGATAAAATTGTTTATATCATATACATTCTATAATATCGATTATTAGAAGTCGCCACGCGCGAAGCAACAGTTGGAAGAAATCAACAGGCGGGAACGCGCGGTAATTTAATTCCTGTCCCTTATAATACAAAAAAAAAATTGTGCAATGAACTATCAAAGTAAAGTTAATAAATATGTATGTCCCAATGATAGACAACTTTCTTTACGAGCCAAGTGAGTATAAAATCCTGCTTAGTAAAAAAATTTCAAAGTTTCACATATTTAACTTTGTTTTTGTTTTGTAGTTGTTTTGACATCTATCAGTTTCCGAATGGACTGTGTATTTATTTTTAATTTATATTATCTTACGTGATGTAGTTACTGTTGTTTAAAAAATTATAAAACTCATAAATTAAATATATTTAAATTAAATCTTTATAAATTATGTTTAGCAACAAATGTTAAACTTACAGGTAAAATTTATTATAGTTAAAAATAACACTATCACAATACTAAATTAAAATATTAGGCAATTTAGTATTTCATAATTATAGGTTTCAGTATATTAACTAATTGGTTTTAGAAGATATTTTTAAATACGTTTACTACATTTCAGTCCTTTGTTTGTAAGTAAAAATTTTACGTGAAAGAAGTTTTACGTATCGGTTTTAAAGAACTTTTACTTTGTTGATTTTATTGAACAAACTTTTTATTGAAGGAGACCTTTTCTAAATAATTTAATACAAACAATATTGATGAAAGTGCATTTACCTCGCCGCATACTTTCAAATATTTTTCTTATTCACAAATATATATTGTACAGTTTTTAATTTTCACATCCAAAATTGACTCTCAAACATATTTAAAAATAAATTTATTAATTTAAAGTAATTAAAAGGCATTCTTTAATGACACTTCATGACTGTTAAATGTCGATCAACAATGTCAGCATTCCTTTTAATAAAATCGTGAATAGAGCTTAGTTATAAAACGTCAGCGGAAGCCTTACGTCCTCGAAATCTGTTGTTCTTGAAACCTATCACTTTTCACACGATACTATTTCTCACCGAAATCTTACGCTCAATGGAGATAGAATGCATGTCTTTTAGTCGTATAATGAGTAAGTCACTCACAACTATCCTTTCTTCTAAAACTATTTTATAAATATTTAGTTTATTTTGATAGATCTCTGTTATCTGAGATCGGTAATACCACCGAATCACCTATTGCATTGTCGTACAAGCAATTGTATGCAAATAATACCGTCTTCCGGTTTGTACGACACTAGGTGGTGAAATTGCTGGGGTAAACGTATTATGCCTCGAGATACAACCACAATATGGTATATTAATCTAACAGGCCTCACTGCTATATACTTATATTTTTATATTATTATATATATCAATATATATTATTTACCAGATGAACTTTCTTCTTTCTTGTAATATGAAAGCCGAATGAAATAAAAACTTCTGGTTTTTTGTTTTACATACATATATATCACGCCTCGTTCTCAGTGGGGTAGGCAGAGATACCTCTTTCCACTTGCTACGATCCTGGCACTCCTATCTTGCTTCCTCCACTTTCATGAGCGTCTTTCTTTGTTTACATATGCTTTATTTTATCTAACTCGTAGAATATCAAATCTAGAATATCCGGTCTGTCTTACCGAAAGTACGACTAAAAAAAGCATAGCCTTCTCTATCATATGAAAGGCAAAACTTCAATAAACTTTACAGGGTTTAATAGCTGCAAAGAAGACAGTTTTACGACCAGGTGTAAAACGCATAGTAATGCAGAAATGGAAAGAATGAAGAAATCAGTGCCGGTTCGAATGTGTTAAATAAATTGTACGTCTCACGGCGAGTCGGAATAGCAAGGAAAAGGACAAACGTTTTTTTTTTAATTGTTAGTGTAATAAAAAGAAAAGATTTTTTTTTATTCTAAAAATAAATAGCGGGGTCACATGGGTAATAATAGCTTGTACCATGGCCTTGCGACTCAATGAGCGACGGTCCCTTATCTCATCGCGTACATCCGCTTCCCGCTTTGCTCCGTTTTTCATTAAAACTTTCGTTCAATGCGATACACGTAGCACCGTAGTTGAATATTCTGCCTTGTCCCTGTCCCTATTCTATATTTATTTACTTCTTCCTAGTGTTTTTATACCGCAGTACAGTTAGAATAAAAAAGTTTTAAGTGTTAATTGTTTCTGTGAAGTAATAAATAAAAAAAATTGTAAGTGATTTTGAATACTGTTCAGTTTTCAGTTAGTTTCTGAGACTGGAAAGTAGGCTCAATTAGTTTAGATGTAACATAATAGCCTATGATAATTTTTATATTCTTTTTTATTAAAAACTGGAAAATAAAATAAAACAATTATTTAACACCGATTCTTCGAGAAATATCTGTAAGATGAACATCTTTTCTTTTTACATGATTTGAATTCCATAAAGCTTTAACTAAAAAAATATCTCTCTGTTTGTTCCTGGTGTTTTTCCGAACATTAGGAGAAACTATATTCAAATGAGTATATAGTTACATTTAAGAGTTATTACTATAAAAATTTACGTATGTGTAACTTTGTAAATGTCCTGTAAATGTCCCGAAAACCTTCATAAAACTTTCGGTGGTCTCCTTTCGCGTGTTAGGAGGGGGCCCGATATCTCCTCAGGAAAGCACCAGTGTCTCTCTGAACTTTGACTAATCACGCCTCAAGAATTACCTCGGCACTGTCAACTTAATCGAGACCAATTATTAAGCAATAATGACACCACTCTTTCACTGGTGGTAGATTTCTGTTGTCGACGACTGCCAACCAGTAATGTGTTCCGATTTGAAAGCCGTTATAACTAGTGAAATTACTAAAGTAACTTCACTTAACATCTTACCGTCTCACAGCAATGAGCACAATGTGGTGTAGTGTATATCATCCTAACGCCACGTTGTTATACGTAGGATTTTACTTGCCATCAGGTGAACGTCCTACACATCAATCGCGAATCTGAACACCATTTTATTCGGCTCCTAGACAGGATTTACCTTAGTTTAATTTTTATTAACCCTTTTTAACAGGAGACAAACCTTTTACAAATACACTGCTTCTAGGTGAGGTAGGATTTATATTAACTAAAACTTTCTTGGTAGGCATCCTCAGTCTATTGAGAGAGGCTCGGGATCTCTTCCGGAACGTATCCGTGCCTTTCTACACTACGCATAAGCACGACATAAAGAAGGTTGTAATCCACAAATAAATACATCACCACCACTTCGGACTCGCTTAGTGGGCACTACCCCCACCTTCTAAGCCCACGAACCCGAAAATCCTTTTAATCGCCTTTTACGACTGTCAAGTCTTTCCTTAATCCAATTCTTGATAGTCCGATGCTACCCGGCGGGTTCTTACTATCCCTTAATTATATGATTTAACAACCTATGTGAAGGAAAACCCTAGTTAATTTTTTTCATAACGAATTTATCTTGACTCCAGATTAAATCAGACATGTATAATGTTATCGTTCTTGTTAACTGAGGCATAATGCGTGTTATCGGTGGATGGCCGATTATGCACCACGGAGGTTAAATATGCCGAGAATAAAATACACCCTTAGCTTTTTTATAATACTATAACCTTAAATATTCTTAGAAAAAATATTTCTATCGTCAATATCTATTAATATTTATTATTACTTATACGCTTTGTACTGTGTATTGGTTTCTTTCAAACAAAATTTATATAAATGCATTTTTCAGTTATGATACCATGGTAACCAATTGAAAAAAAAAATAGATCTAGTTCTCTAGTGCCAGACCCCGTCTAAGTAGCAAGCTAGAACACCGAAGCACCTGCCGCAAGAGGGTATTGTGGCCTTAGATATGATGTTCTGTGAACCAAAGTCGGGGACAGTTCAAAATTTGTTTGATATGTTGTAACCACATTGTTAGCACCCTAAGTTTTTTTTTTGTCTTTTTTTGAGCCAATGGGGCTAACATATCCCCAAGGATTAAAAGATCCCCCTCCCCTTCAAAAAAAAGACTGGTGTGGTACATTACTGCTGCAGATATTGGAAAAAGATAAGTCAATGTGCATACAAGTGTATGTACTTTTGCTAGTGGTAGGTCTCAGTTGCCGGAAGACCGTCAAGGCAGAAACCAACGCAGTTCCTATTTTCGCAGCTGAACCTGTGCCACGGTTTGAAGGGCGTTATAACTAGTGGAAATACTGGAGTAACGAGTATCCATATCTTACGTGTCAAAGTAATATATGCAATATGGTGCATTGTACATCATCCTAACTAGCGCCACATTAGTGATAACTTACCATCAGATGAACGTATCCCTCCTTTTTACGCTTCGATAAAAAAAGTCTGTTTATTGTCAATGCTTCAGTGTTAAATTTTATAAGTTATTGTTATATAAATATAAAATTTAAAGGAAATAACATAAAATTAAACTTGAAATTTGTCTGAAATATTCCTTGAGAGCAACTACAAACGCATATGACTTTCTATAGCAACCGCATAAATAATACGAAATGAAAATGTTTAATTATGAATAATTAAAAATAACACAATTAAGTATATATGAAATTCAAAATATAAATAGGTCTATAACTATCTGCAAATCATTCAGCGTTAAATGGTAATATTCATACGTTGATAAGTTCACTAGTTTTCACGTGAATAGCGAATAAAACCTATTTGCATTATATATATATATATAAAAGCCTATATATTTTTATTAAAATCAATCCTAAATATAATGTTCAAACAGCGCTTTTTCTACGAAAAGTTTTTATACTTGTGTATATAGTAAGCGTGTACAGCTGTTACTTTACTCTTAGAACAAACGCGCCATTTCTTTGTATTGGCCGTTCAATTAAGCGACTAGCTTCTTAATTAAACATACCTACCAGTTAGGCTTAAACGAAACCGTATCCGGAGACCTTTGATGTTATATATATGTATATACATACATATGGTATAACTCAACGAAATCAACGTCGCATGTTTTCTATATAACTACATTTTCATATGTAAAAGCTACTCAATATTACGTTGTTTTACATTTTGACAGCCACCTCAGTGCGGTAGCTAAACGTTTACCTTCCAACTGAGGACCAATCTTTCGGAATTCTCTTTGAACAAAGGGTCTTCTGGTGCCAGGCGTTGTGAAGTTTCAAAGGTCGATAATAAAGATAACATTCATTAGTTAGTATCGGTCGAGGAGTAGAGCAAAAAAAAAAACTATACAGCTACTCATTTTGCTTATGGTATGTCTACTAGAAATATTACTAATACATATGCTATAAAAAGATATGTAAGTAGTGAAATTACTGGAGTTATGAGACTTAACGTCTTAAGGCGACGAGCGCAATGTGGTGTTGTGGATAACATCCTAATTACACCTCGCTCTTATGGGCAAACGTAACACCATAATCATTCATGATCATCAACATTATCAGCCTTTGTTTATTCACTGCTGAATATAAGCCTTCCCCAATGTCTTCCACCAAATGCGATCCTCAGCTTCTCGCATCCATCCATTTCCGACCGCCCTGATGATGTCGTCAGTCCATTAGGAGGGAGAGCGTCCTAGGCATCTGCGACCTATACGCGGCCTCCACTCCAAGACTTTTCTCCGCCATCGGCTGTCACTGACACACGACAGACATCGCTGGCCCACTGCTGATTTTTAGAGTAAGTTGATAACTTTAGTTCTCCATCGAATTTGTTCATTCAGAATTTTGTCTCTTAGAAAAATGCCAAGCATAGTTCTTTCCATCGTTTGCTGTAGCACAGCACAGCACTTTGAATCGGTGGACTAGCCCTATGGTCAGGTGCCATATCTCTGCACCGTAAGTAAGATTGAGGGGGCATGCCCAGCGTGGTGACTTATGGACAATGCTCCTCAATGAACAACAAAAACCACACCAACTCTCGGGTAAATATCTCGCTCGTCTTATACATACGTTAAATAAAAAATCTCTGTTTCTTATTCGAATATTATTTTTTTTTTTAAACGATATTCAAGCTCAAAAAGTGCAAATCACTTAATGAGTATTGCCAATTTAAAACTTGAACGTAAGGGATATACAAACGAAAAGGGAAAAGTTTTTTATAAAGCAATTTAAGTTTTGTATACATATTATATGACAAAATGATGATCTTTCGTTTTTTAACTTCCCTTTTATAATTATCTTGGGAAACGGTTGCAAGTTTTAGTAAAGTTTAATTAGACATCAACAGATAATTAGCCTTCAGCAACAAGCTTGTGTAAAAACTTTAATACGAAATGTTAACAAAATTAAGTATGTAACGAAGTTAACATTTCATTTCTCTTTGTTATCCATTTAAATCATTTGATTTATAGATCATTATCAGTTAACTTATGTTTTAATTATATAATTTCTGTGCTACGAAAAAGCATATTATTATCATCATCAGGAGATAGACACCCATTGCTGGCTCTATGCCCCAAAAGATCTCTGATCGGTCCAGCGCCGTACGTATCCAGCGCTTTCATACAACTTTCATTAAATGATCAGTCCACCTTGTGACACCTTTGGAGGACCTTACACGGTCGCCATCAGAGGACATCACTATCCCATCGGCTGTCAGTTAAAAAGAATATAAATGTATCATTTTGTGCAAACATTACTGTGTTCCGAATTAAAGGTCACTGTAGTTGCTAAATTAAATAAAAAAAACCGTTTCATCATCATCAGCCAACAGACGACCACTGCTGGACCACACTGGACACAGGATGAACCGTAAAGATCTCCGATCAATCTTGCGCCGTCCGCGTCTAGTCGAATAAAATATTTGTCCGAGATATGTAATAAAGTTTTTAATCTATACGTGAATCTTTTTAATAAGTTTTATATAGACTTTTCATATTTAAGATGTTTAATGGACGGATTACCGTACACAAAGGGATGCGGCACTAAAACCGGATGTTTGAATTCTTTATTACCCTATCTGAGGGGGAATCGGTTTCATCGTGCCGCCATTTATCGGGATAACGAACAAAGCGCTGCCTCGCGCTCGTGTAACTTTATATCCGTATGAATTTATCCTCATGTCACTATACGTAATTTATGGTGAAAAAAGTATAATGATTTCATGTTAAAATAATTTGCTGCTTGAAGCCGGAATACTTGTACTATGATATACAACGCGCCTATTATACCAGAGTACACCCTTAAAAATAGTTTTCCATTCTAACACGATAAGTGTGCATTGCATTCACCTTAGCGTGTGTATCCAGCATCAAAGAGTACGCAAAAATTAAACCCATGTGTCGGTTTTCTCATAAGATATTTTAAGTGTTGCATCATCATCAGCCGATAGACGTGCCCTACTGGACATAGGCCTCCCCTAAAGATCTCCACATCGATCGGTCCTGCGTTGCTCGCGTCCAGCGGGTTCCCACGATTCTCACCAGATCGTCGGTGGCTTCCCAAAACTACGTATACCTGTACGCGGACACCACTCTAGGACCTTACTTCCCCATCGGCCGTCGGCCCTTCGAGCAATGTGCCCTGCCCAGTGCCACTTAAATCTAGCAATCTTTTGAGCTATGTCTGCGACCTTAGTTCTTCGGCGGATCACCACATTTCTGACCCGATCCTGCAGAGCAACTCCGAGTATAGCTTTCTCCATTGACCTTTGGGTGACTTGTTGTTGGGTGAGTGCAAACATTACTTTCTTCTAGTTTGAAAGGCGTGATAACAAAACTAGCGGTGCTGTGTATATCACCCGAACTAGCGACACTTTGTTATCAACACTCATCTAGAGGTGAATGTCTCGCTCGCCTAAAATAATAAAATCAATGTTATCCCAGCTGCAATTAACAAAGGTCGTTGAAATTACTTTGTCTTTATTACTGGTAATTATATCTGTCATTGAAAGTTGTAATCGTCAATTGACGACGCTGAATTACCCTTTTCTATATCAATGTAATATTAGTGACATCTCCAGGAGATAACAATTTTATTGGCTTCCTGTAGTTCAAATTGAAGGGTGTCAATAACTGATGCTTTTAATGGATTTTGGTTAATTTTTCTACTATAGTTTCTATTTCCTTATAATTCTATGGAGTTCGATTATAACCGTATACAGCCAAAAACATTTTTCATGGAGTAATCGAATGTCTGAAAATTATAAAAAACTAACAGGAAACCAGAAAAAATAAATAATTTCTGATAGGCGTAAAAATCTAGCAATTTTTTTTTATGAAAAGCCTTGATTTTTATTATTCTTTTATACAAATTTCTTGTTAAAGGTGTTACTTATCACAATCTTACTGACGTCTCTCAAAGTCCACGCTATCAATTCTCAAAAGACCTGACTTTTCTATTAAGTATAATGTATCTTCAAAATTCTTGTCTAATTTTATTAAAATAAATATACGCCCGTCCATAACAAAGCAGCGCTACTTATAGTAGAACGATATACACAGCATCACATTGTACTCATTTTCACATATAAGATGTTATCTCGTTACCCCCAGTAATTTCACTAACTACAGCGCTCTTCAAAATAAAATAGAAATACTTGCACACTACTGCTTAGAGAAGTGGTTTGCCAGAGCTGTTGTTGTTTAGAGTGGTGATTTGTGGTAGAAATAGGACCGATACCTACTTAGACTCCCTCCGTTAAGATATCTACCACCAGTCATTTAGTCCAAAAATATTTGTTTTTTTATTGTGTGGTATATGGGGTTCAGTAGTATATAATCTATATATATAAGAGATGTTCACCTATGTGTTCATAAGTCATAGAGAAGAATTTGGTAGGAATATTTCTTTTACTGAGTATGGAGCAGCTAAGACCGAATTTTACGAAATTCCTTCAAAAGGGGTTGCAGGGGTTTTACGACCAGCAAAGCGGGTGGAGAACAGCTAGTAATACAAAAGATATCGAAAGATTCATTAGCTCATTTCTAGATCTTCGAAACATACGTAAAGACTCAAAATTTTATAGAGATATTGCTTCGGCCATTTAGTTAATAATGGATTTTACAAAATTCCTTCCCTAAAAGGAGTTTTGAAGGTGTAAGGGAAAAGAGCCTGGAGGCCGCAAGTTGATACCGGACGGAAATATTTTTGACAAATTTCAAATCTAATGGTATATAACTGCTTGCGAAGCGAACGGAGAATAACTAGTAATAATATAAACTTTAACAAAAAAAAATCTATAAATTCTATATCTTCCCTTATGCTGTACTTACTGGTGCCTGTGTGAAAAGGGTTCTTTAAATTTAAACACCATATTACATATTTATAGGGCGTTGGAACAAGTGAAGTATTGATTGAAACACCATATCGTATCATACGGTAAAGATAAAGTGCAGCGATGGTAACGTATCTGTAATCGATGTAATCGTGTTTGGCGAACCTGAAAATCCTTTCAGCAATTTCACAAACTGAATGCCTGACGGATTCTCATTCCTATAGCATATCTATACGGCGCAGGCGTGTAGCTCCTGTATGTATAAACATCATATTACAGTGGCGAAATCTGCTTTTTAATCTATGATATTCCCTTAAAATCTATGAATAAGCCTTTATGGACTCTTTAATTTAGTTTTAACTTTGTTTAAATTAAATGTTTATAATATTTAACCATTAATTTATTTTTCAAACCTGTCAACGTTACACATTATACAAATATTGATAGAATATTATCAACGAACTTGTTTGAGTGATGTACCAACTAAATGAAGGTTCAGAACAGTCGTAGCCAAAATATTTGTTTTTTTTAGTTAACTGTCTTCATTTTTGAATATTTAGTATAGTTATTTAGTGTGTTTTTTCCTAAGATATTTATTTATTTATTTTTCCATACATGGAGCAGAGCACTGGATTAAACATGTACATAATAATTAACAACCATAAAAAAGATCCAAACATATTACATAGTATTTTTATTATAATACAAATAAAGAAGTATTTTAGAGGAGTAATTTCTCTTTACGAGAAATTTGGGTGTTATATGCCTTAAAAAAAATTAAATACGTTGTCGACGGTTCAAGATGCTTCTAAATATATTTGCTTTATGATACACACAGCACTAAATCGTTTTCTGTTTCCTTGAGATATATGATGGTAAGGAAAGAGAAACAAGCTTTTCACTTGTAGTACTCCTGTAAAGTACCCATGAACTCTTTGGCGGTAATATAGGTACTGCAGTAAAACCTAGACCTCCAGCAATGAACACCTATCACCAATGCAAACAATTGTTCTTCAAATATTTTCAAAGCTGAATGAATAATATCACAGACCCACTCGGTGCCCTGTCTCCATTTTAAACAAAAAATTATAGAATTTAGTGGAAAACTAAACGCTGGAATAAAGATTATTATAATCTTACAAATAGTTATATTCCTTTCCAAAAATAGTAAAGTGAAGTGTAGTGTTTTAAATTAATATGTGTTATCACATTGACGCAAAACTATATCCGTCTTATCATGTTATGTCCGAGGAACGGCTTATATACAGGAGTAAAGATCATCGTGTAATAATGATCTCATATAATAAAATAAAAATATACGGACAGCGGACTTAATAATTCCCACAACTGGGACTCAACTCCTTTTCACAAGGAGAGAGTGAAGGTCATTTATCCATTATATCACATTATTTGATTAAACGAGGTAGTAAAAGCGTACTGGGTATGCCTTACCTTATGATATAATACGGAACATGGATTATGCTATACAGCAATCTTATTTCCGTCCTGTCTAATCAAAGCAGATGTAAAACTTTTATCTGTATTCTGATTATAAACTACAAACAAAAAAACATACAATGATATATTTTTTTTTTATTCAACAAAGCGACAAGACGAACGGGATCGAAACAGTAATGTGCAAACATTACTGCTTCCGTTTGAAAGGTGTTGTAGCTAGTGTAATTACTGTATTAACGAGACTTACCAACTTATGTCCCAGGTGGCGAGCGCAATGCCATGCTGTGTATACCATCCTAAGTAGCACCACTTTGTTATGGGTAGGCGTATCTCTTATCATCAGATGATCATCTCGCTTGTCGGGTCGCTTATTTGAATAAAAAAAAAATCTTAGATTTCATTACATACAACCTCATTAATTTTACACCGCTTAATATGTAAGGCGCAAATGAGACGTATATTATAACATATAATCTAATGATCACATACATGAACCAGATTTTGTTAGGTATTTAGAAAAAAAATATTGTGAATAAAATAATAATCCAGCTATGTACGAAGTAGGCTACGGACGGGTTGGAGCACCGCCCGGAGCGAGCCTCCGCTGACGTCCTCCGAGCGCGAGGCCATCGCCGCGGTCGTGAAGAGGGCCGAGAAAGTTGACGAGGTGGAAGCCAGACGAGTTGGGCGACTAGTTGCTAGACTCGAGGGTATGTCAATTTAACTACTTTCAAACGGTTATAGTGCTCGATTAATATAACATGTAGCCATTTTTATACGTTAAAGTTATGGCAAGTATTCGATCAACTTGTAGTCAGGGCGTGCGCTTCACATAGGAAAGTAAACACTGCATAGCCTAGCTCCCTAAATCTTAATAAAACACTTAAAATGCATGCATATGCTGAATTGAAATTGGTAAGTTTATCTTTATCTATAGAAAAGTACAGCACACCTGATCCGAAATCTCTGTGCACGTCGATGCTTGTGATAACTGATACTCCTGTACATACCCATGAACTGCTAAGTTATTACGTAGTAATTAATGATACGCTTTTGATCAGTTTTACTAGTTTAAAACCCTTTGAAACCGAATCACTTTTAATAATATTAGTAACAAAATAATTCAAGTATTCAAGATCCTTAACAATAAAGTGAGTAATGAGTGTAACATTAGCGGAAAGTGGATGTGAACTCATTCTTAATATACAATACTAAGATATCTCCTACTCGCTCCGAGTAATATACCCGTCGATATTTTGTCTTCCTCGCTTTGTGTCCAGATCTTGGGATTGTTTTGATACGGTTCAGATTCAGCCGTCAAGTCCTCTGGGCTTAAGTAGAGGACTTGACAGCAGAGACATCATACTCATTCAGCCTTCTACGGTGAATGTGGTTATGGACACAGCTACCAACCATTATTGAGCCGTACAAGATATGATATGAGCAGGTAAAGCTTTCTCTCCTCCCATTATTCCACTCCAAAACATTTAACTTGTAACTTAAAATAATTACCCACATTGGTAATAATATTATATTTATATTATTACTGCTGTAAGGAACCAGACTTTGTCCTTAGCGATACTATAACAAAATTAAAGCGTAGTGAGTACAAGATATTTTCCTGAAGGTAAAAGTAAAGTGCTTTGGAGTGTCTATTAAGCAAACAAGAATCGTGTTGAATTTATTAAACTTCTAGGAAGTTATTTTCATTTTATTTAATATTTGTCTTTTTACAAATAATTGAAACACTTGTCATAAGTTCTGCTTAGGATATTCTTATTAATTGATTCGACCCTGATGGCCTGTAATCGCCCTCGAACTAGTTCCGGCCTTGTTGTGGTATTTAAGTAGCTCTGGCCTAGTCGGCCACGGTGAAGTGTTGAATTTCACGGCCTACCCGCGGCGGCCAGTATTCACTTCTCTACCCTAATCAGGGAAGGAAAGGATTTTCGGTAGGTTTTCAGTAAAATATATTAGAACTACTATCTCTAAGATAGATAATAATATGGTACTTCTTATATTTGCAGTTTTTGTAAAGAAATATACCTTATTGACATAGGCAAGTTATTATTTAATTTGATACCTCTATAAAGAATAGCAGTCTTAATTGTATCCTTTCATCATCACCGTCTAAAACAGAAAAAAAAACAATAATTATTATAAAATATATTACATTAATTACAAAAGTATGACTAACTGTGATCTTTTGTCATGGATAAACTATAGCTTAGGACGTTTTTTTGTTATAACTTTAAAGTTTATATCAAACAGGAATGCGCCGTTCAGCCCAAGGACCTGCACCACGAGCCTGTTTACTTTGTGGCGAGACGTCGAGGCTCCTAGCTCCTCTAAGGACTTGTTCAATTTGCCGCAACTCCGCCTGTCCCAAATGTGTCATAGAGACTCCTCCGCACAGGTAAATATTATAACTACTGAGCTTTACCTGTAGAAATACACAATGGAGTTCTTTAAACAGGAAGGAAAAAGGTTTCCTGTCAACATCGGGCAGACGAGATAATTTTTTGCCACCTTAGTTGTATACATTTTTTTTCTTTTTATTCCTAAAACGACTGTTCCAATTAAACATTCACCCGATCCTAACAGTCCAATAACAATTTGGTCCTAGTTGGGACAATATACACTGCAGCATAATTTTTTTATTCAACGAAGCGACTAGACGAACAGTACGTTCACCTGATGGTAAGTGATACGCCTTGCCATAATAATAATATATAGATAAGTTGTTAGTTCTGGTTACTCCATCTAATAACCATCAAGGGTCTAGTAATTTCACTACAAATCCCCTTCAATCCGGAACACAGTAATGTTTGCTCACTACTGTTTGGCGACAGAAATAGGAACTGCGGTGATAACTACCTAGACGGTCACCGGAAATAGATACCTGCCACTAGTAAAAATGTTCTTTTGGCGCCTTAAAGCGTATCATATTAATTCTTGTTACCCCCAGTAATGATTGAATACTGCGCAATATAAATATACAATTATTATAAAATAACTTCAATAATACCTTTTCTCTCTATATTTATTTTATCACAATATTGGACAGGAAATAATATATTTCCAATACTCCACATTCAAACGATGTGCAATATTGGATAAAGGCTTCCTATATAACCATGATGCATAACACGGACATAGCATTCTCATGTGTAATATTGCATTATTACATAACTTTAATACTTATCTTACATATAAATTAAACTTTACGATACTTTAGAAGAAATAGTAATAACACAAATGGCTTCAAGCAAAAATATAGAAGTTAATGTCTTCAAAGGCATATGAGCCATCCCAAAGAACCCGTTGGATAATACTTATTAAACTTAGAGATGAATTAGCAAAACATCTATAAAACTACTTTTTTTTATTCGAAGGCGCGATAAGACTAACCAGGCGTTCACCTGATAATAAGTGATACGCCTGCCCACAACAACGTGAAGCTAGTTAGGACGACACACAGCACTACATTGTGGTCGTCGCCTTTAGCCGTAAGATGTTGGATTTCGTTACGCCAGTAATTTTAGCAGCTACAGAGCCCTTCAGACCAAAACACAGTAATGTTTGCACACTACTGTTTGGTGGCAGAAACAAGAGCTGTGGTGGTAACTATTTAGACGGTCAGCTGCAACGGAAACCTTCCACTAGTTGACCTGTCTTATATTATTATATATGTATGACAACAACCGGATTGTAGATCATTAAGCTAAGAAATATTGTTTAGATTTTTTTTATTATACTTATGTGTCGAAGATTATAGTTTTATGACAGCGTCTAAAGTTATATTATATATTTTCTCTTCTCCTTCAGCTTTACACGTAACCTTCATGCAGTTTATTTGATTTAGATCTCCATTATACTCGAGGGAGCAGTATATGTGTAACCTTTGCGCGGAAACCAGGGAGATGTGGAAGAAGTCAGGTGCATGGTTTTACAAATCTCTACCTAAATATGTGCTGCCAGAGCGGAAGATCACGGGACGGTATAATGATACGGAACTTGCCAGATCCTTGCAAGTAAGACAGGTAATTGGATATTTAACCGATAATAATAACGAGGTTCAATCAAGTTTTTCCAGCACTAGACTGCTGCGGGCTTATGACGATGAAGGACAAAGTTCTCTATTCGAAGCGAAATACTTTTTTTACTTATTTACTCAAAGTCAATTATTTTTATAAGAATGTGGAAACGGGGGCAAATATTTGATAAAAAAGAATATAAAACATATGAATACATTAAAGATTTATTTTAAACCTGTTAACTACTGCTGAATCTTTTCTTATTCAATTACTTTTTATCGCCGGCTAAAAGGATTTTTCATGTAAAGTTTCTGTTATGATTTTAAGGATTTCATGATGAAAACTGTGTTAGCATCGCTCAAAAGAAATTTATAAATTATTCATTTAATATATTCCTCTGAACCGGAAATGTGCGATTTCCAGTCGTAGCAAGAAATAACAACACTGTGCGCGGATCCAATTTCCTCTCACAGATTTTCTTTATAAACATTGAAGTCGTAGACAATATTGTACATGACATTTCAAAGCATTTCCTATAAAACTCCTGCAAATCAGCTGAAGGTCGTACTCTGTTAGGGATGTTTTACTAGTGGTAGGTTTCTGTAGGATGAGACTGTACCACCGTAGCTCTTATTCCTGCCGCCAAACAGTAGTGTGCCACCCAAGTATCCAAGTAAACGTGTTACCCAAGCAATTTCACTAGCTACAAGGCTCATCAAACCGGAACACAGTAATGTTTGCATAGTATTATTTCGTGGTAGAAACAGTAACTGCGGTGGTACCTATCGATGCTGTCTCCAGCCACATCCGCCACAAGCATTTTTGTATTACAGAATATATTGATTTTACAATGTACATAGTAGTTAAATATAAAAGTAAATATAACTTTGTAATTAAACAGATACCTTCGCTTTTGAGTAAATTGGATCGTAAAGGGAAGTTTTAATTAAGTGGGTGTTTATTTTTGTTATCATTATAATTTCTGTAACCACCCCCATACTTTCATGTTCTATAATTTTCAATTACCTAGTAAAAAAGTATGCTTTGAACATGAAATAGATTTCTTGTGCGGAAACAGATATGTTTCAAGAGCTGGTTTAGTAGACGTGGGAGATTCACCAGCCCGTACTTGACTAACGTGGTGGAATAGTAGTATTGACTTTTTACGTATGAGATATTGCTCCGAATCACTTCAGTAGGATATTAAGAGATCTGTTAACAAACATGCAGTCCCCTTAATATTCCCACTGAAATAAGGCCATTTATCCTACCACGCAAGCCATACACATACTCACGCAAGCCGATATTCTTGGAACCTGCGGATATCCTCACCATGTTTTCCTCCACCCAAAGCTTAAGGTCTGAACTATCACGCCTCCAGTTTGTATATTATTATTTTATAAACAATTCTCATTACCCAAATTAGTTTTTTAGGATATCTCATTCTCAGCTACAATCGATATGTATTATATTCGATAATATTATAATCTACTCGATATAAATGCTTCATGTTTATGTAAGGACGCTGGAAATAGCAGCAACGAAGGGAAGACCGATTCCGAACCTGGATCACCACTCAGTATACACGCCCCCATATTCTCGAGGCAGCCTAGCAACACCGATAGCAGAAAGTCGATCACCTCGTCCCATGTAAGTAATTTTTATTTTTTCAACGGAGAGATGAGACGAGGATAAAGTTTACTTAGTCGTGATAGTGCTACTTAAGATATTTATACAGCACAATAAAGCTCTATCACTTTAGATGACATGTCTTGTTAGCTCCGCCGTTTTATCGCCTATAGCACTCTTCATACTGAAACAAAGTAATGTAGTATATTACAGCTCGACTGAAATATTTAAGCTGTTATTTTTCAGATATTAATAACAACAATACAATAGGAAATAAAAAATCGAGTATTATGTATTTGTATGTAATCTATTGTATGTACCCGAGAAGTTTTTAATTGCTTATATAATTGTTGATACATGATTACAATGTAAATACGGCACCATAAAAACGGAAATAGACTAGCAATTACACACCCCATTTACTGTGATGTAGTATGACGCACGCGTGACGTAGTGGCGCGACAGAAACATCCCTCAAGTTAGGGCGGTGTGTAGGTCACCCACTTTATTCAGTTTTCATCAATCTCAGATGATTATAACATATTTACACTACTCTCACACCCAACAGACTTTAAAAATTACCCACTAAAGATTAAGTATTATTAAGTAATACGGCTAATATAGAATTACCTCAAATCTAATATCCACCATCTAATAGTATAGTTAATTTCATACTACTATAGCGCAAAGATTAACCGCTTGCTTTATCTTAGTCTCTGGTTCAAATTCGATATCACTCATGGTAAATTTTTTATGGTAAAAAGCATGAAATCGCCTGTCTAGTAATTCACTCACCATCGATCTTCCTCCCTTGCAGTCCTTTTTTTATACAATTAAGCGGCGAGACGAGGAAGACGTTTACCTGATACTAAGTGATACGCCCGCCCATTACAAAGTTAGTTAAGATGACACTGCACCACATTACGCTTATCGCCAGAGACATAAAACGTTGAGTCTCGTTACCCAGTAATAAAACTAGTTACCGCTCCTTTCAAACCGGTATAAAGTAATATTTGTATATTACTACTATTTAGCGGCAGAAATAAGAGCTGCGGTGGTGCCCACCTAGATAGTCTCCGGCAACAGAGACTTATCACTAGTGTACTTGAATAAAAGCAAGTGTTCCAGACCAGCGCGCTTAACCATCTACGGCCTTGTGGTCATGTGAATTTGTGGTCAATTTAACAGTTTGAATTATAACAGTAAATAATTGAACTCAAGGATACTCCGACCGGAGAGGATCGTTCGGTGTGCAGAACTTTGGGATAGGCCTACGTCCAGTGGTGGACTTTTAACAGCTGATAATTGATTGATTGAATTAAATTCAAGAAAGCTTGTCTACTTTTTTGATTACTATTATCTAAGGATGCTCACCAGGACTGGAGTGAAACGGATATCTTATCACACGGCGTCAGCGGGCTCAGTCTCCACAGGACTGAGAGCATCACTCAACGCTCGCTAGCCGGCCTGAAGCGCACTAGCAGCAAAGGCAGCACCTACAGCCTGCGCAATGCAAGGAAAGAGATACCAAAACCAACCCAACCAGAGAAACCTACTATCCCAGACTCGGGGTTCGGTACATTGGAGATAAAACTGGCTTACGATAATAGCACATCATCTTTGGCTGCGACTGTTCTAAGAGCTAGAGGTCTGATAGGAATGGACATGACCGGATTATCCGATCCATTTTGTAGATTAGAAATCTTACCCAGAGGTATGTATAATTAATATGTACCTTTACCTTATTTCTCATTAACTATATACTATCACAAAGTTTTCTATTTTTCTCTCTTTATCAAAGGTATCATCTTCTATTCATCAGCTACGTTATATTTTCATTTCATATACTTTCATATCTTCTTTACCATTGGGTTGTCTGAAAGAGATTGTTTTCAGTTCAATCAGATAACCATTAATTTTTTTTTTGGAATTCATGCTCAACGGTTTTATTTTTATTTCATTGTAAGATGATTATTTTTCCTCTCTATTTCTCTGGTATCGAGTATATCTTTAAGTCGTAAAGTTATTTATTATTTTCCTTATATTATAAAAATTTATTTTGTGTTATTATTAATTCTACTTTTTATTTGACTTTACACTTTTTACTCCAATAAAAATTTTCGAATATAATGTGAGTGTAAAAGAAAAAGACCTTTGTCTTTTACTAATGCAAAACTATATGCCCCTTATAAATTATACTTTATCGATAAAAATAATTCTTCAATAAGTATTGTCATAAGTGTTTATGTAAGAGTTATTTTAATAATCATAGAATTGAGCAGAAATTATTTTTTTTTCTTTCAGAAGGAACTTACTGTAATAGACTAAGAACAAAGACAGTGCACAAAACGAAGAATCCTGAATTCAACGAGACATTACACTTTTTCGGTATCACCGAATCTGACTTAGCTGCCAAGTCTTTGGAGATCGTTTTGTTTGATGACGATAGGTATATGTCTTTTCTCCTTCTTTAGTTTAAGTGCAAAAAAAAATACTTTTAGATTACCCTAAATATAAACAAGACAAGGGAGCGACAATCTTCTAACTATGGTATACCTTGGTAAGAGGGTAAAGAACCTAAAACAAAATCGTTTCAGCCAATACTACGACGCCCTGTAGAAACCTAGACCTGAACATATTTTGACACTTTAGGATCAAAGTTAAAAGAAATAAATTTTCTTGTTAATTTACTATTATATGGAAGAGCTTAAATGCGTATCACAGAATTCTTTAAGTCATTAATGATCTGTTTCAAGGTACGGGTGTGACGAAATGGGATCTGTAACGGTATCCCTTCGCGATTGCGCCAAGTCACCTATTCAGTTGAGACTAGCGTTATCTGGAGCCAGTGGCAATGAGCCATCAGGTCCTAGGGTCCTCTTGGCCCTTTGTTACAATACCAAGAAGCGGGCCCTGGTGGTGACCATATGCAGAGCCGCGGAATTGCCACCAAGAGACAGTAATGGATATTCGGATCCATTTGTTAAGCTGTTAGTAAACTTTAAATTTATTCAGCTATCTCTCTTCTTTATATTAAATATAGTTTCATAAATGTTCGCTAGTATTTGATAAAACTTATACAACTTAATCACTTAGAATGTAGTTTATCAACGGCTAAGCACTTGCCTTATAACACGGTAGTTCCCAGTTCTATTCTGGGACCACAATGCAATATAAAAAATTTCCTCACCTTTTAGGCATCTAGATCCAGACCCGTATCACAAAAAGCACAAGAGCTCAATAAAATGGCGTAACTTGAATCCGGTTTGGAACGAGGACTTCCTGTTTGAGACGCGCCCGACAGAGCTATCGCGGCAAAATTTGACATTGACATTTTGGGACAAAGACTACGGCAAGCCGAACGACTTCCTCGGAAGCCTCGTGTTGGGCGCGAGCAGTAAAGGAAGGAGATTGAAGCATTGGATGGACTGCATTAAGTTTCCAGATCACAGGCACGAACAATGGCATTCGTTGACTGACACCCAACATCTTTAAATACCTCCAACATTCACACCGCTTATAAACCATCCACCAATTAGCTAGCATGGTCAGTGAAAAGTCCAACAGCCGCAGCAGTAGAATTAATATAGGGGTTGTCTATCATTTACTGGATTTACGAGTATTAAATAACAGAGCCTTGAAAAAATTTTGAATTAAAATACAGAAAACAATAAAAACACACGCACACAATAAATACATTAAAAACCGTCATAGCTCAGTGTGTAAGATGGTACGTCTCGAAGAGGCACTGATTCGATCCCCACTGGGCTTGAGCTTCTAATAGAGAAATGCATCACGAGGAAAACCGAGAAGTTCCAAGACGGGTAGTAGAACATTTTCGAGCTCGCACTTAGCCATCGAGGTGCATGAGCAGTCTTGACTCCTTCTAAGTGATAGCTCCGAATCCCAACAATGGGAACATAAGTGGGCTTTTTATGAATAAATATATTTTTGACTATTTTTAATATAAATTTGATAAAGTACTTATTAAAGTCGATCATATATAATATAAAAAACTTTTATGTCCAATAATCAATTCTTAAATGATGTATGAGATAATCGACAATTATTGTAAATGTAGCTCAAATTTGATCGCATAATATAAATGACAGTATTTTATAATAATATAATTATATTCATTTTTTTTTTTCGATGAAACGAGACGAACAGAATATTCACCTGATGGTAAGTAATACAACCGCCGGTATCATTGTGATGGTAGGATAGTATACACTGCTACATTTTGCGTTGCTTAAGACATATATCTCGTTATTTCAAGGACTACAGCGCCCTTCAAGCTAGAATACAGTAATGTTTGCATACTACGTTTTGACGGCAGAAACACGAGCCGCAGTAGTAACTATATGGTACCCGGAAAAGGAGACTTACCACCAATAATTGTTAACACTTTCTTGTAGCCGAAGACCATCTAGGTAGGTACCACCGCAGCGCCTACTCGTATTTCTACCGCTAAACAGTAGTATGCAAACACTGTTGTGTTCTTGTTTGAAGGACGCTGGAATTAGTGATATTACTGGGATAACGAGACTCAAAATCTTATATCTTTAACACCGTATTGTAATGACAAGGTGTATCATTTACCATCCGTCGTCTCGTGGTAATATAAAAAAAATATCTTTAGTCAATAGTTCGAAAGCTTAACATATAAAGTTAAACAAGATACAATGTTGAAATGGAATATTTTTTTTTATATAATGAAATTTATAGATAACATTAATTCTTGTTATACCACAGATGAAATATTACAAGATGGACGTATAGTCATTAGTTACATAGTATTTTTGTACAACTTGCTCTGAAATGTGCCAAAAATGTTGTATCAATATATACTTAATAAATATTATATTCTTGTTGTATTTATATGTAGGTATGTTTAAATGTTAATAACGCTTTTGTCTGTATGTTAAAACATATATATTTTTTTTTCACATTAAATTTACAAATATCTTTCGTATTATTTCTTTTTATTTCATACTTTCCTGAAGCTCGCCTGCGTTAAAAATAAAGTTTATTAATAGGTAATTATAATATATAATACTTGCTGTTCCCCGCTCGCTTCGCTGGCCGTAACACCCACACAACCACCTTTGGGGAAAGAGTTTTATAAAATCCATTTTTAGCTGACCCATACTCGTCAAAAGGAGTTTTCCTACAAAATTTTAAGTCTCTAAGTTACCCTTATGATTCCATAGATATCGTAATGAGTCCCTCTAGAGATGGAAATATTATGCATATATATATAGGGTGGCGCAAAAGTAATCCTCCTATCAAAAAATGCTATAAATTTTGCCTTGATGTAAAAAAATTAAAAGACCAAATAAAAATAATCCACAAGGTATACAAGGTGGCGCAAAAATAACCTTCCGATGTTTTTTGGCTGTAATTTAAAAAAAAATATGAAAAACTTTGATTCTTCTTGTGGATTATTTTTATTTGGTCTTTTAATTTTTTTACATCAAGGCAAAATTTATAGCATTTTCTGATAGGAGGATTACTTTTGCGCCACCCTATATAATACAAGAAATATTATTTGTACTAGGCTGTGAATATTAAATTAAATTATTTTATTTATCTACAAAGGGCTAATACTTAAGTGAGTAGTAGCTAGCCAAGCAGGCTTGAAAAGTTCTTTTACCAACCAAACTCCATAACATGTGGCCACGGAATCAAACCAACGACGTCTATGTTACAAGAAAAGCGCTTAACTACTGCGCCACCAAGACAATGACTGCAGAAAAAAAATTTAAAGGATATTAATGACACCTTACACAAAATAAGTTATATAACTTGGAGGTGGTTTTTAAACCAACTATACATTTTTTTTTTATTCTATGAAACGATGAGATGAGCTAGACATTCACCTGATGGTAAGTGATACGCCCGCCCATAACAACATGGCGCTGTTTAGGACATTATACACGGCACCGCATTGCGCTGGTCGCTTTGAGACGTAAGATGTCGAATCTCGTTATCTCAGTAATTTCACTAGCTACAGCGCTCTTCAAACCAAAACAGTAATATTTGCACACTACTGCTTGGCGGCAGAAATAGGACCAGCAGTCGTAGCTACTTAAACAATCTCCTACAACAAAGACCTACCACCAGTAATATAATTAATACAACATAATAACAATTGCTAATTTTCGAAGAATTTTATAAATATTGATGAAAATTAAAGGAAAAAAACTAGGAATTTAATTAATAAAATTATAAACGAGATGGAACAACAGACAAAATGAATGACTCTTGAAATGCCGATTTATAGTTAATTAAGTACTTAACCAACCATCACGATGTGTTAAGTGACGATGTAGTAAAAGCGCACAATCCTGATTGAAGTTAACTAAGTAAAATATTAAATTGTCAGACATAGCTGCCGTCTCGTTACAAAGAGAAAACCAATTTACACATTCAATTTTTAAAGCCTTACTCCCAGCGCCATTTACAAACAATCTCGCTTCAACTCTTTATACAGTACGTTATTTACTTTTTTATTTTATTCTTAAATTATCCCTGTTTTTTGTATTATACAATTTTTTTTTCATAAATGTTCTCCTAAAAAGTTTACGAACTGACGAGATGAACAGGCTATATATTTTATAGTAAATGATATTGGTAAATGTAAATATCATTGTTGAAAGCCTTACAATATTAGGGTGTATTAATACATTCATTCTCACCTACTCGTGGTACACCTTAATAATCAACAAACGAGGCTCTGGTTCCCTCCAATCAGCATTGACCCACCCCTAGCGTGATGGAAAATGGCCCAAATCCCCCTATATGTTCCCTTAGAAACGATGGCCCCTGGTGCACGGCGGTACTGAAGATTATGCTGACCGATCGATGTGGAGATCTTTGAGGGAGATTTATATCCAGCAATGGACCTCTATCGGCTGATTATACTGATACAAAAAAGCATCACACTCGTTAAATATTGTGTTATTGTTTGTTTATTTATTATTGATTTTATTTAAACATTACAAATGGGATAGACATCACGAAAATCAAAGTTAATGTGGCTTGCTGTCGTTCTTATCCATATAAGTATTTGTTACGTATAGAAATGGATTAAATTATTGATATAAAAATAAAGAAATGGAGCAGGTATATAATATAATCCAAATCAAAATTTAAAGCAATTAACTTATTTGTATTGTAAACATTTACAGCTTGACCTGGTAGTTAATTTTATTCATAAAATCACTGCTTAGAAATTTCGAAGAAGCGAACACAAAACAAAAATGTATTAATTAAGAGATAACAAACTCAGTTTTGACGAAAGCCGATGAGGATTTCAGAGTATCACAAAAAATTACTTTCAGTCTTTTTTTTACGAAGCGTCCTATTGTTTTAGGACACTGCTGTTTAGAAATATGTTAAATAAAAATTTTTTGCGACTATTAAACATAATAAAATATATACCCCTAATATACATATAAGTTCACTTTAAAAAACTTGTGATTCTCTAGATTATCAATAAAATGGATTCTGTACAGTTCATCACATTTCCAAAAGAGCCTGTAATTTGTCATAGCTTGGTAAAATTTATTTAACAGCATCCATCCGGCAGCCATGACGCAGTGGTGATGACGCGGCATGGCGACAGCACGCTATAAATCATGTAACTTTTGCAAATAATTGATAATTAATGTTCACACTTTATCTGTAGTATCAAACATATGTACCCTTATAATTTTTTAACTGTGTATTGCCTAGGGCGAATAAAAGAACATGAAACCAAAACTAATATTATTGCCTTACTATGCTTACAATTGGAAAAGGCCTATGTCCAGCAGTGGACGTCTGTCGGCCAATGGTGGTGATGATGACTATAATTCAAATGTTTTCTGTATACATAAATATTAGATGCTGTTTTTTTTCTACGAAGCGACGAGACGAGCGGAATCTCTTATAGAACGCAGCGGTGCCTCACTACACTTTCTTTGAACATGTCTCTGTGAAGAGCAAAAGAAGAAGAGAGTACGAGGATTGCACCATCTCATTTGTCAAACGACAGCTCAGGCTGAAAACGCTTGACGAATGAAATAGAAGGTATGTGGAAGGTACGACGGCTTCAACAACGCGGATCTTTTTCCCAAACGTGGCATCGGCCTATCGGACACTGCACCGACTGGAGCTGGATACGGTTCTGGCCCAAATGTTCACGGGGCCCAGGAGATTCTCCGAGTACCTGCACAGATTTAAACTCAAGGAGAGTCTCTCGTGCTTCGGTGACCCTGCAGTGAACCAAACCGCAGTGCAAATTGTTACGATCTGTCCCGTATACGCGAGCAAGCGTTTAGACTGCGAAATGAAAATAGGAAGGCAGCTAAACGAGGAAGTCATTGCCTCTCTGATGAGTGAAGACGACAGTTGTCAACTGTTCCTGGAATTCTGTAAAGGAGTTATAGCTGAAGTTATTAAGAGAGACAAAAATTAAAAATAAAACAAAAATAAAAAATGTGATAGTAGTGTATAGTTATTGCAAGTAAGAATATAAAAATTGTAAGAAAAAGAAAAAGAAATGATACTGTAAAAGAAATTAGAATAAGAAATAAAAACAAGAAAGAAAAAAGAAAATGTTAAAAAAATACAAAAAGTTTCTGGTCTTTTTCAGGTAAAAAACACGCACGAGGAGACCGTCTTCGCCCGGGAGAGAAATGAAAGAAGGAAATGGGATGTAGAAAGTCAGAATAAAAAAAGTGTGAATGAAGAGAGAGAGCGAAAGATAAAAAAGAATGAAAGATTGGAATGAGTTAAATACTAGTAAGTAAAAAAAGGATGGGACATGATTGGGAAAATAAAGGCCCTGACCAACCACAGGCAGAGGAACAATTAAAAAAAAAGAACAAATCTCTGAGGACGGGCTTAACCCTCCTAGGCTACACAGGTTCGCTTGTTGAGCGATAAGGGCCCCCATCCTCAAAGCCCGCGAAACTCCTACACTCCTTTAGTCGCCTTCTACGACAGGCAGTGCTTACCTTAGTCCATTCTTACTAGCCCGAGACTATAGGGCAGGTATGATACCTACTTAGACGGTCTCCGGCAACAGAGACCTACCACCACATATGTTTAAATACGTTGGTATCTGAAACAATATGATTGATCACCAGAAAAATTTATTGGTTACCGTTATTACTATTATGGAGCCTGTCTATTTCATCTGCAATAAACTTACACTTCATCTCAAATTCAAACAATGAAAATGCTCTGACAACAGGAACACAGAGATGCTGTTAGGATGGTAGGTTTACAATATCAAGCTGAAAGACTTTAGAGTTCGAAAAGATCTTATTAACGGCTTAACTCCACAAAATGTGGCCTCGGAATCTTAGCGGGGACCTGCGCTTTTCAAAACAAGTTATCCACAGCGCCAAGGCAGTTATCAACTAATTATATTACATATACAAAGCACAGAGGTACATTATTTCTAATAATCAATTAACGTTCAGAAAGGTTTCCAATTTGATACGTAACTTTCTCCGTCGACAATTCTCCGCAACTAATTCAATAATGAGAACAATTGAACTCTTCGTTGGTCCTCGTAGTTCAAATAACTTTTATTATTGGTACATCAGAACATTTATTGAGCGTTAATTTGCTGTGATGTTTATCATTTATTATCCCATAATTGTTTTATTAGTGTTGTTGTCTACATTCATAAATTCACTGTATGCATCCATCTTAAATACGGCATTCCGTTGCCTCAGATTTTTGAGTAACTTAATTATGAATTGCTGTAACAATTAACCCTTTCCAATTAAGCCATCGATTGTTTTACCATTAATTCACGTAAAATCTTCGTACAGTATTCATATATATTTCTTCAATGCCACATTACGCAGCTGTGTAGCTTCAGATAGACAACGTCAATTATTTTATATAAAAAAGAAGTTCAGTTAATAAAACGTACATTTTTACATAAAGATACATTTACGAATTTAGCCTTTTAACTCAGCTTAAATATAGATTGTTATAGACGCCAAGAACGTGGTATCTAAATTCTTAAGACTAAAATCACGCATTTTATGTACCTATCCATAAATATATATCTATCTACTATCTATATATATAACGAAAATTGGTTTTCTTAGTTCGCATATCACGTGAAAACTAGTGAACATGGGAACATGACCATTCGACCTGAAATTATATGTAGATTATTACAGGCTATTTATTTTTTTTAATGTTATAGATCTTACATCATTTTATTTGTAACTAGCTTTTATAAAAATTTTCGTTTCGTATTGCTTATGCGGTTGCGATAGTAACGGTTGCTATAGAAAGTCATTTGCAGTTGCGGCTGCTCCTACAGAATATTTCAGACAAATTCTAAGCCTAGTTTTACAAAATTTCTTCCCCAAAAGAAATTGCTGGGGTATGTGGGATAGCAAAGCGGGCAGGGATCAACACGTACCTATATAAAGGCGCATTTGACCATAGTTCTAGATCAAATCCGTGTAAGTGAAAGCCCTATTTCCATTACAAAGAACAATGTAGGCTGTTTATTTATTTGATTTCCGCATCGTTCATCGGAAACCGCTAGATGCGGGCAGCGCAGGATCAATCGAATGGTAATGATCGTTTATCGGCTTACTGTTGTATTGAAGAAAGGATTTATTAATAAAATCGACGGCATAGAAGTATTTGTTATTTATAACAAAAAAAACTACTGCGTGGATTATTCGTGTAAATAAAAACTCTGGAACGTGGTATACACTTGAGGATAACGTATAATGTAGATAAAAGAGAAAATGTAAATAGATAGATTGTAATTGTGCCCGAGGGTTTCACAAAAATAATGTAAGCACAGTTCAAAAACATCGAAGTTGTTTTGAAGTTTTCTTAGAAGGCGATGAAATCAAAAAGTCAAATACAAAGCAAACAATAGGTTGGTAAAAAATTTATCTTTGTTTGATTATTAAAAGAAAAGTATAATTTGCTAATATTAAAATTCAGAGGTATAACAAGTCATATCTTTTCTTTTTAATAACGGATGAGAAATCTTATAAAGATACCATGCTTCTGGGGAGAAGACAAGGTTACTCATGTGTGGGATTTGTACCCACTAAAACCCCCTCGGTGGTAATCCACAGTCCGTTGCGGGAGGGCCCGGGATCTCCTACGAAATACATTGGTGCCTCCCTGGACTACGCCTAAATACGACTGAGGGAAGGGTACACCCTCCCTAGCACACTGGCTCTACTACGCGGTTGCGACCACCCCGTGGACAACGTAGGCTGCCACTTTTGAACTACATAAAATCCGATAACCATTTTAGTCGCCTTTTACGACAGACGAGACTTACCTTAGTGATATTCTTAATAGCCCGAGACTAAAAGGCAGATAATAACTTATACCGACAAAAACAAGATAGTATGATTAAAAAGTTTGTATCTATATAATTTGTTTCTTATTACCGTTGATTGTAATTTATCTTAATGATCACATCTATGATATTGTTGTATACATATTTTTTTCCACGAAGCGCATTACCAGCGGAACGTTTTCCTCATGATAAATGATAACAACGTGAACCGACTTAGGATGATATACACTGCACTACAATGTATTCGACGATTTCATTACCTACAACGGAAATCCCGCGACCTCTTCAAATGCCGAAAACGTCCAGTCAGACAGTTTGAGGAGGCAAAATTCATCACATAGCCTTGGCAGGATATCTTTTCAAAGTATTAGCATATATACTGGTCTTCGAAAATAAAATACATGATCAGCTACTGATGGTAGGTCTCTGTTACCGGATACCGTCTAAGTAGGTACTATCGCAGCTTTTATTGCAGTCGAGAAACAGCAGTGTGCAAACATGACTGTGTTCCAGTTTGAAGGGCGCTGTAGTTAGTGAAATTATTAGACGAGACTTAACATCTCATGTTTCAAGGCGTCGAGCACAATTCGTGCAGTGTATATCGTCTTAACTAGCGCCACGTTGTTGTTGACAGGCGTATCACTTATCATCAGGTGAACGTCCTGCTCGTCTTGTCGTTTCATTGAATAAAAGAAAATAGCTTTTTCATGACAAATTCATTACTAGTTTAAGTACATACAAAATATACAGAATACTTCGCAGCTACACAATACTATATTTTATTAAATATTGTATAAAAGCCTATTTCGTTTGTTTTCTCAGAAATCTAGCGCTGTAATAATTTCTTAACGTGACAGACAAGTGAATTAAGGAAGGGATGATGAGATGAGAAAAGTTAACAATACAGGGAGGGAGTGGGGGGAATAGCCGCCAATCACATTGTCTGTAAACAAAATTAAACAAGCCATTAAAATTGCAAAAAAAGTGTCGTAACAGGAAATCTAAAGTGCAACCAACTTGCAAGTGTGGACATCCAAAAATCTCAAAGATTTCCTAGTGATAACTGGAAATTACTGTGGTAAAAGCTTATAGGGCGTGGAAAGATTCTGTGCTTTGATGTTATGAAAGGACATAATAAAACAGTCAAAACGTGAACTCGTTGTCAAACAATAAGCTTACTGAGATTAAATATCTGGTGTAAGAACTTATTAAAATATCGTGCGCGACAAGAACATATACTTCGGTACTACTAAAAAAACTTCAAGTAAATGTATCGTCTTTGAATGCAAAAATAGATCTGTTTGGCAATATTAAATCAAAATTTCACGCAATACGTAATAACAAGAGTAGCGCAGCGGTATAAGTCAATTGGTTGCTGAACGGAATCGTAGTACCGGAGATCTTATCCCGCATTGGAAAAAGTACCACATGTGAAAGTAACAAATTTTTAACTAGTTCTACATTAAAAATCAAAACGGAAAATACATTTAACAAGTGTTTAAAAAATACTTCAAGACAAGATGGTGGTGGGTGGTGGAATGGTAGAAACTGCGCTGCTCGCGATAAAATCCTAAGGAGTAATCAAGTAATGAAATGTCTAAAATGCGAGCTTCATTATCATCTTTTATGTGTAAAGATATCGGATTACTGTAAGATCTCGGACACAGCTAGATCGACGTGGACCTGCCCGCAATGTCGCATCATCGCACCAAGAACGATAGCAACAATAGTAACGGTCTTGACATTGCTGGTCCCGAAAGATAAGTTTATATCAACGAACGGCTAACAAAGGACAACCGGAAGTTATTTCGAGCTTCAAAGTACGCATCTAAAGACGCCTGTTATAAATATTGATTGATTAGAAATGGCATTGTACATATCCGTATGCAAGAAGGAAGCCCTGCGATTGCGATTCATAACTCTTCGGATTTGCTGCACCACTGTCTATCTCTCGCGGAATTTAAATTGCATGCAAAAAGTTCAAAATAAAGTCAAACCTATTGTAACTGTGTTCGTAGTTAAAAAATTAATAAATGATTTGTATAGAATGTTTCTCAATTCTATAGCCAACTCCACTGTAACTATTTAAAACTAATAATATGGTTCTGATGGTACCTAAGTGAACTTACCGCCAACCTTCGCTAGTCGGGAAGATGAAGAAGTGATTCGCCCGCCTGTAACAACGTGGTAAGTACGCAGGTCAATATCACGAGAGAGATATATAATTTTAATTACTCTAGTAATTACACACCACTGCTTCATAACAGAAATAGGTACGTCTCTCTTCTTACCTTAATAAAAAAATCTTTCAAAATCTGAGAGATAAACTTGCTGCTAATTTTCTGTTTAACAAATGATTTTCCTGCAAACAAAAAACATTGCATTTAACAGATACTCTAGAAAGAGACTAATCAAATTGTCTGATTTCATTGAATCAGACTACGCTCTGCAGAATAATGCCTGATTTCCAACAGTTACATTAATTTTTATCGCTTCCCTGAATCTTTGCGTACATCTGCATAGGTTATACTTATTTATATGTGCTCATGAAAATAATTATAATGCCAATAAATACCACAAAATTACTAACAGAAACATTTTTAGAAATCCTTGAAATGTTCTCTTTTCTGGATTCTCTTTAAAAGTATTAGTATCTTTTATGGCTTGTTTATGTAAGTTCAAGTCGATGACATAAAAATAAGGCAGGAATACATTTCAATAGTATATCGAATGGAAATCAATTCGATATATTTATTCCTTTTATTAAAAGCTACTGCAAAAATTATTGACGAAAACTAGACTTTTTAGGTATGTCTCTATTACCGAAGACTGTCTAGTTAGGTACCATTGCAGCTCCTATTCCTATCGCTAAACAATACTGTGCAAACATTACTGTGTTCCAGATTGAAGGGCCCTGTAACTAGTGTAATTACTGGGGTAATGAAACTCATCATCTTATGTCTCAGGCGACGAGGGCAATGTGACGCAGTATATATCATCGTAACTAGCGCTACGTTGTTATTGGCATGCGTATCACTTACCATCAAGTGAACGGTCCCCTCCCCGTCGCTTAATTGAATAAAAGAAGTAAACAATTGTTTAATATCGATGTCATATTATTTGTAATGTAGTAAACTTTGTACTTCTTTAAGAACATAAAAACTACAAGTTTTTTGTTACTATTGCCAATTTATAAGAAATAGATGCTATTAAAAATAAACTTATATATAGCGTGATGTTACGTATAGAAAAGAAAGAGGAAACATTGTTTATTTAAAATCTAATTATTGGCTAATAAAGCGGGAGAACCCTTTGGCGAGAGCCCATTACATTAATTAAGTACAGAGAATAGCCTCGGTGTTTTGTTCTTTTTGTTTATAGGAACTGTTTGTATAACTTTTTTAAATAATATTTACAATACAATATATAAATAATAATTAATAACGCATGTGTACATATACTGAATATAAACAAGATTATTTTTATTCTCATTTCGTTTCGCTGAATTGAAACGCGTCTCTGAGACTAAGACATTTTTTTTAGAAACGAAACAGAAACTGTTCTCTCGTAACGTACATACACAAAAAGGAAGTTTACAAAACTAAATAAATAAGTTAGACAAATAAATGCTAACTTGTTTGTCTAACTTGTATTGAACATATTTCACAAAAGAAAACGGTATTGAATAGATTTTAATAGAATTTCTTTATATTACACTCCTCTTATGTCTTTGTTACCGGCTGTGTGGAACTTTGAGCAACAAACCCTGGTGCACAAGATCGGGCACAAGTTTTTGCTGTCGGTAGCAGTAGCGGCTTCGCTGAAGACAAAAGTGATGAACAGCGTTGTTCTCTTTCTGTGGAGTCGCTAGAGTACAGAAGGAGGTCGCCGAACGGAATCGAGAGAGGGCTGAGTCGTGGAAGAAGACGTCGGGGCGATAGTAACGTATGCTGATGTAGATGACGGAGGTGGTTTTGGTGAGTTATAATCGCACGTAACCCTGACTTCCCCCAAGAAGCAGGGTATCTTTCGAAAATATCCCCTCGAAATCCAAAAAAAAAATAAAGACCTCTGTTACCGGAAACCGTCTAAGATGATTTTTTTCATTCAATTAAACGACGAGACGAGCGGGATGTTCACCAGATGGTAAGTGATACACCTGCTCATAACAAAGTGGCGCTAATTAGGGTGATATTTATTGCACCACATTGTACTCGTCGCCTGAGACATAAGACGTTGAGTCCCGTTACCCCAGTAATTTCGTTAGCTACAGCTAGTAATTACACTAGCTGTAGCTGGGGTTCCCTTCAAACCGGTACACAATATTGTTTGCACACTGCTTTTTGTTGGTTGCAATAAGCGCTGGTATCACTTGGACGGTCGGGAGAGTGTAATTTATCCAATAAATTTGTTTATCATGCGCACACTACCACAGCTCCTTTTGCTTCCACCAAACAGTACTGTGCAAAAAAACTTCGTTCCGGTTTGAAGAGTGCTGTAACGACTGAAAATACGGGGGGTAACGAGATCTAACATTTTATCTTTCAAAGCGACAAGCACATTGTAGTGTTATGTGACATCCTAACTAGCGCCACATTGTTAAAGGTAGGTGTGTCACTGACCATCAAGTGAACGCTCGCTTCGTTATTAAGCCCCAGAAAAAAAACACAAAGAACAATGAAATATTCCAGCAACTGTACGGAAAGTGGGCACCCCTTATAAAATAAAATTCTGCATTATCTGTAAACAAACCCATACGAACGAACAGTTTACGGGATAGAAAGTGATCAATGTCGCCGAAGGACGGTCATCACTTTCTAGGTGTTGCGGCAGTGTTGCTGACTTTTTAGAAATTGGAATGTTTTTTTCTTGAAGGTAAGCAAGTTGTATCGGTTCGTAAATACTGCATTCGTCAACTAATTCCACAAACTAGTTGTGCCTGGCAAAAAATTGGGACACGCTGTGGAAGATCGCCAGTAATACAGGTGGTAAGGATTAAGCATTGTGTCGTGTACTACGATGATGTAAATCAACATCTGGAATATATAACATATGTACTGGTGTAGATAATTATAAAAAATGCAAAGAGGTGCAACATCTCTTCGCAAGGCTAGTGTGTCAAAGTGGTTGGAAACAACTTGGTCGATTCGAGAAAATTATTGAATTACCTTATAATGAAATAATTTTCAAATATAAATTTCCAACCAATTAAGACATTACATTAAGTCACTGTTAAGTTAAAACAAATTTATTTGCGCTTTGGTTTTACATAACATTACCATGGTATTAATATTAGTAATAGCTACATATACGTTAAAATGTTTTACCATACCATGTTCTTACGTTTATTAGTATAATTCTCCATGACATGATCCAAATAAGTAACTAGGTTTTAATATTAAAAAAAAATCTGAACATCAATTTTAGGGTAACACCTTATTTGCAAACAGCACCAATTTATTTTAGGATATATGCAAAAACAAAATTCCTATAAAATAGACACAAATCACTTTGTAAAGTAAATAATTGATTAAAATTTAACTATTAAATACAATTTGTTATAGGGAGAAATCGTCTTTACGCGACCAAATTATAAAACCAGATATTTACCTTCATGTAGGCGCAACTACTGTCAGAGTAAAAAAACTTTCAAGTATTTAATACTAACTTTATTGTACTATAGTATAATTAAATAAAAAACATTATAAGATATGCCATTTGTTGTAGATTATTGTCTATGTTATGTTATGAGAAATGGCGACATGATGTTGAGCTTGCGACGAACACCTAAAGTGATGACCACGCCCACTCAGTCAAGAGCGATACCGACTTGGAAGAAAAAGAAGAAGAATTGTCTATGTTATTGAATACTTTTACTATGTTTATACTAATTGCATTATCAGAGCACGTAATGTATTAAATTAACACAAATATAATAAAAATAGATTTAGTTAAAAGTCTGGAAAAGTTTTGCATGCAATAATATGGATTTTGCACCTTACGTTTTCGAATAAGGTATAATTTTGCAAGTGTATAGCTAGTACGAAAATACTTTGAAACCTAATATCTGGTTTTTAAAATAAAACTTTTAAGTACCAGGGCGCTCTCGTGTCTAGTTTTACAAATACGACTCATGACTTATCTGTGAGCTTTTGGGTTTGTGACATGAAGAGAGGTTTGTAAATTTTATCAAACAGCACAAAGAATTTGATGTATGTATGAAGTTTTATTACCGAAAAATAATATGAGATAAAATTAAAAATGGCATTTCTGTGTCCAGTCAGAATAAGAAGGGGTAAGAAAAAGAAGTGTAAGTATAGAAGTGCTTTTAAAGGAGTAAAGTTTGCATGTCAACGACCTCAAACTTTCTATACATAATCATAAATATAGGAAAGTAATAAATTCATCTCGTTTGCCGAGAACCTGTAAGCCTATTCAACCCTGGCCGTGGGAACGTTTTCGGAATCTTTTTTGCTGTAATTGTTTATGTGATTCTGGTTATATATGTCTTGTGTTGACTAGTTAATAGACATAAATATTGTTTAATAGTAACATATAACCATGTTTTTTTTTAATAAATTTATCAACAAAATATAGTTTTCTAATTTTATTCAAGTTACAATCAAAATTTTTTGTGTAATTTATCTGAATTGAATATAATTAATTCTGCAAAATTAGTAATTAACTACAGAGTATTTATTAAATAAGAATACTGTCAACATAAAATTATGTATTTTTGGTCATACATATTGAAATTTTCTCAGCAAGTAGTGTTGATTCTGATAAAGAATTATCAAGGCCTGGCTCTGGACTCAGCCCAGGGATGGGCAGGATCACTGGTTCGGCAAGCATTGAGACATTAGTTAGAGTTGGTATAGAGAAAGAACATGGACTAAGTCCTGATTCTAAGATGGTGGTGCTACATGACTTTGCACCTTGTGTGGATGATGAATTAGAGGTTTGTATAATCCTTCTTTAATTACATAAATACATCAATCATAAAATTGTAATCACCCTTAAATCTCTTCAGGAGTAGTACTGCTAATCTTCATCTGTATTATAATTTTCAGTTTCTAGTTTTTATAAAAAAAAAATACAATAATTCTGCACTAATAACTTGAAAGTTGGCCTTAAACTGTAGTTTGATTACTGTCATACACCATCTTGCTAATTGACAAGCTTAATCAACATGAATTTTAGTATAGTCAGTCCCACTAGTTAAAAAAATTTTACCTGCCCATCCACATCATAATATACATATATATATATATATTATTACAAATGAATAATTACAGGTAAAGCGTGGCCAAATAGTTAATGTATTATATCGTGAAAATGACTGGGTTTATGTAATCGTGGCTGAATCCAGAAGAGAAGGTTTCATACCACACTCATATTGTGCGCCTTGTGAACATCATGATTTGAAGAAAAAGTTGCCTAGGAGCCGCTCACCAACTGATTTAGCACGTAGAGATGTTTCACAGTGAGTTATTATAGATTTCTACTTAGTTATATGACTTATCTGTAGGAGTAGTATATAAAACTAAGAAAAAAAATATGCAGTTTGTTGAGCAATACTTCCAATCCATAATAATATTGATTTTTTTAAATAAACTTATAATTTATCATTTTGCAAATCAATGAGTGCAACTTCTCTTTAATCTTAAAAAACTATAATTGTAGATCTAGTTGTAAGATTTTGAAACCTAGTACGTCTTTTTTTAACAGTGCGAAAAGTGCCAGTTGCTTTTTCTAATTTTTGCTCAATGTTTAATTTTTTTTATATTTCACTTTTGAGAACAAACCGTTGTATATTTGCTATGAATCTCTGGATCGTTTTGTGAAGTATTCAGCCAAAAAAATCTGTTTTGGTTTCTCATGATATTACTTTTATAAATATTTGCTTTTAATTTACAGACTCTCTTTATCAGATGGAGCTACAAATGATGGACATTCCGAACTTGGTAGTGAGGGTGAAGCCTGCCCTTTTAGCAAAGATCCATCTGGCCGCTATGTGGTTCTTTATACATTTACTGCCCGGGACGAAAATGATGTTGATGTTGAGAGGGGAGAGTTTGTTACAGGTAAGAATTCATTCATTCAATTTATTTCAATCTTATGATACAAAAATATTAATAGATACTAATGAAGAATACCAAAAGTTGACAAAAAGGCCCAATGGCGATACATGATTTACAATATTGTGCTAGTTAAGATCACAAATACTACATCACCTTAAGGCAAATTATTTCTTTACTGAGAATACTCCTCAAGCTAGGACAATAATGTTTCATGGAAACAGGAGCCATTACGATATCTATCTAAACAGTCTCTCGGGCAAAAGACTTACCACCAGTTATACTAATCAATATTATGTCCTGAAAACTCATACTACACTTTCTAAACAATGAGCAATGTTGGTTAACTATAAAAATTATAGATATAGCAATGTGTTACAGTTTTGAATAGAGAAGATCCAGATTGGTATTGGATTGTGAGGAGTGATGGACAAGAGGGATTCATACCATCAGGCTTTGTATACCCTGCCGTTGTTCAAGGTAATCATTATTGTTTAATAATTTGTTGTTTAAATATTAAGTAAAATTTTACTTTTCATTGGTTGGTATATGATTGATAAAATACAGTTAATTAAAGTATGATAATTCCCAAAACCTTGTAACTTATTGAAAAGCTCTTTTTTTAAATAGGCATTGGCCTTAATTTCACAAGGTGTTAAGTGACATTGTACAATGTTGGCCTAGAAAAGCGTGTAACTTCCATATCGACAACCACAGCAGCAAGGTTCTTAGGTCGGCAGATTTACAATATGCTACAGAATCACAACTTCTATGATTGAAGTTTATATTCCGGTTGCTATAAAGGCCTATGGATTTATAGCTATACAAGTTAAGAAGGTGCGCCGCCGCCATGATGTGGAAGTAAGACTAAACGTAGAAGTAAATCGTAATATGTAAATAAATGAAAATGAGGATAGTAGAGAAAGATTTTTTAAATATTGTAAATAAATTGCACTTTAAAAGAAACATAAGAATGGATAATCATCAATTTTGGCGTTTAAGTCTGAAGAATCCGCAATTCCAAAAAAAAATTTAGGCTGATAGCTTACTGCTACGGACTGTACCATGCTGATCGCCAACCTTCACTAGTTGGAGAGGCACTTTAAAAAGAAGAAGCTTACTACTTGATGGTTTAATTAAACCATAACTTAATATATTGTTAATTTCCAGCAACACAACCAGACAACGCACAACCAATACATTCACCGTTGACAACAAACACAAATAATACGATGCTGTCATCCAACAACAACAACAATAGTCTGAATACTACCCAACAAGACACAGATGGACGCTATCATGGAACTGAGCTAGTCATGCTTTACGACTATAAGGTGGGCAGCAAATTTATTTTTATTATTCAATGAAGACATTAGAACTTTTAACAATGTAATGTTAGTTAGAAAAGTATACACTAGAGCACATATTTCATACCGAGAGAACTAAAATGTGTCTCGTTACTCCAGTAGAAATTTTACCAACTGTAGCACCTTTCACATCAGATCACAGTAATGTTTGCACATTACTGTTTGGCTGCAGAAATAAGAGCTGTGGTGGTACCTACTTATACAGTCTCCGCTTACTTACCCGCCACGTCAGCCAAGTGAGTGTTGTGATCAAACCCTCGCTTGAGACTGACACTAATACCGCGTACCAGCCGTCTTACAAACTGAGCCACAACTTTATGGCAAACTAATAAATTAATGAAAATAAAAAATTTAATGGAAACATTAAATATGATTTATTCTTTCAGGCGCAGGCACCAGACGATCTATCCGTTAAACGTGGTGAATGGGTTTACGCGGACCTGACGCAGCAGACTGTCGAGGGTTGGCTTTGGGCGCACGCGCCTAAATCACGACGCTCCGGGTTTATTCCCACCGCCTACGCCAGAGCCCCACACACAACATCTCTATAACCATAATCATCGTTTGTTTTAGATCCTGCGAATATTTCTACTTTTAAATTATTATTTTTTAGTCCAATGATCATATAACCTGCAAAACATTTATCTTTTGTTAAAGAAAACTAAATATTCAATACAAAATGGATGCTCCTGGTGCAGCAATTCTTACTTAATTGGGCCATGCACTAATCGGTGAAGGAAAACAGTGAAGAAACAAACATGTACCTAGAACAATAGCTTTTATGTGACATCCACCAACTTGTACTTGGCCAGCATGCTCTCCTCGTGAGATAAGGCCCAATTTCCCAGTTGTAGGAAGATTATGAGAGCTGTTGATTTTAACTATAAAAACGATAAGTTTTAAAAATTATATTTTTGTTGTAAAAATTCCAGTGCTATAAGTCTTCCATAGGTTTAAGTGTATTTGACTATATCATAAGCTAACGAGAACACCTCGAAAACTTGAGGACCAGCCTACCCTCTATTGAAAATGCATTTTAAAAGAAAAATATGAACATTAACATTTTGTAAAAATATATCTCCGTCCAAATTACGATTGACTTTGATGCCCTGCTATTTTATTTTATACTTAACTAATTGTTAAACTACGTTTAGTTTTTTTAATATATATACATGAGAAATTTGATATTGTATTATTTACATAAACGTCTCGGTGACACATTTAGCACCTGGTTCGATTCTGAAGCTGCATGTAGTTGAGATGTTTTGAAAACGATGTAGCCCTACCATCGTCATACTGTAAATCTGCTGCCATAAAGCAATTGTCCCTCCGTTCGCATACACATATTTTCTCGTTTAAAAAACATACAGCAGATATAAATTGGTTGTGAATGAAAGGAATACATGTATGTATAGTTACATAACTGTACTCACTGCTGGCGAGATTCTCGCTTACTAATTCTGTTACAACCACATGGGCTGTCAAAGGTGATAATCGCTGAGCTGTGCTCCATTTGCAATCAGAAATAAAAGAGCAGGTGGCATATTTCCTTTTTAAGTTTGTAAATGAATATAACGTGTGGGCCGCCCAGAGCATGTAGTGCAAGTAATTGTCCTTGCACATCTGTTTTTATTTATTTTCTAATCAATCCAACAACAAAACTATCTGAGCTAAACTTTGCTGTTCATTAATATGTTCACTGTTGCTAGATCTACTTGTTGCTTGTCCATCATCAGTGGTTAGACATGTGCCTCATATTAGTAAGTAATTTTACAACCTACAGTACTCATCTAAACAGAACATATTAATGTTTGTACACTGTTTACTGGCAGAAATAGAAATTGTACCTACCCAATCCCTCTCCTACAACAAAATCCTACCCCCAGTAAATAATAACATTTCAGTAATTTCTACAAATAATGTATTGCATACATATGAATTATTCATTTTCCATCAGCAGGTTTCTCTTCTTTTTCTTGGCCTGTTGTTTAATTTCTTCTTTTATTGTCCATTCCTTCAACTGTTGTTCGACTTTCTTTATATCATTCTCAGTCACTGTAATGGGAAGTTGCAATTCACTCTGTTCGCTTCTAATAAATTTCAACGTTTCAAGTTTTTTCGTAAGAAATGGTCCCTGTTGACTTTCCAGTAAACCCTTATAATCCTCTAGCTTCTTGTTTCGAATGTCATCACAATGCATCTCTGTCAATTTCCTCAGTGATTGCTTCCTTGACAACTTGTTATAAGACCTAATTGAAATAAAAAAGACTTGTACATTTTAGTAATAAATGTTATTATTGAACCAAGTCACAAGACATTCAAAATGTTTACCCGATGGTAAGTGATACACCTGCTCATAAAGTGGCACTTGTTAGGATGGTATACACAGCACCACTTTTCACTTGGCATCTTGAGAAATAAGATGTTGTCTCATTGCCCAAAATAATTTCACTGCCTACAACTTCCTTCAAATCCAAGCAATTGGCTGCAGAAATAAGAGCTTTGGTGGTATCTACTTAGACAATCTCTGGCAACAGACACCTACCACCAGTAATATCTAGGTATGAACTATGCTAGTGAAAGGTTATAAAAATAATTAGATTTATAATAACTATATACTTTGACTTAGATAAAAATTAACTTGAAATAAATCTAAGGCTACAAGTTAGTTTTACACCTACTTACTCAGGATGTGCTTTATATTCCATGTTAAGTTTTTCCAGCAGCCATTCAAACTTTTTGTAGTCATATTGTCTGAGGAACTTCAACAATTTCTTCCTTTTGTCAATGAGCTCTTGTACAACTTTCTGTAAAATAGTATAAAATATAATGTATCTATTTTAAACTATATATAAAAAGTGATGTTTTGTTTATGTTTATTGTGGTAATGAGTTTATTGTTTATAAACACATTTTTTTTTTTATTATGACTCAAGTGTGACAGTTATCTGTTGACCAATGTGGTGCTAGTGCATATCATTTGAATGGAAGTAATAAGACAATACTTTCCAATATTACTCCAGTCACCTTGACTAGCTACAACATTGTTCTAACCACTACACAGAATCTTTTGCAGCCTATTCTTTGATAACAGAAACAGGTGCTGCAGTGGTACCAACTAGACAATATCTAGCAGCATCAGAAACCTACCACTGGTAAGGTCAGCTCTACCAAAATAGGTACCAACAAGTAATTTGTCAATATGGAGTCTACTTTGTATACAAAAATATTAATTTTAAAGAGTTTTATCATATACTTTAAAATTACAATTAGCAGGTAATAAGTTAATCCAAACAAATGCAAATTTTTATAACCCATTTTCTTTAATTTACCATTTTAATATTCATAATTTTTTTATAAAAGCAATCTAATTCAATATTGAAACATTAAGATTTAAAAATTAGAAAAAAAAAATATTTAATTTTGCCAAGGCATATACTTACTTTAGCCGCCTTATTTTTGGGATCCTTTTCCATTGTATCCTGAAGACATCTGATATGGCCAGTTAATCTAGCAACTGAAAATAAAAATTGGATTATTATTATTTTCTTTTAGTCAACCTTACTATTAAAATTTGGGAAGTGTTAAATATTAAAATACATGGAAATCTTATAGAATATTCACTCCTATCCACAACTTGCTAATGGAATGAAAAATAATCTAAAGTTAAAGGAAATCTACTATAATGTAACATTTATAGACCCTGTTTAGACTGCAAATAGTAATAAATAATCAAACCAACATTAATAAGAATTTTTTGATAAATTTATTTAATTTTTCTTACAATAACCTATATACCCATTTTAACTATTATATTTATGTTATAGTTTTGGAAAAAAAATCTATCTCTTACATATATGCAATTGATAACTCCCTAAAACACAAACAGTAATTGAAACATCTAGTTTTACAACTTTATCCTTAGTAAAAAATATTTTTTTTTTTTATAAATAAAATTATGTAATGGGTTATTTCCAACAATTTAGTAATAAAATTGTAACTTCAACTTTCATAATTTTCAATTTGTAGTTATTAATAATAACCTTATCAGGAATATTCAAATGTACTTTTTTTCCAATTATGTTTAATAATTTGTGAAATTATCATTATTTATGAATTAATCCAAAGTTTGGTCAATTGGGTTTACATTAATAAATATATATAGAAAATAAATAAAATTCTTTAAATTTGTTGCATATTTACAATGTAAAATTGTACTTACTTCGAGTTTCAGCAGTATTTTCATCATACTGATGCCTTTTAACTTTACTCATGTAGTACGATTTTACTAATGTATTATACTCCTTTCTTCCAAGATGAGCTACTGAGAATATCTTTTTGACTGCTTGTGAGGCACTGCAGATTAAGACAATTTTAAAAAAAAGGTTTTAAAATGCTCATTACCAAATTAAAAAGATATTAAAGATCACTAAATGGTTGAATGAACAATTATGTCATTTATAGCTATATTTCATTCAAAACATCCTTTAATTATTTGGTCCACTAAATTATGTTATGCAAACTGTATTCCACGTCTCTGTTTTGCTAGGTTTACAAATTAAAATTTTTGTAAATAGGTTAAGAAAATACAATGAAAACAGACTAAAATTAAGAAAAATCTGCTTGTGTTTTTGTAATTCATGTATAATAGTGATACGTTCGAAACTTACTCTTTTATTTCCTCGCTTAACGCATAGTCTTGACCCAAAGCTGAATCTGGAATGGGAGAGTGTGTTTCTAAATCTCCAGATTTTTCAGGTTTATAAACTGGTATTTTCTCTGGACGTACCCATTTTATATTAACTGTATGCTTAATATTTCGAGACTGCGTTATTAGAGGAGTTAAGCGCCTTAGCATTTTCCTAATGTTATTATTTTACTATACGATATTTTAGCAAAAACTAATAAAAGTTAAACTCGACTCTAATGCCAGTCAAAATGACAGTTGACATAAACCCTGACGCTACAGGTTATATAGTTTAGAAATCCAACCAAACCAGAATCAATTATATATTATTCACGAAAACAAGATTTCTCGGTTTCCTAAACCTTTATCTGCCTTTTCATGTATACGTCAGCAGATATAACTGGTCTACTCTACTAACAATAAGTGCGAAAAAAAAATTTCATAATCGTAAAGAATTTGACCAATTTTATTTTTAACAATTTTTCGACATTTTTTTTAAATAAATGAAACCATTTATTGTGATGATAATTATTATACGTGACTATTCTACGTCTTCGTGAGAGACCTATATCCAGCGTTGAATATCCCCCGGCGGATAATGATTATGATGACTATGAATACTTTATTTAAATAGCTCATAGAAATAAGCTGATGTTTAAAATGGCATTAGTTTGTAGCCCAGTATATTGTACTCAACATAGTACTAACGTTATAAGCAAGTGTAATGTTTCAATTTAAAAAACAAATGGCGGGAGCGCACCATTTAACAACAGGTGAAGTTTCGTCTCATATTTTCATCATCACTGCGGCCATTTAATTTGAAATGTACTGTGGTAATGATGACAAGTAGTCGTATTCTTATTCACATATTATTTTTACTTTATACATAAAGGCATTTAAAAATATACATACTAAGGGTATACCAACTCTAATGCAGTTCTTTTGAACAAACCTTAGTATGGGCGATCATTATTTTACACAATATATTTAAATATACGTACATTGATTGTAAATAAAATAAAACACACTTTTTTATAACCACTCATTTATTGCTTTAAGGGCATTAATAATCCCCTAATTTATAAAACCTTTAACATAACTTTTTTGTACTAAATGTACCACTCCATGTGACTATTTAAAACCTTATTATTAAATACGAACATATGCTTTTCAAATGTGACTACTTACATAAAAGAAAATTTTAAAAATAAACAACTGCTGAAGATTAGCAATAATGAAACCTCTATGATATTTAAATAAAACTTGTTCTAATTTATTTTGAGCTTTAAATAACAATGTAACTTAGTTTATACCGCTATTGAAATAATTTGTAAGGAACGGGTATCGGACTTTGATGTCTTATTTTATAGTTGTTATTAATGCAAACTTTATTACCATTATGTCCAACTTTTTGGAAAAAGCACTGAAAATACAATAAATATATATACTTATTAAAGTAATGAATATATAAATACAATACAATAACAGTGATCAAATTATTTGTTTGTACCATATAAACTACATTAAGTAAATAATTGTTGTGTATTACTACTGTATCGACGTAAGTGCTAATGTTTTGCAAATTTATTTCCAATACTAAAATCATTAAAAGAAGAATACAAAAAACGGAATGTTCAAACAGCCCCTTCACTTAAAAAAAAAAAAACTATATACAACTGCCGATTCGAACGAAGTGCTAAAATTACTACTACTCATACTTCGTTAAAAACTTGAAAAGATATACATAAATGAGCGCTACACTAATGACTCACAATTTTAAAAAAAATTAATGGTGAAGGAATGCTACGTAATAGAAATTAGTTAAGATATAAAACATAATACTGGATTCTTTCTACGGTATATACATTGACCTTGTATTAACTACTTACAGGGTTTGAGGTGAAAATGTCTTTCATGATCTCTTACAAAATATATAATATGAGTGATACGTATCTTACCTACATGATTACTAAAAGTAATAATGCAATAACTGGACAAATTTGCAAAAATCAGACAAAACCAGATTTAGTTACATTAAAATTGATTACCATCAAAAATTTCAAAAAAAAAAAAGCGGATACCAAACAACAATGAAGGGATGATGTTTTGATTTGAATTAAAATATACGAAAACTCTTTACTTGTTAATACAATAAGATTATAAGTGTATAAAATATGGAGTAAGTGAAATAATTCACAAAAGAAAATAAATACGTAATATTTAAACTTCTTTAGGACTAGAATAGCATTCACTTATATAAACTGTGTCAGAACTAAATAGGAACAGCACCAAAATATTTTTGGGGAAATCACAATTTAAAAAAAATTGGTATTTTATACATCATATATAAATATAATCGATATTTTCTAAATTTATAACTTTTTATCATTTAGCGGTAACAAATTCTTTTTCGTTTTTGGCACGTCATCGCAAAAACGATAGATTAATATATACGTCCATAAAAACGTACCATTTTATACATAACATTATATAAGTAGGCAAATTGTGTAGCCATTTTAAGACATAATAAATGAAAAGGATATAAACATCAAAAAATTTTTTTATGACCAAAAATTTCATTATTTGATATATTTAATGATTTTCTTTAAATATTGAATATTAACAGATGGTGACAAAGAAAAATAAAGACGCCACGAGACAAACAAAATTATCAGAGCTTATAATTTGCAATATGTATACACCAATTATGCAGTTTTTATGAATTTTTTTAATGATTAAAAATTAATTCGTTCTTAGCAAAATAGTTAAAAAAAATAGCTTTGAAAAAATTACTACGTGCAATCTTAAATATAAAGTGAAACTAATACCTGCTCTATACTAAGCCTAATGAAAGTGTTCATGTGGAGTATAGCATTATACAGCATCAAGATATATATAGATATCTATATGTATCTGTATGCCATATATAAATGATACGCCGTGATAAAAGATTAGGTGCTATTAAGATATAAGGTTAGACGATGATCAATGAGCTTGACAGACACCAAATAAGCATTTTTAAAGATGACTGGAGTAGAAATATAAGAGAGAAGATAGCAATAATGATATAGCAAGATGAATAAAAAGAAAGCCGATTACTTTTTTAAATAAGATAATCAAGATATTAGATGAAGGAGAAGGTAAGCATAGTAATGTCAGGACAAAATGAGGGTTTCATGCAGGGATGGAAGGTGCTTCATGTGGTGGAGATCTTGAATTGTCAAGACTAAGTGCGTAGAACACCAAAATATTTACTTTTAAACAGAATTTTATTAATGGTCTTAATCTTATTGATTATTATTAAAATTATATTAAAAATGGGCAAGATATTGTTGGTCGCGCTATAGCTGGTTAACTATTGCGTACTTAAAAGCCGTGTAGGCACACATTTGTCACACCGTGCTTTATCAAACCTTATAACTAGATTTGTTACAATTTCACTCTTCTCCAGTTTTTATAGGGTCATATTTCCACAAACGATTATTTTAAAAGATTTTTTTTATTAATTAAGTATGAAAATACATTAAATTGTATTTCTCTGCTAATTGATGAAGTTATGTAAATTCATTAACCAATAAGATAATTGGTATTAATAAATCTTTATTTTCAAAACATTTTTTTTTTATAAAAATTTTGTCACTATTATTTTATCATTGTAACCTATTTTATTATTACAGTTCTTAAGGTTGATTAGTTGCTGTAATAGATAAAAATGGCACCATTTTTGTGATGCCTCTGGTATTATATTCATATAAAGGCTACGGTGACTGCTAACCATCAGGCAGTGTGTGCCTATTTACCTTAGAGGAATAAAAAAAACTGAAATGTCAAACTAATTTCACATGAGCAATCTGATCAATTTAAATAAGAGAAACATGAAGACAATTTAAAAAAGTCCAACGCCATCGTAGTTTAACATGTCATTAAACGCATATTGTTACAAACATAGATTTTTCTTTCCCTAACTTTTTTTCGTAACATTCAATTTAAGTTATAAAGCAATGCATTTTTTTTATTAATATCTATTGTTTATAATAATATATAAACAATTTAACTACTTAACGTAGTTCGTGACGTGTCCATTTGCGTTGAGATAAAATCATAAGCTTGCATTTTTTATATTTGTATAAGTCTTTGCATACAACTGCACAATCACAAACGTACTTATTGAAAGCCCGTAATCAGTCCTCCATGTAGGGGTATATGCCCTATCAGACTTTCGATACTTTGGTCTGTATACGAAAGTTAACATGTGTTACTATAGCGGTATGTTGATGCTACCTACGTCGACGCAGTACCTCCGGACGCCGCCGTGCTGTATGTGACATAAACATATAATTATTAATAAACCTGGCTAGTTTTTATTTTTCGAATAATATTTAATAATGGTATTACCCACTTACAGGATATTGTTTAAGTACTATCACAGCTCCTGTTTCTGGAGCCAAACAGTATTGTGCAAGCATTACTGTATTCCAGTTTATAAAGTATTTTAAGTAGTTAAATTACTGAGCTAGAGACAACATCTCATTTATCAAGGCGTCAAGCTCAATGTTGTGTAATGTACATTATACTAACTAGTGCCCCGTTGTTATGAGCAAGCGTATCACTTACGACCAAGAGTGTCCACCACCGGCTATTCGGTTCATGGAACAAAAAAACGAAAAAACTCGTCATATGTAGTGTATAAAAAAATACTCACCGACCCTACCAATAGCGTCGCCCGGCGTCTTTATTCCCTATTCCCGCTTTTTGCCCTTTTTCTTGCCAACCCGCTTGCTGTAGTTCTGCGCAAGAGCGTTAACTATCGACACCACGAAGTATAACACCATGGCCAAGACGAATTTCTCCAGGAGGCTCGACAGGACGGACCCTTGGTTCTCCGGCAATGGAGACGCAGGGTCCCTTTTATGTAGGCGCGACTTTTGATTACGCAGAAACTCTAATAAAGGAGCCTCTAGTTTAGGACCAATGTACGGTATCCTTTCTACCCATTGCAGAACTTGTCTGAAAATAAAATATAATTGTTAATATTAAATATAGATTAATTCTCATTAAATATCCTGTCTCTTCTAATCATTATATACTGCTTTCGCGGTAAAGTGGCCAAGCATCTTACTTCTTGATACAGGTCCGTGACAGTCGACCGACTGTACGTTAGGATGCTACGTGAATAGTAGGCAGGCTTCTTAAATTCACCATTTTTATGGTTACGTACACAATCGCTGGACCACGATCTCATTTACCTTTAGTTTCCCGCCGGAGTATTCTGGTCGCTACACTCTTCACCAACTAACTAGAAATACTTTTTACCAGTGGTAAGTCTCAATTGCCGAAGGCAGAATAGGTAAGAAGTACCACCGCAGTGCTTATTCTTACCGCTAAAACTAGCGTCTTAATATTACTGCGTTACGGTTTGCAGTGTTGTAGAGGGTTAAATTAATGGGGTTAAGAGTAAACTTAATTTTTCATGAATTATAAAGTTTAACATTAATAAAAAATTCTTACCCAACCAAAGTTTCATTGAAGGCTATAATGACGAACATCTTCTGTATGTGCATCTTGATTACGGCTTTCCCTAATACAGTGGCGCCAAAGAAAGTCCAGAAGGGTACTAGAAAATGTCCGCAAGTCAGGCCAGCCAGGTCGAATAGAGGGTTGGGTATGGACGCGCACGCCAGAATGCCCGCGAAACCTACACGTTGAACCAACTTCTGCACCATCACTTTTGCCCTGAATTAAATGTGTAATATACGAGTTATTCAATGTAAGACCACAATAACTTTAATTGCGTCCATGGCGTAGCTGCTAATCTTAGAACACCTTCCCAATCACCAAAAATACTATGTGATATTAAAATCTATTATTAAGTCATTGTAGATAAAAAAAAACTATTCTAATAGTTTGAAATCACTTACCTCCCAGTTCTCGTATCATCTGCATCTATTTCGGTGACTTCGGATAGGGTACCGCCGGAGAGGCGAGCTGCTCGCGCCATGAAGTAAGGCGGCAGTTCCCCAAGCGCTGTGCCAACTCCCCACAGCATCGACTCTATGCGGACCTTCGACATTATGCTCCACACCGTCACAACGCCGGCTGCCACCGTCTCCGTTGGGCATACGATACTGTAGTCAAATAAAATATAGTTTTTGTATTGATAACTGTTTGCCGCTCAACAGTAGTATAAAAGCATTACTCTGTTCTGGTTTAAAGGGTGTTGTAGCTAATAAAGTTAGGGGCATAAAAGAACCTTACATCTTTGTCAAGACGCTGTATAAATATCATAACTAGAAAAACATTTTTATGAGATGTATCTCTTACTACAAAGTTAACGCTCCATTGTACTTCATCCTTTAAAAAACGATGTGAAGATGCTATTTAATACTCTAATTTAAATGTTTAAGACTATTATGTAGTGCCTCTAGACATAGTAGTAACTAAAAATCTAATTTATCAGATATAAAAATAAATTTATTTTTTGCTAACTCATAATGCTTTTTATTATTAAATAAATCTCAACTTACTCGTTAGGGTACGGTGGCTCGGGAAAATTGAGGGAACCGCATTCATATGCGGCCAGGGTGACTCTCGCAATGTGCGGGCCGAGGTAAAGGAGGAATGTATGAAGTCCAGTACCCAGGCCGACCGAGCTGCACACACCGAGCACCACCCACCAACCCCACCATGCCAGCTTCGTGACCACTAGCTGGAGAATGAAACGACGTCGACATCATTTACAATAACTACAAACTTTTTGCACTAATCTACATTAAGTCATTGGCATTGGTTAAAATACGTCTTCATGAATTAAAAAAAGAATCACCTGGACATATGGTTGATGTGGTCCGCTGATATAGAATGACGTCACAGTGCCGACTGTTAATAAAATTACTGCTAACGCCAACACTTTGTAAGCCAGCAACCTGAAATAAATAAAAGAGAAATCACTTTATAATATAAAACAGAAGAGTCCTATCAAAATCAATCACGACAAAGGTACTTTCAGTACCGTAAAAGATGATGATGGTGGTATAATTATCAAGCAGTTTTTAGATTAGGTAAATGTAGATATCATCTGCAACTGTTAGCGGAACAAGTGGAAGAATTCTGTTACCAAGGACGGTAGTAACAAATACCACCGCAGCCAAACTGGATTCTGCAAACATTATTGTATTCGATTTTAAGAGCGTTACAGCTGATGAAGTTACTGGGATAAAGTTTTAATGTCTTGTGTCTTACGGCTGCGAGCACCATGTGGTGTAGTCTATAACATTTTAACTAGCGCAATAGTGTTACAGGCATGAATATTACTTTCTCATTATTTCTTAGAATATAGATATACGGTTGATATAGAGGCAAAAACATTTCTTGTCTTTTATTTACAGTACAAGAAGCAACAAGTATATAATATATGAACGGAAATAGAAATAAACTCTCACCTCTGTAGTCCCGTCGAGATCAATATGAGAAGTTCTCTAAAAAAATATTCTAACGTTATCAGCGGCCGCCTCCACAACACTAAACTATCGGTGTCCATTTGAACGGCCTTGTTTCTGAAATGTTCAAATGTATTAGTGAAATTATTATTTTAAAAGAAATTTGAATATGAAAACATACAGTATAAATAATGCTATGCGGTATGTTACGTATATGTTATCTTTGCCTTAAGCCATAAGAACCCTCTTCTCCTCTTCCCTTCAGATGATTTGTAAGCTCTATTGAAGTACCAGTGGTCAGTCTCTGTTGCCGGAAAGAAATGTCTCGTCACTTGGTTGAATAAAAAAAATCGATCTAATAATATCCAAGTCGTATAGATGTTGTTTCAACAAGACCATAACTAAGATATACGTACTTAATCTCCTTTTGATGGGAGTGGAGACCGTTGCGGGGACGCTGCTCCGTGTCTGTATGCTGCACTGCGGCCGCCAGCTTGTAGTACCCGAGGCGGGCCAGCTAGAAACGAAAGTAACCGTATAAAATTTTTTTTATTGGTAACATGTTAAACACCTAAACACAACGTCTACACTTGCATGCTGTGAATGCCAATCGTGATGTGACAGACATGTGAAAGTCGTGGTAGCGGAAATAAGTGATATCGAAAGTGATAATTCCTTTGTTCCAATTACAAACGCACTTGGGGATTCTATGCTTTCTATGTTTATACATAATTATAGTAAGTAGATCAATCCATTGATTCTATAGAAAATGTTTTTTCTTTAAATATTTTTATAAAAATATTTAAAATTTTATGTATCGTAATTTCACAATAGATTATTAAATAATTAAAATAATATATAAAAGAATCGTCACACGCAATTATGGAGTTAACTCACAAATCCTATAAAGTATCTAAGTATGCGAATCTAAGTAATCGTAAGTATATGAAAATATTAAAACTCCTTTTATTCTAACCGATGTTTCACTATATTCAGACATCATAATCGTTTTTTAATAACCTAATCATTAAAGTCTTGTCTAGATCTTTACCTAGTTATTACTTCTACGTCGATACATATAATACTTCGATTACTTAAGCACCGCAGATTTCAACTAGATACAATATAACGTTAATGTTTTTTTGGTTAGTTTCCAAACGCGATGCAAATTAATAAAAGTAATAAATATATTTCCTTCAACAATTATACATTAGAAACACTAAATACTTATTTATTTTAAACAATATGTATGGAGGTAAACACATCGGCACTTAACCGAAAACTTATGTAATGTTTGCACACTACTTACTTTCGGCAATAAATATCGCTGCGGTAGTACTTAAATGTTTTCTGGTAGGATGTAACAACTGGTGAAAGTTATTGTTATTTTTTATAATATAGTAATAATACAAGCAGTATGTTAACATAGTACTAACATATATCAATACGGCATGCCTATGACAATGTGGAGATATGATTTAGAGAAATCATATATAACTAGAGAGTTAACCACTTTGTGCTTGTTATCTCGATATTTTATTACCAATATCACTAAAATTCTCGTGACCATAACTAATAAATTTACAACTCAAATTGCAGAACCGAAATATTTTCTTTATATTAATTATACTCTAAATAATCAGACTGTGGTAAAAAGATTTATATATAAAGAAACTGTATAGCACTATGCAGTATTTATAACTATAAAATAAAATTTAATACATTTAATAGATCTGCTCTCTGTGTAAATTTTAAGTTGTGTTAACTTTGCAAATACATTGTGTGCTTAGAAAGGTAAATGTGTATTTTAACGTTTTATTTATTATCTCCTATGTTAACAACCGAGCCACAGCGATGCGGATATAATAGCAGGGTTCGGGAAACCCTACCCACCAAGCAATCTCAATTGCATGTAGCCTCGTAATCCAACCAGGGACATGTGTAACTAGATAAGATGGTAACTACTGTACCACGAAAGCAGTTTAAATCCGAATTTGTATTTCCTAAAAGTGTGAAATAAAAATCACCACTTGACATCGATAAGAATGATAATTGAATGATTCTAGGGAAATTTTTTGATTGGAAACATTGACCTTTTTAATAATGTAATCTTCTAGTAAAAGTACTGATTGATGTAATAATAAAATAGCATACCTCGATAACTTTAAAAAAAATCGTTATTAAAATAATACAAAACAGCACGGGGTCAGTAGGGTATGCAGATTAATACAACACTTTGGTTAAAAATGAATGAAGTTTAAATATTATATATAAGGTAGAAGCTAATACTAAAGTTACCTTGTCAGCACAAGCGAAATGAATGCGAACAGTGACATCATGATTTCGTGAAGAAATGACTTTCGCTTTCAAAAAAAAAAAAACCACTTCGACTCTCACAAATTTCACTATCGTCCGAGGCCGGTCGGAACGAGTTTGTTTAAAGAATGATTAGTTAATCAGTAAATAAAGAAAACAGCTATTTTTACAACGGAACGGGATCATCAATTGTTAGAACTTGTCAGCTCTGTCTCTGGGCGTGTTTGTTTAAAATAACCAGGCCTTTGATAATAGTGAACAAGACATTATAAACGAGTTTATACATCCACCTGTGGTCACCCATCATCCACTTTAAGATGTACAGTGTAATGCTCTTTCTAGATATTTAGCACATGATTGTTTTATAAAATTAAAACAATTAATTTAAAGCAAATGACGTCTCTGTTTACTTCTTATTTTTTTTCATTGTAGATTTAACTCTTTTGATCATCTAAAAATAATTTTTTGGTGATAAGGGTAGAGGAAGACCGAATAAAGTGTGGATGGATTGTGTGAAACATGACATGTGTAAGAGGAGTGTGAATTCAGATATGATGACTGATAAAGTGATATGGAAGAGAAGTACATACACATGGCTCGGAAAAAGGACAGGAGGAAGAAGATCTAAGAAATTATAAACGATGAAATCATGATGACCTTCGTGGCTTAACTCCAAAACCTAACAGAACTCGATTAATACAAAGTATCATTGCGAAACAATGAAATTTTCTTTACAATACAATATCATCTTTAAAACATTACGTTAAGATCTAATGTACAGATTCATTGGCAGCAGGAGTGGATGTATAAAAAGGCAAATGCTATTACGTTCATCTTAAGGTCGAAATTATAACGTGTATAAATGTTTACGGATATGGCGCGACAAGGTGGCGTGATACTGTGAGTGACGGGGACGTGCGTTTGTACGCTGTCCTGCAATTTGTAGATATCATTTATTAGTAACTAACCACTAACTAATAAATAATAATAATTTTACAGGTAAGTAATGTAATGCAGCGGTCGCCAAACTTGACCACGCAGACAAAAAAATTTACAACCCTAATCCCGGGGACCACGACCACTAAAAGAATTATTTAATATTTAATTTATATTAAAAACGCGTAAAATATATTCGGTTTATAAAAATAAACCTTAACCTTTATTAATAAAATAAAGAATTATATTTTAATGCATCTTTAAATAGCCTTTGAGTAACGGATTCGAGGGAATCAGTTGACCAAGTGACTGTGAGAGGCCGAGAGATGGGCACGCTGTGTTCCGGCGTGACTTTACAGAGGTGGAAAAGAGGGGTTCTCCCTCCATCCCGAGGTGGGGCTGCATGGTACAGCCGGCGCTGGCAAGCTCACGGAGGTGAGCGAAAGCGAACATCGTGAGGATTTCAGTTGGTGCAAGTCTGACATAACCTGCCTTTGGTCCCGCAAGGGCAGGTATGCGTAGGCATTTCTCTCACGTAAAACAAAAAAAACCGCTTTAGCGACCGCTGATGCAATTAGACGAACTAAGCAAATACTGTGCTTCAGCTTTCCCTTTATGCGGTGATACAAACAGAACATTTTACCTCGGACCGGGAACTCAAGATGTATTTGGTATCAATTTGAACCTTATTTTATAGGGCCATGGAGCATTTAAATAGGCGCGGCCGCGCTCAGGGGTTCGTTGATCCGAGCATCAGCTGTTTTTGATTTTGTTCCATTGCTGGTTCTTTTTAGTAATGTATTTTTTATGAACCTATCGTTTCATTTTGCTATACTAACACGATGGAGCGTAAATAACACTAATAAAACGTTTTAAAAATATGTTTTTTTTTTTAATCAGGATCAATTTTTTTTCGTCCCATCATCAACGGTGTCATTAGTACTATCGTCTGTCTTCGTTTTCGGAAGCGGTCTACTAACACCTAGTAGACTATATATATAAGTGAGACGGCCGTAACTCTCCCAGCACTCTCGATTTGCTACGAAAAAAACAACTCATATTTTTCGTATACCACGAGCTTGCCAGCAGAGACCCTGATTTAAACCTAAACCGAAAAAAAATTTATATACTTATTTGATATTTTGATCAGTTTATTCTTTATTTTTTAATATGTCCTCCTATCGTTGAAAAATGATAACAGGAAAGGCCTTTAAAATTATACGGTATTATAACTATTTTTATCAAACTGATTTATACCAACTAAGGTCATCGTGATTATTATTTATGTATTTATGTACGTTTCATACTTTATCTTTAAGACATTTACTGCTGCACAGGTGGAATAAAAGCACAATTATTTTAATAGTTAACTTCAAATTATTAAAAGCAGTTATTAATGTACCAAATAATGTGGGTGAAGATTAACGCTTATACAAAGTTCGTTAAGTTAGTTATATCACCAAAATTGTCGCGCATACTCGTATTTTCACTATTTTCTTCGTTTTCACTTTTAAAAAAGAAGTTTTAGATAGAAACGAGAAAAAAATTAGTACAAGTTTAAATATAAATAAATCGTAAACGGAATACTACACCAAAAAAGTTACTATCCAATTAACAAGTAATAAAAACTAAAATACTCGCCGCAGTAACAGCTCACGATAATTACTATTACAGCGAACGTTACGAACAAGAAATTGCAAAGTATATGACTAATAAAAACATCGAGGAGAGTGAAATTAATCAATGAAAAATATCCTCATTTAATTAATCTTTACCGGGGAAACATAAGGAAGTTTTTCATCATTAACGAAGACATTGAACCAACAATGTATTGTCTGCGCTCTCTTGTACAAACCTCTAATTTAAATTTTCCTAAAGGTATTCTCTTTGTGGAATATTATTGACCTTGATCCCACAATAGCCCCGGACGGTGAAATGACGTATGTATGTAAAACATTTCTATTGATTACGGTTACTTGCCGAATATTTACAAATTCCGAGATCAAAGTTAACTAAATGTATCAGAACAAAGAACAAATTAATTCGCACATAAATTTTATACAAAAATGATAAACTTTCTAACAAGCCCTTACAATACGGATAAATATTTAAATATATAGCAATGTGAAATTAATATTTTTATAATAATGCTTCGAGGTCACACATCACACAAGCCATTTACTTGTACAAGGAAAGTGTAACAAAACACTAAGAAGTTTTTTTCTTTATAAATATTATAGATTTATGATATCATAATAATATGCTCAGGAATAATTATCGAACTCTAAAGTTATCTTCAAGTTTACCATGTTCCGGCATGTTGCAATTACAGTCACAAATATACAAAAGCATTTTACAGTATAATAATACTAGTAGTATTGTAACTAAAATAAACTATAATGTTTAACTGCCGGCAAAGTTATTGCACTTTGTAATTATTCATACGCTACAATCCCAACCGTTGTTTTTCGTACTAATAGCATTTTTAATACAAACAACCGCACACACGAATTATAATAATTACTAGCATCAATAAAATAACGTTGTTAAAGCATTAATGGCCATAATAATACTGATTACAAATAACACTAAAAAAAACATTTGTCACTGATTGAAATTGTGAATTTTAAATGGCAACTTTTAAATATTAAACTAAATACTAAATTTAAAACGCGTACAAACCAAAAAGTTAACGCGCTAATTTTATTGTGAGTGATGATTTAAATTAACCTATGATTTTAAATTAAATTACAATATTGTGCTTATACAAGTTGTATGATATAAAATTATAACATTACTTAATGATTTTAGGGGTATTTATTCTATATATTTGTTTGTAGCTTTTCGATCGACTTTACTAAATAAGTTTAGCAACTTCTGCGAAATGCCTTTACGATGAAAAAAAAAAAACCTCTTTTACTATGTATAACATTATTCAGAATACTAATACTGATATTTACAGAAACTGTAAATAATTTCATGATTTAAATTTCAGCTTCTGTGGAGCAAACATGCTTATCGTCTGTTCGTGTATCTTTATCGTCAGACTGAAATATAAACTTTAGTAATAGCCATTTGAGTAAATACTGATAAAAACATAAATACATTGCACTTATTTATTTTACGAAAATGTTACTTTGGCCTCATTCAACATAAAAAAAAAGTATGAATATGTAAACTTTGGTATATAATGACATACTTTTTACACTATGTATTTCAATGACCCATCCTACCGAAGCTCGTGTATAACAAAGTATCTAATACACAAGTGACCCCATTTAGGGGCGAAATGCTCAGTGATCTGTCGTCCCCTATACACAGCGTAAATTACCATGAATTAACACCCTACGACCTCTTTACCTCTGTTATATTTTGTACAGACTTAATAAAAATGCGCCATAACAAAAACTTGTAAGAATATAAGAAAAGATCGTAACATTACTAACACCTATACCACTCTTAACCTAGTATTTTAAATAAAACCAATCCTATGTAACTAGTTTACTAATTTACCAACTTCATTATTTATGCAAGTGTAGTAGCGAAATTACGTATATTTTTATTTATTTATTTAATTTATTCAAACTTTACAACATATTCGAACACATGATATCTCTCGGATCCTGAACTAAGCACAGCTTGTATCTCAGGACCTTAACTTATGAACAAACATTTTTCTTGATGGGTATCTATTTATAAATATATTTGTGACGTGTGTGTGTTCACTGGGTGGTATCTATTTAATTAATCTTTCTGTTTCTTCATATGACAGGCTGTAGATTTTTTAATAAAATTTTGCACTTTGATACTGAGCAGTATTTTAGGTTAATATTTTTCGTCAAACTATTATATATAAGTAGTTAAAAGTGGCAGACAAACTGCAATGTATATATTCTTTTCAATTATATTATTATAATAATTGTTGCCGCCAAAAGAGATCTAAAGTAAATTTCACAAATTTAAACATTTAACTGTACAGTAAATATCATCAAACTGAACAGATATTTATTAATTATATTGTACATTTTATTTTTTAGCATGATTCTTTTTCCAAAAAAGTGTTAATCTTTATCTTCACTTACCTGCTAATGAATGGGTGCTCAAAATATATAAAACTGTTTTGAATATATTCCAAAACAAACTAATTCAATCAACTTATTTTCTTATCAAGTCATATTAAATATGAGAGAAATCGGTTATTTTCACAGAATGATTTTTTTAGTGATAAGTTCTACAAATAGTAATATAATATTATCTATGTTTTATTGTAAAGTTTTCCAGCTTTTAAAACATTTACTGAACCCCAAATTTGTGTTAATATGGCACAATTGCAAGGATCTGACGGCACAGCAAATAATAGCTGGTTCGTATTATTTGATGCACTCTTAAATCTGAAACTGTGTTAGTACTTACATAGACACTAACAAAGAAGAAAACATAACAATATGTTTTTGTTTATAAATACTTACAGATATGCATTATGTGAAATAAAATGATAGATACAAAAGAAAACTAACCTGGCTTTCTAGTTATTTTTCACTACATTTTGAAAAGAGGTCAACACTGACAGCTAACTCTTAGCCTTAATTTCATTGGGGGTGTTAATTTTAGATCACAGAGTATCTTGAGAATAGTACAGTGAATTCTAATTGTTTAAATAAGTTACATTATGAATCTGGAACCAAGCTATCTACACATTTTTAGAGCAAAACAGAGATAACAAAACTTCTAATTAATTATTACTCCTAGTTAATTATGACAAATGCTAATATGTTCATGAATATTTATAAGTAAATCTTAGTATTGATACTTACAAAATAATAAACAACATTTTCCTGTTACAACTTGTTGACCTTAACTCTTTCTCAGTGGGAGAAGGCCCTGAATCCTAACAGTGTAGCTGGTTGTTAAAGTTATGGTAAGATATATGACTTGTGATATAAAATTGGTACATCCAATTAAATTAAAAGCATAATAATGACAATAGATTATTTTTTTTTAATAATTTTTTCTGTTATACGCAAACCATAATCAATATATGTATTGATTATGATTACATTGTTGTACAAAAGATATTACAAATTTTACAGGTTTGTAATAAATATAACTTCAACCCAATAAAATTTTATATGAAATTTATTTCAATTAAAACCATTTAGTTATTTCGCTGATAAGTTAATTTCCAACAATGGCAAAAAGACTTGCAAGTCTTTCAATGAAATGTTTATTAGTTTTTCATAAGGATTGTACATTTCTTCAATAAATAAATGTTTTTGTTTGTAATAATAATATTTTTAAATAATAGATCAGTGCTAATAATAAATTTTTTGATTGTATTTAAAAAATTTAGAACATTACAATTGTGAATACTACAAACAAGCTATGAGTGATGAATCACACTTAAAAGCAAATAAAAATGAATCTTTAATTATTATTATAATAAAATATTACTTGAACATTAAAATAGACATGAGCATTTTTAATTGCTTTGTTAGTTTTTCTAACATTATATATATACTTTATACACACAATGCTAAATATAATTGTTATCTAATTGCTCTAGCTAACAGCACTCACTTGCATTGCAAATAATTCTATTATATATAAGCAACACAACACTGCCAGCAAAAAATTAAAAATTAAGCACAGTGACAAATCACACATATGGTATACCAGTTCATTCTTGTTGCCAGAAGACCGTTGACCTCTTTTCCTGCATTCAGAGCGGAGCTGTTCCTTATTCATTGCAGCAAGCATTTCACAGCTAATGTTCTGCTTTGCTTTTCCATTATCTGATATTGAATTCTGTCTTGGTACAGCTAGGGATGAGGCTTGATTGCGAACACGTCTAGTACTAGCTGATTTAGTCATTTTTCACTCAATTTGTATATAACTTTTGTATGTTTTTAAATAAATCTCTTTGCTTCATTATTAGTAAAAATCTTCCATAAAATCTTTTGTAATTTCTTGGCCAGGCGTAGTTGAAGTATATGTTGAAGCACAAAGCAATACAAGTTTTAGTTTTAAAAATTATTAAAACATTATTGTTTTAAAAGATGAGGTTGCTATGACAATGCAATAAACTATTTAAATGAACGACATAGTTACGTTGCATAGGATTATTTGATAAAGTGAATACACTAACGTGACCCTATAATTATAAATTTAAGGTCCATTATTTTCCGAACATTTCATGATATATCAAATACTTTAAAATGTAGATACCCAACAAAGTCAAAATAATAAATATTTTTAAATATATAACACATTATTGTTTTATCAGCGTTCACAAAAAAAAAGCCACTGTCAGCCCCTAATTAATAAGCATAATATAAGTTTATATAAACCAATGGGGACGGTCAGCATTAATTGATGCAAGTTCTAACCTAACAAAGTACAAAAACATACTCACATATTATTTAGATCCAATTTTAAACTTGAATAATTAACAAAAAAAAAACTTTCTTCATGAAATTCTATTTATTAAAATACTTTTTTTGTACCAACAAACGTTCACTCCTTTGGTAAATAAATCTACGACTGGAACGGACAGTAATCTTTTTAAGACTTAACCACCATAAATAAACCTACTAAATGAGTTACTAATGTAGATAATTAAATCTCTTTTAAAATAAGCTTACAGTATTATTAAAACAATTAAAAAGGCGAAAATTATCATATAATTTATAAAACAATCAATGATAAATTAAATTGTTTCACAAATATTATTATAATTAAAAATTTAACAAATTAAATTTTACTGTAATAATCATATATCAAAGAACTAGTAACACTGATATAAAAGCTGACGTGTATTTAAAAATTTTAATAAATGTTACCGTGTTTTCATCAAATTTTTCTACCCTCAATTTTAGTGCGAAATTAAGAAAGTGATCTTTTATAAAATTATCGAATTAAATAACAAAACTAAGGAAATATTTGAATCTTTTTAGATATCCCAAAACCCTAATAAAGTTTAATTTAAACTACAAATTGATGGAATTTTTTCTTACTTCTTCTAAGTAATATTAATTATTGACGAAACTAATAACAATAATAATTCGTTGTCATAAATGGGGTCCAAGTTATAAATATATATAGATATAATAGAGATTTAAGAACAATAAAAAGATGTCGCTAAATTTAATACTGCTTTAAGAGCTAGATAATCGATTATTATCTATCGTTCATCAACATTCTACACTACTAAAACTAGCAGACTCTGTCACTTGATTTCGATTCTTTACAGGTATTGTATAGTGAGAAATCGAGAAAATAATATCTATATGCAGTAATCAAAACCATATCTTTGTTTTATATTTAATGCAGGGAGAAAGCCAAATTTTTTTTTATTAAAATTAGCTTACGTAAGTCCTTTTCATTTTCCTAAAATACTTTTAACGGTTTGTTTATGTTTTAAATAAATATATATACTCTAATTTAAAACAGTTTTTTCTCTTTAAATTGGAAATAATTGTACGTCAAAAGTTTCCCAAAGTTTAGATGGCAATCCCAAACTCGCGACAAATCAAAACTTGTCATAACAATTGTGATGTTATTAAAAAGTACATCAAATCTAGGTATGCCATAAAAAATGAATAATGATGTTATTAATGACTACATACCCTCATTACTTAATCCAAGGAGTGTAAAGAAATATAACGATTTTAATAAAACCCAGGTAAAGCTTGTCATTCAACAATTTAAAAGCCATATTTATTTTCTTTTTCATCACATTTAATATTCTTTTTATTAAATTAATCAGCATATGATGTAAAAATGTATTTGAATTGGTCTCAAGTAGCGTAATCATAGAAAATATTATATTCAATCTGGTTGTGGACATTATAGAGTTATTTAGTGTGGAGATCTTTAGAGGCCTAGAGGAGAAACGTCTATAGGCTGATAATAAATATTGATTTCAATTTAAATGAATTTATCAATTTTCTTTTATCTTATTATTAATTTATTTATATCATTATAAAGGAAATATAAATTATCATTAGTAATCATAGGCTCATTATATTTCAATATATTCTATTACTTCATTGTATAATTCTTGTTTTAAATTTTTGTATAGAATACTGTTGTCAGCCATTATTCATTGTCGTTAAAAAGGAAATATACTGAGTACATGCCACAAAAAAAATAGACAAGGTTAGTAATGTTTGGTAACTTAAATTACATTGCTAAAATTTTATTGCCAAGTGCTTATAGATTATTTCTTTAACTACAGATTAACACATTAAGTAACAATATCAACAACTATAGCAAAAAAGACAATGACTCAATAACAACAAGTTCTAAAGTGACTGATAATTTGGCTGCTGGTAGTGAAGATTTCAATGCCACTGCAAATAACAATCAAATCCTTCAAAAAGATTTTAAAAATGGAATACTATCAGATACCTCAGACATATTTAAATTTAATAATAAACTAGATATATTTCATCCAATTGTGAAACCTATAATTTCTATATCTTTTTGCTTAGTTAATAGCAAAAATGTTAATGTAAGTACAAAAAACACAAACATTGATAGCTTTTTAAGTTATGAAAACAACAATGCTAATGTTATATGTAGAGTAGTTGAAGCCTTTAGTATATCATCTGAAGATTACATTGAAAATATGCAAGAAAATTCACAAAGAATTCCATCAAAAACTCAACCTGTTTCTGTCAATTTAGAAATTAAAAGAAAAAAGTATTTGCCCACTGACAATAGTAGAGAAGAAACAAATATTCTCATTTTAAAAACTAATGCCATTGAGAAACTTTCTCATGTCATTGTTCAGCCACCAAATTATAAATTTGTGAAAAGAAAAGCTTCATTTAGAGATAAATTTAAACCTTGTGCAGAGAGAAATTGTACTTCAGGTCTTAACAATGGGAAAAAATTGGTGTGTAGTGATAATTTAATACAAAAAAGAATTGATGATTCTTTTTGTGAAAAACCTTTGGTGCATGCAGAGAAAACTGGAGAAAAAATTGTAGAAAGCATACATGACATTGGATCACAAAATGCCAAACTTCTGATGCCTGATGATGTGGAGGATATGAATAAGAACTCGGGTGTCAATGATATTGTAGTGAAATGTGATAAAATTAGAGAATCGTTCAAAGTCCTTAGAGAAAATGATATGCTATCAAAGAAAAAATTTTATTCACCAAAAAGAGACAATGCGTCAATCAGGCAGCAGGAGCTCAAGGCATCAAATTCTGAGGTACCACGCAGTCCTTCATCAAAGATAAGGAATTGCAGTATCAGCTCTTATTCACCAAGAAAGAATGTGGACTCAATGCATTTTAGTTTACCATCAAAATCAAAATCCAACAAAAATTGTGTTTCTCCAAGAAGAGTACCTTTTTACAAAATTATTGCAGGTAATTTAAAATTATTTTCTTTCAATTCAATATCCGCCTTGTATGCTAAACACTGATGAGTATTTCAATGTTTCTGTGATAATTACTAGTTAATAAATGTTAAACAGCAATAAGGATATTGTTGTATAATAAAACTTTATCAATATCAAATTGTGTGAGAAATTGTTGCAAAACCAAAAAAAATGTTTTTATCGTAATATTTCTTCACTCAACTAATGTGGTAAATATACATAGATGATTATGAGACAACATTATATAGTGGTGTTTTTGATGCTAGAGACTATCTAGCTAGGACCATCACACTTTTTGTTACCATTTAGCTGTGTCGAAGTTGATCCTATAGGGGTAATAAGATTCAACCTATTGTCTTTATATAATAAATTGTTCTGGGGTTTTTTATTTTTATGGGCATTCCATGGCTACGGACTGGAGTATCATTTAACTCCAAGTAAATGTCCAGCTTGTCTCATCATATTGTCTAATTATAATAATCGCATTACAGAGTAATGGTGTTTGTTGGTTTGTGATGTTAACTCTATAAAGGTACCCTTATGCAAAATTTAGTAACATCACCGTATGAACATAAAAAATTTCATTTCAGGTACACATTTTGCAGTAGATGCTTTCTCATATGGTGATATACCCAATATAAATAATTATTTTCTTACACACTTTCATTCTGACCATTATACTGGACTAAAAAAAAATTTTAACAAAACTCTATTTTGTTCAAAAATTAGTGGTAAGTATTTTTTTAATCATTATAGTTATATAAATTAGGAATCATTGGCTTTGATAGCACCATCCAAACCATCAATAGTTGCCTTTTTGCTAAAGGTACTGGCAAAATTTTGCTAGGTCAGGGCCTTATTTCACAAGGAGAGAGTCAAGACCAATGCTCCACTATACTGGCCAAGTAAAAGTTGGTGGATATCACATGTTCAAAAAGCTGTTGTTCTTGAAACATTAGTTCCTTCATAACTTATTTCTTCACTAGAAGCTTAAGCTTGAGAGGATCTATCTCTTGCCTTTGGGATATATAGTTTTTACAGACTGAGTTATCTGTTTATAGTAAAGAGCGCCACACCTTCCTATTACATGAGTTTATTCCATATGAATAAGAATCACTACAGTATTGACGAGTAAATGAAGATAAAGGGAATCAAGATTTTTACATAGTTTTATACTTTTAACTATGAGGGAATTGTACTTATACCTCACAGCAGTTTTCTTTCCTGCTTCATTCCACTTAAGTAAGCCACACCGTCCATTTTTGCCGCCATACAGTGGTGTTGTAGCTAGTGAAATTACTGGGGTAACGAGACATCTTGTCTCAAAATAACGAACACACTGTGGTGCAGTGTATAACGTTGTTATAGGCGAGCGTATCACCTACCACAACGTAAAGGTTTCGCCCGTGTCGTCGCTTCGTAGAATAAAAAATATAATTAGGAAATTTAAAACTGAAATTATTAAAAACCTCTTAATCTTTGGATAGAACTAGGCATGGTTTTGTTTCTTTTGGGTTTATTTGCAATAGCGTCAATTTGTTATGTTGTTTAATAGCAATGTTGTTATGACTCATGATTTTCTATATGCGAATGGCAGCTCGCGCTAGATGGGTTTGATAAAAAATCTTACTACCAATTAAACCTCACACTTGACCTAAATTTAACCAAGGACCTCCGTGTTACAAGGCCAGGTTGTAGCTATTGTATCTGAGGCAGTTCAACTTTCAAAAAGGTTTTTTTGTAATGTCACCAATGAATGTGATTTTTTTTTCAGCTGACCTGTGTACTTCTCGTCTAGGTGTAAATTCAAAATGTATAAAAATTGTTAATATAGATGAGACAATACAAATAGACGGAGTAGAAGTTACGGCAGTAGATGCTAATCAGTAAGTTGAAAAGTCACTTTATACACGGACACAGAGGGACAGTTACGGAGTTTTTTTTTTTTAAATATAATCGACAGAGTACCCTCGATTTCAAAAGGTGTTTGACGAATGACAATGAAGCTGCGTAATGTGAAGTTGCTCGCAGAGAATACTGTTACAGCGTAAGATCTATAATATGAGGATGGTAGCAAGCTAGTAGAATTCGATAAAACCAAACCATTAACCAAATGTTACAAGCAACCATGGAATCGATTCTGGTATACACCATCCCCGGTAACTACACAAGCGGTTAGGTCAATGCGTCACGATTCCATAAAAGGGATGCGGGTAACATCTATTAGATTATGATGCTTATTAACATAAATGTTGTTCACATATTTTCAAAACCAAAAACCACAGATCATCAGTCGTGATACGTTTTTTTTTTCAAAGGACGAGACGAGATAAATAATCGCATGGTAAAAAATGCTACAACTCTGGCCCAAGTTACAATAATATACACTGCACCACATTGTGCTCGTCCCTTTGAGATTCTACATCAAGCTTTGTTACCCCAACAAATTGAATAGCTACTTATTCTTCTTAAAGTGCCTCTTGAACTAGTGAAGGTGGGCGATCAGCGTGGTACAATTCTTTCTGTCTCTGGTTCGGCGGATTAAATCCCGACCATGAATAGCCACGGTACCTTTCAAATGGAAAATAAAAACATTTGCAGAGTAATGTTTCTTGGCAGAAATTGTTGCTGCAGTGGTATCAGTTCAATATCAAAGTTACACCAGTGGACTGTTCCTAGCAACAAAGCTACCACCGACTAAAAGAATATTTGTGTAAAAAGACGGTAATCCCAAATTTAATACGAATTTTGTATTCAGTTGCCCCGGTGCTATAATGTTGGTCTTCACATTGCCCAATGGGAAGACGTTGTTACACACAGGCGACTTCCGGGCGTCATCTATTATGGAGTCATATCCGGTTTTCTGGAATAAAGAAATGCATACAATATACTTGGACACTACGTATGTAAAGTTTTATTTCTATGTAATAATTATGTAATGAAAACAGTTGCCGAGATTCTCACCATCGTTTCCCATTATTACAGCTATTAATTCTAAATAAAATAATTATAATAACAATACTGTTTATTAGGAGTCCACTTCCGAAAACGAAGACAGACAATAGTACTAAAGATTCCTTTGATGATGGGACAGCTGAAACTATCGTTTCATTTAGCTGTACTAACATGATGACGCGTAAATAATGCTAATAAAACGTTTTAAAAATTTTTTTTTTTTAATCATGACCGATTTTTCCGTCCCATCATCAAAGGGTCATTAGTACAATAGTCTGTCTTCGTTTTGGGAAGCGGTCTCCTAATACACAGTATATGAATTGTTGTTTAAAAAACCGAAATAACTATTTGCGTTACAAGACAATAATTTCATTATAAAGTATATAATACTTTAACTTTACTTACTATTAATTACTCTTACCAATACCAGTAATATGACCTTTGGACTGCCTAACTTATAACTCTGGCTATTTTATTTTATGGATGTTGCTTTATCATGATCTGGACCTAGCTTTAAGTAATATGGTATGCTCTGATGATACACCCTAACCCAATAATAGTTAAAGCTATAATGATAATCTGCGGTGTGATAAGTCATTTTAAATTCGCAATATTTTTAATCTACAATAGCCCAATCTTGACCTTAATTTTACACAATCTTAAATGACAATATAGCTATGGTAAAGCCGTTTTCTAATCATTTTTTTAATATCATGAATTACTTTCACGTCTCTATTTCTGCATAGGTACTGCAATCCGCGATACAATTTCCCAACACAAGACCAGAGCCTGGAAATGGCTTTACAGTTGCTGAGGGAAAAGAAAACCCGCCTCGAAGAAGTTGGGAAAAAGTTCTCATCTGTACTAATAGTGTGTGGGACTTACACAATAGGTATGCTATCAAAGATTATTTTAAACTCTCCGAAACGACGGGACGAGCAAATAGTCCCATATCATAGTAAGTTTTGGCGGTGACGGAATTACACTATGTAATTCCCCCACTCCGTATTCGCCATTCTTACGGACAGGCGCACGGCGGTTCTCCATCCTTACATTGTGAACATCCCCAGTTTGCGAACAAAGAGGTGCAGGACCTCGGTCGCCTTGAGAACACGATGTGAGTGTCTTCAAGAAAAGAGCAAATAGGTTGCTACTAGGTGAGTGCGGCGCCTTAAGACCACAGATCGCATCACCACTTAACATCAGGCGAGATCGTGGTCAAGCGCTGATCTTTAGCATAGGACTCGAACGGTTTGTAGACTGCAGAAATCGGCGATGCGGTGGAGCCTACGTAGACGGTCTCTGACATCAGAGACCTACTTACCTACAGTGAAATTGGATAATTGTTTAGATGGAGAAGTCTAACAGTACCGCAGATTATGAACGGCAGGTTTATAGGACACGTGGATACCTTGTGCACCAAGTCATTTTAAAAAAAAAAATCGTAATCTGTTGTTCAGGTAAAGAGAAGTTCTTTCTGGGTATCGCGCGGCGCGTTGGTTGCTCGGTGTGGGCGTGCCCGGAGAAGGACCGTGTGCTGCAGGTGGTGGAGGGGCGCAGCTTTGGACGCGCCCTACCGCACGCGTGCCAGCTTCACATCGTGCCCATGCGCGATCTCACGCACGACGTAAGCGCCAAGAAATCGTCGTTGTGCTGTTTGAAATGCTATTATTGTGACATCTTGTTGTAGGTTTCTTTTATGCCAGTTTCATAGCCAGGGAATCGTGAAGCTTTATCATTCCTTCTCTGATTCCAGTTTTATTTAAATGTTTTTCCGAGTAGAATTAAATTAAAGCAATTTTTATTATTCGGTGCTCTTTAGCCACAATTTTATTTTAAAAAGGTTTTTGTTTCAGAAGCTGCGGGCGTACTTGGATAGTCTGCAAGGTGCTTTCAGCGAAGTCGTGGCGTTTAAACCCAGTGGATGGGAGAATGGGAACAACACTGGTGTACAGAAGGATCGAGTTACTATACATGGTTATTGTTTACATATGATTATTAATATAAGTATAGACACGTATTTCTTTCACCCACCCTTGAAATTAATATACTGGAATAAAACACGGTGTTGTAGGAGTGTCATTTATATCATACGTGAAGTGTTGAAGACATCGACCATTCCTACCATAGTTTGATGATAGTTTCAAAAGTATGGCAGGAGCAACTATCGAGATAAAGTAACAACATTAAGTAAAAGAAAATTTCGGACCATACGCTATCATACGTTAGTTACTTATCTTATGTACTGTACCTTACAGGCATTCCCTACAGTGAGCACTCGAGTTTCTCCGAGATGATTCGCTTTGTCAAGTTCCTCAAGCCGAAGCAGGTAGTGCCGACTGTTGATATTGCGGGCGGCCTTAAGACTGTGCAGGTTTATTATTTTTTTTTACTTATTATGTGCTAACACTTGACTCCAATTTATTATGGTTGTAAATGACAATAAGGCCCTCAATGGTGAAGCTTCATTGCGTTATAGCAATGCTATTATGACGGCAGAAAAATTAATATATAACCCCAGATTCAAATCGGGAACTCACTCACATTGCAAAGCAAGCTCTTAGCCTTTGCCTCCCTCCTCAAGATGGGGTGGTCAATTAAATCTCTTGTCCGTTTTTGTGAATAAATATTGTTTGTTTTTCAGCAATTTTTTCCTTGTCCGCTGGTGTACAATGAGGACTTAAGCTGTCAGAACAGGATGACCGACTACTTCAGCGTACTGAACCGGCAGCAAGTGCACGCTGTCTCGTAATAGTCGGTGAGCGGATATCGGCAGGGTAGTATAGTGGTTATATAGTAACATCGTCAATCTTGACCAATCCACTGCTGGACATGTCTTCTCCGATAAACTCCGAGAAGTTCTCAGTAGTATTTAACGGATATTTGCAAACCGCATCACACTTGTTACAGCTATAAAAATATCTTAAAATGGCCGGCCATAGTCTGTGATGAATTTTTGATGTTTTTTTTTTAATATTTTAGCTTATTAATTTACGTTTGTTTTTGTTAATTGCAATAAATTGTTTATAAGTGAAAGTTCAACTTTTTTTTTTTATTTTATTTTCTGTTTGTACCAAATACTATTTTCCTATATCCTCGAGGTCAGCGCTTGACCACGATCCCACCTGATATGAAATGTTGTGATATGTGACGGTAAGGCAGGGTAACTTAAGAGCAGAAATGCTATTTAAGAAGCAGCACTAGTGAAGGAATAGACGTTCAAACTTTTGTTGTTTTTATGTTTATCTTATCCAATAACTTAAGTTGGAGCAAATGTAGTTTTGTTATTTATACTTTTTTTTGTGAAGTTACTTTGTTCTGTTTTGTGCATGGTGGGACTAGCTAAGAGATCGCTGCGCGCGCATATTACTGTATATTGTGTGTTTATATTATAGACTTATATATAAGTGTAATCAATTGTTGGCTGTTCCTTATAATAAAATAAATTAAACTTATCTTGACAGCCGGAATACAGCTATGCTGTTGTGGAGGCAAACTTGCAAATGACAGTAGTAGCTTGCTAACTAGTCAGATGTGTTGGAATAAACCCAACCACTTACCAAATTCCAACATGTGGAGTGGCATTGGAATGAAACCCGGGGTGTCCTTGTTTACTAGGTTAGATAAAACCGATGATTGTTACATAAGAACGCCCATGTACCTATCAAGTGAAGAATGAGAACCAACAGTAACATATTATAACAGGATAAAATTTATATGGTGAAATTCATTTTTATAACTTTGAATATCCAACATGTTTTCTTTTCTTTATTTTCTAGGTAATTTTTTATATATACCTCGAATTTATATTGTCGTCGTCATCGGCCATCACTGCGAGTTAAAGATCAACTGGTGCATGAAGAGTGATGGCAACATTAGTCTTTAAAACGTCGACTTGGAACTTGAAGCAAGCGAGCAAATGGAAGAATATCCATGCAGAGAGTTAAAAGAATATTTTTCATTGTCGTTTTATTATAATTCACATTCTCGTAATATAACAGTAATCTGTTTATTTTAAAGAATTTTAAATATTTAATGTTTGAGGTAACTTTATTTTACACTATAACTTAATCATACTCATATCATCTTTAAAATTTATAAGAGTTTATGGTGTTACAATATTCAAAGTTCTTTTTGTATAGGATTATTGATATATTATTTCATTTGGCTTTTTAATATTCAGCTGCATTATTAGGTCCTCGCATAGTACATACATTTAATTAACCAAAGAGTATTCTTAATATAACGAATGCAAATGAATCCTTAAGTATATACTCAAAATATAAAACTGGGGGTTTCTAAGGGATGGTCGCAGTTATGCGTACCCCTGCACGCCAGCATTCGGGCCAGTGTGAGTTTATACCAGTGTTTGACCGAGGGCAGCACTTGGTTGGCAATATTTTTCAGTTCGTAGGGATCTCGCGACAGGTCGTATATCTCGATGAAACTCTGAAACAGTAAAGTTTAAAGAAATGTAATAATTTGTTTGCCTTCGTTGGAAAGTAGCTAGTTAACTAGCCTTGTGTTACGTATGTGCTTTAGTCGGAATTCGAGGCGACATCTTTTTAATTTTGGTTAGTTTCTGAACCAGCGTGTCTAGTTTTCACTCTCATTAAGAATTTACCGCCATGACAGCGTTGCTGTGTTATGGCTATCTCTGTGTGTGGTGAATATATAAGTACTAGATTATTGTGGGCGAACACGTCACATCATGTGAAATGATAGCTAAGTAAACCATTAAATCAAAAACAAAGTGTGTTCCACGGAAGATAAAGTGATTCTACTATAATTACATGAGTAGTTTTAATTACCTGCAATTTATAGATTTAACTCAAAAAATTGTTTAGGTAATAGACTAAATAAGTTTGATCCAGACAAACAGCAGGTAACAACTGATTTACTTTCGTACTTAGATTTATAACAATATTTCATATATATTGTTAAACAATGTAACGTTAAAAAAGGGGTGTAGTGTCTGTGTCCCGCACAATTCACGGGACGCAAGCCAACCTTACCTGCTCGTGGTGTACCCTGCTAATCAAAAAACGAGGCAAATCCCCCATATGAACCTCAATAACGCGGAGACCTTCGGAGGAGGCTTACGTCTAGCTGTGGATATCTATCAGCTGATGATGAACGTTAAAAAACACGGACTCACCTCGTCGTCCGCGAATAAGCAATATTTGATATTAATCCTCTTTGCTATATGCCTTAGACAACCAAATGTGTTATTCCTCGAGTCTTGACACTTGCAGTCATATGCTGGGTAACATTGCTGTAAAGGTATCGCAAGTTCATTACATCGCTATAATTTTAATTATTAAAAAAAAAATAACAATTACATCCAGAGGAGGTATGATTAGCAATAAAATCTTAATGATAATAAATAAAGAAAAGAAAACAGTGAAAATTCAGTTTATTTTTACCCTAAGGTATAAAAATTGTTTAACGCCATTTCCTCGTAGATCTGTTGCCGTATAGGCATGGACCACAGCAGCGACTACTTACGCCACCAAAAATTAGTTCTAATATTATAAAGTTCCGGCTTGATGGGCGCTGTGGCTAGTAAAATTACTGATGTAACATAGCTCAAGGCTTACGTTTTAAGGCGACGAGTGTAATGTGGTGAAGGGTTTATAATGATAACTAGCCCCACGTTGTTATGGACAGGCGTATCTTTTACCATCAGGTCCACGTTTCGTTGTCTCATTGTATAAAATTAATCTACATTATTACAATTAGATTTAAATTTAGGTCAATCTTTTTGCAATAAAAATTTCATATTTAAGGTGCTTACAGAAAGGTTTCCGCTATCATAATGCCAAGGACACTGTGGATCTACCGTTCCGTCTTTTGCTTCACCGTAATACTCCACTAGCAAAGTCCTTTCCTCACTCGCAGCATCATTCAGTTCCAAAGATCTCCCGTCCATTAACCTTGACGGCTTCAAACCAGCCAAAGTTAATATCGTCGGCGCCAAGTCAATGTTAATGACTGGCTGCTCATTTATAATCTTTTGTTTAATTCCTGGACCTCTTATTAAAAGTGGAACTTTTATGTCCGCCTCATACGGCTGCCGTTTGTCGTACGCTTGAGCGAATTGTCCTGACATGAAAACAAACAATTTGGTGTGAAATCTTAATAGTTGTATTGTCTCCCAAAATTAAGTGTCCGGTGGAAACAAAAACACCGCGTTTCCGGTGAAAGAAAAAATTATGAGGAAATAACCATATTCAGAAAAGAACAGCTTTCGTTAATAAATGACATCTGCATTTTGGCTAGCGTATTGGATAAGTAGGACTCTCAAAAGTCTCTGAAGTCTCACAGTCCCTGTAGCGGGGACATTAAGACGACTATTAATAATATTATTGTTACTAATACTGTTTGTAGCCAATTAATAATGAAGTAGTAAAAATTAAGCAGTTTTACCAATGTGGTATCCATTATCCGAAGTATAAATTACATATGTGTTATCTAACAGCGAGTGACTGTCTAAGGCGCCGATCACATCTGCTACCATTTCGTCAACGGCGAGCAGTGACTCCCAGCGGGAGCGGTACACCCTGTCTAGTTCCGGTATCATAGCGTCAGGTAGCGGAGATGGTGGCATAGTAATCAACCAATGTTTGTCCTAGAACAAAACTTATTTTGATTAAAATTATTCAGGGGTTAGTCATCTTTGTCCTGTAGTCTCGGCCTATTAAGAATAGCACTAAGGTAAGCCCTGCCTGTCATAAAAGGGGACTAAAAGGGTTTTCGAGTTCGCGGGCTTTGGAGGTGGGGGTCCTCATTGTGCACTATGCGAGTCCAGGATGACTAACAAGTACGGGGTGGTCTAGTGCTTGTCGTACTAAAACGAAGATGCCGAAAAGGGCTACACTCTTTGGGCCGGACTTTAGGCGTAATGCCGGGAGGAGAACCCGGGGCCTTCCGTAACGCTCTGACGGAGTAATAGTGGTCAAAAATCGCCCATAACCTTGTTTTTCCTTCAGAAGCAGGGTATCTTTTTAAATGATTTTCCCGCCGATAAGAAAAAAAAAGGGGTTAGTCATCTGTTAAATAGACTTACCATCAGTAAAATTAAATTGAATGAATATGTTTATTATATTTTACCTTTGCGGCAATATTAAAGTTCGGATGCTTTACGGCAGTTACGTTCCTGTAAACGCCGTCATGTCTCGGCGCGGGGGTGAACGGTTGGTGCGGCGCTGGAGGGGCGAGGATCATCAGAAATGGCTGCGATTCTGTTTGATTCTCAATATAACTGATGCTGAGGTCGCGCTGTAAACAAGTTAATTTTACAATTATTTACACGAATATTACACATTTAAAAATGCAAACGGTATGATAATTGTGATATCAGGACAACTGTTACTTACTCCCGTGACCCTGGGTGCTGTAAAGCACTCGAAATGTCAGGGTAATAAATAGATAAATAAACGTTATACATTTTCCAAAATTCATTTCCACTTTAAAAACTATTAACCTTTAGTATTACATGTATTTATTTGTACCAGACTGTATCACATTATGCTTGACGCTTCAGACATAAGACGTTAAGTCTCGGTAATCCAATATCTTTACTAGCTACAATGCCCTTCAAGCAGGAACAATGTAATGTTCGCACACTGATGTTTGGCAGCAGACAAGAACTGCCGCGGTACGTACCAAGACGGTCTCCGGCAACAGAAACTTACTACTAGTAAAATGTGGCGGAAGATAATTCGCAAAAGGTTGAGAGTTTAAAAAACACTGCTTACAATGATGTCGGTGAGGTATAAGTCGGTGGAGTAAGTCGGTACGCCATTATTTGATATTGTGTAGTTATAATACACCGAGTTACCGACAAGACCGTGCCACTCCGTATATCCTGGCGGCACTATTTCCGGTCCTCCTGTTCCTTTTTCTCCGTACTGTAGCAAAACATTTTTTTTTAATATACGTAAATATAAATTGTAAATATCAGAGGCAAAGCATTTCAATCCAACCTATCATTTTACTGTCTTTTTTAATTCATATAGTATGATTCATTTTTTTAATTCAATAAAAGCAAAACGTCAACTGTTGGTAAATAAGTATAATAATTTAATTACTGTTATAATAATACACAATGTGTCACATTGTCGTTGTAGTTTGAAAGACAATGTGTTGTCTTATCCCAGTAATTGCACTGGTTACATCACCTACTAGTGTTTGGCGGGTAAAACAGGCGCTGCCTTGATACCTACCTAGAAGTTTTACTGGACGTAGGTCTCTTTTGTCGGAGACCGTCTAGGTAGGTACCACCGCAGCGCCTATTGCACCCGCCAAACAGAAATGTGCAAACATTATTGTGTTGCGGTTTGAAAGGCGCTGTAACTAGTGTAATTACTGGAGTAACCTGAATTAATATCAGTGGTGCAGTGTATATCATTCTAACTTGCGGTAAGTTGTTATGGGTAGGCTTATCACTTACTATCAGATGAACGACCCGCTCGTCTCATCACTTCGTAGAATACAAAAAATGTCGCTGATATCAGATATGTAATATTAAAAATTGTAATCGTAAGTATTATTAATCACCTGTAAACTTGTGCCTTTGATTTCATCTTTTTTACGTTATTTGGAACCTCTGTGTTGTTGCGATTTTATTGTATATTCAAAATACAAATCAATATAAAATTAAAAGTTGATGTTCGTAATTTAGTTTCATGTAGCAACGTTATGTACGCAATTTAGTCTTACTTCATTCAAATACTTCCCAGCGTAGAAAGTGTTATAATCAGCGCTACGAAGTGTAGCAGCGAACGTCCTGTGTTCCAGGTTCCTCCACATGCGTCCATAACAACCTCCGCTCAGGCTGTTGTTCACCGTTAGATGGTTGTGTACGTACATGCCCGTGAGGAAGCTCGCGCGGCTCGGACAGCAGATCGGCGATGTAACGTACTAAAACATTTAATAATATTAAAACACAACTTCTAGTTACACAGAAGATGTACTTGATGATAGTTTGATCGTGAAGATGATAATTTGTGAAGTTTTAAACTGTTGAGTTGACTTTTTGTAGCTAAGACTACACTCTAGCCACTTTTCAAACAAAATATCTATTGTACAAGTGAAAACCAGGTCGAACATGGCGAAGCGTGTTCGTTCTCAATACTCAGGATCTTATTTTTACGATTGCATAAAGCAACAATGGCTCCATACAATATGAGGATAGTAGCTGACCAAACAGATTCAGAAAAATGGTACCACTCTTCAAACTCTACTCTTTATATAGTCCTGGATTGATTAAAAAGGTGATGAAAAATAGTGTTTTTTAAAGGAACTACAAAATAAACATATAGTCATCATTTTTTTTTTATGGTATACCGATTATAGATGCAATTTATGCAGATATATATGAAATTAATAACGGTCTTTTTCTAGTTAGACGAAACACTAACGCATGTTTAGTTTGACGACTGCGAGATTATTAGACATAATGTAGATTAAAAGTATGCTTTGACATTCCTTTAGTTAATCTTCTTACACATGGTTATCAGCAGTTTACGGGGTGGATTAAAATAAAATTAACAGTTTTCAAGGGGTCTGTTACTTGGCTGTGATGTCGGAAAATTTGGATAACCATTATCTATATATGTATGAAACAAAATTTGGTAAACATATTGCTTCTACCATTTAGAGACCGGCCAAGAATGGATTTTAGAAAATTGTTTTGCCAAAGAGTGTTGAGGAGTTATCAATAAAGGGAAGGGGACGGAGGGAATATTTCTGATAAATATCAAATCTAATTCTATTGTATATTAGGGCTAGCAAAGCGAGGGGGCACAGCTAGTTATTATATAAAAATGTATGTTTAATATGTTATTCAGGCTTAATCTCTTTGTCTTAAAAACAATAGCCAATTAAAAGGTTTACAGTTTAATGAATATAATGCGTAAAAATCCTTTTGCACGCAATTTTATCAGTTAATTACAGTGAATATTCTATTTGCGCATAACTGTACGATTTATACTTTTTCTTTTAGTCAACATAGCGTTTTTTTTTTCTTGTGTAATGTCAATTTTTGTTTTGTGAAATTTCAGTAAAGATAATTCTAATTTATTAATCGGTGTAATTTTTTTAAGCGATCGATGACAAATGAAATAACATTCACAAAGTTCATACGAATATGTCAAGGTAAAATAAATAATAGCTTCGCTCAGTTAAATAGCATATTATTAATTTTGTAAACGTCGGCTGTTCACCGTATTTGTTAAAACAATTCCACCAATGATGAATTAATAAATTCTAAGAGGTCTTTAAAATTCCCGGGGAATATAATAAATTTGGAAAATTACTAAATGTTTATCAGTACTAGTGGTATTAATTGCACAAATAAATGATCTCGATTATTGGTGTAAATTTAGATGACATCTAAATAAATGTAAATTAATATTTCACACAAAATGTATTACTTACAGCATTCGTAAAAGTGACGCCTTTATCGCCGATAAATCGCTGAACGTTCTGCATTGGATTCTGAAACGAGAAATAAATGAAACGACGATTTTTATTTTCGCATTATTTATTCTCTTAATATACTATTTATTACTAACCATGCCACCAAGCATTACATCTTGATCGTCCGTCAATATAACAACGAAGTTCGGCTTCTTTTCATCTTCACAACCTATGCTTGCAACCATAAACGTAATAAGTAAATAAATAAGCATTATGACTTCTCTTAAAATTTTATAAATCGAAAGTTAAGAATTTTCTATTGGGGGACTGCTGGCATCACTTCTAATCCGGTACACTCACTCGCGATTACTACGCCAACTGTAAAAAATCCGACGCTCTTCACAACTGACCTGTAAGATAAGACGACACATTTGTAAATAAAAATTACATACTTCATACCTAAACTGTAATGTCTATGGATAAGAAATAGGCACAAGATTTATAAAATAAATTAAAATTTCATACATTGTTAGGATATCATCATCATCAGCCGATAGATGTTCACATGTTGGGATACACATATTAAAAATTAAAATGAAACTTGTATGATTTAACATTGGTATATATATTCAAGTCATAAATATTTTCCATGTGAAACAAATGTTAAGAAAAAAATTATTCCATTAAGGGTGATAACAAAACAAAAATTATTTAATAATGTATAACAGTACTACTTAATTATAACTTAAAGATTTTAATTAAATTTTATCATTATTCTTTGTTATTGAGTTTTAGGCACCTGATTAAATAGTAAAAATTAAATTTTTAAGATTCTTACATTGTTAGACCATAAGCTTGAGCAATATGTAAAGTTGTTACCATAACAAATGATAATATTTTTATAGCCTTAAATTTATATTAGTTCTGGTTAATTTATAAGTGGTCAACAATTTAGTATAAGATGTTTAATATAATTTTTAAGCTAACATGATAGGTATGTATTATGAAAGCTTTTAGAATAATAAACAGATACATATATGGAATCCTCAGCAAGTTTAATATATAAGCAGAATTTGTTTTTATTAAGAAAATTTTAGTAAATCTAACCAGTAAGTCTGTTCTGAAGATTAGATTTGGGGGGAATCATAATAAATATTTAGAGAGAAATTTTAGTTTAATAAAACAATAATGAGAATTAATTAGAACTATTTACAAATCAACAAAAACATGGATAGAACAAGGAGGACATAAGCTAAATAATGAAAGTGGGTGTTATTAAAAGTAAAAAGAAAGTTGTAAATAAAAATTGTCAATCTAGTATGAAGTTTAATATGTAAGAATTTGTTCTAATACCATTAGACCCTTATGTTTTATATCAGCTAATGAAGTACAGTAAAAGAATTATTTTAATTTAGTATAAATTTCTCCTCTTAAAAAATGAGAAGCACAAAATTAATTTCTACTTACTCTGAGATTCCACTATTTATATTTAAACCCTCAAAATATCAAATACCTATAAGATAAATTTGCATAATTTAAATGAGATTTCACAAATTAAATCAAACCAACAAGGTGATATTGATGTCACATTACATCTGCTAATATGTCAGTGATAGATAAGTATAAACAAATATACCACGATATTCATATGACGTCAAAGATATTGGAATAATAATAAACAAAAATTATTCTCTTGTTCTATTATTCTCTAGTACGACGATTAAAATACTTATATGTGTTCATGTTTATGTTTTTCTTGAATTAAAAGCCATTCCTATTATTCATATTTTTATAATTGTCATCTAAAACAATAACCACATTTTTAAATAGGTTAAGTTTACGTACCATTTGAAAGGATCATAATAAAAGTCTTTGATAAACGCAACAACACCAGTTTTACCCATTATAGATTGACGACGCTAATGTATTCAATGAAAATGGTTAAAATCTTAATGTGTTTCTGTAGAAATACCCTCGAAATTTCTCAGCAAAAGGATTAAACAAATGACAATGACAAATTAAAAAAAAATCATTGACAGATAATAAATTTTCATTTTGTTGACAGCATATTTTTTTTTATTGTACGTAGCGACGATACGGGCGGGACGTTTGCATTGGGCTCATCGTTTTGAAATATAAGATATACTACACTAACATCAATTCCTTTTAAACTAAAAGACAGTATGTTTGCATATTATTGTTTGGCGATAAAATTCGGCGCTGCAATGGTACCCACTTAAACAATCTTTGACAATAGAGATCTACCACCATTTATTAAAATCGTATAGATGTATAACGCAATTCTATCTTTATTGTATTTTATAGGCATGTTTTTTAGTTAATTCACAATGATATAACACTAATTAAAAAAAACCTATATTATTGCGTGATTTTTCCGAGTAAACTCCAAAACAGTTACAATGCAATTGATAGGATTATCATGGGCAAACGATGGACGCATTACATACGTCTAGTTTGTTTAAATAATAAAAAGCGTTCAGTAAGAAAATATTACTCGAAAATACGAAAATTTAAAAAAATTAAACGGATAACAATAGCCAAAAAATAATAAGTACAATATTAAAATATTCTTGTTACACGAGTTTATGTTGATCAGCACTGTAACGCAAATTGGAACGTTAATGTCAAAGACGTGACGTCTTGTTTTAATGACCGTTTTTGAAAATCGAAAATATTTAGCTATGTTAAATTTTTCAGATAATTTTCTTTGTAACTAGGTTTAATTATGGATGAAAAAGAAGCTGAAAGTAACAGATTATTGAACGTTGCATTTGATGAAGATTCACGGTCTGCTGTCAATTCACTTATTTTGGATTATTATCAAAAGTTTGGTAGGAAACGAGATTTGGAACAGTTTTTTGCTTTATCGACTGCACAAAGTAATATTCGTGATCCTTCAAGTGTATTTTGGAGGAAAATGAAGGTACAATCAGATTCCTCAGACTCCGGAGAAGGCAAGGCGGGTTCTTCTACAGAATTATGTCGGATATCCATTAAATGCACTCTCCCAGAACGTTCTCCCTCCCAGGTGAGATGTAATGTTTAATTACGTAAATTTGATTTGTTGTTAACAGTTTGTTAATTTAAATGTGCTTGTACATGACATAAATAGAACTTGGCTAATTTGTTTTCTACTAATCAATTCCTACTGAGCAGGAGCTGATGTAAGGAAAGCATTGTAAAATAATGAACGTGAACTAAAACAGTTGTTTAGCATGTGTAACTCACTAACCCTTACTTAAATAGAGTAGTGGTTTACAGTACACTTGGCTCTTTCTATGTATTAGAAGGTGCAGGTGTGTGTATGATGTATGTGTAAGAAGTACCAGTTATGAAAAAATTAATTGGACTATTTATTCTCATGTTTATGTAATTGCCTTAGAAGACAACAATAATAAAATTATATGTTTGTATTATAATTGTGTGTGTGTGCATTTTTCAATTTATTTCTAGGATGATAATCCACAATCAAAAGATGATTCTGTATCACCACCAATAATAACAGAAGAGGCAGTGTCTCCCATACAAACAGATCGAGGATCACGAACACAATCAGATAATGAATCTATTAAATCTGATGATAATAATTCTCAGAAATGTAAATAATATTTATAATTTTCTTAGTTTGTGTGAGCATGTTGTTATATATGTGTTATTGTAAAAGGCTGAAGTAGAGAATGTTGACATTCATATGTCTGTGAAAGATCGAATACTTCATTACATTCTTGTACATTTGGACCCCCACCAGTGTATGTCGACAATCACAGACATAATGAGGTCGAAAAGAGAGGAGCCGACAAAGAGACAATTGGCTGTTTTTTTTTTTTACGTGAGGGAAATGCTTACGCATACTGGTCCCTGTGAGGTCAAGGACAGGTTACGTCGGACTTGCACCCATGAAATCCCTCACGATGTTCCGCCTCATCGCCCGATGGGAGGGTCACGGGAACGCTTTCGTTCACAGCCGCGACCCTGCCGGCGCTGGCCGCTTTTGCAGTCCCACCTCGGGAGGGTAGAATGGACCCTCCCTTTTCAGGGTGCGCCGGAACATGCACTGCGCTCCCTCCTCTGCCTCCGTTCCTTCAGTATTGATTTTCCATTTTTGTTACATCACACAGATTAAACTTGTACCCTATATGCTATGTCACAAAGTCATTCCTTTGAAATTGAAAGTTGTTACCTAAGTAAACTAATGTATAAAGTATAAATTTTTCTACCAATGAATTATAGAGCAAATGGCTTAAAAAAAGAGTAAATAGGGTGTTACAGCACCTTTTATCACCACATCACCACTTAACACTAGGTGAGATTGTGGTCAGGCATTAACCTTCATTAAAAATATAGATTTCATTTTGCTATTCGATATTATCCTAATTCAATAATACTCCATGTAAATAATTTTTTTTTCATACAGTAGTATTCGCTTTAACATTTATAATTTACTGCATGTTTTCTCTTTTATCATATGAGATTGAAAATACCAGTTTATATAAAAATGATAAAGCATAATTTTAACTGAAAAAAGTGTAAATAGTAAGAATGTTAAGTCATTTGTTATTAGCAATATTTTTTTTAGCAACTGAAGCTCACTTGGAGACCTCTATAAACAAACCATTCTCACCAACAAGCAGCATTACATCTCAACGAAAATTAGAATGGGATTCCTTAGGTGATGTTGGTTATGGTAATGAAAATGAAAGAAATATAACAGGGTCAAACTTAAGCACTTTAGAAAGACTTGCATTACATCAACAATATTCTTTTAATGATTCTAAGCATGATACACAGTTTGGACCTCCAACATCTCAGTCAACTCCTGTTGAACCAAATATTTCTCAAAAAGAAAAAAAAGGCAATATAAAGAAAACAATGAAAATTTATAAAAAGGATGTAGATACAGTAGAATTGAATGTTCCATATACTTCTGAAAATACAAGGTTGATAAATGTTAATTTAACAAAACACATATCATTTAATGTTGATAAAAATGGAGATTTTACTGTTAAAAATTCAAAAGAGGATACAAAGTTATCTCCAGACAAAGTTTCAGTAGAAACTGAAATGACACCTCAAATGAGAATAGATAAAAAAATACAAACTAGTTTGACACAAATTAAAATGCATAAAGATAAATCAACAAATCCCATGGAAACACCTGAAAATCATCATGTGGGTGAACAAAGATTTCCAGTAATTCTTAATTTAAACACATTGAAAAAAAGAAAGAGAAGAAGAAAACTAAGAATTTTTAGAAAAAAAATAAATAAACAAAAATCTAATTTATCAAATTTACCTCCAAAAAAAAGTGTGAATCAAATTTCTGATGCAGAAAGTTTTGAGTATATGCCAGGTTATATTTATAACCAGAATCAAATGAAAACAAGTAATGGAAAAGATTCAAATAGTATTGGCAATAAATCAAGCCTAGGATCTAGTATGGTTTTTACAACAGACTCTAGTAAAGTTACTAAAAATTCATTTAGTAAAGACTTAGAAAAAAGCATAAATTTACTTAAAGATACACTACATACAAAATATAGTAATTCTAAACTGAAAGAAAAACTTATTAAAGAAGTTGTTCAACGATTGTTGAAGGCAAAATACAATGATGATGATAGTGGAAATCTTTTTTTGTCAGATCTGAGTTTAAATAGAAAAAAAAATGATATTACTCAAAGTAATCACACAACTACTAGTACATCTGATGGTAACAACTTTAGTAATAGTGATTTAGTAAAAAGACCCAAAAAGTCTATTTTGAGAATAGAAAAATTTAATCCAAATGGAATGGCACCTACATCCCAAAGTACACCAAATTTACACACTTTTACTCAAAATGAAGAGCATGTTACTGTACGTAAAATACCAACCACTTCTAACACTGAATCAGATTTCTCCAGCAGAGGAAGAAATTCTTCTGACACAGTTCCTAAAATGTCATCAAATGAATTATATAAAAAGTATTTAGATGCCTTGAAACGGGAACAGGTACATAAGAAACTTTTAAAAGACAAGGAAACACTTTTAAAGAAAAAGCTAATTAGCTCTGATACATGTATCAAAGCTTCCCCCGAGAGAAATGAAAAGTCAAAAGATCGATTGTACAGATTGATTAAAGACTTGGCACATAATAATATTGATAATGGATCAGGAGATGCCAGTAAGGTTGAAGGTAGATCTAATTCAGACCAAGACCAGTATAGCAATGTTAAGACACAAAGAAATCATTCAGTATACACTCTTACTTCTGGTAAATCTGTGCCCTATTCAAAAAATGATAGTCCCAAAAAATGTCAAAATGATAAAAAGGGGTCTTCGGAGGCCAGTTCTAGTAAAATCATAGACGATGGCTGTATTTGTACACAAAGAAACGACTGTGCTAATTTTGCTGAGTGTTCTTTACATAATTTTGGTAACAAACATGGAATAGGTCTGCAAAAATATAACTACGGTAGATGTAATAGAGAAAATTCTGATTTTACCAAAGATTTTAATAAAAATAACAAAACATCACCAAGAACTACAGATAAGGTTGAGGAAAATACAGAAGACATACAGTATGTTTGTTTATGTTCTAAACAAGCAATGGACGGAAAGGATGTTCCCGAACAATTACTTATATACAAATGTTCACGAATTAGTCAACAAAATGGATGTTTAGATTCACTATCAAAAGCCTCTAGCTCAATAGGCATTCAATGTTCAAGTGAATGTGTCTGCACTAGACAGAGAAAAGAGATTAAATCTCCAATGACTATATTACTGGGTAATAGTACATGCTTAAATAAAGAATTATTGCAACCGCAATGTTCTAGTGCAGCAAACTGTCCTTCAAGAAAGGCATCAACTTCGTCTCAGACACATGCGAATTTTGATCTAATTTTGCAGAGAGAATCTAGTGAATCAACTATAACATCAAAAACAACATGTCAGCCAGTAATTATGAAAAACTACTTCACATTAGATAATCAAAGCGAATATAAAATTAGTGAATGCAATTCAAGAGTGTGTGATAAAACACAGGCAATCCAGACAAAAATATGCATTGACCCCAAGATCCCAAATCCATCTATGTCTGATGTAAAGTATTTAGATGATTTAAATGTTGTTAAAATATTAGATTGTCATACAAATGACAGTACCATTCAAAAAACAGCTGAGGACTCTAATGGCGATTCTAAAAAACAACAATTAGATAAATATATTAAACCCGTTTCTGATGTACATCAACATCAAACTGAAACTTATATGAAAAGGTCAAATGACGTGAATAATAAACTAACTAATAATTTAAATCTACAATTTCCTAACGATAATAAATTTTCTATTCCTATCCACGGTACAAATATGACTTTAATTGTTAGCCTTGGATCTAATACCGAAAATACTACTGACGAAAAAAATTTATTGGCAAAGGAAAACTACGTAGCAAAAAATAAAATTAACCCTATGGAAGAAGAAACATGTAAAGAAGATAGTTCTAAAGGTGTGCAATGTACTAGTACAGATTTCTCATCACTAATTAACAAAAAAATTGATGAGAATATTTGTAATATTAATAAAGATTTTAAAATCTCACATGAGGATCAATCTGCAAAAATGTGTACAATAGTTTCAAAATACAATACTTATCCCACAAAAACACAAACAACAAAGAAGTCATTTGTGAGATCAAATACATGTACCGGATGTTTAGAAAGTTCTTTCACTAATATACAAAGTGATAAAAAATTAGATGTTGAAACCCAAAAAGATTTTCGATTTGACTTACCGTCAAAATCGAAAGAGACTATTGACTATGATATTTCGCAAAAATCACTAAACGATAATAATATGTGTAAGAGAAATAGTGTCTCAAGAAACGATCGAGAACGTAATTCGAAAACATCAAGCACTGAAAGCAAAGGTGGTAATGAAAAAACATCTGAAGATCCTATAATAAAAATAATTCAGGATATTACGAAACGTTATACTAAAAATGACATGGAAAAAAGTAAAAGAAAGAAATGTTACAGGGACATTATAACTGTTTTGAATTATTTGTTGGATACAGAAGAAAGTTCGGATCAAAAAGAAGGTTGTTCATCAAGCTGTAACACTGATGGAACTTCAGTAACAAATCAATCGGATGAAAAAAAAAGTACATGTACCAAAAAAACTTATGTTGACAAGGCTGTACAATTATCAATGAAGAATGACAAAAAGCATAAACCGTGTACAGAATCATTTTACGTAGCTTCATCTAGTGACAAACCTGAAACAACTGACTCAGGAACATGTAAAGTACTGAACAAAATAAAGAGAGAGTGTGAGAAATATCATCAGAAACGATGTAAAACACAGTGTGAACACAAAAAATGTGACGAGTCTAGCAGTACGTCTGTCAATTGTGATAACTGTAATCGTGTTCATTATTGTTCGTTCAGATCTAAATATAAAACTAATAAAACTAAAACAAACGAAGATAAAGGAAAAAAGAAATGTGTTGCTTATAATCTAATAATACAAACATCAGACAGTGTTACCAGTGAAGGTACTGTAACCAACGAGGGTTGCGGCAGACCGTTAAAAAATGTCATTGTGAAAGTACCATCCAAACATGAATACCTATGTAATGCTCCTTTTAAAGAAGTTTCGGCAAAAATAGAAAAAAAAATGCCTAATTACAGTCCTCGCCGTGAAGGCAAAGTTCATAGAAGTAAAAGCTTGCCCAATGACAGTGAACGGTCAAGTGATGAAATAAGCAAAACAATGCATACTTGTACGGTCAGAGAATACTTGGAAATGAACCGACCGGACTTCATAGAGAAGACCATGAAACGACAGAACTGTCTGAAAGTCATCAACCATACGAGGTGATTAAAGCTATTCTGGTTTTATATTCTGTATATATATGTTGTAAATAAGGTTCACATATTTCCTGTGTGTTTACTATTACATCCGGTAGTTTGTACATATAGATCAGATAAAGATTTTCGTATTTGATATTAAAGACAGTATCATGAGAATTAGTGACGCGCGGGTTCGATCCTCACTGAGCTTGAACTTCGGATGAAGTAAAACATCGTGAGGAACTTGACCTGGTTTTTCTTTACATTTCGGAGACCGTCTAGGTAGGTACCACCGCAACTCTTGTCCCTGCCACCAGACGGTAGTTTTCAAACATTACTGCGTTTTGGTTTGATGACTGTTATAGCTTGTGAAATTACTAGGGTAACGAGACAACTTGTCTTGCGTTTGAATCCAGTGGCTCCCGGGGAATTTAGCTAAAATTTTACAAATCCATTTATTATACATTCAAGTACCAATAACATCAGATTAGATTTTGTAGTAGTTATAGAATTTCTATACTCACCAATTTTTCTTACTTCAGACCTGAAGAGGTGTGTGACACTTCTGGTGTAAATATGATTGTGGTTCACACGCCGCCATGTACCCGTACTGCTTGTATGGATCAATGTAATATTTATTACTCAGGTATTTTCACACTCATTAATCGTATTTAAAGTAGTTATATTAATTTATTAGGGTATTCAAGGGTTAATTTTTTTAGGTGCATCAATACCAATATATTGCAATCCGTGTGTGAATCCGTTTATACAATCACTTAATGGTGAAGTAACAGGAATTGGTGAGTTATTACGTTACGAAATATAAAGTGTATGAATATAGAAACGTAAAAAGTTATATTTTAGTTTACTAAGTAGTTTTTTTTTTTATTTACAAAACGACGAGACAAGCGGGACGTTCACCGGACGGTAAGTGATACGTCTGCCCTTAACAACGTGGCGCTAGTTCGAATGGTATATACAGCATCACATTGTGCTCGTCGCCTTGGTATATAGGATGTTGTACTGTTACTTCAGTAATTTTACTACATACAGCGCCTTTTCAAACCGGAACAGAGTAATATTTGCACACTACTGTTTGGCGGCAGAAATAGGCGCTGCGGTGCTTCCTCCAGACAGACTGGCAACGGAGATCTGCCACCAGTAAATATGAATAGACTTCTATTAACATTTTTTTTCCAAAACAAAAAGCGGAAACTTGTTTTAGCTTTTCACAACTTAATTTAATGGTCTACCTAATTGTGTTTAAGTATAAGCTGTAAGTTTTATTATATACAAAATATAAATAAATACAAAATCCAGCCTCGGGTCTATAATTTTTGATCAGTTTTATTCCATTAATAGAATATTTTTACAATAAAAAAATAATAATAAATTGTGACCATATACAAAATACAAACTCAACAGAATTATATATATATATTAAACAACAGCTAGTATATACTACTTGTTACATTCGATTACTCAGAGAGACTGGGGCTTCCATTACTGGATCCAGTCATTGATAAAAAATCTTATCTTATTTCGGATGCTGAGTGTGTGTAAATATTATTTTGTTTAATTCGAGGAAGTGATGTGAGCGAGACGTTTAAATGATTGGTAATATATAATAGAACTGACACTGATATCAACTTGGTGCTAGTTCGGATGATATACACTGCACCCTTGGTATTAGTCATTTTAGGGCGTTAAAGTCTTATTAAGTAATTTATGTCATCTTATATACCTAGATCATCTTATATTAAAATTCATATAGATGTGGAAGAAACTTCCGTTAATTGTAATCAATAATTTTCTTAACTGATAAGATAGAATCTTGTTTTTTAATTAACAAGTTTTATGTTTAGAACAAGTGAACGGACTGCCAAACAGAGGTTGCTGTCACAGCAGTTGGAACGGCAGCAGACATTAAACACACTCAATAGTCAGGAGTTACAACACCTCGCCAAGGAATTGGGTGCTCAGTTAAGACGTAAGAAAGGTAAAAAAAACAATTAAACACTTTTTTATTCATACCTTCAAATAAAATACTTAATAGATAAGTTATTGTTAAACAGATGTAACAATTTATTTATCTCGTTCCTGTTCTGTATGAAGACATCTGTGCAAGGTAGATTTGTTAGTGGGATTATCTTTTTAATATTACTGACTAGTAATCAACCGAAGGTGTAAGAAAACCGATGCTCGTAAAAATAAAGCGGTTATTTCGGATATATACACTACATCCTTAAGGTATAGGATATATGATTATTGAACTAATTGTCAATCACCAGATCATTTAACAGCAAAATAATATTAGACTTCCACAATGTAAAATTTTTTGTTCATGTTTTTCTTTTTTAATAAATAGCAAGTTTTATGTATGCAAAGTTTAAGTTAAAATCTTACTTTATGTTCTAGCCTATTAGTATAATCAGTTGTGAACGACAATAGATGGAAATGATGATGCAGATTTTTATATTTGTTATTAATTGATAATTTTTTTCAGTGGTTCCAAAGTTTATAAGTGAACGTGAAATGAAAAAACATTCAGAGAAAATTTACAAGTCACTGCCTGAAGTAGTACAAAAGAAAGAGCAATTGAAAAAAGATAATATCAAAAAGACAAATTTGTTGATGGCTAATATTTTTAAAAAGGTATTGAGTTAGTTGCAGTTTTTTTTTAAAAATTTAAAAGTAATTAATTTCTTTGTACCTTCATCAATTGGGATGATGATTAATAATTTTTTTATTCTACGAAACTTGACGATAGGATGATATACATTGCATCATATTTTGCTCGTCGCCTTTAGACATGAAAGTTAGTCTCTTAAATCCCATTTCTGAACAGCCACCACTATAGTATTAAGATAAATAATAACTAAAAACAAACTGTTTTCAGAATCTTCAAATGAAGACGCTCCGTGGATCCATTAATCTTTCAAATTATAGCACCGTTGTTAAAATATGACACGGAAATAAAATAAAACTTAGAATAAAAAATAATGATTTATATATCGATTTAATGTTGTAAAATGTTTTATAATGTTCATGAATTCTCGTGATGTATTGACGTATTACATTAAAGATGTATTAATGTGTTCAGTTTATTAATATTGTCCATTTATTTAAACTGTTACCGTGGCGCAATGGCTAACCGCTTGTCTTGTCTCATAACCAGCCTCCACCAGCTTCCACATTCATACTCTTGTTCTGCCGCCGTAGTGTGCTATTACTGTGTTCCAGCCGTCAACATGATAATTATAGTTTTCTTGACGAGCATTCTTCAACATCCATTGCCTCATTATCACGATACAAACTCAATAAAATTTGTGTTAACTCATTGTAGATAAAAAATATTTTCTTGTGCTGTGTTAAAAAACCTGTCGTAATTAACATTACGCGGTTATTGTTATGAATTGATTATAAAAAGAAATCCAGCGAGTTTCATCAAGTTGATACTACTTGTTGTGCAAAAAATTGTGTATCTATGAGTTTTCTTAGTTTCATTCTATTGCCTCTCCATTGTCATTGCTATTTCTTTGAGTTTTCTTCTGTGGACCTTCGTGGTTGGCGTCATTGGTATTTCATTAAGAAATATCACACCTCCCCGTAACTGTTTCGAATCGGAAAGTGAATCTGAAACCATTCGATTTTTTAAATAAATCGGGATGACTTGTAAATTTGGTTCATTGTACAAAATCGGCGGTAATGCAACTTATCGATATTATTTTGGACCACAGATAAAAAATATATAGGTGACGCATTCAGATATTTTTTTTGCAATGTTTAGCTAAATATATTCTCAATAATATTACCTTTAACTAAGTATTTGATTTCCTGAGCGCTAACTTTACACCCTGGACGGGTGACAACACATGCAACTGGTAAATCGCCACATTCTTCATCAGGGACACCAGTCACTGCTACATCAAGTACACCCTGGTGCTGTCTAATAACGTTTTCGAGTTCTATCGGTGAAATCTGATGGTAGCAAAAATATATAGATTTAAAATGTTAACCAAAATAAAACACTACATATCGCAAAACGCCAACATAAAGTACATTTCTGGAAACTTAATCTGTTTAACTTTATTATTTACCTGATAACTTTTATATTTTAACAACAATTTGATTCGATCAACGTAATAGTAGTTCCAATTATCGTCTTTGTAGAATAAGTCTCCTGTCTTAAACCATCGACCTTCTGCAAAAGTTTCCTTTGTCGCTTCCGGATTTTTATAATATTCCTAAAATATAATTATCAACATTAAAAAGTTACAAAAGTGGAAAAAATTTGTGGAAAATATTGACTAGAACTATCTTTACCAAAACTATTGTTACCTCTGGTAATTATAATTTAGAGTGTAAGGGAACATGCACAACTCACGGAATGCAAGCCAACCTCACGTGCTTGTGGTGCACACTGCTAATCGACAAACGAGGCTGTGGCTCCCACCAACCCGCATTGGGCCAGCGCGGTGGGAAATGGCCCAAATCCCCTCATATGAACCTCCACAAACACAGAGGTCTTTGGGAGAGGCCTATGTCGATCAGTGAACGTCTATCGGCTGATGATGATGATTATAATTTACGTAATTAACTTATGGTTTAATTATTTACATTAGAAGTTACATAAAGTGAAGCAATACTGTCATCAATAAAACTTTTGCATTTCGTATCACTAATAAACGTGAGCTTTTACTCTCATTTTCGAAGCCACGAGACGAGCGGGAACTTCACCTGATGTTAAGTGATATCCTACTCAAAACAACGTGACGTTAATTGGACAGATATATACTGCACCACATTTCGCTTGTCGCATGAGAAAAGGTATTGAGTCTTGTTACCCTAGTAATTACACTAGCTACGGCGTCCTTCAAACCGGAACACAATAATGTTTAGCGGCAGAAATAAGCGCAGCGGTGGTACCTATCTAGACATTGTCCGGCAACAGAGACATACCACCACCACCTTATGCTATATATTTCACAGAATATTATAATTTATATGAGTTAATGCATAATAAGATTTTTTTATTAATACCTAATTAATTTAAAAGAACCTTATTAACTCAATTAATAATAAATAATCATCAACCAGACAACGAATATGACGAATACCAAAAAAATAATACCTTGAAAATTCCAGGTCCCTTTACCCATAATTCTCCTGGCTCATTAGCCTTTATAACGTCTTCTTGAGTGTCTGGATCTACCAACTACAAAAGAATTATTGTTGAGAATAAGCTGATAGGTTTGATCCTAGCCTGTCTTGAATACGATGAATTGAGCAATATAAAATATAATGAATTAAAGTAACTCTTGTTGGTTAATGAGTAGCTTTATGCTACTAATAATATTTTTTTATTGTATTACATAAACAGAAAGACGTGGTTACGAGCATAATATACCAATTAAAATACGTCCATTATATATATGTACTTACCTGTTATAAAATTAGACTCTCTATGGCAATCGTTACTATGGCAACCGCATAAATAATACGAAATGAAAAGTTTAGGAAAGCTAATTGAGAATTAAAATGAAGGATCCATGAAGTTCAAAAAATAAATATCCTACAACCATTTATAAAATCCGCGTCGAACGATACGTGCACTAGTTTTCACGTGATTAGCGACCAAAAAAAGCCAGTTTTATTATATACATAACAAGTGCTGCTGTTATTTAAAAAAATTGTTTACCCGATACTGTAAGCAGCCTACAGGCTTTCCGCATGATTCCATTGGGTTGTTATCTGCCATGAAACCGACACTAGTTAACTCACTCATCCCGTATATGTTATTTACTTCTGTGTGTGGTGTTACGAGCTGAAATGTAAAAAAAAACCTTTTAAATGTTTCTTATATTATTAACTGTTGACATTTTGTGAGTTACTGGACGTAACCATGCAAATACTGGTCTCTGGTGTTGAAGTTGGTACAATTTCATTTAATCATTATTACCTTAATTTCTTCGACTAGCTCCCTAGAGACGGCGCTACCACCTAAGTATACGAGTTCGAAACACGTAAAATCACACTGCTTCCTGACAGAGGCTTTTAATAATGTTGTCATAAATGTGGGACTGAGAATTGTGTAAGTAGGCTGTAATTAAGAAGATAATTAATTGTTAACTCAAAGAAAAATTTCGTTTGAATGATATGTTGTACCTGTACGTAAACTCTTAATAAGGATAAAAAAACTGGGTTTAGTCTCATCCTTATTAGATTTGTTCTAACCTCATTGCAGTGAACGTCATTTGGATATTGATTTATATTTTTTTGAGTTATTGATACTTTTTCTACTACGTATAACTGATATATACTTACTTTATATTTATTGATAAGATAACAAGCGTGGTCTGTTGTAAGTGCATTAGAAGTCTGCAGCCTAGAGAATCTAAGAATCACAGAAGAAACAAATATAACGATCGCTGTCATCCATTGTAGCGGTGATCCGATTAAAGCCATGCGTGTTGGAGTTGGAAATTTAAAGTTTCTTACCCTAAGACATATAATGTGTTAAGTTAAATTAAATGAAAATACTCCTTGGTTTATTTAGAGGAAAATATGTATTAGGATATCAAAACAAAAAAGCTTTATAATTTGTGCACATAGCAAAAAATAATGGGAATAACTTAATAACGATGGCGAATACGTTGTTAGTATTTACACCTCATTTTTGCGCCACCCAATATAAGCGAATCGGAAATGAAATTTTTTAGTTCTAGTCATACTGCATTTTATTTAATTTTTTTTCTATACAAAGAAGCGATGAGACGAGCGGAATTTTTACCTAATGGTAAGTGATATGCCCGCCAAAAATAATGTGATGTTTGAGTTAGGATACACATACGACGTGGTGGTGTGGTACACACAGCACACACTCGTCGCCTTGAGACATAAGATGTTAAGTCTCGTTACCCCAGTAATTTTACTAGCTTCAACACCCAACTATTCGGACACATTAATGTTTGTAGATTACTGTTGGTCGGCAGAAATAGGCGCTGCGGTACCTACCTAGACGGTCTCCGGTAACAGAGACTAGTGAAAAAAATTATTAAACGTAATAACAAATAAAACCCAGTAAGCCGCAAAATTAATGTGTAAGTTGGTTTAAGAACAACAGAGCTGTTGGGTTCTATTTAAATAGAGCAAAAATGACAGTATTTTATTGATTCCATAAAAATAGGTTAATATGAATGACTTATGAAAGGAAAGTGTGCGATATCATATTTTTGATACAATTTGTAAAGTTACAATTACCATGCATACGGATTAGTGATAGCAATATTCTTGTGGGTTACCGCAGCAGCTTTGGGCAGACCTGTTGTTCCACTTGTTGTAATAAGCAAAGCTAATGTGTCTGCTGGGTCAAAGTCTGTTGGCCTGTAAATAGATGGGTTTAATAATTAACAGTATTTCTTTCCGAGTTTCGACACTTTTCTGGTTTTACCAATAAACTTGAATTGTTAATAAATAAATGTGTTTTTAGGTAATTGTTAATTACAATATTTTCAATTAAATCTTATTCCCCAAATATATGCCGAAATTTTAAATTTTTAAATGTTTTTAACTAGGTTTAATAATTATTTAATACTCCTTTTATTTTGTGATCGTAGTTGTTTTCATAGTATGTATTTTAACATATGTATATATGGACCCATGAATCACTTTTGGAATCGGTAATCTAACTTAATTTAGGCACTAAGTAAAAAGTTACTGATAATTTTTTGTTTGTATTCCAAACGTTCTACTTATGCCTATGGGTCCATTTCTTCGTTTCCGAAAATCGGTGTTATAGTTAAATGAAAAAATATAAATGTTGAAATGTTTGACAATATCGTTACAATCGGAGATCGGAGACTGTGTTTAATGTTATAAAAATGTTGTATTTTCCAATTTTTTATTGATAAAGCAAAGTGTAAAATCAATATACTTACCTAAACTGGTCAAAAGCCGAATCGTTTCCATATTTCTGAAGAAATTCTGTGTGGTTCAGTACATAGTCTGCCTTATCAAACGTAACAATATGAGCATTCAACTCCAACGTGTTCAAAGCCAGCTGTATGTCTGTTGCTCTTTCACTTTGGCAGAATATTATTTTTGGTTCACTAATAATAAAAGAGTTTTGAAGTTCAGCTGTAATCAACAAGTTTAACATAAATTATACAATATATTATAATCTATTATATTTAAAATACATATGTTCTCTCGTGACCTAACTTCGATTACAAGACGATAGCGACAAACAATGAGGTGCTGATTAGGTTGGTCACTTAACCATGTATTATCCTCAAAATATTAAAACATAAAATGTTAATTTGCAAAACTAATAATTTACCGAAAATAACAAATTTAAGCGCTCTTTAAATCTGAATACAGTAACGATATGTTCAAGCTTGGTGGCAATAAATGCTATGGTGGTACCACTACATAAAATTTCGATGGAATTTCTTTAAATAGTAATATTTATCCCATAATTTAAAATTCAATAAAGACATTCAACAATTTGTGTTTATTATAACACATACATAATGAAAGGTAATAGGTGTAAAAGATCTGGAAGGGCTAAAATCTACCTCGTATCCTATCTATCTATGTATGGAATACTCCATTCAAAATCAATTGTTCTAGTTATTAATTTTTTAAATATTTTTCAAAAACTTCTCGATTTTCTAGGAAAAAATTCGATGACTTTATTTCTTACTTATTTCTACACAAATTTTAATGTAATAATAATTTTTAAATAATTGTTTTATTAAATTAAATTAATAATCATCACTTTGAGGCTAAAACTTTTAAATTATGTTCTTGGAAAGTCGTGATAGTAAAAAATAAGGCGTCATACTTACATTTTTATTTAATCTTAATACAAAATTTTATTTATAAAAAATACGTATAAAGCACATAAATAAGTAACTGACTTCAATACCTATTCGTCAAGGTATAAGAAAGTACATAAAGTTTCTAAAATATAGAAAAAAAAAACGCTTGTAATAAAACCTAGTACCATGAAATGTCAAACTGTAGAGACATAATAGTAGACGCCGCGTCGGCCCTTAATTTGACCCTTTTGTTTTTGTTGTAACACGTGCGAGCTTATTGTTGTCGTTTTAGATATTGATTTAAGAGTAAAAGTTTAAAGTAACAATTAATTTAAATTTTGCTCAAACTGACGGCCACGATTCCTGATACAAACACGAAGCCTTTTTCTTAAGTCAGATCGAGTGACTCGCCCTGTGAGTTGTTCCCTTATCTTGTGAGCAGGGACGATGGATGATGCGTGACTTTACATCATCATCGTCGCTGCTTACAAGGTCCGCCGAAGGGAACCCTAGAGATTTCTCTGTACATTTTCAATATATTTGTACATTCCACGGGAAATGATAGAAGCGGTATTAATTAATTTAATTTTATTTTTAAGTATTAATAAAACAGTTTCAAACTCATTAAAAAGAAAACTGTTATGTTAGTAATGCCCCAACTTATTTTGTTTCACTTTAAGGAACATATTCAAGACATATGTTCATGTGTAACTGGAAATACAACTATACAGTTTGATAAAATTTGATACATACTAACACTTAAGGTCCTGTCAACAGCCGCGACTGCAACACCAAGATAAAGACCTGCGTAAAAAGGTATCGAGATGTCCAAATGGTTTGGTGCCATGAGCACTAGCACGTCTCCACGTTTGAGTCCTAGGTTGGTCAGAGCGATAGCGCATTGTATCGTCCTTCTCATTACTGATGCATTTGTTTCTGATTCACCAGTGGCACCGTCGATCTGTTGAAGCGATAAAGAGACAACTTAGTTGTTGATAGATGTTTCTCAACAGTAAACAATATCAATTCAGATTTGAAATCAGGAAATTTAATTACTTTTGCACATGTATTACATACATAGGTATTAACTCTCGTGATTCCCGCATTATATTTTACTCCTTGTACTAACATGTCAAATTAAATATATATATTGTAATACGAATGGAGGAAAACAGTTGTTGGTTAGGTGAGGTAATTCATCATCAGGTCATTAAATTTTTATTTAAACAATGTTTAAGTTCTCATGAATGATGACAGTATTTTAAATATTTTAGATTCATTGTTATGGCACGGTATTTATTTACTTGGTTCAAAAATTTTAAAGTTAGGTCTACAGAAACTACTAAAATTTCTATATTGTTATGTGTTTTTATTTTAAACGATGATGTTGACGTTAATTGTAATGGAGATTCAAGCGAAGAACAAATGTTGAAGTTATGATTGTCTTTGTGATATTGTTGTCTATTTACAGACAGACACGGTAGTTACTACCAACTCAGTGTAATGAACTATTATTAAGTTTGTTCGCTTTGTTTGTTTGCTCTGTTCGAAATGGCGCTGTAGGCAGTGAAAGTATTGTGGTGACAACAAGTATAAGCGGAAGGCGTTGTGTAATTATTATATTTTCTACCGTCATTTAATTCTGCTTACTAGCAATATCAGTATCAGTTGACGAAAACACATCTAATTGACTGTACATTGTAACGTAATTACTGGGTTCGCAGACCCAGAGCTTACAGTCTAAATGTGTGTAACTAGAAGAACTTTATATACATATGCAAATATATCATTGGTGGAAGTGTAGCTTGACTAAAGATATTAGAAAAAATTATGAGTACACATGTCCCACAATAAATGTTTTAATTTTGTATGTAATACAGTTTTACATCTTGATAATTGCCAATGTTAATAAAAGGACAATAATTAACTGAAGAGGTAACAACAAAATATGGAGGGAATTTAAAAAAACAACATAGACTTTTAGTTTTTAATTTTTTACAGGAGCATCTTTGAAGTATTTTATTTTAACAAAAAAAAAATTGTAGTAATAAAAACCTATGCGACCATTCTGTTAAATAGAAAAAAATATTAATGTGTTGTATTCACAGCCGTTCCTTGTCTATGGTGACGCATATATAGCACACTGATTAAATTATTATAATGGTTTTTTTTTTTCATATAATAGAGCAACGAGAGGAATGGGTCGTTCAGATGAACGAGTGTGATGCGCCCGTCCATAGCAATGTGGGGCTAGTTAGGATAGTGTACACTGCACCACATCGTGCTCGTCGCCTTGAGACATTAGATTGTCTTTGAGTGTCTTGAGTCTTGTTACCCCAGCAATTTCAACTGTACTGTGAGTCCTTACAACTCCAATCCGGGGCACAGTAATAATATAAAGAAGTTGAAATCAACAGTTTTTTTCTTAAAATAATACGTTTAGTGTCCAGAACATATTTATACATTATTAACAATGATTCATGAAACTAGGTATATTTACATACCTGTATGACAAACTCCGGCGCGTCCTTCAAACTTTGAAGTATAAGTTTGCCGAGGTGGTACCTGTCAGTCGGTATGCCAGTCTTGGCGATTACACGGGATGAGAGATCGTTCATGAACCAATGGACGGAATCGTTTATTCGGTACACCTCCGACATTTTACTATAAAAATTAAATGTATTAATTAACATCAGCCGATAGACTTCTACTGATAGACATAGGTCTCCCCAAAGATCTCTACATCAATCGGTCCTGCGCTGCTCGCATCCAGCGCCATTTCGCGACCTTCAACGGCCAGCATAGCTTCCGGTATCGCAAGGCACTAGAGGTCATCGTTTGTAGGAGTTTACATTGGGAGGAATTGGGCCGTTTCCCACCATGCTGACCCAATGTGGGTTGGTGAGATCCAGAGGCTCGTTTGTTGTATAGCAGGGTGCACCACGAGTAGATGAGGTTGGCTTGGGCCCCGTGAGTTGCTGTGCGGGACCCTTTGCACCTCAATACCTAATACTCAATTGTACAGTCAAACATTACTAAAAACGCTGAGAATAAACAGTGAGAAGTATTATCTTCCCACATTTTAACTTTGTGGGTACTTAAACAAGCAATGTCAACAAATGTGCTTATAATAGGAAATTGAAAGTTTATAACGCATTGTATGCTGTTGATAATCAATAAATACTCAATTTTAAATGCTGACCATGTTTATTACTGTTGAAGATCAGTGTAAAAAATAACAAAATGCCGTGTCAAGTAGTAAATGAAACCGTAAACATTATGTTCTCGGTTAGGTAATTAATAATTATTACCAATGATGTTATGGGATGTTAGAGAAGTATGACGGTTAATAGGCTTCTGTAGTCGTCCCTAGTGTCCCATCCAAATAAAAGCGTTTTTGGTTCGTATTCTTCTAATAATCACTCGTGCGATACGGATTGTAACGTTATGTCTCACCGACCTCGACTCTTTGACTAGCGCTGCTCTTCCTTTCTTTTCTCGGCCTGTTGTCAGAGCTAATTCCAAATTCAACGTCAGTCGTGGGTGCGTTCGGAAATTCAACGTCGCCAAAACGTCATGCTGTACTATATTCAATATACCGTTTCTAATTTTGCATTAGAGTAGCCAATATCAAATGTCCCGTCGGTGTATATTCATGTTTTCTCTACACACCCTCAAGCCGTTATGCATCATATAAATGATTTAGTGGTATTGAAACTTCATCCTTATCTCGTGGTGGTTAAACATAACCAAAAAAATCTCTACGACATTACACATTACATTACATCTTGGTGGAAAGTAAGCGATACAGACGGTGTGGGATCTATCGGTTACTGATTGGAGAGGCCTATGTTCAGCAGTAGATAACAACAGATTGAAATGATGATGATGGTGAATATGCTATTAAACAATAAAAATATGTCAGACATACATATATTAGAGTAACTTATTATTATTAGTCATCTGTTTACATGCTTGGAAAATCATTTGGACGTAACATGTAGACAGACACTCTTTTTAATCGGACCTTGCGTATATTGTGAACATTAATATGATATAAGTATAAAGTTATTAATTCGGTATTTCAAACAGACAACATTAAACAACAACCTCATATCATATATATATAGAAGTCATAAAAGAAGTTTACTTTCACTTACGACTTTTTTCGTCTTTAATCTATACCACGCTCAAACAAAAGTAATATAAACTTTGTGTAGGCTTGTTTATATATTTGTTCGTGTCATTGACATTTCGCAGTTTTATCCTGTTTTTTCTGTAGACACTCGAGGAGTGCTCTATTTCGGTCCAAAGGCCACTCGGCGGAAATCTTCAATTATTATTGAGCAACAGCTTTATATGCAAGAAATGTTTTGTGTATAGAACAAATTTAAAAGATGATCACTGCAAATATATGCTTTAACACAAATGCAATTTTACGTAAAAAAATTTAAATTATTCTGTTATAATTTACAACCAGGTACTTCATAACTTGTAAAGATTTATGCCTTTCAGATGATTTTTATTAAATTTATACGTCTTTGTATATTCGAGGAAGTAAAACATTTTTTTACATTGGTTGTAATATGCTTCTAGATGTCAGAGTACAATGAAGCGCTAATTGGATAAGTAAATATTAACCATCTACTTAGAGACATGCATAAATATAATATAAATAACGCAATCTGACTAAACTTCTTAAAATAAATCTTCACTGACAAAGAAAAAATATCATTAGAATATTGTTATAAAATAAATAATGATAATCGTTTGTGCGTGAGGAGTGACAAAATATTTTTAAACTTAAAGCGGATCTAAGCATAGTGAAGTCGTTTAAGTTGTGAGGGTTAACTTCTTTAAATTTATATTATTAATGAGTATTTTACTTACTATTGATTCTTTTTCACAATTTTCTATAAATATCAAAAGACTACACCGCGCTCACAATGAACGTGAACGTAGTGTGTGCGTTCTTCCAGATCTCGCGCTCGTTTGTGAACGTCTATTGAGCACCATTACCAGTAATTTAAAGTAAAGCCGAGCACACAGTGACAATATATTATAAAAAGAATACACCTTACATGAATTACACTTTATATTTAATATGTGGCTAACCTTAACGCAAATACATTACATTTATGACTAGGCTCATTTTAAGGTATGTTAACAAAACTAGTATGTTTTGTCCGGTTTAATTTTATTGTATATTGTAATTTTATTGTATAATTACCTAGTAATATAAAAAATCTAATGTCATTATAAATCCTAAATACATCATCATCATTATCAGCCGATAGAGTTCCACTGCTGGAAATAGGCCTCCCCAAAGATTTCCACATCGATTGATCCTACGCTGCCCGGATCCAGTTACTTCCTGCAACCTTCATCAAATCCTCGGACCATATAGTAAAGGGCGGTCGCCATTCGAGGACCTTAGTGTCGCATCGACTGTCGGTCCTCCGAGCGATGTGTCAATGCCCATTACCATTATCAATTATCATTTAGAAAATCAAAACGGTAGAGATAATAACTCAACAATTAATGTAAGAACAAATCTTTACATAGCTAAGAAAAAACAATATTTATTATACACTTTAAAGAAACATAGCTTGATGAAGTAACTTGGTATGCATGACCATTCTTATCATGTCTCCATTTGATAATATTTTGTTGATATAAAATCTTTAAATAAAATCTATATAATCATAAAATTGTTATATAAAATCCTATAAAAGATTGAAATTGTTGTAAACATCAACGGTACGCACATATTTGTTTAATGAGGGACCGTAGAATAAACTTTTTGTTATATGTCTAAATATCAATCATAATACTATACAATCTTTTACATTTTTAAGGATTATTGAATTATAATAATAAGTTTCGTAATAATGGTTTTGCAAGTTATTTAGTGTTTGATCTATTTTATTATCTATCCACAAATTCTTTATCTATAAAAGATTGACACTGGACCTTAATTTCTCTCGGCGTTAAGTTATTGTATAAGAGCGCGGACGGTAAAACAAACTTGCCCAGAGTACCTGGCTCTTACACGTAGAGAGCCGGAACACAGCAGTAACTGCTGTGTTCCGGCTGTAAGCAGTGTAAGCTTTAGCGGCATATTACCAATATAGGTCTGGTAGTTTAGAAATTTTGGTAGAGATATTACTTCTGCAGTTTAGGGGTTAGTTAAGAATAGTTTTTAGAAAATTCCTCCCCCGAAACGAGTTGCGGGCGTGTAACGGCTAGTAAAGCGGACGTGGAACAGCTAGTGTCATATGATAGTTTAGTTGTTTGTATATTCGTATTATGTTACGTGAGATATTTATGATACGTGCCATATTTATATGTGGAAGTATGAGTATATAGCGATTGTCTGGATCTTTATCTGCGGAAATCAAGATCGATATTTATTATTGCAACTAAGATTTTACGTGTAACGCTTATTTGTAAGAAATGTGATCACAAAGTAATTCGACTGCTCATATGTAACACAATGTTTAGTGTATTTTTATGTAGATATACTTATTTGTACAAAGAATAGAAAATTAAAAATTAGTCCTCACGGTTTTTAATTAAAAATATATGTAATTAAATATCTTGTAAATTTAAGTTATAATTGTGTAATGATTATATTCTTACACGAAACGCCAAGACACAATGACTGAGGTAATCATAATGATATATTGAAAGTTAGATATTACATTAGCAGAGGTACAAGAGAGGAGTCGATATTGCGGTTCGCTGGTCATGCTACCCTCCGCGACTAAGCGGTGTCGCATCGCTGATGCGGCGGTGGTGGGGCCGCGGAGGAGAAGAAGAGTCGGCATTGTGTTTTGTCGCTCTCCCTATCCTCTGCGGCCGTATAACGGTTGGTGGTGGAGCCCAAGACCAGATCCGCCGCAGGTAGTTGGAAGAGTTTTCTCTTTTGGCCTCCATGACCTATGTGACAGATTAGACGGGATCCGTTGCCCAGATGACGATGAGAGGCAGAGAGGAGGACACGCTGTATATTCCGGCGCGCCCTTACAGAGGTGAGAAAGGGGTCTCTCTGGCGGGGTCGCGGAGATGAGTGAAAGCGTTTCTGTGGTCCCGCCGTAACGTGACGACGGTGGAACATCGTGGAGGTTTTAGTCGGTACAAGTCTGACATAAACTGTCTTTCCCTTCGCGAGGGTAGGTATGTGAAGGCATTTTCCCCAGATAAAACCAAAAATAAGGTTTATTTCTTCGTTCATTAGTAGATCATCTGTTATTTAATTATTTGTATGTATATTTTTAATTTCTAATGTATGTTTAATTATTTCATCTTATTTACGTATTATAATGAGCTCGGTACTATTTATTTTTGTATATTATAAATATTTTACTTATAATTCTTTACCTCTATCTACAATCACGTGATACCCAGGGTTGACAGAGAGAGTGTCACATAGATTTTAACTTCCAACTTCTTGCCCGTGTATCGATGGATGATGATGGTGGTGATGAAATGAATAAATGGCTTTTTGTTAAACCTAGTGTTAAGCTGCTTTTACAAACGATACAGAACATTTATGTAATTTATTTCGTTTTTTTTTTCAATTTGTAAACACATCTTTATAATAATTACGTACATTGATCAACTGTCTCTTTCCCTGCAAATATTCGTTATTTATTTAGGAAGTATTAAAGTAGCGCTCTTTGTAAGGCAATTTCTTAGGATATTCTTGTGTCTTAAGGCAGTCGTCGGCAATTGTTCCATTAAATATTCACAAGTAAACTAGCACGTGACGTTCGTCGAAGCAAACATGTAATTAGATGAAAGTGGATATATAATTTTACAATTACGTCGTATCCAAGTCGTTTTGTGTTCATATTCAAGTTCTATGTTCTCTAATCGTTCCTCCATTATCCTTAATTACGTATTATACTTTCTGTTTAGTTTTAACTATTATAATTTTATTAACGACATCAGCAGAAAATTTATATTTCAGTCAAGCTCGCTTTGTGGAACACATTACAAGGGACCTATGTCCAGCAGTGGACGTTCATCGGTTGAAATGATAATGATGAAGCTCGCAGGCAGCTAACTAACTGTATTTTATATTATTCTAGCTGTTTATGTTTACAAATTTACAATTAATAAAATTAAATGAAGAGGTATTATTTTTAGAGGTGTTGAACCATATTTTTTGAGTTCAAAGACTGGGATCAAGCTAATGTTGGGGTAAATTAATCACTCATACCATTAAATTTTTTTGTTAATTGGTTTGGTAGCCTATGGTTAGTTTCTGAGCACTATAGGAAAAAACGTTGTTGCCTAATAGGTACTACATCATTTGTATCTATCCACTTCCATATCATTGTTTTCATCTAATGCAGTTCTTGTCTTCATTAGACAATATGAAATTCACCTTGAAGAAACCTTGCAAGTCATGGAGATTATGCACAATTTTATGTAACTATATACTTTATGTTTGTGATATGAGTAGTTGTCAGCGGTAATATGATGAACAGCTATTAAACAGATACAGTGACTTGGCGGTCGCATCAACAACCTTATCATTGTTTATACGGGGTATTATTAAAGTTCTACTGTTGAAGGGGAATATTTAAAACATTACATGAAACAATTCTTCCACACTATACTTGGACAGCATTGTATAAGTAATAGGTTTAATTCCAGTAGTGGGAAAATTATGTTATCTACATATATATGTATGAAAAAATTTGAGGAAGATAGAAAATCTTTAAAGTACGTAAAATATATGTATCATAAATCAGTAAAATTTAGTTTTATTAAGTGAGTAATATTCTTGTAAATATAAAAAAAATCATTCGGTAAAATATTTCTATAAATATTTTCAATTCACTTTGTATTGAATATTTTGGACATTGTTTTTTTTGTATTACTTACATTATTTAATATTCTGGTTCCTCTGTATATTATTTTAAAAAATCTTTAAAGCACTTTAAATATTTTTAAAAGATAACTTTAATTATAAGCAGAAGTGAAAATGTTGCTAACATTTAATTATTACTTCTATATCTATTATATTGTTGTAATAATATTTATATAGAGGTATCTATATATAATGAAATTGTGTTTCCTTTGTTCTCCAATCACGTGGAAACGAGTGAACGTACCGACATGGGATCATGACGATTCGACGCGAAATGATTTGTAGATTTTCATCCTCCATCATTTTTTTTCTAATTAACTTTTATTAACATTTTCATTTGTACGCTTGCTACAGTAACGTCTAACGTACTAAGGGTTGCTACAGAAAGTCAATTGCGGTTGCGCTTGCTCTCCAGGAGTATTTCAGACAAATTTCAAGTCTAATTTTATATTACGACCAGCAAATCAGGCAGGGAATAGATAGTATATTATATAGTAGGTGTGTACCTATTCGTCTTAAGGCTAAATTATTTGTAATTTAATGTTAACGTTTCTATGAAAAGCAATTGCTACACAGCATGAACTTGGTAACAGCGTTATCTATATATTGAAGATTTTAATTTGCTGTTGATTATTAGATTTGCTAGTAAGAAATTAATAAGGTATAAGATTAATACATATGATGATTTATTTAAACAGGGTGTTTTTCTTATGAGACGTAAACTAATACATTACGTTTTAGTCTATGATACACCAACATATTTATTAAAAGAATGGTATTGTTTTTAATAGAAATAAATATATATATTTAGAGAAGGAAATCTGCTATTAATTCTCTCCAATTTTAATTTGTTCTGCTTTCTTTTATTCTTTTTTCATATCTTTGACCATCTTCTTTAATAAAATTCTATTCACTTTCAGAGTAGAAGTCATGGGTAGTTCCTTCATGAAAATAACTCCACCCCGCAACTGTTTTGTGTCCACGAGGGATTCTGTAAAATATTTTAACGATGCCAGTGTGTATGTATATAGGTCGGGTTTAAGGTTAGGTAATTTAAGACCCTACAAATAATACTACTACATCACTATCCTAATCTGACCACACCTGGCGAAAAGTGTTTATTCGCCTCTGCCTACTCCTACTGGAAAAAAAGGCGTGATAATATAAATAAAAAAAAAAGCATTTCAGAATGAAAATAACATCTTGATGACAACAAGTTTTGCGCACTAGATATTTCTGTTGCTGTTATTTTTTAATTAGTTTACGAGTATTTATTTCGTTCATGTTTGTTGATTAAAAAAGTTTGCAAACATTACTGTATTCCGGTTTAAAGTTCACTATAAGTAGTGAAATTACTGAGGTAACATAATTATCTTATGCCTCATTAGATCGTCCGTAATATGATCCCTTTTAAACATATTTCTTACAACCACATTATTATTGGTAAACGTCGCAATTATCATCATGTTTATTAGTTTGGTTTGTTGTATAAAAAAAGGTAGGGTATTAGCGACTTTATAGCATTTAGTTTAAGAATTTAGGAATTATAAAAATTGACCTACGTTTAACCAAATCCTTGATTTCCTGGGCGGTTACCGGATAGTTGTCCTGTGGCACGACACAAGCGACGGGTAGATCACCACAATCCTCATCAGGAATACCAGTCACAGCCACGTGTAGGACGCCGGGATGCTTTATAATGACATTTTCTATCTCTGCTGGTGAAATCTGTAAGTCAAAATAGAGTTTCATTCTACATTGTGTAAATAATCGTTACATAAGTATATTAAGACAGGAAATTGGAATTAAGAATTTGCTAGTAGCATATGTTTATGACTTAAATTTACAAAAAATAACCAGTTTTTATTACACATTTATAATAATAGAATAATCCTATATATAGTAGTTACCAACTGCTTTTATATTATAAAAGCAAATAGGAAAAGAAAAGAACCTTTAGGGTATTTTATGAAGGTAGCTGATAGTAGTACTGTAAAACATAACCAAAATCGACGGTCGGAGTCGATTTTGGTTATGTTTGATGGATTTTAAGGAATTCAGGGGTTTAACATCATTTACACATAAAAAATTACTTATACTTGTGTATATATTATAAAATACCGTAAAGTAACATTGTACTTTAATATGTCAAATGCACAATATTTTTTTATACATACAGTTGTTTCATGATGTTTGTACAGGATAAGATTAAAACGTAAGAACGTACATGGTGACTGCAGTATTTAAGTATCATTTTCAAACGGTCAACGTAGAAGAAGTTCCAATTTACATCCCTGTACAAAAGATCCCCAGTCTTCATCCAACCGTCTTCAGCCAATGTTTCCTCAGTTGCTTCGGGATTGTTGTAATATCCCTAAAATAAATTCATATAAAAAAATGTATAATAATGGAGTGTTGTGTACGTAAAAATATATTAGTTCTTTGTTTTTGAACATCTATTGTTCTATCCGTGTAAATAATTAAAATTATAAAGTATGTACATATCTTTCTTTATTATTACTTCTATTATTATATAAAAGCTGAAGTAATAATGTATTTTGTACTTTAGTATTGTTTATCTTTGACTGTTACGTTATTAATCACTTGGTCTGAAACAACGTAATATTTCCTACATTCAAACAAGTTTTCACAACAGTAAGTTGCGATTGTTAATGATGGATATCCAGGTCGACATCTACCAACCAACACTTGGCCAGCGTGGTGAACTCTCACCTTACGAAAGTAGGCCTTGTGGTTCAGGCGGTGATAATATTAAAATAGCTGTTCATATTATTATTTATTTAAAGCAGTTTAACCATATTAAATGGTTTTAAAAGATAACTTGAATTATAAGCAGCAGTGAAAACGTCGCAAAAATTTAATTATTTTTTTTACATCTATCATCTCGTTTTTTTTATAAATATATATATATACATTCATATATATACATATATATTGGGTTTCCTTTGTTCGCCAATCACGTGGAAACTAGTGAACGTATTGACACGTGAACATGATCATTCGAAGCGGAATGGTTTATAGATGGTTATAGTTTTTTAATTTTTGAATTTCATACATCTTTCATAATTCTACTTCTCTAAAGGAATATTTCAGACAAATATCGAGTTTCATTTTTTATTATGGCCAACAAAGCGTCGGGAACAGCTAGTGATATAATATAAACAAAAGGCTACAATTAAGAAAATATAATTGATAAATTTGTTGATTCATTTTACCAAGGACATTAGCTGTTTTTTTTTAATTTTATATCACGATAAGTATATATGAGTTTATTGCTTTGCAACTTTTAAGATATGTCATATGTATTATAAATATTAGTTAACACGTATTCTGTACCTTAAATGGTATAGGACTCTTCAACCAAAGTTCGCCTGTTTTATTAGGTTCCAAGACGTCTTCTTTTGTGATTGGATCTACTAACTGAAAATATATAAAATTAGCCGTGAAATATTTACAAAAAAATCTATCTTAACTAACTTTATATCAGCTCATAAGTAATATTGATACTTTTTTTGTTATTCTAATTATCCCATGAACGTAATATTCTAAAACTTTATTGTTGCGGATGAATTCTAATATCGATATAGATGGGATCATGAAGGAGGCTTGCTACTTTTTATTATAGTCATTTCTCGAAAAAAAAATTTTTTTTCTTTTAATATGGATTAGTGCTTGGCCATGATCTGTAATGGTGTTTGGCGGATGTGTGATCTAGATGGTTGAGGGCAGTAATCTATAAAAACTTATTCACTCTTTTTTAATGTATACTTTTAGTACTTTTTTTGTGTATTTGATTTTGGGGTTGTATATAATTATAATTTTATACCCGTCAACTCTCTAGGATATCTGTTGTTTATATACTGTGGTGAGTTGCAAATCCAGAAAGTAGTATAAACTGAATTTGTCTTTTTAAATGAAGTTTAGATGAGGAAAAAATTAAGTATTTCTTAACAGAAATTTCTTAATAACTATTTATCTTTGCAAAGATAATAATGACAATGTCGGTTCAATATATTTGTATTAAAATTTAAATTAAATAAAAAAGAACTCTACAAATTAATTTAAATTGTGCTAAATCTTTTATAAATAATACTTACACGGTATTGTAAATTTCCTATTGGTTTACCACACGATTCTGGAATATCAGCCATAACGCTTAAAGCAAAACCTCCTATTTCACTAAGTCCGTAACATATCCTTATATCAATTTCGGGTGCTATTTTCTAAAAAGTATAAATATATCTATTAATAAAGATATAAGGTAAAGGCTTTTATACTTAAGAAATATGTACTGTGATACTTGACATTGTATAATAACCATTAATTAAAAAAAATTTATAGTATAAATGGAAATATTTGTCGTAAAATAAGTTTTGTTTCTTACCTTCACAGCATCTAAGTGTATTTGCAAGACGGCAAATCCTCCTACCAGTAGTAGTTCAAAGCATGTTAAGTCACATTTATTTCGATATTCGGGTTGTAGGAGGAAAGAGATCAATGTGGGGCTCATGATCGCGAATGATGGCTGCAAAAATGTTGGCTGAATATAAGTTTATTATTAAGTCATATTAGATTAGTGTTAATGGGTGTATTTTGTTCAAAATATACTACTCTATTACTAAAGGATAATCAGAAATGTTTAAATTTACTTACATCCACAAAATTTTGTACGTTTCTGACATATTCGAATCATAAGTCTGTAATATTATCTTTGTTTAAATTTTTTTAAATTAGTATAAAATTATAAAATGTAGTAAGGGTTCTATATACTGATATATACATAAAATACTGATTTTATATGAAATTCTATTAATTTAAGTAAACTTTTTATGTTCAATTCAAGGTATTTCCGTACATGGTATTAAAAAAAAATATTTTTATTCATTCTTAAATTCAGAAATAGAATTCTATTAATTACAAACTTTTTTAAAGTCCACAAAAAACTTTTCGTGGGTTATGTGACATTTCTGTAGCATCAGGTTGTGTAAGGACTACATCATGCTACTTAGGAATCTTCACTAATATGGACTAAGATATGTAATATAATGCCTTGTATCTTTTTATTACATAATTTTGTAATAACATTTAAATGTTAAAAAAGAGTGCAAAGCGGTCTCTTGGATCATTTGTGTTAACTATGGATGCTTAAGGGAATAATATTAAGACCATTTCGATTTTCTTAAGTATGTAAATGAACATCTTGACATAGTGGGGAATGATCTCAGCTCTAATTTAGGTAACTCGACGGAAACTAGTAACTAATAATGTATTAAAAATAAAGCTTTGGTTTATTGATTAATCTACAGGGTGGCGCAAAAGTAACCTTCCGATGTTTTTTGGCTGTAATTTAAAAAAAAAATATGAAAAACTTTGATTCTTCCTGTGGATTATTTTTATTTGGTCTTTTAATTTTTTTACATCAAGGCAAAATTTATAGCATTTTCTGATAGGAGGATTACTTTTGCGCCACCCTGTATTGTTAAATAGTATTAAATGTGAATGTAAAAAATTTGTAAGTGTAATCGTGTCATAAAATTGTTTAAGAAGTAAGTACCATCTAACGAAGTTCGTATTCTAAGTTATTGTGCGAAAAGTGTAAATAAATTAATAACCAATTAAACACCTCAACAAAAACATAATTCACAAAACAGGTTCTCTTAACGCATGCGCTTTTGAGAAACAGACTTAAAATATTATGTTAGACATTTGCTATTATTATTCATTATTTTTCTCTATATAATATCATTATTTCATTTTATAGTATCAATACGATTACTACAACAACTTTAGTATGTTACGAGAACAGTGTTTTTCATTTTGTAAATAAATTATTATATTACATAACGTACCCTATATTTGTTGATGAGGTAACAAATGTGTTCTGTTGTTAAAGGTGATGAAGTTTGCACTCGTGTATATTTGATAATCGGTGACATAAGAAAATGACACCACGCAGACAACCACTGGACAGGCGCTAAAATGATAGCATTTTCAATCGGCCTAGGGAATTTGGAAAACAATGTCCTGAAAAATAGTACGCAATAGTTAATTATACGATTAACATAACTCATTTAATATTAGGTCTTTACATATGAAATTGGCGTTTTGTACGGGAGGAAAATAAAGTAAATTTTTTTTTTGTAAAATATATTTAATTAATCAAAGTATGCACTGTTGTTATCTATGCACTTTTGCCATCTCAAAGGTAGTTCATTGATCCCTTTACTAAAAAAACTATGGGGCGAGAATCAATAAACTCTTTGAAGGCGGTTTGGACTGTCGCATCGGAGTTTTCCTTGTAAGAAGTTTTCCAAATTCCGGAAAAAATGGTAATCTGTTGGGGCAAGGTTCATGGAGTACATTGAGTTAACTTAGAATTATTGACATTTTTAATCTTATTTACATAGATCGGTTTTTAATACATTTTACTTTATAAAATAGTATGGTCAGCATTAACTGCAAATATCAAAGCTGGTAACTTATTTTATGTATGCTATTGTTTCACTGGTGATATGCTTTTCAAGCAGTTTACCATATAGGTACGAGTAGGTGGCGAAAATCCAAACTGTAGCGACTATTTCTCTCGCTATTTTGTACTGTACAAACATTATTGTATTCCGATTTGAAATTAGCTGCAGCTTCTAAATTTACAAGGATATCTAGAATTAACATAATCTCTAGAGGTCGAGCACAATATGATTGGATGCTTTAATTCGCATTGTTGTCGGCAAGCGGTTCGCTTATCACCATTTGAACATTCTGCTTATCCTGTCAATTTTTTTAATAAAATAAAATATAATATGAATAATGGAATTACCACATATAAGGTAACGAAATGGTAAGACATTGGTGAGTGAGCGCAGGGTATTTACTTGCTCCAGTAGTGCCACTTGTTGGTGTAAGTAAAGCCATAGTTTCTTCGGGATCGAAATTATCAGGCCTGAAATGTGTAATAATGTAGATTGTTAATAACTTTCCTTATTCATAATTGAATATCAAAATTTTAACTCTCAGTTTTAACCTGTGATATTTTCTGTTATAACCAACTACATAACATTTTATATGTAATCAGAATAAACTTTCAAAGCGTTTAGTTTTTAATTAATCCATAAAACTAAAACCTCAAAAAGAATCAATGTTCGTTAATTTCTCTGCTTTTGGATAAATTTTTTTTTTCTTGTGATATTAATATACAATTGCAATTATAAATACTTACTCAAAATTTTCAACAACTTCCTCTCCACCACATATTTTAAGAAATTCCGAAAAACTTAAATAAGACTCTCCTTTGTTAAAAGTTACTATTTTAGCGTCAAGGTTTATTTTCTGCAAAGCATTTTCAACGTCTGCTGCTTTTTCATTCTGACAGAATATTATTTTTGGCAATATTATTTTGAATGTGTCTTGTAATTCCTCTAAAATTAATACAAGAACAATGAAATGATATTTAAGATTACTATTTTATAATATTTTGTGGCATTTTATTGAATGATTATTTTACTTACATTTGTCAAACATTTGATCATAATTTAACATTGTATGAAGTCACAATGAAGCTTTGGATGGTGAAGCACCTTTGCTCAGGTTATTCTGGCATAACATATGTTAATAACCAGAATGCAGCAACGCTGTTAGCTAGGCGGTTTCGAAAAAACTCTACCTTCAACCAAACTCCGCAACAGATGGCCTTGGAATCGAGACGGAAACCCCCGTGTTAAAAGGTTAAAGATTACCTACTGCGTTTAGGTGGCAATTAAGGGGTATTTACGCGTTTGGATAGACACAAACATGCTATTGTATAATTAACTGACTTACTCATTTTAAGCGTAACGTCGATACCGCACACGGTTATACCCAAATATAAAGCGCCATACATGGGTAAAGTAATATCATTATGGTTAGGAGCCATTACAACAATGACATCATTAGTCTTAAGCCCTAAAACGCGGAATGCAGTCGCACAATAAACAGATTTCTCTAACGCTGTTCGAAACGTGATAGATTCCCCGGTTCCTCCATCAATCTGAAATAAATATTAGGACCTCGAATAAGTTCTTGCTGTTTCTTTGACATAATAAAAGCTTTATTTAAGTTATAAGGAACAAAAACATTTCATTAGTTCTTTTATTCTATATTGTCTAACATTGTAAATATGTGTATCATTTATCAACATACACAGATTTTTAAATGGTCTATCATTAAAAAAATATACCATTGTATAGTAATATATATGGGTAAATAGTAGTCACAACATTTAACCCATAAGACATTATACTGCGGGTGAATCTTAGTATTATAACAAAAGACAGTCTTATTTCTCAAAGGATCAAATGCTTTTGGCGATACTTAATTGTCTATGTTTGTATATCTAATCATTTTTGTACAGAGGTCGACAAGAATTTTTTGGTTGTAAATATCATATGTACACATTCACATGAATTAGGTAAAATTCTGTTCTTTGATACTCCAATTGTATTTGTTTCTATAAATTTAATTTTAAGTAATGGCGAAAAATGTTTCAATACGAATGCTAAATATTGTTTGATCGCTTACGTGTTTGATTAAATTTTTAAGATGTCAGTCTACTTTATATAGAATTTAAATCTTGGTATATAATTATTTCAATAATTCTCAAATATACTGCTTACCTGCATGATATGATTTGGTGTCTCCTTAAAACTCGACAAAATGAGTTTCCCGAGATGAAATCTGTCTGAGGGAATCCCAGTTTTGGCGACAATGCGGCATCCTACTTCGGCCATATACCAATGTACAAAGTTGTTGTGGTTCTTGTGGAGTTTCATTTTCTTGCAAATATTAAATTAATGTTTACAAGTAGCGGAACTGAACTGTTATATATATAACTTATAAAGGTTTATGCTGTTGGAGATGCTGACTAAGCCCTATCAAACCAGGGCCTAGCATAGAGTTCGCGGGGGCAAGTCAGTCTGGTCCCAACTACCATCCAGATAACTCGTTCTTATTTAATCATATTAAATCCTTATTTAACTGTGCTATTTCTAAGTTTATATGAATAAAGTGTTTAAAATTCCTAAATCCTTTTTTTAAAACTCTCAAACCGGACTCTCCGATGACATTGGTGGCAGCGAGAAAAGATCTGAAAGAGATCCCCGGTACGCACTCCATGTCCAAAATAAGTGAATACTTTTCCAATTACAGTGAAAAAATCAAAATCGCAAAACTTCCAAGTGTAGCGTAGAAAATATTTATACAAATTGCAATAAAGCTATTTTCTTTTCTGAAAAGTGAACTTATGTGCTCCAACAGTCCGCAGTCCAGTAACCAATGGCCAGTGTCGAACAGAAAGTGTATTAAATATGAACTCCAGGAACTAGTCAACACCCAGTACTGACCAGTAGCTGTAATTTTGCAACATATAGCTCCAGCAGCCAATCCCAGTTTGTTACTTCTAAATCCTCTCTATTCAACACCTACCTACTTGACGATGACTTGCGTAAAGATGTTCCTTCTGTAAGTCTACCTAACTTTATAAAAAAAAAAAATCTAACTCAACATAATTTGGAGACAGTGTATGATTTATAGTTTGTGACTTGAAGTGATACGTGAAATCGGAAAACCTAATCTAATTACATTAATACCTAATTTTGTAAAATTTAAAAATTGTAAAGTTCCCACGAGTATAAAAGTCATATTACAAAATAAGTGTTTACAGAACTCAGTGGCTTATCGCTTGCTCTTCAAAAACCGCTTAGATAAACGATATCTTAGCAGCCGCCGTAATAACACCGAATCAAATTTTAACTTTGTCTCTTTATTCTAATATAAGACGTGTAAAGATTCTCAAATAATACAAGAAAAAATCGAGGTGGACATAAACACTCTATATAAATTTATCAAACAATTCGATGGTACAAGGGAAATATTTAATAAATTTCTAACCAATTGCAATAATGCGATTGAGTTGGCCTCGAATACGCAAAAACGAATCGTTTTTAAATACAATATTATCGCAATTAGAAGGGAAAGCTGAATCAGCGTGTTCCATTAAAGGTTTTGAATTTGAATTGTGGAACAGCTGAGTAGTTTTTTGACTACCCAATTTGGGGAGCGAAAACATTATGCCCACCTTTTGACGGATTTACAAGAATGTCGACAGTCAACCGACGGCGGCTATGGAAGACTTAGCACTGTACACATTTTTACTTGACTTTAAGCCTGAAACCTCTAATCTTGTCCACGGTAATAATTCTTCAAACCTTAATGAAGCTATTAACCGAGTCGTTTCTGAACAAAAGGTATTAAACACGTTTAGGAGCACGATATAATTATCGTCTGTGCTATCCTGTCCTAAACGTGTTTATCGTTAGAACACCGACGTTCATTAATAGATGCACTCTCTCTTAGAAATATCTGTACAGGAGACGTAAAGTGCGAGGCACTGTTATCCCAGATAAACTTTCGAATTGCGTCGAAGACAACCCGATCAAAAAAAATATTTTATGTATATATGACCAGAACCAACAGCGGTCAACGCGCACCTTTTTATAGAATGTGTATCTGCCACAATAAAATGCTGGACAGTGTAGATATTTTCTCATGCTCTCCCTCCACTTATAAATCCCGTGTCAAAAGGTTGCTTCACAATAGTTTCAGATTTAAATTGGTAATTTTTTTTTTCTTTATTTGAACACACGTTCATTGCTTTCTGTAAACTCAAATACCCATGATTGCTTTGTATTGTTGCTCCTTCTGTTGTTATCAATATTTTTAAGAACTAAATGTTTCGCTGCAATTACTTTACATATAAAACAAAAACATGCGAAAATACTAAATATGTTCACAGTGATGCATTTTAAAGGGAACAATTGTAAATAGTTTTACATTCTATATGTTGTACTTTTATTTTATCTTTTGTTTCTGTTTGTCTCCAAGTTAAATAAATAAATAAACTAACCATATCATATAACACATTCATACTAACCAAACATTTTGTATCCGGTCCGGTTACAACGTGCGCCCTTGAGCGTTGGATGTTAGTAATAATTAATAAACTGACTTTTGATTATAATTTCAACAGTATAGCAGATAAAAATTATTGTATGAAAGTTTATGGGCATATATTAGTTTCTAAATTCTATGACACTCAAACATATAATATAGATGAAGCTGTTTCTTTTAAACATCTAAAAAAGTACCTGTTAAAATCTCTTGATGCAGCAAATAATACGAGTATATTCACAGAAAATCTAAACAATATTGCAGCTACTTACAGTATATTGTATGACTGGTTTACTTAAACTCTGATGAGTATTTATATTTGACCGCAGCAAATAATCTCAACATTGTTATCGCAGTATCGCAGAAAACACTAAATGTATTAATTCGACATTGAATAATTTTATTATCTATGCCTGTATACTTTGCCTTGTAGTTTCCGGCTATTCAGAGTAGAACTACCGTAAGTTCTGTCTATCGATGAAGGTGGCTTAAAGGGTTTTCAAGGTCGCGGACTTTGAAGGGGCCCTACTAAGCGAGCTTGGGGTATACGACGAGGGAGAGGTGATTAGTTATAACCATAGTTAGATTAGTTATAACAAGGCGAGGACCTCGGGGAGAGTTAAGGGCCTTCTTGGAACCTGCTTAGAAGTAGTGCAGAGAGGCATTTGATCTGGAACACCTCGGTTTTATTGGGTGCAAATAAAACAAACTTGTAGGTTTAACCAGTGTATCTTTTGAAAATCTCCTGCTCTCCAATAAATAATATTTAAAATGGTTTAGTTTTCGAATTAAATGACTTTTCAGTGTTAAATGTTACGTTGTTTGTGCCAAACAGAATTTTCAACTATGCTTAATATTTTAAATATTTTAAATTAGAACTAGTGATCCTTTTAAATTCTGCAGCTGATCCTAAAACTACCGCAATCTTGCAAGTAAATTTTTGCATTAGAATAGCAGGATTGTTCCCTCCGTTAAAGAACGTCAAGTTTGAGTATAAGCTATTATTGAAATAAAGGTGTTCGTTAAAATGTTGGTAACGTATAGATAGTGCATATTATACTCTACATTGCATATAAAATCATTAATCTGTAAAACATAAAGTCATGTCCATATTAAAAAATTTCTTCCTCTTATATAATAGTTCTAGTTTCTTCCGTGCCCTGTAAACTATTTTCTAGTTATTCTCTTTTAATATCTTTTACAATTTTCTTCAGCATTGCTCTATTTACTTTCGAAGTGGAAGTTAAAGGTAATTCCTTCATGAAAACAACTCCTCCTCTGAGTTGCTTGGAATCTGCAAGAGACTCTGAAAAATTGTAAATTGCATATAATCAAAGTCAATTATAAAATAATGTTTTAGGGAAATGCTTAAATATCAAAGAGATTCCAACGATCGCCAATTTCTGCGGCACATCTAGTTTTTTTTTAATTTGCGTACATACTGGCAAAGACTGAACTTATTAACTACGGTTATAAAACAAAAATAATTGATAGTGAAAATTTTTGTTATATAGTACTAGCGAGTAGTATAAAAGATGATGAATCTCATTATGATGAAATTTACTGTTGCAAGATATTAATGGCCATAATCAATGGATTTAAATTGATTTACGTCATAATGACTATTATCAGGATAAAATATCCATTGCACCGGTCTCACTTTCCTGGGCGTGATAAGAATGATTATAATTACACTACATATTTTATAACATAAATATTTAAAGATAAAGAGTATCGCTGGCAGCTTTTTGAGCCTATACCAGAATTACCACCATCTAATCATAGATATGAGGGACCGATCGATGTGGAGATCCTTGGTGGAGGCCTATGTCCTATAGTGGACGTCTATCGGTTGATGATGATGATGAATCATAGATAAAAGAGCTGGAGTATACTACAAGCTCCCTTCATCATCTTCAATATTTCGCGCAACAATATGAACTATAGTTTAGATAACTATAAGGCAGTAAGATGTGATCGTGTCAAAAGATATAAACCATTACATATACTGTGTTACAAGGAGAGCCCATTGTCTCTTTAAATGCTAGCACACACTTAAACTTTACAGGACCACATATCACTTGAAACTTTTATAATGGCACCAGCTGTTCCTCGCCAGCTTTGCTCACCGTAACACCTTCTCAATTCGCTTTGGGGGAGGAATTTTGTAAAATCCGTTCTTAGCTGACCTATACTCGGCAAAAGCAAAATCCCTATCAAATTTTAAGTCTATAGGCCTTATCGTTATAGAGGCATCGTGATGTGACTCCACATAGGTGGATGTCATATATACATACTAGCGACCCACCCCGGTTTCGCACAGGTGCAATGCTGATGACAAATATACCTACTACAGCATGTCTTTATATACAACGTTCACAGCTTTTTTATCATTAGACAGTACGAACATGTTTTCTTTAGATGTTACTGTTGAAAGAGCGACATATGATTGGCCACGTGAAAAACACTCAACGTTTAAATCTAAGCCTGCAACGTTGAAAGTTTGACCCTGCGATTTGTTAATGGTCATTGCAAAAGATATCTTTACCGGAAAATGTCAGCACGTGTTCCTCGAGTTACAACTGGTAGGATTTGACGAAAGTCTCCTGAGAACAGAATTGTACCCCATACGTGAATTTTTGCTGCGCAAATCGCGCATTGTCCTATCTGTCTGTCCTATCTAGTGTTTCCACAGACGTTTTGTTTGACATGGTGGCTTCGTCCCAGACTATTAATGAGCAGTCACGCATTAATATTCTTGTATTGCTGTTTAGAAACACTAGAATCGCTGTTATTATCATCGGTGGCGATTTTCAGGGGGGGGCTTGAATGCAGAGTGTGCGGTTCGGCCTCCTTCTAAAAGTGTAGCGGCAATGCCAGATGATGCGAGAGCTAATGCAATGTTTCCGGTAGATCTCACTTTTGTTAAAAGCAAATTGATTAAAAATATTTTTCCTGTACTTCCTGGGGCATCAAGGAAAAATATTTTTCCTTGATTGTTATCAATTGATGACAGTAATGTAGTGAATACTTTTTTCTGATCAATATTCAAACGTGGTTTCAAACTTGAAGTATTCTGTTAAAGTTATGTCCTGCGGGTTATTAACAACTTCTTGTATATTGTTCTCAGTAAAATATACTCTTTGTCCATTTTCTAAATGAACTGCAAGGTGGACAAATGTGGGAACCCGGTCGTGCACTTGGAATGTTAAAATTCTCCATACTGCTTCAGAGCTGCAAATATAATGTTCAGACTGATATATTTCCACTTCATTTAGTGATTACAATAAAATTAATTTGAAGAAATTTGTGATCATCGGGTCGAAATGGTAGCAAGCTCCCAACTAAGTGATAAAGTGTATCGCTATTGAATTTTAAATGTAGGCATAAAACCACGCTCAACAACTTGCTTACTCTTGAAAGATGTCTTCTGAAATGCGTTATTATAACGGCGTATATTGCGCATGAATTATTTAGATTTCGGATGATCACCCGTAAGGAAAGAGTGAAGTGATTTAGGTGGAGGAAGAATTTCTTCTAATTTTACTTTTCCTTGTAAGCAATATATGTTTTTCGATTCGTCCTTGAATTTCAATGCCAAGCGATGTTCACACACTACTGACATGGTACCTGTTGATACTGTACGATCGTCATTGTAAGCAATCGAAGGATCGTAATTCATGGCAGAATTTTCTTTATTTACCCGTGAATTATTTCGAGTAAATAAAGCGGACGATTCTGTGGCTCTTTGTATTCGATGTCTATCCCTATCATGGCTGAGGCGACACTCATGCTGTACAGACGATTCTGTAGCTTTCTGTATTTGATGTCTATCCCTATCCAGGCTGAAGCGAACCTCACGCTTTACAGACGATTATCTGGCTCTCTGAGCTCTATGTCTATCCCGATCCTGGCTGCGGCGAACCTCACGTTCTGGTGATGATTCTTCATCTCTTGCCGAACGTGCTCTTCTGGCATTCACTGTACTACGACCTATGTTCGAACGACGTCTTCCAGACATGACTTTACAATTTCTGTACAATAAATAACCTTACCTTAAACTATGTGTTCGATAATTAAAAAAACACTTAATTATTATACTAAATACTAAATTGCCTTAACTTTATAATTTCTGTACAATATCTTACCTTAAATTACGATTTTCGATACCTAGTTAAAAACACTTAAGTAATTAATATACTAAATACTAAATTGCCTTAACTCGAAATTCAAATCAAGAACTTAAATAATTAATAATTAATGTAATTGATAAATTACGTTTTTAAACTAATCCTATTTTACGTAATGTACTTACTATGAGTGCGGTGGTCGCGTTGAAAAGCACTTTTTTTAAGTAGGTAATTTTATTTTTTTAGCGCTGATAAATGCTGCAAAATCATAAGGTGCTATAGAGCGAAGCGCGGCCTTCACCGCGTTATTTATAGGCACGCGCCGGCCCACCGGTCGGTATCGCCGCAACTATTACGTCCCATCATTTTAAATCCGTAATATCTTCGAAAATATTCATTTAAAATTCATGCTGTAAAGGGCCATATTGATCTATATTAAATGCACAATGTATTTAAGGTACTTAATTGGATAAGGATTAATGCTGTATTGCTTAAAATCGCTTGGTAAAAAAGCTATCACTTCTCGTAAAAAGTGTAAAGGATAAAAATGGATATTGTGGGTTATCCCTAAGAGATAGATATATACCATTGCGGACTTTTTTGTAGACTTTTTTAAGGTATACAATATTGTAGTAAATATACTATAGTATTATTTAAATTTAAATTTATTGTATTTTATTTAATTTAAATAATCATTTTGATCTATCTCGTAGCGTTGAGCCAGCATTTGCAATGTAAACGCAAAAAATTTGTTTATTTATGACATCACATTAGAAACCTTGAAAAATATCAGTGTTCCTCTATTATATTATGCATGGATTATACGTATAAACCTTCCTCAAGAATCACAGAATCTTTTTAAGAAAACCGCATTAAAATCCGTTGCGTGGTTTTAAAGATTTAAGCATACATAGGGACAGACAGATAATGAAAGTGACTTTGTTTTATACTATGGAGTGAAGAATACAAGATATTTTAATATTGTAATATAGATATAGAATTACGGAAGTATTGTCTGCTAACATGAATTGTCTTTTTCATTCTAATGATGCGATCTGTAACTTTAACGTTAAGGAATCCTACAGTTGGTGATGTGTTTTAAAGGATTAAGATAAAATGTTTCGATATCAAAAGATAAAGCCAGTTATTTCATTATCATCAGCCGAAATACGTCAACTGCTGGACATAGGCCATTTTCAAAAATCTCCTTGTTGAAGTTCATTATTATTTAATATTTCATAAATGTAACATACTTTATGTTACATTTACATATTATTAGTAATGGAAGCTGTTATTTTAATATTTGTGGTGGATTTCATGTGTTGGTTTACAGTAAGATTGCAAAAAAGTTAATTTACTTTTAACCATATCCTTGATTTCTTGCGCAGTCAATGGGTAGTTGTCTTGTGGCACGACACACGCTACAGCAAGGTCACCAGCTTCTTCATCGAAGACGCCGGTCACTGCGACATCTAGGACGCCGGGATGCTTAATGAGCACTGCTTCTACTTCTGTTGGTGATATCTATAAACCATAAAGTTAAACCATATGTGAGGAAAATTTCTATTTTAATACAGTAATATCTTTTCAACTTAAATAAATGCTAAAGTAAAAGATCATATACCAGAAATAATAAGAAGAAACCTGCTCGAACAAAACTCTGATTTACAAAAAATATTAATGTTAATGTCTTTAGCCGAATAAGATTTTCAATTAAAGAACTCCGGGATTAAAGCTATGCTTAATTTTCTCTACATATGATTATATTATATTGAAATTATTACGTGGTGACTGCGATACTTCAGTAGCAGCTTGAAACGATCGACGAAATAGAAATTCCAGCTTTCGTCCCTGTAGAAGAGATCGCCCGATTTTAACCAACCGTCCTCCGCATATGTTGCAGTTGTTACTTGAGGATTTTTATAATAACCCTAAAAGAGTAACTTTTTTAATTATCAATGTGAGTTCTTCATCTAGTAAATGATAGCAACAGATACTTTCCAATTTCAAAATCAATAAGAACCGTCTAATTTGTCATGAGAAACTTATTGACATTGAACTTGTTTTATCGGTTAAAATAATTTTTTTTTATTAAGATTTCAATTTGTTTATATGCATGAGATGATATTATTGTCTATGCAATGGTTGTCTAAAACAAATTTCTTTTAGTAGCAATGCCGCCCTTGAAACTGCCAAGCCGATTATTCAGTTGTATATTTTTAATTATTTGCTGCGACTATAAACGAAGTCTATTGTGTAAAATTTTATAAAAAATTATAAATAGCTCTCGTAATATACCCACTGTTGAGATTCGAGGCCGTCTCTTGCTAGGAAAGAGTAAAAGTTATTTATCTGTCTTCCCAATTTCGGACCGAGTTGGTTGCAGTAATGTTAAATTATATTTTGCTATTTTTTATAAAGTCATTGATATTTGTAACAACGCTGTACCTTAAATGTAGTCGGACCTTTGACCCACAGTTCACCCGTTTTGTGAGGTTCCAGAATGTCTCTTCCTGTGCCTGGATCTACTAGCTAAAATATTATTTATAAATCAACTGTTGTTAAATGTGTTTTATTTTTAATTTTAATTGATCAAGAATTAATTCATCTGTTTACTTTTAGATTTTTTTTTTAATTTAATGTAACCAATTAAAGTAAATATTGCTTACTCTGTAATGAAGATGCATAAAAGGTTTGCCACAAGAGCCAGTGAAGGCTGATACGGGATTTAAAGCGATACCTGCTATTTCAGTGAAACCATAACAAGTGTATACCTCAGTATGCATCATTATTTTCTGCAAAGTAAACAGAATTTTGAACAAGATGATTAAATGAACATATCAACATAGAATGATGTTTATTTAGAGGCGAAGTGTTTGTGTAAATGATTGTGAATGATGTTTATTTTCCAAAATCTATATATTAACTGCTTCCATGGCGTACAGTAATACGGAAGAAGTTTGGTTTGATTGGTCATATAAGTTGGCTTCGATGATAGCAAACTTTTATTACATTTTACGCAACGCCGAATGAATAACACATCTCATTAATTGATACCAAGAAAAAAGTATTCTCTTTATGGTTCATAATTTTTAGGTACGATTCTATTGTCATACCAAACTCGTTTTTTTTTATGAGCGCCATTTTGTTTATACCTTAACGTTATCGATGAGTGTTTGCTGCACCGGACTACCGCCTAAAATTAATATCTTTACACAGGAAAAGTCCCATTTTTCAGCTTCCCCCGGCTTGATTAACGCTGTCATCATTGTAGGGCTCATCGTAATATGTGCCGGCTAGAAATTATAAGTAGTATTTTAATTAGTTAATTTAATGAATAATAAGCATCAAATTTAAAATTTTTGGATTCCTCTGCTGATGTCCCCAAAAATATTAGCTAGTATTCACTTTACTGTTTGCATGCGCTTGTCAGACGAAGTGCAAAATGCTAAAAATTATCACACAGTGCCCATTTGAAGGTTACAGTGGCAGAGGCGCGATAATTTATCGCGTTTTCCATACTGCGGATATCAAATTTGATAATGTTTAATAGCTAATATACTCGTAAAAGTATAAAACAGGAGTTTTTTCTTTACCGTTATTTAATATGATGTGAATATCTATTCAAATATATATGCATTTGGGATTAACGAGATTTGCGTAAACAATCAGGAATGTGTTCAATTTTTTACTTTTGTGTTTACTGTGACCAGGAGAAACGTCCGATTTTTCTCTATCCCCGTATCCTGCTTCTCGGTTAGTGTTTCCGAGGACTTTAATGTAAGTCGCCAGGAATTGCCATTCTCGCACCAGAAAACTATGCAGGCGGAGATATGCGAATTTTTTTTCTCAAGTTAACCCTTATTCAGCTGGTGAAGCAATTGCCAAGCTATGGAGTGCTTTATCCCCTTCGCAGATGTGTTCGTCGGTGACAAGATTGACCATGGCTTAATGTTGAATATGCGCAAGCCGAAAAACAAAAACATTTAGCATATCTCTCCTGGGTTAGTGCTCGACACCGTAAATCTCCGGATATAAAACTTAGGAAGAGAGCCGCCAGGTTATATAAAAAAGTCTTACATAAAACACGATATGACCAAATTAGGCAAGTCACTGTGAAACTCACTTCCCACTATCTGGCAGCCGTTCTTTCTGGTTGCTGCGAGCGTTCACCATCTCCGCTGGTATAGGCGGATTGATTAATAATTTTAAAGAAAGAAAGTTAAATTGTTTGCACCTCTTTTGCTTGTTACTTGCTTTATTTACTTGCTTCATAGCGTATGGTCACATATCTGTGAGGCCAAGCTGTTGAGAAAAATGGGGAAGCGACAGCTATTTTTCTGGATATTTCTAAGGCCTTTGACAGCTTTATCTCACGATGTTCTACAGGACACTGGACGACAAAGAGCATGACAAGAGTCACCATATTTTTGAGGTAAACATAAACAGTGTGCTAACAAAGAGCTTTAGCTCCTCCATTTTGATAAAAACAACAAAGAAGTGGAGCAATTTACCAGCGTCCGTGTTCCTATTGCAGGTTTTGTGTGTTTTTCTTAGAAGATCAAATCTCCAGCGTATATTGTTTTCGTACTCTAGCGTATAACATTTATAAAATTAACGGTGGCCTTTATTCTACGTAATTAATTATAATATTACAAGACCACTAACTGTTATATAACCACATTTTAATAAATTGTTTTCTTATGAGAAGATAAAACACAAAACAATTTATCTCTTATATCGTCGGTCAGTAGGAAATAACATGTTAATTGCGAAATTAGATAAATATAATAGACCTTGGTTTTTAACATCATCAAACAAACAGGCAATTTACCTTGTATTTATTTACAAGAAATATTAGGTGCTCCACTGTTGTCTGCAGAGATGATTGTATTCTTGTGTACCTCAATATTGGCGATAAAATAAAGTGTACTATTGCAGACAACCACCGCGCAGGTGATTGTACTAAGCAACATTCGACGGGCGTGGGAAATTTAGAAGTCATTGTCCTAAAAAAAAGACATGTGATAATGATTATGAACAATCATCGCATTAAAAGAAATTATTTAATTACCAGTAGTATGACAATCCAATGACAAGGTTTTTGTGTGTAAGAGCAGCGTGTTTAGGTACTCCGGTAGTGCCACTCGTTGAAATCAATAAGCAGGTTTTTTCCTCGGAGTTAAAATTTTCAGGTCTGGAATTCGTAATAGTGTGTGTTTATATACAGTGGTACATTAAAAATCATTCTTGGATTTATAATTAATAACTCCTTTTACTCATTACTAACTCTAGCGTTATTAAACCACCATAAGCTTTTCGTACTTTTATCTAGATCTGAAAATTTTCCTAATCCTATTTCTAGCATTTTTCAAATAAAAAGACAAAAAAAATACCCTGATAATCATCAACTGACGATTGACGACCACAGTACACGTTATAGATTTCTTTCATAACTTTAATTTTTGTTTAAAATTAAAGCAATATGTACGTAATTGAATGAAAAAACATGTTTTTTTGCAAAACTTACACGAATTTCTCAATTGGTGTGCCATCTCCATATTTTTGAAGAAATTCAGGAAAACTGTGATATTTGGCGCCTTTGTCGAACGTTATAATTTTAGCATCAAAATTGATGTTCCCCAGTGCTTTCTCTACGTCTGCTTCTTTATTACTTTGGCATAGTATTAATTTTGGTAAACAAATATTGAAAGTGTCCTGAAGTTCCTCTAAAATAAAATAAATCTGCTGCAGTATTCTATTCAAGTAGTTGTTTATGTTATATATCTAATTTATGCCAGATGAATAGAACTTGAATTGTATATTATTTAACTTTAAATGTATATATCTACAATATCCAATTTAACAAGGGTTCAACTATTTATTTTACTTTATTTTGCGCAAAATTCTGTTTAAACTATCATTGTTTCATAAAATAATATTGCTTAAATATATTTGACTTGGGGTGTAAAGGGTGCACAACAACTCAATGAACCCAAGCCAACCTCAGCTGCTCGTAGTGTAACCTGCAAATTCATAAACGAGGCTCTGGCACCCACTAACCTGCATTGGGCCAGTGTGGTCGGAAATGGCCCAAATGTACCCGTACAAATGAAGGTCGCGGCTTTTCACGATACTTCTGTTGGATGCGAGCAGCGCAAGACCGATCGATGTTGACATCTTTGGGGGAAGCCTGTATCCAGTAGTGGACGTCTATCGGCTGAAGATGACAATGATGATATTTGACTTACTGATTCCAAGCGTCATGTCGATAAAAGCTGTATATATGCCTAAGTAAAAGCCGGCATACATAGGTATGGTCAAATTATTATGATTAGGAGCCAGAATTGCAACAACGTCATCAGTTTTTAATCCCAAATTCCTGAAGCCAATCGCACAACGTATTGATCTGTCCAATGCATCTTGAAATTTGTCGTACTCCTCATTGCTGGCGTCGATCTGTAAAAAAGGATATATGTATATAACACAAAAATTGTTATTTATCTATGATCTGTATAATCACGTCTACGAATTTAAGTAATCTACTTCAATTTATAAATATGTTACGAACTATCTTAAAAAGCTTTTTTTAGAGCGCTATGGTAAAAAGCTTTGATTTTGATACCTTTTAAATGAAATGAGAGAGGAAGAAAGAGAAAGATACATTTAAGTTATATTTTTTTATTTCAAGATTTTTTTGGTTAATTCCTATAAATTTAATTGTTTGCTACCCGTTGAATTCGATTTTTTTTTATTTTGTACTGGAATTAACCTTATTAATATTTCATATAAAAAGTGAAAAATATGGTTCAGCTTTATAAATTTAAATTACTCCGAAAACAAGTTCATAGCACCGTCTTAGTGTAGCTTGGATAGCTCTGTGAATTGTATAATTATTAAAATGTAAAGGTGTCACCACAGATTGATATATAAGTCTTTGTGTAAACATCTTAACTCTGTACGTACACCCCCTTGTCGCTTTGTTCTGTTAGATCACTATTTTTTGAGAAATAATAGAACTGTCCTTGGATAAATCTAACTACAAAAAGGACAACTATTAAAATATTGTAACATGAATTGCAAAATTAATTATTTTCGATAAAAATATAATTGTCGTCCTCGTCTCTGTGGTAAATTATACTTGTTTATACATTTAATCATATTCTAGTCAAATTGTCAAAGTTTTTTAATTACCTGCATGACGTAGTTGGGTGCGTCTTTGAAACTCTGTAGTATCATTTTGCCGATGTGATATCTGTCGGTCACAATTCCTGACTTCGCAACCACACAACATCCCACTTCATTAATATATTGACATACGGCATCATTGGCGTGTTTATGGAAGTTCATTATCCTGACATTTACATAAAAATTGATGTTGTTTAAATTTTTGTAAAAGAAATTTAAAATCCTTCGACTATACCTACAAGGACCTTGTAAAATAATTTAATATAATGTAATTAAACATAGGTAACAGTATTAGTTGTGAACAATATACATTATACTTCGTGGATTAATTACTATACTTTTACACAAGGAGAACAACATATTTTAATTATTATATTAATTATTTAATATGTTTAATATGTTTTTAACGTGTCAGCTGTTAAATTCCGCCCCGAAAAAAGTTAGCCGGCAGTTAATGTTTGGAGGCATGAAAGTTCCCATTTTTTTGTTTATAATTTAAAGTTAGGCAATAAAAGTTAAAAAGGATTAGGTACATTAAACTTACTTTCCAATTTTTATTTGGATATGTCAATATAGAGGTACACTTTAGTAACTGGAATAAGGGAAAGAATTATATAAATAATTATTTTTATAATATCAAAGTACGCAATGTGATTGTTTAAAACATGTTGTCATTGAATAATAATAAAGTTAAGCAATTGACTCTTTTGCTTGATTACAATACGATTATTTAAAAACAAAAAAGTAAAGATTACAATACATTTAGTTAAGTCTACAAAGTCAACTTAACTAAATAAATTATGTAATTTTATTGTTAGATAGTGAAGTTATTATTAAAAAGTTTATAAGTAATGTAAAAAACTATATATTAGAAATTTATTTGAGACACTTTTGTGAACATTGCTTACACATAAATAAAATACGCACTAATACACTAATAATGTAAGGTATTACTGAATAATGCACAAGGAATACAAAGGAAATGAAATAAATAACTCGGAACCTGACGTGGGAGTGAGCCTGCGTCTAAGATTAAACTGCATTGCAAATGTAGGTCCGCAACGTGACCAACTGTTCGTTTCTGCAGATTTAGATGCAAGGCAACGATGTACTATATATGGATTGGTAATAAAAACATATAACTAAGTACTTAAACTTTTCACAATGCAAGTGGCAACGTACAGCACTACTTTAACATATTAAACATTTTTATCGATCACAGTAACTTTTGCAAAATTTTATATCACAACACGTAAATATTTTGATCATTTTTGTAATATCTTAGATTTGTTTAAAATAAACTTCAATTTTGTTTTTTTTTTATGATTGAGTTCAATGTTTTTTCTTTTTGTTCAATTCTATCGACTTTATTAAAAAATAATAAAGAAATTGTTTTAAAACCTTCTGAAGATGTACTGTTAGTGCATTATTGTTATAATAGGACACATTATTTATTTTTACATAGGAAGGAGGAATCTTCAGAAGATATCGTCTTTATGAGAAGAACACAGGGTTATGAGGAATTTCTTCACATTTATCCATAATTTCATAAATATTAAATTTTTTCCGCCATAATACACTTTTAATAAATATTGGTAACTTATGTTATACCTTATATTGTCTGCTATCAGCCGGCTAGAACCTCGCCAACATTAAACTACTAAGACTGTAGAAATAACCAGAAAAAATTTCCTCAATATTTCTTTTTTGCACACTACTATAAAAATCAGTTTATGTGTTTGGAAGCTCTGTCGTGATATACAAACTAATTGATGACATCCCTTTTTTTCGTTCATTGTTTATTAGTGAATAAAAAACCGGAAATGAGAGCGAGTACGGTTCATTATCTTCGGCATCGTCGTCACTTATGATCAAGTTAAATTGTGGTCAAGTAGATACTTTAAACAGATGCTCTTAGTCGATGAATAATAAGATAATCTTTACATTCGTTTAGTAATAACTGTGAAGTAAATAAAACGTTCTGCAATTATAATGCAGGTAATTTTTATAACTTTAAAATAATAAAACAATCATCACTAATTTCGTAAATGATACTTGAGAAAGAGGTAAAAATAATAAAAAAAAAATAGTAAAAAACTTGTAAATTACTTAATGTCTTTATAACAACAATACAACGAGTATCGGTTTGTGTAAGATATCTTACCGTCATTGACTTTAAATGCACTCGTTTATATCTACGAGGGAGGTCAAAAGTAATGAGAATGAGATAGAATATAATGACTATTGATAACTTAATAATTTATTTTTCCACATAGTCTCCGAGTCTCTCTACACATCGAGTCCAGCGCTTTTCCAAAGCTTCAATTCCTTACAAAAAAACAGTTTTGTCTTGGTCCTGCAAAAAACTCTCCACGGCATCCATCACCTCGTTATCGCCTTCGTACCTGTTTCCCTTTAAGTATTCTATCAATTTGGGGAACAGATAAAAATCGCTAGGCGCCAGATCTAGTGAATAAGGGGGGTGGTGAACCAATTCGAAGCTTGCTGAATGGCAGCCATCGCAACTGCCGACCTGTGCGCGGGTGCGTTGTCGTGATGAAACAGCACGCCACTTCGAAGTTTCCTTCTACTTTTCTCTTTGATGGCATTCCTCAAATTGAGAATTAAAGCTGCATAATATTGATTTGTAATAGTGGTTCCATGCTCTAGGTAATCAATCAATATCCCTTCTGAGTCCCAGCATACTGAGGCCATAATCTTGTCAGCCGATGCTACGGTACGAAACTTCTTCGGGGTCGATGATGATGGCCTTTTCCGTTGCAAAGATTGCTGTTTTTTCTCGGGATCAAAATGATAGACCCGTGGTTCGCCCAATTGTTACGAAACGAGACAAAAATTTTCAGTATCTTTTTGAAACTTATCCAACAATATCTTCGAAATGTCAAGTCGATTTTGTTCCTGACTATCGGTTAATATTCTCGGCTCCCATCTTGCGGAGACTTTTCTCATATTCAAAGATTGTTTCAATATGGATTGAATACTTCCATATGAAATACACGTTTCTTGAATTAAGTATCGGATGGTAACTCTTCAAACGCTCAATACAATTTTCTCGACTTTCGCAACATTTTTTTTGGGTGACTGACATCGATAGACAGCCGCAACGCTGTTCGTCTTCCGTGCTCGTTCTCCTTACTCGAAATTGAGAAGCCCACCTTGCGACAGTGGAATACGGCGGAGTGGACTTTGTTAATCTTGCCACCAAATCACAATGAATCTCTTACGTCGTTAACTTTTTTAAACAGAGGTATTTAATACCGGCTCGCACTTCGTTTTTCTCCATTTTTGAGAACACGTTCCGACACGAAGCAAACAAATGACTACATTCAGAAAAAAACAAAAGAAAATAGAAGATTTTTTTTCTTTATTAATATTACAAATATGTATCTGAGCTATGCCAGTATTTATTTTTTTTCTTACCACGGAGTATCTATGTCGTTCTCAATACTTTTTGATCTGTCCTCGTATTTCCTTTCCATTATTCCACTACAACGTAATTTGCTATGAAAATTTTATCTCTGTAATCTATTAAAATATCGTATGCCAAGCTTAACTTAGCTTTTTTGTGTTATTATTCCTAAAATTTTTTTTTATCTGGTAAGTTAAACAATTAAAAACATATACTTTTAACGTGTAACAAAAATTGTTTTATTAGTATGTACTAGCGTCTGTTACGTACGTAAAACATCTTAACTTTTACAAGGATTTATAAAGAATTGATTATATATCAATAATAATTAAGATCAATATGCACTGCAAACCAGGAGTAGTAAACATTGAAAAACAAAGCAGCGAATCAAATGGAAGAAACTTTTGATTTACTTATTCAATATTCAAAGTATTTTATAAGAAAAAAATCTAGAAATTAGAATGAGATATTTAGCATCTAATGGATGAGTCATTTTTTTCGAGCCATCATAATAATAGTACGTTTACATATTTTGGGCAAATTAATTTTAAAAGAGATAAATATTAGTGATAGTTTTAGAAAAATATTAAAATTATAAAAAAGTAAATATTGCAGAGGACAGTAAATCAACGCCTGGAGAAAAAAATGTTATCGAGTGTTAACAATAATTTGCTTTTACATTTTGTCAGGCGGTAGTTTGATAGTGTAAGTGTAGCTTGACTAAAGATATTAGAAAAATTATGAATACACATGTCCCATAATAAATGTTTTAATTTTGGATGTAATACAGTTTTACACCTTGATAATCGCCAATAATAATAAAAGGACAGTATTGAACTGAAGAGGAAACAACAAAATATGGAGATAATTTAAAAAAACAACATAGACTTAGTTTTAAATTTTTTACAGGAGCATCTTCGAAGTACTCTACTTTAACAAAAAAAAATGTAGTAATAAAAACCTATGCGACCATTCTATTAAATAGAAAAAATATTAATGTGTTGTATTCACAGCCGTCCCATGTCTATGGTGACGCATATATAGCACACTGATTAAATTATTATAATGGTTTTTTTCATATAATAGAGCGACGAGAGGAGTGGTCGTTCATCTGAACGACAAACTCCTCTCGTCGCTCTATTTATCAATCAGGTGATGGTAAGTGATACGCTTGCCCATAACAATGTGGCGCTAATTAGGATGGATAAGACAAGATGTAGACTCCTGTTACCCCAGTTCTTATAATACCTACAGAGCCCTTCAAATCGGACCACAATAATGAATGCACACTATTGTTTGGCGGCAGAAATGGACGTTGTGAGGGTACTTATCCAGACGTTTCCGACAACATAGACCTACGGCCACTACACACTCTTCATCAGCTGACAGACGTCCACTGCTGGGTATAGGCCTTTCCCAAAGATCTCCATGTTGATCGGTCCTGAGTTGCTCGCATCCAGTGGAGTGCCGCGATTCTCACCAGATAGTCAGTCCACTTTGTGGGAGGCCTCCCAATGCTACGTCAACCAGTACTCGGGAGCCACTCGAGGACCCTACTGCCCCATTGGCCGTCTGTTCTTCGAGTAATGTGCCCTGCCCCCTGCCACTTAAGTCTAACAATCTTTTGAGCTACGTCGGCGCCCTTAGTTCTTCGGCGGATCAGCACATTTCTGATTCGATCACGCAGGGAAACTCCGAGCGTAGTTCATAGTATCTCATAGTAAGGGGCCACGTCTTGGATCCGTATGTCAACATTGACAACACACACAAGTTGAAGACTTTTGTCTCCATACACTGCGGTATCCGAGACAAAAAGATGCTGTGTAGCTTACCGAACGCTGCCTACTCGAGTTGGGTTCGTCGATTGACCTTTTTTTGGAAGTTGGACTTACCTAGCTGGACTGTTTGCTCCAGGTTAACGTATTTGTCGACAACTTCCAGTGTAGAGCACTCGACCTTTATTAGCGTGGGTACAATATGGTATTAGAGATAATCTTTGTCTTCTCCATATTCATTTTAAGAACCACACGTCGGGACTCTGTACAGAGGTCATCGAACATTTTGCCAAGGTATTTCATGGTCTCAGCCATGACCACGATGTTATCAGCGAATCGAAGATGGGTCATATACTTGCCATTTATGTTGATGTCATCTCCTCTACAGTTCAAAAACTTGAAGACGTCTTCCAGCGCTGCTGTGAACAGCTTTCGCCATAGAATATCGCCCTGTCTGATACCTCGCTGTAACTGGATAGGTTTCGAGCGATGGTCTTGGAGGCGGATTGACATAGTGGCGTTTTTATACAATGACTGCAAAACTTCGATGTAACGATGGTCTATTTGGCACCGCTGGAGCAACTGTAGCACAACCCATGTTTCGACAGAATCGAAGGCTTTTTCATGGTCCACGAACGCTAAGCATAGTGGCAAATTATATTCTTTGGTCTTCTGTATAACTTGCCGCAGCGTATGTATGTGGTCTATGGTACTAAAGCCTTTTCGGAATTCTGCTTCTTTGGGGGCTGTAAATCGTCTAGCTTGCGTTCGAGACGATTCGTCATGACTCTCGAAAACAGCTTATAAACGTGACTCAGAAGCATGATTGGTCTATAGTTCTACAACCGGCTCCTGTCAACCTCTTCTAAGAAAAACTTTACCACACCCCCGCGCCATGATTTTGGCGTTTTCCCCTCGAGTATGATGGAGTTAAATAGTTTCTGAAGAGCCATCAGCACTGGTCGTCCTCCTGCCTTCAGAAGCTCAGTTCTCCTCTCTTCAGAAGTTACGGAACTACATCATCACTCGGCGCCTTGTTGTTCTTCAACTACTTGCGCGTCATACTAATCTCGTTCAAGCTGACGTCCGGGATGTCTTCGGTATAGCTCGGCTCTTGGGTTGTTTACCTGATCGTTGACAGATACTCGTCTAGTCGCATAAAGCTGTCCGTAGGAAGTTCTTGATTTCGGCCAAGAGCTCCAGCTCCAGAGCTAGTTCTACCATCACCTGTCTTCAGCTTCGTCAGCAGGCTCTGCCCAACAGCAGACATTCTGGAACACACTTTGGAGCCATTATTGCGCTCGATAGCCTCTTTAACACGTTCAGTATTAAATCGGCGTATGTCGCGAGTCAAAGACTTAGATATCCGCTTGTTAAGCAGCCTATAATGGGAAGCATCTTCAGAAGACTGCAGAACCATCCCACGCCTTTCTTCCATGAGCTTAGCAGTTTGATTCGAGATCTTTTTACCTCTATTACGATTCGGTTTAAAAAATTTCGATCCAACTGTAAGGACAGTTTCTACGACCCTGTCGTTGTATATGTCCACATCATTGCAGTCCTCCAGACAATCGAAGCGATTTTCAAGTTGAAGCTGAAAGTTTTCGGGGTTTTCGATCTGGGCGGTTTCTGGGCTGAGCGTAAACCTTATCAGTCGACACCTGTCAAATATGACTTTAAGATTCAATATGCCTTTAACCATTCGATGATCGCTCCCCGTATTAAACGAATTAATCACTGAGACATCATTGAATATATGAGTTTTTATCGACATGATGAAATCAATCTCGTTCTTCGTCTCACCGTCGGGGCACTTCCAGGTCCATTTCTGGTACTGCAGCTTCCTGAAGAAAGAGTTCATCATAAAGAGTCCCGCTCGCTCCATATAATCGGCTAGCATTTGACCGCGGGAATTCCGACGTCTATTTCCAAATTGCCCCACTTTCCTCTCGTCACCGCATCGTTTGCCTAGTCTTGCGTTGAAGTCTCCATTGATAACGGTGTAATGTCCTAGAAGCATGCATGGTCGGAGAGATATCCTCATATATTACTTTTATCTCCTCGTCGGAGTTTGTGGATCTTCAGCGTATACCTGTATGACCTTCAGCAAATACCGTTTGGTGATTCTGAGTATAAGGTACGCTACTCTGTTCGGCACAATCCCGGTCTGTACATCATTATTCACGAGAGACTTGTGAACAATAAACCCGACACCACCTTGGGATTGTTCTTTGCCCTCCCGGAAATAGAGCAGGTTGCCGGATTTGAGAGTCACTGTGTTTTCACTCTCTCTGCGGACTCTTCGGTCCGCAGTGTGTGTGCGTTATGTTGCCAGGGCCAAGGTCGTCTGATGGGGAATCGTCGCCGCCCGGGGATTCTTAGCACCCTTGGTTCTGGCGCTTTGCCAACGTCCGTCATAGTCGGCATGGCCTCCGGTACAGCCGGGCACTAAGGGCCGTCTTTTGTAGGGATTCATTTGGGGAGATTTGGGTCATTTTCCACCACGCTAGTGTAATGCGGGTTTGTGGACGCCAAAGCCTCGTCTGTTGATTAGCTGAACGCACTAAGAGCAGGTGAGGTTGGCTTGGGTCCCGTGAGTTGTTGTGCGGGACCCCTTCCACCCCTACTACACACTACCAGTTGATAAGTATTATTTTGTTAGTCCTTCTAAAAATACAATAATTTATTATAAATCGACCAGGCGATGACTCATCTGAAACTTTGGAGATTGAGTTTAGTGGTAGACGTTTCCATCAGTACCTATTAGATATCTGTGTAGATAGGACATATTCCAATTAAACGGAAAAAGTAAAGTAGGTACACATAAATAGGAATAAATATTCCAGACCAACACGTCTATTCATAATGTTGAAGATATTATATTGATTAAAAACGGATGTGATGTGACTTCTTATAAGTATAATAAAGCAAAGATACATGCTTGAATTGTGACTTGTTTGTTTTAAAAAGTAATTAAAGCCTGGGAGCTACCTCGCAGTTATCTAACTGGGAAAAATTAACGCTTCCGTTTTTATGTCTTTCGTATCTTGCTGGTCTCATTAAGTTTTTCCTCATTTGATATATGCGTTTTATCAGATTTATGTTCTTCCGTACATAAAATTAATAATTCGTTTACGGTCCATAATAATAGGAACACTCGGTCTTTCAGTATTAAATACCTAGTAAAATAGTAAGTCTATTAAACTTTTTATTAATCTATCAGTGTATAAATTTCGATTAAGAAATCTGTTCTGTTAATTTTCTTTATTATCAATAGATGACAGTAGAGTAAAACACAGAACCACATAAATAATATAAACAGATTACCACCAAAAACAGTTTTTTTAATATATTGCATTGAGTCTTCTGAACATATTTCATTACTTATATATTGAGACCTACCACTAGTAAGTTATCAATACTTTGACAGAAGACTTGGTTCTATTATAAACGTATTTAAAGTGTTTATGGAAGATCATTTACAGAAGTAAAATGTATCATAAAATTGTTGCTTGTAGTAATAAGGTGCGGTTGAAAGGAACATCAGATGATTGCCAATCATCTAGGAGGTGCAGATGGAATTTAGTATTGAATCGTATTGTATACACTACGGTGGTAGAATACAACCGCTGAAATTAATTTTAACAATTCCTCTCAGCGCTGTGTGAATATAATGCAGTTGTAATCGATGTAAAAACTTCATTAATTAATGTATTAATTACACAAGTGATGTGTAGTCTATTATGATACAAGGTTACCAGACCACCGCTGCTCGGTATTAAATTACTTAAGTTATGACATTTTTAACGATTTCTTTGTATTTCAATATTAACTCGCATTTAATTGAATTATTACATTACTCTGAAGAAATTTTATGACGATGGTTTTCGCCGCTGGCAGGAACCGTTCCATCGCGATGAGTGCAATGCGAATTACATTGTCAAGATTAATAATCTAGAGTCATTGTTATGGCATGCGCATGTCTATGCAATAGGTAAATGTTCTGGAAAAAAAAATACCGTACGTATATATTCACCGCTAGCCAACCAGTAGCAAACAACAAGCGACAAATTCTAGTGAACAGGATTTGCACTGATGAGGAAAAATTGCGTGGATGATGTAGATCTCTATCTGTAAAAGCGTCATATTTTAAATGTTTAAGTTTTTAAATTGGTAGAGATCCGATGTCTTTCTGGGATGAAAACCAGGACAAAATTAATAGTCTCGCTCTGAAGTCTCATGAATATAAAGAATAAGACTAAAGTAGCCTATACTCGTAGTAGAAGATGACTAAAGCGAATAGGGGAGAATGACAAATATGAGTGCTTTCGCGTTTGTCGTAATACAGCGAGTGTAGCCAGCGAGGGCTATGGTTCTTTTCAAGATGTGTATAGGCGTAGTGATGGAAGGCAGTAGTATATCCCAAAGGAGGTATCTTGCACTCTCTCAGACGCAAGTTATCTTTTGAAGATTTCATTCCAGTAATCACAAAAAAGGTAGTGGTATATAAACAATATCTTATACCGGTTTTTAAGGAGCAGTGGGTAGGGGATCTTACATAAGCATTAAAATTCATGAGATTATGATTAGAAATCCTGCATTGGATATTCTTCCACTGCTCTCATAGGTCTCTGTTGCTGGAAATCGAGTAGATAGATTCCACCACAGCGCTTATTTCTGTCGCTAAACAGTAGTGTATGAACATTACTGTATTCTGGATCGAGTAGCGTTGTAGCTAGTGAAATTTCTGGGGTAAAGAAACTGAATGTCTAATGTCTCAAGACGAGCTCTTTGTGGTCCTGTGTATATTATCAGGTGAACGTCTTGCTCGTCTCGACGCTTAATGGAATAAAAAAGGAGTATTAAACGATAATGCCGGAATCTTACCGACTTAAATTCAGTGTTACTTATCACTGCAAGAATACTGCTTCTTTATTAAGAGATAAATATTAGAAGTTACTAATTGGCAATGCATGTTAATATTTTATTACAAACACGTTTATAATTATTTGTATAGGTAAAAGGATATCTAGAGATAAAGTATTTTATCCATTTTTAAGTTAGGCTAATACAAAAAAGTTAATTGACTATATACCCTAGATTCTTGGTGCAGACTAGGATATTAAGAAATTATAATTCGTAGACCTGTTATAAATAATGTTCCATAAAAGTTTAGGTCATAACATGAACATGGTTAAATTAAACGTAATTGTGAAGTTGTTTATTGTTAGTCATGCTTACTTATTCTTACTACGTTGGTAATAAATCTTTGTTATTTATAAATTTATAAAGATTAAAAGAAATATAGTGGGGATAAATTATTTTAAAATTACAGCTTGAAGTATGAAAAAAAATATTTTCTTTATTATTTGCTTGTCATATTGTCCAAAATGGCTGGATTTCGAAGGGTTTTACTGAAAGGTAACTCTTGATGTAAAAAATAATGTAATAGAACTATGTAAATAGAACTCTGAGTAAAAGTAAGATAAACTTTTGCTTTCTATTTTATTTTACAAACATATGCATAGAAAGTTTTTTTTAAAAGTAATTGGAATGCATGGACATCATTACGATCATCAACCGATAGACGGTATATTGGACATAGTCTCCCATGGTCGCCGTGGTCATAGGAGCCGTGCTGCTCGCATGCAGCGACTTCTTTCGACCTCGACCAGATCATCGACCGATGATCTGGTTGAGGTCATATTCGAACTTAACCCTAAAAATAATTAAAGCTTTGAATTTGTAAAGCAGTCAAAACTGATTCAGTTTTTCTTATTTATTGTAATATCTCGTACGAGATTTGTTTACTTTATTGTTATAATAGAATTTTTCTTAATAAATATTATACCAAAAAAATTACTATACTTATTATGATAATTGCGGTATAAATGTTTGATTACGCTGCCAACTTAACAGGTGCTGGGACCAGTAGAACATGTTTTATATAATATAACGTCGCATTCTCGTTTTGTAAGATTTTTCCGCAATTTTTATTGAACGCACGGCAGCCAACTATCGCAAACTGTTTTATATGTGTACAAATGTATTTTGCAGAGTAGAAAAAAAGAATCGTGAGAGAATTTAAGGTATCTCTTTCATATATGTATATTTATATATGTTGTAAATTAACCGGCTGCTGCTCCTAGTAGTGGATACATTAAAAGGGTAGTAATCAATGTAAAGACGATGTTATTTTTATAAAATAATAATAATAATAATTCTTTATTTGCATACCACAAAAAAAGTTAACAAATTAAAAAAAACATGTACAATGAAGGCAGCAAAAGGCGGTCTTATTACTAACAGCGATTTCTTCGAGACAACCAGTAAATGGAGATAACTGAATGGAGCTTACACACGGTAATAAAGTATGGAACAAAATCATAAAATATTTATGACCAAATGTAAAGTAAGGTATATTACAAGACAGTAGGAATATAATTTAAAATTATATCAAGACCTCAAAAATTATAATATATTTGCTTTACAATATTAATAATGCAGGAACTGTATATTTTGATAGTAATGTCTCTCTTTATCGATTACGAAAGTATTATCATTTTGGGAGATATAAAGATTTTAACAACTTAAAAGGTATTACTTACGTTCATAATACATAATGAATACATTAAAGAATCATTAATTTAAAATTAGAAGAATGATTCGCTGCGATACTTTGTTGTTTAAAACTATTTTGTATGTAAAAAAAATACCTATGTTTGAATATTACGATTTGTTTGTATTTATTATATTTATCCAAGGGACACTTTATATGTAATATTGAACTTTGTAAAACTGATTGCTAAAGTTCTTTTTGTTGATTGATGATTAACAGTTCAAATTTATTAACGAATAAAATAATTCTAAAACAAAATTGATATAAATAAAATAGCAACAAAATTTCATTACTTAAATCCTTTTGCAATGCAATATTCTATTTCGTTTCTAGGTGTAGATAACTTTGATAAATATTCGATTACATCGAATAAATATTATTTAAATATATTGCAACTATTTAAATAATGTCATTTTTGGCGTTATATTAATGAATATGCATTGATGATGTATATTACAATATATCACATATATTTAACGATTTTGTAATTGTTATAAATGCAAATATGTTTATACGAAACGCGATTGTGTTTACTAGTTTAGTCGTTTCAAGAGTTTACCAAGGTAAAGTCCTATTAGAGAACCGATCGCCTTGAACCACTGACGTGTTGTGATTTCTATTGGAAAATATATATCGATATGGAACAGTTCATTGGCAAAAGATTCAAATTGAAATCATCGGAAAATTTTGATGAATACCTTAAGTATATCGGTGAGTTTATACTGAGATTGTTTTCTTTTACTATATTTAACATTTCGTTTAAGTTTCTTAATAAAAGTTTGCAATTAATATTTTGTACACTGACGTGTTATGACGAACTTTGTTATTCCATTGTAACAGTCCTATTGTCTGAATGCTATTACTGAGGGAATAAGTAGGTTTAACAAGATGACGTTATAAAAAACAATAATAATAGTTATTTTTGAAGTCCTAATTATTGGCAACACTGTATTTTAGCCTTCAGTTTAAATGATTTTATATAATTTTACAAAATATTTCATTTCATGTATTTGTTATATAGGCTTGTATTTTGTTCGTTGAGTCATATTTTCTTACAAAATGATTTACTTATAACCAATTTTAAAATATAACGGCACTTAATGAATATTCTCCCTGATCTTATTTAATTTTTTTAATGATCTTTATGTAGTGCTTAAGTTGTCTCAAATATTTTAGCATCAACATAAATTTTGCGTTTCATTTACAATATTTTAGAAATACAGGAAGACTACCTTTAGTTCGCTTTGTCAAGGACAATTCGCATAAGATATAAATTCGAATATATAAACATCTCAAGGTTTATTAATCTTGTGTATCTCTAAAACTAATCATGTTAGTATTCGTTTGTGGCGTTCAATTAAAAATTTAAATTTAATATAGTTAATTTGATATTATTAGCAATAATTCTTCTATAACTGTTTATTTGGTTAGACTTATCTCTAACCTCGATTTCGACAGTACACTGACAGATAGTTGTTGATATTGAAGCTAAGCTGAGCTAAGATAAAAAATTATTTTATTTCTTATATGATTGAATCTACAACATGGGTTTATAACCTTTTCATTTATTAATTTCAGATAGTATATTAAAAAACGATAAAGAGAAACTATTGTTTTAAATACGAATATAAAGGAAACGTATGAATGTTAACAATGATTTATATTTATCAAATATTGACTTAATTAAAATCTATAATGACCAACTTAACTTGTTTAACTACTATGTTAAACAATGTAACTTAACACGTGCATGTTACTAAGTAGCATTCGTAAACTTGTTTCAATGTGTTATGCAGTACTTTTAACAAGAACTATTATAGTTGAGTTAATGCTGTAATGTTAAAAAAAAAACATTTTTCAATAGCGATTGTTTGTTAGAGTTGGCTTCATCTCACGACGGAGTCTGTATTCCTGCATTCTCCTTCTACTTTTTTTTTATTGAACGAAGCGATAAAACCAGCGAGTCCTCTTCCTAATCATAAAATATACATCTACCCATAACAACGTGGCGGTAGTTAGGAAGATATACACTCCGCCACATTGTGCTCGTCGCCCTGTGAGATAAGATGGAAGACGGTGTCGTTACTCCAGTAATTTCACTAACTACAACGTCTTTCAATCCGGAAGACAGAAATGTTTGCACGGTACTCTTTGGTGGCCGAAATAAGAATTACAGTGGTACACGGTAACAGAGACCTATCATGAGTAGGCTCTATTCTGGATATTGTAACTTCTAGAAGATCGCAGCACTTCACTTGGTTTGTGATAATACTTAACCATCGCGATTTCGGTCTTCCCTATATAATTGAATGAAAGAATTCACGAAGGAACGAATGTATGGCGGAATTAATAAATGAATGAATGCGATTGGATGAGAGTTTTTATTGCTTCAAAGATAGTTATATCGCATGTCTTTAAAAATAATATATACACAATTATTTAAAGAATATTTTGGATTTCTGTTCTACTGTAAAATAATCTAATATACTTGTAAAACATTTCTTGACATGTTTTGTTTCGTAATTTTTAATAGAATAAAAATTGAATTGCAGGTGTAGGCTTTATATCCCGAAAAACCGCAAACTCTTTGTCACCTGTATGCGTACTCACCAAAAATGACGACGGATCGTACACCTTGGCCATGTTGACAGCTCTGCGAAATGTCTACACCACTTTCAACCTAGAAGAAGAGTTCGAGGAGGAGAGGGCCGATGGAACTAAGGTTTTTTTGTTTATGTACAATCGACGAAAACTAGACTCCAATTTTATATAGTGTTAAGTGATGATGTGGTTGTGGATAGTGAAGCGTGGTCTGCAACAAGATTTTCATACATTGTCAACTGGAATATGTTAAAGCATATTTTCAATTTTAATCGGTGCGGGTTCAAAAACCTTCCATAAACCAAACTAAACAACATGTGGTCTTGGAATCGAACCACAGATCTCCATATTACAACGCAAGACTTTAGCCAGTGTGCCACGGAGGTAGTTCAAATTCATTGTCAACGTCGTATGTTAATGTAATAACATATTTATTTCTTTTATATAAATTACAATATTTATCTTTTCCCGTTAATTTAAAGTATCTTCATAATCAAATCCTCCTCAAAACATGCAAATGGAAACACTTAATAAAAACCAAACTTTTAATAAAGGTCTTTTCACAAAATCAAACGAATAGACAATGAACGGAAACAGAAAAAAGGCAACTAAAACGCCATTCAATTCAGCCGTGATTTTTAACAAAACATGTAATAACTAATATTCATACTAAACTAAAACAAGAAATATATTTTTAGGTTAAATCAACAATGATAATTGATGGAAACAAGTTAATACAGACTCAAGTAGAAAATAATGGAAGAAAATCCACGCACGTTAGAGAATTTACATCAAAAACATTGACAGTGGTTAGTATTTTTTTTTAAACCAGTTGAGACACTTGTCAACCGCCTCTGGTGGCAAAACGACAAACTATGGACTACTTAATCACTCAAGAATCTTACATTGGAACAGATCGCGCCTGAACAAAATAAATACATATGTGTATAGTAGATTACTGTCTCTTCACACTGCTAGCGAGATTCCCTCTTTACTAGTTCTTTCGTTTTATGAAGATGTTGAGCGCTTGAAAGTCATAACGACTCTTGCAGCTCATCTGATACTGGGCTCGTGAACCCGGATCCACGGCCTGTTTTTACTAATTCTGTCATAACGACAAGAGCTTTCAAATATAATAATCTTAATAACTATTGAAATAAAACCTTAGTAACTAGTGACAAAATCCAACATGTTAAATCGATTTTTTTATTAATATTTAATATCTAAATGAATAAGCTGTATAATATATATATATATAGTATAAGCTGTGCAAATTTGCTATAAATATTCAATAAGGCGTTATATTTATGTTTAAGAGTCGTGACATTACCTAATAGACGTCCACAGTTCGACATGATCTCCATCATCAACGAACGATGTTTGTTTGGTAGACGAAAAAGTTGACCGACGATCTAGTGATGCTCGTAGAATAGTGTTAAATGTGACAAAATGCTAGACAACATAAGAGCAGTGTTATTAATATAAATTTTAAAATTATCTCCGTATTATTATGTTAATAATTGACAGTTCTACAAACACATTTTTGCGTTGTTTTTCAGATTTCTACTGCAGAGGGATGGAACGGCAAATGTGTTAGAGTGTATGAAGTAGTAGAATAATATTATTTTAAATTGAAATGTCTAATTATTTATGTGACGGATATATATTTTTATTCTTATAAATATTAATCTCAACTAATTCATACAATTCATTAATAATTCTATCTAACAATAAAAGAAAAGCCTCAGGTCATCCCCGTCCGGCAGAGTACGGAGCAAACTAACGATGACGAGGGTTATACTTTGTACCGTGTAGTTGCCGGCTTTGGAGTTCCGGGTATCTTTCGATAGTTTTTTGGAAATATCTCTATAAAGTTTAAGCGCACCCGGATTTCAAGAACTTAAAGTTTCCACCACAAACGGTTAAAATATGAAATCCCCGCTAAGGCATTCAAACTTGCTCCGCTTGAGATCCTCCGCGTGGTTTTCGGCCCCACCAGCAGCAATCTAATTAATACAATATTTTAAAACTTTTTATCTAAAATATAAATGTTTGATGTGCATCAATTCACTGAGATTACTCGGTATTTCTCAAGTAAATCAATTGTAGGCGTTATAAATTTATAAAAGTTAAATACATGATAAGCTACAATGAATTTTAATTAAACAAAATCTTAAATTCTCATATTATTTACTTTAAACATATCTCGACCGAGAATGTAATAAAACACTTGTCATTAAGGTAAAGTAAGTAAATGTATTTTTTTTAATGAGACATATAAACTGGTAGATTTTAAATGTTACATGAGTTTCCTTTATCTTTAAAAATTCGTAAACTGTTTTTTTTTAATATCCAAACACAGCGGTACTTAAAATATAAACAGTGTAAAATGTGTAGTAAATGATTCAGTTAATATACCATCTGAAATCTCTATGATTGTTTTTTTTTTTAATAACGTGGGGGAAATACCTGCGCACACCCGTCCTCGCAGGGGCAAGGACAGATTATGTCGGACTTGCTCTGACTAAACCCCCCACGATGTTTCAACTCGTCACCTAATGACGGGATTACGAGAATGCTTACGCACCATCCGTGATCCCGTCGGCGCTGGCTGCTTTCGCAGCCCCACCTTGAGAGGGAGGGATGAACCTTCCCTTTCCAGGGCGCGCCGGAACATGCAGCGCCCCCCCACCTCGGACTTCTGCAGTCGTCCACAAGTCATGCGACCCACGGGAGAGAACTCTCACGACTCCCCGCAACGGAGAGATGTTGGGCCAGCCGCCACCAGTTAACGGCCGCAGAGGATAGGGAGAACGGCGCATCGCAATACCGACACTCCACTTCCCCCGCGGTCCCACCGCCGCCGCATCCGCAGTGCGACACCGTTTGGTCGCAGAGGGTACTCCCTCCGCGACCCCGCCTTGGTTGCAGAGGGCAGTATGAAACCACCCCTGCAGCTGGCCGCAAAGGGCAGCATAAAGCCGCCCCTGCCGCCCCCGGCCGCTCCGGTGAGGTCCACTTATCCAACCGGTGCTCGAATCTGGAGCGGCCGCTTCGGTCGGCCCTTCGCCGCGGGCCGGCCGGGTGGGTTCCACTTCACTTCACCGTGTGTCGGTCCACGGTTACTAAGCCTCTCCGCCACGACAAGGCGGGAACCCGTTGGGGGGTTCATTGGACATCGGTTTAGTCAAGTTTGTATAATATTAACTTTACCAATTGCTGACAACGAATAATATTTTTTCTATATACTATTATAAATATTCTTAATATTAAATCTATTTAACACATAATTTTAAAATCCATCTTGTTTTGTCCATCTATAAGTAAAGATGCAATGAGCAAGCCATATGTACCAATGTTAGTATAAACTTGGTTTTATACTGAAATCTCTCTTGATGATCCTAAATAAGCAAAATATTGAAGATTTAAACATCGAAAATAACTTATCGAAATAAAATTCAAGTAACAGTGACGATGCAAGTTAATGGATCACTCACCTATAGATATAATCACAAAATCATATATTTTAACGTTATTATAGGATATTAAAATTTTAACGTTTTTATATAATTATTTAAAAACAAAGTTAGAAGCAAACATTAGCATATTTAAGCCAAATGAAAAATAATCGTATTTTGAAATAATTATACGTACCCAATGTTTCTTTAACAAGTAACTGTTTACGCATTGAGTAACATGTAATGAACATAAAATATATATATATATATAAATGTAAAAAAAATTATAGTGCATTATAAAAAATTACACCTCTATGATAAAGGTTGCTGTTATTTTTTACTGCACGAGGCGATGAGACCAGCAGGAGGTTAAACTGGTGGTAAGTTATACCCCTGACTAACAGGTTACAGCTGATTAGGATATAGGTACAGTATACAATTATACTGCACCACATTGTTCTGAGATCTTTAATTTCAACAGCCACAACGCCATTCAAACCAGAAACAAAGTATGCATGCTACTGATTGACGGAAAAATGTATGAAGGTGATGCCTATCTAGAAAATCTACAGTAATGGAGACTTATTATTAGTAAGACTTCCCCCAAATACCTCCACAAAGTTCATTGAAGGGAATTGGTCCTTAGCCGCTGGCCCAGTGCGGGTTGGTGGGTGGTCAGAGCCTGGTCTGTGCAGGGTACATCGCGTGCAGTTCAGGTTGACTTGGGCTCCGTAAGATGTTTGGTAGAGCTCCTTGCACTCCAAAAATAACCTTTCATAAAAGTAACTGACAGATAATACCGTAATGTGAATTATTTAAAATTTATACAAATAATATCGTAACAATTGTGTAAAATATTTCACATTTTTTATACAAATCCTTTTGAAGTTTGTTACTCTCGAAGATAAAACTTCAATATCTTCTACAAATGTTTCATGAAACGTCCAAGATACTCGTATATCATTTAACAGATCCAGCCAAAGGTAAGTAACGACTATTTTTTTTATTATATCTTTATCAAGTGAAGATAATGCGAGTACTTATCATTGGATTAATTCTACCAAGGTATAACATGTACTATCGAGAGATATAGAGGAGTAGCAGATATAAAATAATACTATCAGTCATAAATTTCAAATTTAAGTGATACACAGCGTAAACGATATGGCTGATGATGTTAAGACGATAATTTAATTAATGAAACACTGCCTTGAAACTACTTTTTTCTCTGATGATGTTGTGCTGGTAGTCATTTCGACTCTTACAGTTCATATGATGCTGGGCTACTACCTTTTATTACAAGGTTTAATTTATATACGTTCTTATACTGGTGGTAGGTCTCTGTTGCCGGAGACCGTCTAGGTAGTTACCACCGCAGCGCCTAACAGTATCCAGAAATTACTGTCTTCCGATTTGAAGGGAAATTACTGTTGTAACGAAACTCATCTTATGTCTCAGGCGACGAGCGCAATGTGGTGCAGTTTATATCATCCGAACTGGCGCCACTTTCGTTATTCATTTTTGACGCCATTAAAATGTAATGCAATTCTAAATCGTTGATTTGATAAAAAACAACGTTGTTCTTCAGACAATACAGAATTTAGGTAAAACGAAAAAAAGCATAAATGTTGCAATATCATTACATCGATACCTATACGGAAATATTTATAAATACCGATTATCGGAGATTTACACTATTCCTTAGTTGATCGGCATTGTGGAATAAGGAAAACCGAAAATGGCTTTTGTGGGAAAATTGTATGCACACGACAGAGATGAGAATTTCGATGCATTCGTCGACAGTTTGGGTAAATATTTAAATATTTTCTGTTGCATAGCATACTTTTTTAAATATATTGTACCTGCTTTGAATTTTTATTGTTTTTATTCATATTTTTTACTCATCTGGTCATTGACAAATTGTTAACTCAATTTTTAACCGTACGTATGTATTGCATTGTATTTTTTCTAGAATGTTCATACTCACATGTTAAGGATAAGATACGGTTAGGATTATGCTATATTATTTTTCCTAAGTTATACCTTTTTTCTTGTTTGAGAGGAGATCCTCTACCTCACTAGGTTTGACTGGCAGGGAATACTATTCATGGAAATGCAGAGCACGGACTTAATCCGTCCTCTGCATTTTTTTTAACATTATTCAAAGACTAATGCAATGATAAGTAAAACAAAGGTCATAAATTGTTAAAATTTGTTTTTTATCTATATATATATTTAAGGTTAAAATTAGTTGTTGGTTCTTTTAATTTTTTTATATTTCAAATCCATCTTGTTTCTTTCGCATTGTCCACTTGTATTTTTGTGTACGTGTACTGAATGATTTTTTTTTTGTAAATAATGTTAATTAGGACTTTTCATTTAGTATATTATCATTATGTTCGGGTAGTATTAGGTACGGGCACTTTAATTATCTATTTAAACCGATTAATATTCATTGATTTGATATTACTGACTGTTTACAATCAAGCGGCTCCAGTGCTTTGTTACTACGCCGGAGGTGTAAAAACAAAGATTATTTTGAAATTAAGATTTTAATAGTTTAATTTTAATAATAATAAACTATTCCTGCATAATAAAAAAATGAATATATTAGTAGCATATCAGTTAACAAATAATTTTGATAACACGAATATATTTTATTTCGGTATCGATGTCAATGTTGGAGCAGGGTAATGTTTAAATTTTAAATAATATTAGTATCAATTTCAAAACAATTAAAATTTATTTTTGCCACCCCTGCTCAATGAAATAGGATAAAATTGAATACGGTAGTCGACATAAAGGTATTTGGGGCTTCAAATGCAAAATCCATCCATTGTATCGGTAGAATGTTTTATCGGAAAAATACGAATATTATTGAAATATCCGTATTTTTCATTTTCATCATTAATTTTAAAGGCACATATATATATGACTATAAATTAATATTATTATTTTTTACTTTTTAACCGTTCACATTATTGTGATAACATTGTAAAGTCGTAACAAATTGTTTTGTAATTAAAGTGACACAATAGTGAAGTTATTAATATTAGGTTCTTATATATGAAATTAGCGTTTTGTCGTACTGACCACTTCGATCTGAAATATCACTTCTTTGGTTAAGAATTCCAAATTTAAATTTATAAATTCATTTAGCTGCTACATTTGAGTTATGAAAACAGCCATTCATTTGTTTTTTCCTCATTATTTTTTTCTTTGGCGTCGCTTATTAACGCACAACGGAAAACATGAAGTATCGGTATATTTACGAGTACGAGTTCTATCTTTGCACCAGTGCTGCAGAAACAGTTCGAAGGATTAATGATGTGTACAGCGCTGGTGTCGCAAAAGAAAGCACGATACGTTTTCGGTTTCAACGTTTTCGTTCTGGAAATTTCGACCTTCAGAACCAATCCCGTGGACGGCCGGAAACCAAAGTGGAAAATGAAGAATTAAAAGCTATTGTAGAAGCGATCCATCACAAAGCACTTTAGAGATAGCTGAAGGCTTCGGCGTCAGTGATAAAACTGTATTAATCCACTTAAAGCAAATCGGGAAAGTAAAAAAATTTTAACGATGGGTACTTCATGAATTGAATGAATGGAACTTGCAAACACGCGTCGGCTGCTATGTTACTTTGCTCAACCGACACAATAATCAAAGGAATTTAAATCGAATCATTACTTGTGATGAAAAGTGGATACTGTACGATAATCGGAAGCGCACGTCGCAATGGCTTAACCCTTGAGAAACAACCAAACTCTGCCCTAAACGAAAATTGACTCGGAAGAATTTGTTTGGCGGACTAGCGCCGATGTCGTTCACTACAGCTTTCTAAAATCTGGTCAAACGATTACGGCAGATATCTATTGTCAGCAACTGCAAACAATGAAGGAAGAACTAGCTGCTAAACAACAGAGATTGGTCAATCGCTCTAGGCCCCTGTTGCTTCACGACCACGCAAGACCACACACTGCACAACAAAAAACCACTATGTTAGATGAGCTACAATGGGAACGTCTGCGACATCCAGCGTACTCCCCGGACCTAGCCCCAACAGACTACCATTTTTTCCGGAATTTGGACAACTTCTTATAAGGAAAAAAATTCAACTCCGATGTGGCAGTCCAAACCGCCTTCAAAGAGTTTATTGATTATTACCCCCATGGTTTTTTTAGTAAAGAGATTAATTAAATGTATATTACAAAAAAAAATGACTTTATATTCATCCCGTACAAAACGCCAATTTCATATGTAAGGACCTAATATTTATTAAATTGAATGTATCGAACAAGGTTAGTATTTTAATTCAATTCCTGGATATAGTATAGCCCGCTTCACATAGTATAATAGCTAACCTACTTAGGCCCTTAAGTCCTAAGTCTATTTTAATTATGAGTAATTTAAAAAGTATGCGAAGACCTATCAATTTTTTTTAAGCGTACCTGCGGAAAAGTTGAAGAAATTCAAACCAAAGCAGAAACTGGAAAAAAATGGTGACTAATTTACGCTTACCGCTGTATTCGACACCGAAACTAAACAAGTCAACTTCAAAATCGGAGAGGAGTTTGAAGAAAATTCGATTCCTGGATATCCTGTGAGTGTATACTCCATCCTTTACATTTTAATAGTTATTTTTTTTTTTCATTCCACAAAGTGACGACAGCAAAACGTTCACAAGACAGTGATACGTCTGCCCATAATATGGTGCTAGTTAGGATGGTATACACTGCATCAAATTGAGTTCGTCGCCTTGAGGCATAGGTTGTTAAGCCTTGTTAACCCAGTAACTTTATTAGTTACAACTCCCATCAATCCGGAACACAGTAATATTTGCAAAATACTTTTTGGTGGCAGAAATAGAAGCTGCGGTACCTACCTAGACGGTCTCTGGTAATAGAGACAGAAGGGTTTGAAAGGTGTTGTAGATAGTGCAATTACCAGGGTTACGAGACCTAACATTTTATTTCTCAACTAGCGCCATATTGTTATGCCCTGTATCATCGCTTCGTCGTATAAATAAGTCTTTAAGTTTATAAACTTAAAAAAGTAAACTAAGATGTACTTACTATCCAATAAAGTAAAGAGAAAAACTAGGCTTCACAGTCTATACATGTTGGAAGACAAGGTAATGTTGCAAATTAAAAAAATTTAATTATTGTAAATTTTACTTATGTTATACCAAAATATTTTTTTTTTATGTGAAACAATTATATTGAAATATAGTTATTATAGATCTGATAAAAGAAACAAATGGTCTTCTGTGTACTTTTTTTAACTTTATGCTCTGTACCTTCTGTGCCTCAGGTGGGTTTGTTGCATCTATGTCAGTAACGAAAAAAACTAGAAACCGTTATTTAATATAAAATTTTCATTATCTTTAATTGTTATGAAATAATACATGGAATATTCACATTTCAGTCAAAGACGATATTCACGTTAGATGGCAACACACTCACCGAAGTCCAAACATATGACATTGATGGCAACATTATAACAACCAAGAGAGAGTATTTCGACGATAAACTAATAGTGGAAGATTTAAATGATAAACTTCATTTGAGTGTATCCGTTTGATTACTTGTTTGTAAGAATGTTTGCGTGTGAACGCGCGTATATGTATGTAACTTGAAAACGTATTACATAATGACGGTAAGTTCTGCTTTAAGTTGATAAAACGTTTGAAGCTCCTATCGTTTTACCCATATTTAGAAATAAACTTACCAATTTAATCAATATAGTACTAATTTAGCAACAGTCAAAGCATAGTTGTGTACCTTTTGAGTAACTTGAGAGATTAATATTTAGATAGGTTTAGGGAGCCAAGGCGCAGGCAGTGCTTATTTACCTGTGCGGACCGCACGCCTCTGATATACTGGAAATATTCAGAGATTTACTGACTCATCACGAGATCTCTAAAACTATTAGACGTAAAGACTTTAAACTTGATAGAAATATTACTTTTACTAATTAGAGTTCAACTAAGAATGGATTTTACAAAATTCCTTCCCCAAAGGAAGTTGCGGGAGTGTTACACCCAGCACAACGGGCGAGGAACAGCTAGCTAAAGTATATATATTTGTATAGTTATATAGTTTTATACAAATTTTTTTTTCATAAAATATTGTTTTTTTTTCAGACGCTGACGAAGAACAACTGGGACGGCAAAGCTGTCAGATATTACAAAGCTGAGCTTTAGATAATTCATGAAAGCTATTAAACAGTAGGCGATGTAAATACATTTATATAACGAATACCCTTGTTTTTTTTTCTCATGATTCATTGTCTTAACACATTATTCGTAAAGAGACCTTTTGCACTAAAATTCAACCAAAAATCATCTGCGCCATCATTAGCAAACTACTTCGGATACTCTCGTTGAATATAAAATTCATTTAAAACGTTGCTTTTATTAAAACTAAGTTTTTATCAATTAAAATGGAGAGTTTGATAAACCTAAATTTTTACAAACTAATTTATGCGTATATCATCCGATTAACAGATGACAAGTCTTCGCGAGGGGCGTAAGGGTGTCATCTCACCTGCTAATTAACAAACGAGGCTCTGGCCCAAAACCCCTCATATAAAACCCTACCCAATCGATGTGTGAATCTTTGAGGGAGGCCTATGTCCAGCAGTGGATGTCTATCGGCTGATGATGATGACGATGAAGCTTTCGCTGTATTGTATTTCTCCCAATGGGTATAACGTTAATTAGTTTTTCTGTTAAGTTAAAGTACATTAAGAAAGACCTTTCAAAAAATCATGAGCAACAATTTTACGTTTGACGATCCTAAAATTAGTCTTCATTTAAAATAAAGGGAACAAATAGGAGAATGGTATACAAGGACCTTGTTTAAGTACTAAATCATTGTATTATTTTCTAATAAATTTCACTTGATTTTACACAGCTATGCCACCCGAGAGGAATGCCAGTTTTAAGCAATTCAAGCCTTCGCAGAAGTTGGAAAAGAACGGCGACATTTATACATTACACGCTTTCACTCCTAATGACAGTAAACAAGTTTCTTTTAAGCTTGGAGAAGAATTTGACGAGCAACTTTCTACAGTACGCGTTGTAAGTATACCATTTTTTTTTCTACGTCATAACTATGTATCCCTGCTACAAACAAACACCGCTAAGTATGTTTAAACTCATCCATGTAATAGTACTTGTTAAGTAACGACAAGAAAAAGGAAATTCCTGTAGGTCTTAAACAATTCGCACTTTTACGTTGGGAAGATAAGAATTGAATTTGCTATATATAATTTAATTTAATAATAAAATAAATAATTTCTGTTAAAGATGAAGTTTCTATTACAGTATCTTATCAGTTCGGTGAAGGTATTGTTATGAATCCAATACATTATCATGTTTCATTTAAACTTTTGTATGTTCTTCTAGTCAAAGTCAATATTTACTCTCGATGGCAACACGCTCGTGGCAATCCAGAAGTTTGAAGATGGCTACGTTTTAACAACTAAGAGGGAGTACTTCGAGGATAAATTAATAGTGGTAAGATGTGTGGTTTAACGGTTTTATCTCTGAAGCTATGAGGGCACAGTTACATCTGCTCCACCACACGACAAAGACCATTAAATATATGAGGATATGATCTCTATTGAATTTTAGTTTGCGGGTAAGGAAAATATTTTGGGTAACCTAAATTACACACAGAATAACAGCTTCGATAATAGTCGTCCGGTCAGCGTCATGAAATGACCTTGATTCTCTATTTGTAGGAGCAAATCTCGTGTCTTAGTTATACTCTATGCCATATATTGTATATACATTTAAATGTTAATACTTAGTATGTAAATTATATATGTATTGTATGCAGTGTACTGCCTATCATTAATACAATGTATATATATATAATAAATATATATGTATGTATTACAACACTTCAGACAAGTGAGGTAACAGTTGCTGCTAAATAAAATAAAAATGTTACAGGAAGTTTTGTGTCCTGGGTTTCCTCGATACAGGTATAGCCTAGTGAGAAATCCAGAGGTTAAAATCAAGAGAAATGATATCTTTTGCAAATTAGTTACAACTACATAGAAATATATTTGTAATTTCTGTAAAATTTGCTGAAATAAATAAAGTTTTCATTTTATTTCATATGACTATATCCGCAAATACATTGAAATTATTTTTATATAATAATTTATGAATTATTTATTTTTCTTTTTATTATTTCGCAGTTATTTTAATATAATAATAGCAGTATATTATTGTATTTTGAAATTATATTATAAAAATGTAATAAATCTTTATTTAACATTTCAGACACTGACAAGCAACAAATGGGACGGCAAAGCTGTGAGATACTATAAATTACAAAATTAAATTATTTGTTATTGTATTTCCTAATATAATAAATGAAAGATTTTTAAGATATACCGTGAATTTTACTTCCATTACCATTAAATACAAAAATACTTCACTTACAAACACTACAAAATCTCGGAAGTAACCACTACTACATGCAAATAAGAGGTTGTTTCTCTGGATTTCATATTTAACGTTTACATTTTAAAACCGTAATTTTCGTATAATTTTATTATTAATATTATATATATTCAGTGATTCATTGACTCATCAAGATCTCCGAAACTGTTAGACGAAGACTCTAAATTTGGTAGAGATATTGGTTCTGCCATTTAGAGTTCAGGTATGAATAGATTATACAAAATTATTTCCCCAAAGACAGTTGAGGGGGTGTTACACAGAGCAAAGCGGGCGGGGAACAGCTAGCTACCACACCGATCGCCAACCTTCACTAATTGGAATGGCACTTTAAGAAGAAGAAACTACCGAGAACTTAAGTAGAAACGCATATGAGACGTAGTTTGAGAATATTAAATGTAATTCATTTCCAAGGCTTTTTAGATCACATGAGATAAATGTGAGAGTATGTATGATCAAAGTCAAAACATTGAACTTGTTATCGTTTGACACTTACTGAACCGTATATAAATAGCACTTTAATTAAATTGTAAATTTACATGTAATGTAAACAAATTTTTAATGAAGCCGTTGTTTGAATTATTCATTTACAATCGAAAATATTTAAGTAGAAAAAAAAATTGTATATATAATGGAAAATGGATTTTCTTTATTCGCTTATCGCGAGAAAACTAATAGACGTATGTACACAGGAACATGACCATTCCACGCGGAATGATTTGTAGATGATCACCATCTATCTACAAATGCATTAATACATACACCAACAATTATATAAATACCGATAAATGAACAATGAGCACGCAATTTCACATAGTGTTAAGTGACGTAGACGCTGAGGATGGTGAAGTACGCTTGACTAGGATACGTCGACTCTCATACGTTCATAGTTGGAAAAAAAATGCTGTTATGACAGTAGATTTACAATACGAAGAGGGTAGCCAACCAGGTGGGTTCTAAAAAATCTTACCACCGACTAAACATCAAAACATGTAACCTTAGAATTGAACCAGGCCCTCCGTGTTACAAAGTAAACACTTAGGACACGACATAAAAACGTATTATAATATTAGCTACCCGAATTTGTCTTTTAAAGATCTTCAAGTGCAAACATCAAGAACGACTCAATGTCGCAAGGAGACAGCGACTCAGATAACCGTGTGATTACAAAACACTAATAAATGATTTATCATTTGCGTTAATATAAATTTAAAACGAAAGGTGACATAATCAGCAGCTAAAAGTCACACTTTCCTTATCTGTTATAATGTAATTACGCGAAATAAAACAATAATTTAGATCAACATTTTTGATTTACAAAAGTAGGAACAAAATCATATTGGATATGTCAAGGATTTGCTTTGTTTTCTAATGTTTAATGTAATAATTTTAGGCGAACGTTTTTTCTTTGGTCTATTAAGTATTTAACTATTAGTACTAGCAATTCCCCGCTCACAATACTAGCTGTGATATAGACATAGATTTGAAATTTAGACTTGAAATTTGTTTGAAATATGTCCCTCGGGGTCCCTTCCCATTATTAACCCCTCGTAACTTCCTTTAGGTAAGGTATTTTGCAAAATCCATTGTTAGCTGACATTTAATGGAAGACCCCCCAACGGGTTCCCGCCTTGTCGTGGCGGAGGGGTTTAGTAACTGTGGACTGACACGGTGAAGCGAAGTGGAACCCACCCGGCCCTCCCGCGGCGAAGGGCCCACCGAAGGGGCTGCTCCAGGTTCGAGCACCGGTTGGATAACTGGAGCTCACCGGAGCGGCCGGAGGCCGCAGGAGCGGTTTACGCTGCCCTTTGCAGCCGACTGCAGAGGCGCTACTACTCCTTGCAGTCGAGGTGGAGTCGTGGAGGGAGTACCCTCTGCGATTAACCGGTGTCGCACCGGCGATGCGGAGGCGGTGGGGCCGAGGGGAAAGAGGAGTATCCGTATTGCGATGCGCTGTTCTCCCTATCCTCCGCGACCGTTAACGAGTGGCGGCGGGTCCAACATCTCTCCGCCGCGGGGAGCCGGAGAGGTTTTTCTCCCGTGGCTCTTATGGCCTCTGGGCGACTGCAGGAGGCCGAGGATGGGGCGCGCTGCATGTTCCGGCGCGCCCTGGAAAGGTAGGGGTTGTCTCTCTCTCCCGAGGTGGGGTTGCGAAGGAGGCCAGCGCCGGCAAGATCGCGGTTGTGAGCGAAAGCCTTCCCGTGACCCTGCCATCAGGCGATGAGGCGCAACATCGTTGGGGTTTTAGTCGGTGCAAGTCCGACATAACCTGTCTTTGCCTCCGCGAGGACGAGTATGCGCAGGTCTTTCCCCACGTAAAAAAAAGAAGACCTATAATGGAAGAAGCAATATCTCTACCAAATTTTGAGTCTTCACGTCTAATAGTTTTGAAGATATGGTGATGAGTCAATGAATCTCAGGATATCTCTTGAATAATTAAAAAAAAAATAGTATATCAATAATTTCAGATGGAATACAAGTTGGCACTAAATTTACTATTTGCTTGTAAGTCTACTTTATCCGAAGAAATCGCATCTTTAACCTCTACAGATAAGAACAAAATGCTCCTAAATGCACTGTCATAACAATAACACTTAAGCGAAATTATATATAAATACCGTTCGACAGCGAATGAAATTATTCCTTAGTACAGCATCGTTCGCAGTTCTACTAAACAAAAATCCGAAATGTCTTTCTTCGGCAAAGCTTACTCCCATGAAAAAGATGAGAACTATGAAGCGTACATCGACAGTTTGGGTAAATTTTTTTTTATATATATTACAATACAGAGATTTATTGACTTATCAAGAGATCTCCTAAACCATTAGATGTAAAGACCCAAAATTTGATAGAGATATTTGCTTCTGCCATTTAGAAGTCAACTAAGAATGAATTTTACAAAATTCCTTCCACAAATGGAATTGCAGGAATATCAATAATGGGAAGGTCCTCTTGGTTGCCGCCGGGTGGAAATATTTTTGAAGTTTCAATGCTAAATTTCAAATTTAACTGTATATTACGGAGTATTATATAAAGAAACAAAGTGGATTTTAAACAATAATTCAATAACAGAAAACTCCTATTGTTTTAATCTTATCGTGCATTGAAAGTTATATATAATTAGCTGACGTTTGTTGTTCGAAGTAATTATCAAATAATTTAAGAGGGTTTTTAATATAATTGTATTTTATATGCATAGTTCGAAAATTATCATAAAATAATCCTGTTACAACATTGATATGAAATAATACAGATTTAATGTTATGGGATACCATTGATAATTGCAATTTTAGAGCAAATTTTTTTTTATGTTATCTGTACATTTATTAAAATATCCAAGACAAATTATTTATAAATATTTTATAATTGTAACAGGCTCAAATGGTAATGATAACATTTTGATATTATATGCAGGCATGCCACAGGAACGTGCAGCAATATTCAAGTATTTCAAGCCTGTGCAAAAGTTGGAAAAGAATGGCGACAATTATATTTTGTACGCCAACTCTCCTAGTGAGAATAAGCAAGTTTCTTTCAGGCTAGGTGAAGAGTTTGATGAAGTACTGTCTCCGAAATATGTTGTGAGTATTATAACTGTTTTTATCAATAGTGAAAAACTATGAGGACTAAAAAGTAGGCATCGGAATGACATGAAAATAAATTACTTCACGTGTCTCATATTTTAATTTTTAGGTTTAAAACAATTCAATATATTCATGTTCATGGTTTCAGGCGAAGACATTGTTTACGCTCGATGGCAACGTACTTCAACAAGTGCAAAAGTTCCCGGATGGTTTGGTTTTAAACGTTAAGAGGGAGTATTTCGACGATAAATTAATAGTGGTAAGTTTATGTTTATATAACCTAAATTTATTAAAGTTTTGTAATAAGTTATGTTGATATACCAATTATTTTTGACATGAAAGGGTTATCGAAGCAAAGTTCGGGTTTGCGCTAAATTAATACTGCGGGGAAAGCGTATGCATATGCGCAATACGAGGCTTTAGAAAGCGTTTATTTTTATACATTAAACAGATATCTTATAAGATAAAAGCAAAGTTATGGAAGATCGGTAGACATTTTGCTGGATGGCTCTTTGCCAGGTTAACTATCGATCTAGTAAAGGACATGGGAAACCATTGATTTCGGCCAGCAATGGTCTGGTTGGTGTAGAAATCTTTAAAAAAGGCCTATGTCTAGCAATAGACGTCTATCGAATGATAATTCATGATAATAGTAACGTCATGACGAATACTTAGCAGTTATTAAACACATCTAATCCTAGCATCCAATCCTAGCGTTCAAGAGACAAGCATTATTCCCATAATATTTATTATTCAAGTGGTAAAAGAAAATAAAAAAAATATGATAATAATGTTTGAAAAATTATTTATGTATAATTTACTTATTATATGTAAAAGAAATGACTGTCATTATTTCAGACGCTGTCTAACAACAAATGGGGCGGCAAAGCTGTCAGATATTACAAATTGAAAAATTAATGTCTTTTTTATAATTATTCCTGAAGAATAAAATAAACAATTGAATGATCTTTAATTGGTTTTATTTAGTAATTATAAATCGTTAGGTATTGGAAAATTACGGCTTGAACAACGGCTTTTTACCAACAAACACTGGCTATGAAAGGGTAATATTAATAAACAGTTCTGAAAATAGACATAAACTATGTTATTTCAACGTCAATAAAAAAATTAGAATTAAATTATTAGCCTTCTTTAATACTTTGCACAAAGATTAGAGAAAAAAATTAAAAAAGGAAAGAGTCTTCATGAAATTTTATATTATATTTACATTTAACTATGATATATATAGATATGATATAATTATAAGATGAATGAAGGTGGTTTTTGTAAACCATTATGTATCAGTTTTATGATCTAACATTGTATTTAAATAAGTACAGGAAATGATTATAAATTATGTAAAGGTGTTATTTTGTAGTGCAAAGTAACACAAAGGCTTTTTAGTTTGATGATTAATGGTAATGTATTAGTTGTCATTTTATTAACTATATTAACAATAGCATTCATTAAATCGGAAAAAGAGGTATATTTGTACATGAGTTGTGAGTGGTAATCTTTTTTTTCTTTAATAGACTATCGCTTGACTACGAGCCGATCTAATGATAAGTTGTGATGTATTTAAGATGGTTAAGTGAATTAGTCTAAGAGAAGTCCATTTATTCTTATTTATTTATTTATTTATTGATACACCAACAGCATAACATATCATATACTATCTTACGTTCTAGGTATAGTGTACAATATTAAATATGTATGCCTGTTATAGGCGCACACAGCTTTGACCATAGTTTGGACTTAAAAATATTAATATGAAAAAGAAACTTGTAGTCTACAATTAATTAAAATATGCAATTGAATTTTGAACAAATATCAGTTTCCAAACAATCAGCAGTTAGGTATAGCATGGTGCCTACATTCAACACAGTGACATCTCGCAGAAACCACATTCAATAAATAAGCATTAAATATCAGCGAGGTGATGTAGCAACTTATCTTTGAAAACATTTCTAGAATCGCTGAAAATGTCTAATTCGGGTATCTTGGCATTAAATGTATTATAAGCATTGCACATTCTGGCTATCGGGTGGTGTATTCCAAGATTTGTTCTGTACTGTGGAAGACTAAAAATGTTGGTTATTGGACGACGAGGGTAATAGTGGGGTACTCTAATATTGATACTCCCAAGTATAGGAGGTGATTTAATTTTTCCGTTTAGAACCTTGTGGAGGAACATTAGGTCAGAAATTATCCGACGATTGTGTAGAGTAGTCATTTTAAAGAACTGTAAACGACTGTCGTAAGTGCCTTTGTATGAAAATCCGGTTGTCTTGTAGGCTAAGTATCTGGTGTATGCACGTTGAATACCCTCCAATCGTTGTGATGATGTACTATACACTGGATTCCACACTATAGACCTCGCAGCTCACGCTAGAAACAAATGACACTAGATTTGTAACCACGGGGCGACCGCTTCTGAATCCGTGTTGGTGTTCCGATAAAGCATCATCTGCCTGTTTATATAATATTGGATAAATTAGGGACTCGAATAATTTTAAAAAGCGAGATAATATTGAGATTGGTCTGTAATTTTTTACTTTTGTGTTGTTACCCTTTTTATATATAGGGACAATTCTAGCTTTTTTCCACTCATTTGGGAATTGACCAGTGCATAAGGAAAGGTTAAATATTAATGTTAGTGGCAATGCAATAGCAGACGTGCATCTTCTAACGAACAAAGGCGGTATATTATCCGGTCCAGCGCCCTTGTGTACATTGATACGTTTAATAGCCTTCAGGACCATATTTTCTGTAAGTATTAGTTGTGTATGATCATTAAATTTCGTAAGGTTAACTATATCTGTACCATTCGTGATAACATTACAAGTATAAACGGAAGAAAAGTAGTCAGCAAAAAGATTGGCTATTTCAATTCCCGTGGTGGCATTAGCGTCATTCATGCTCATAGTCGCCGGAAATGTAGAGAGATTGTTCCGTTGTTCCTTTATATATCGCCGGAATAATTTTGGTCTGTCAGTCAGAATAAGTCTGATTCAATTTGATGTTTATAATAACGGACGGACTCTTGATCGTGTTAGTTTATTACATCTAGCGCGCAGTATTCGTATTCCAATTTATCGCGTGGGTTGCCGAATTTACGAAAATGTTGGCGGACATGGTTTTTTTCTTTTAGAAGTTTTATAATGTGCTTGTTAAGTCAACGAGGATATATCGAATGTTTAAGTTTGCGCTTTGGTGTGTATTTCTCTATTTTATCAAATAAGTTATCGTAAAATGTTGAAACCATATTATTGACGTCGCAATCCTTAAATATTTTAACCCAGTCGATAGACTTCAAATCCTCTATTGTGCCATTATAATTAGCTCTATGAAAATCGAAACATTCGCGGTTTTCCGGTTTCAGACAGTTTGGGTCTATACAAGTGCAAGATGGTATAGATAACAGAATACTGGGGTGATATTCGTCCAGTCTACTTAAGTGACCCATTGGGGCTGAAATAGAACATCCTTCCAAATTCGATAAAGCAAGATCTAAGATGTTTCCGTTACAGTTAACTATATTATTGCACTGATACAAGTTGTTCAGTGTCATAAAAACTACCAACGAATATCCCAAACTTTTTTCGTAATTGGTAGGTATCATATAGCTGTAATTATTCGCGGGAATCCAGTTAATGAAATTTAAATTGAAATCGCCCAGTATGACTACTGCATCAGTGCAGTTCATGACGGCGTCCACGTTGTCCAAGAATAACTGTTGCGTTTCCAGTTTGGTAGGCGGTGGCAGGTATACAGCACATAACGATACGGATCGTGGGTGACCGTCGATATTCAATTTAATGTTAACCCATAAGTCCTCACATGTACTTTCCCAATGATGAACACGGCAGGATGGGATATCTCGAGGCACAGCTATCATGACTCCTCCTCCATCCTTTTTAGATCCTTTAACATATTGGCGATCCCTACGATATACCACGTAGCGCGAGTCAATAAATTCACTGTCGGAGAATTTTGAATTTAGCCAGGTCTCGGTAAAAACAATAATCTTATAGTCGCGGATAAGGATGTTATGTAATATATCATTAGTCTTCGTTCTAATACCTCGGGTGTTTTGATAGTAAATATTGAATTTTATAACAATACTTCAAAACTTTAGTTAAATATTTACACTTATTTGATCAGGTTGAGGTTATCTGTATTCCGAATGAGTATGAAATCACTGTGCTCGTCTTTCCTTACAAAAATTCTACCATTCCGGACCCATGTAAACTTATAGTTATATTCACTTGCTTTTTTTCTAGTTGCGGCATGTAACGCTTTATTTGTTGGCGCTAAGTGTTCGCTCATGAATATAGGTTTGCGTACGTCGCCTAACCCTATATGTTGAGTGCTCAGCTTATTATTAGGGTGCTTCCGATTAAATTTAGCCACTGCGGCCAAGATTTCATCACGTTGGCGAGGGGTGCGTAGTTTGAATATCACTGCACGTGGTCTGTCGGTGTTCCTATTCAATTTTGCCACGCGAGTAGCGTAGAGAATATCGTCTTTGACAATGTTTGCGTTAACAGTTTTAATTATTTGTTCGAATCTGTTTATCAAATTTTCATTTCGGTTCTTTGGTATTCCGTTAACCTCGATGTTACTTTCCCTCGTATTCTGCTCTAATAAATTGAGGCGATTAGATAAATCAGTAACAGCGCCGTGCAACTTAATGTTATCACTTTGCAGACCTTTTATTATTTCAGTCTTCTCTTCCAACGTTGACTTCATTGATTCGTACTGATTGTTGTAGAAGGTCATGGATTCCTGCATATCCACAAACTGTTGTTTTGATTTCTGTAATTCTTTTGTGACTAATTCCTTAATAGTAATATGCAGGGTGTTAGATAGTTCCTGCTTAAGAATAGATCTAAGTTTTTCTTCTGTAACATAATCATCGTGACGCCGTGTTGAAGGTGCATTATGGAATTTGGCTACGGATTCGCCAGTCTGCTGAGTGTATTTTGTGTGTTGTTTTTCTTCATTTTGCAGCGATGGTGAGGTCTGTTTTTTGTAATTATCCTTGTGATTGCGGATAGCCGTCGAGCTGGGTTTATTAGGTGCCATTGTGCTAATTGATTCCGCGCTCTGTGGGCGCAAGAAAGACGAAAAAAAAGAAAGATAATAATATACACAATGGTATTTCTCTCTTCCCTCACTTCTGCTGTACTATTTTGCCAGGCGGCTCATATATTCGTTTGGTAAAAGATCGACTACTGATAATGGGTGGTATTTTATAATTCTACTTTACTATATTATCGACAATAATATGTAAAGATTTGCACTGCTTCGAGTTAGTTAATTCTTGATAGAAGAAACTATACAAATGTTGTTACTTTTAACTCAAACACTACCATCTCAAGGGTAACCCTTTTGAAAATTATCAGTCAGCATAGATATAAATACAGAAATAACCTGACTCCTATTACCCTTCGGCGTCGCGACAATCTAATTAAAATTACTGCATATCTTGCTTGTAACATACTTCAGTTAAATTTATTACTTTTGGCATATTAATTGCAACTAAGTTATGTTATCTGTCCGATAGAGTTTATCTCCTCACGGGCCGTGTACACAGTGATATGAATTTAGTTTGTGTTTTTATTTATCTTTCTCATAACATTTTTAAATTTTAAAGTTCAATATAATGTTTGCTATATAGGTGTTGTGATAAATAATATTAAACTTTTTAATTTCATTTATAATAATTCTAGTTATGATAAATAATTTATTATTTCATGTTGTTATTCTTATCAATAATTAATAATGGTCTAACAGGAGATTATCAAATAAATGTGACGATAATAATGTTAAACAAGTCAATAGTTATTAAGAATTAGAAAAAATCGTATCACAAATACTTTTGCTATGATATAATGATCTAGTTAAAAAAAAATATTTGCTGTGTATTGTATTTTATTTCATATTATTCATAAATTCATATATCCAAAGATCTTTTTGATAAAGAGTACTCGAGGTGTATTATAGAATGATCTGTAAAGATTTTCTTTACGAGTTACGGCGTGGAGATTTTCTCAAACAAAAATAACATAAATCACAATAATATAGTAATCATTTCAACATCATAGAAATATTAAAATAATAGTGTAAAAAACTTCATCATAAAAAAATACATGTACGGTAAATTTTTTCTTAAATAGATACAATGATTCCAAAGATGTTGTCTTTAAGAATTTCATAGAAGAATATTAGATATTAAATTATATTACATATGCCTGAGCCATAAGATGTTGAGTCTTGAAACTCTAATAAATAAATACTAGCTCTACATTGCACTTCAAACCGGAACACAGTAATATTTGCACACTACTGTTCGGTCGCAGAAATAGGAGCTGAGGTGGTACCTACCAAGACGGTCACCGGTAACAGAGATCTACCACAAGTAAAGGTAACTAGAGAGGATAGTACTATATACAGCACCACATTGCGCTTGTCGCTTTGAAACATAAGATATTAAGCCTTGTAACTCTTGAATTTCACTACCTACAGCGCCCCTCGAACCGGAACACGGTAATGTTTACACATGAATGTAATTACTGGCGCAGATGTAGGAGCTGCGGTGGTACCTACTTAGTCTCCGACGATATAGACCTACCATAAGTGTAGGTTAGATTCATATTAATCTAACGCTATTAGAAATATTTCATTAGTAGGTGATCTATTTTTTGAATATGTAAAAATAAGTTAATGTCGTAACGGGAAAGGTTTTCGTATGATAAACAACGTAGCAAAAATAATACTTTTAATCAGCTTTTATTAAATTTAAGTGTGACTTTGTTCGAAACTTCGCACTTACCTTATCTTTATGAATATTATCATATTCTTGAAATATAGAGATTTAGCCAACGTTGTTGATTAATAATTTTAAGTTCAATATAAAATTTTCCTTGTTTTTTTTGTTATCTTTTCGTTAAGAGTTTCATCCTGTAAAGGCGGTAACTTAGGTTTCTCTATGTACGATTTGAATTTGCGTGATTTCGATCGCCACTAACATAAATTTTTTTTGATCTTTGTGGAGGTATTTATCCAGCAATAGACGTTTAACTGATGATGACGATGATGATGAAAAATTATCCTTTACGATGACATGCTAATCGCATTTATAGATAGTCTGGGTGGATTATGAAAATCTATACATACGAGATTTCCACTTATGTCGAGACTCGTCGCTATATTTCTGGAACTATGAGGCCTAGACACTTGAAATTTGGTAGGATTATTTCTTTTACTGAGTATAGGTTAGCTAAGAACAGATTTTAACGTATTACTTCATCAAAGGGAGTTGCGGAGGTGTTACGGTTAGCAAAGCGCGCAGAAAATAGCTTATATAAATCCCTGCTTACATTATATAGGGTGTCCCGTGGCTGATTTAGGATTTGAAATTCAAATATTTTTCTAACGGTTGCGCGGGGGATCGGGGAGGGGTTACAGTTTGGCGCGGCATTTGTGCGGAATGGTCAGTCACGATGTCGCAGTGGACTAGTCTTTCTTTCTGTCAATGGAATAATGGACCGTTTTTCTTTGAAAATTCTTGTGGAGCAACCGTAACTGTTGATGGTGATGTCTATCGCGACATGCTTAATGAAGTTTATACAGAAAATAAGTGAACATCCATCGAACAGCTCTCACACGTGGTTTCAACAAGATGGCGCCACGCCTCACACAGCAAGAACCACCATGAGCCTCGTTACTCAGAATACTCTCGAAAGATTCCGCGAGTATGTACGTTTCGATGGAAAACATTTGGACGGAGAGATCTTCAAAAAATAAAATCCGCATGTCTTGTCTTTCTTTTTATGACAAATATATGTTTATTTTAAAATTTTAATATCCTTTAGGAATATCCTTTAAGAAATCCTAAATCTGCCACGGGACACTCTATACTAATAACAATATTGTAACAAAAATATTATCAAAAATTATTACACTCTTTAACATAAATTTTAAAAGGAATGATATTTGCCTATTACTTTCAAAATACTTATTGATTAATAATTAGTAACAAGAAAATTTTAATTTAATCTAAATTTGCAAGTGTCGTATTATTCACCCAATTTCGAAGTATCACAGCTTTAAGTTGAAAAGATAAGATAAGTCTAAATTTACTACTGTACCACGATTGTAATATACCTACATGATATTGAATATAATCGTACCTCAACGTAAAATTACGTTATTATTAACTTGTGCTTTGTTGCGGACTACTCCAAGAGCAATAATCAAAATGGTTATTTTGGGCCAGTCGTACACTCACGAGAAAGATGAAAATTTTGAAGCATACATCGACAGCTTGGGTGAATATTTAGATATAATTAGAATTAGATTATATTTTTAATGCTATGAAATGTTTCAGTCTATTACATTAAAACATAACTAAATATATAAGGCCTGTATTCATTCATATACCATAATTCTTGAATAGGTTGTCTACAAAAAAAAAATTGAGACTCTTTCAGCTAGTTGATGTTTAGGGGATAATCTATAGAAATAAATGAAAATGGCTTTATATTTAATGTACGTGTGTATTGTACTAACGCTAATATTTTTAAAACTTGTTTGGGTGGTAGACATCACCGCGAACATTACTGTGGTCTGGTTTGAAGGGTGCCGTAGCTAATGTGTTCTTCAACCCGAAACACAGTAATGTTTGCATACTGCTGTTTGGCGGCAAAAATAGTCGCTCCGGTGGTACCTACCTAGACGGTCTCCGGCAACGGAGACCTACCACCAGTACATTAACAGCAAATTTTTGTCTAACCATGTATACCATACCATATGTACATAGATAAATAGTAACTGTTATGGATGTAGCATTAGTTACTCGTAAGCTTAAACTTAGTAAGCATTCTGCCAACATAGAAATAGCAGAATGAAAAAATATTTTATTAATAACCTCGTAAATCATTAAAACGTTATGGGTTTAGTATGTAATGAAGTCCATCTTTTTTGTGATGTAAACAATGATTTTGTGAATCAGAGTAATAGTCATCATTTTGCTGCATTTTAGACTATATTTTAGTATGACAAACGTTATCTAAAAATATAAAACATCTGTATGTTAAATAAACATACTTAATGTGTAACTTGCAAAGTGGTTAGAATGTAATATAAATTTATTGTTATTAATATTCTTTGTAATCATGTAATAAAATGCAATTTAGAATTAGTACGATAACACAAAATCTCGTATGAATTACATCAAGGTATGCCAAAAGAGCGAGCTGCATTCTTCAAGATATTCAAACCCGTGCAGAAGTTGGACAAGAGTGGTGACACTTACACATTGTTCGCCAACGATCCTAATGAGAACAAACAAGTCTCTTTCAAAGTCGGACAGGAGTTTGATGAAGTACTGTCCTCGAAGTATATTGTGAGTGTTTTATTATGTTTCGTTAAGCATAAGCTTCGACTCATGTATATAATCCACACAATATATATATATAATTACATAATGATCAAAAAGAATGTTCATTTGATTTTATATCATAGCTATGATACTTTGAATTGTTACTTATAACATTTTTTATTTGTTTGTTATATCAACTATTTTAATTTGTCATGGTTTAAGCCAAAGACAAAGTTTTCAATTGATGGCAACACACTAAACCAAGTGCAAAAGTTTCCCGATGGCACCATTTTAAATACCAAGAGGGAATACTTCGATGATAAATTGATTGTGGTAAGACTTTTATTTAAATTCAATTCTCTTCAGAGTGCTCGTTTGTCTCATAACACAAAAGTGACCGGTTCGACACGCCTGGTACAAGGTCACATGTAGTCGAGGATAAAACATTGCAAAGGCATATGTACTTGCCTACATATGTTTAATTTTTATTCTGATAAACAAAATGAAACAGCAATCCTTTTTTCATCCTTAAATAAATGATTACTCTTTAAATAAACATAATGATGCCGCCAGTACACAAGTACACTTTTATTTTCAGACGCTGACCAATAACAAATGGAACGGTACAGCAGTCAGATACTACAAAAGACAATAATTAAGATTTCTCACGATGTTTCTTCATATATATATATATCGAATAAAGGATTGCAATAAACAATATCAATGTAGTTTTTTTAACTCTTTAACCTATGATATCTTAGTGAAACAAATATAGTGATAAGATACAGATTCCTTACATGATAAAGAAATCGTAGCAATATGAGAAATTCTGTATAAACTATAGATATACAGAAATATAAGTTGTTTATATCTAAGACCTTGAGATAAACTTTAAACGTATTTGATAAAAAATTAAACCACAATATCATGTAGAAATAAATAAGTTTCATGTGTATTTGCAAATGTTATTTTCTTTCAAGCTTTGAACTAAAGATTTTTCAAAAAACATGCAATTTTTAAACTGTGTCTGCTAGTTCTAGCTAACCTCTAAAACTTTTGTACTGATTTTAATGGTACTTTTGCTGTCACATAGCTAATGTTATAAAGAATAATTGAGCTGAATAATAAATTTTCTAACTAAAATTTATTATGTTTAAAAATTAATACATTTCCGTGAGGATCAAATTATTCAAGTAACTGCGAAATATAATCAAATTTAGTAGTTAGTTTTATTGATACGAAGCAGACAACAAAAAGAACAACAGAAGGTCTTGCCGGCAGCCAATATTTGCAGCAACTGGCAACACCTGGAGAAAACCGCCGAAAAAATAAACGCAATTAGTTTAAGATTGCTTAAACTTTCAGAAGAACGCTTAAATTTTAAATTAGATGAAAACTTTAGTAATAAAATATCAACTGTAATTATACACTAGTAAAATAATAAAAAATTGCTGTCATGAAATAAGACCTTAAACTTTTCTTTCTTTTCTTTAACTTCTTATTTATATTTTTTTAGTATAATGTACAGCTGTAACACCAAGGGCATCTTGACAAGCGTGTTATTGACCCTGGACAACATTTAATAATATTAAAGGTTATACACTCACAGGAAGTCTCAGGAGTTAAGTTGTACAAAAAAAAAACTGATTGATTTATATTTTAAGGCATTAAAGAAATAAAAATGTCTTTATTAACATTAATTTGTTTATAATGTATTTATTAAGTCGGTTAGTCAAAACACTTACGGCTGGTAGTAAAACGGAACTGGAATCCAAGTTACGTTATCTTAATAATACTGAATCTAAATGCTGAATAAATTCAACTAGCCGAACTGTATGCACGCTATAGTAATAACTTAATAATAGTATAAGTATATACTTAATAAATTCTTCTACTATAAATTATTGAAAAATATTTTTTTTTAATATTTCTTGACATCTTTTTGTCGAAGTTGGACTCTTGAAAAGAAGTCAGAGTTAAGTTTGTTATATACTGACTGAAATCCTCTTAGCGTTCTTTCTACATTGCATTAGGATGAGATTCGGAATCTCTTACCGTCTCTTGGCCTATAGACTATTGAAGGGTTCTTCTTAGCCCTCTCACTGTGCTATGACATACACGAGATCAGTTCGCTTTTGCCAGTCCGTCTCAGGCTCGCTTACTAGTCCCCAACCATGAGGCAAGAGACCCTATGGGTGTTTTTCTACGACAAACTGGGCTCTCCTTAATCCCACCCTTACTATATTTATATTATTTTGTCGGTGAAGTCTGAGCTATACAAACCCCAGAGAGCCGCCGTGCACCACAGCATTGTTAACGATAAACATTAGCGAAACGGTGAAAGTAAAATTAAGTTTTTAATATTTGTTATGAAACAATTTTTTTTTTATAATAAACACGGAAATATTTTATTTTATTATATTATATGTGTTATTAACATCCAAATTATTATGCTATGTCGGAATCTTCCTCATCGTTATTTACATATTTGTCGCAGACACAAGATTCACTAAGGAATAATGTAACAAACAACGTCAACGACCTTCGAACTGAACAAAAGCGTGCAAGGTTATCACAACAAACAAATGAGTTTTAATGGTTTTGCTAAGATGATGCCTGATGTTAAAAAATGACTAGTGTAAAATTAACTGCCTAATTAAAAAGTAATAGTCAATCATTACATTATCATTATTTTTATCAATAATGTCATTGCACGCGCGCACCTTTACCTAAGAGTGTTAAATTTTATTGTTGTTTGAACGGAGCAAATTCACAATTATAACTATAACTATAACCATGACTATAGAACTACTTTTACTGATGGTAGTTCTCTAGGTAGGTACCACTGCAGCGCCTATTTCTGCCGCCAAACAGTACTGTGCAAATATATTACTGTGCTTGTAAATCTTATGTCCCAAAGTTACGAGCGCAATGTGGTCCAGCGTACATCATCCTAACTAGCGCCACGATATTACGGGCATGCGTATCGCTTATCATCAGATGAACGTTTCGCTCGTCTTATCGCTTCATAGAATAAAAAAAAAACTACATGATGTTACCTTGAAATTACTTTGCAACCCGTTAAGGTGACATTAAGAATACTATTAACTAAGAAATTTAACCGCCCTAACAAATATAAAGATCAAATACGACACAGCCGATTGCAAGTTACGATGCCAAGATCACTCTCATGTATCACACACAGATAACATTCTTCTCTATGGATAAAATTCCAAAGATTTTTAAAATTGGTACTTTGATCACAAACCATCATCTAAATATTCATATTAATGAAGTAAAAAAGTGTAATTAAACAAAGACACAACTCTTATTTTACCAATTGTATAGGTGGTTAAATATAACTTCGTATAATACTCTCAATGAATTAAAACTTAGCTAATTGACACAATTTTTTTTTACTGATAGCTATCGCCAAGCATTATGTAGTATCTTTAATAATTCAAATTTGAAATATAGATTTGGACAGAATTATTTTTTTATAATAGTATAATATTTTTAGCGGTGACGTAATAATAATTATCATTATCATAAAAGTATGTCGTTTCTTGATAATTGCTCCGTCTCTGTTCGTGTTATTTGTTTAAATGTCCAATTATTTCTACGAGGCTTGTTCAATATATGCATAGGTGGTTTGTCTTCAATTTATTTTTATTATCAATATTACTAGATAAAACTTTACACACGAGGTTCACCCGCTAACATTTTTTATATCTCATTATATTCTAAATGAAAATTCAGAGCAATTATCGTCTGAAGTTTAGTTTATGATAGTAGATCTCTAAAGCCGAAGACCGTCTAGGTAGTTATGACCGCAGCTCCTATTTCTGCCTCCAAAGAGTATTGTGCAAGCATTACTGTGTTAAATTTTGATGGTCGGTGTAGCTAGTGAAATTACTAGGATAATAAGGATTAACATGTTATGCCTCATGCCGGTAAGCATGTTGTGGTGCAGTGTATGTATCTGCGTCTCTCACCTTCAGATGAACGTTTTGCTCGACTAATCACTTCTACGAATAAAAAAGTAATATGTTGTATAAAGAAAAGTTTATCAAATGCCGTAAAAAAATATAAAAAATGTGATCATGTGTCTACGTTTCGTTCACAGTTAAAGTGGTTACCCATCCGTCAGCGGCGAAGCCTGCTTCCTCTGAACACCGTATTTTCTATTTTGACTTATTGCCATCTCTTTATTTTATTTCCTGTTTTAAGTATTTAGGTACTAACCACGGCAAAGATCTTCGCTCCTCTAATAACCCGCTTCTTTTTTGCTCTTCTCACACCTCTGATATTGTTCACTCTTCTTTTTCTATTCAGTCTTTTCTTCTCTGGAATGCACTCCTTCTAAATATAAGAATAGTAACTAATCGGTGTACTTTTAAGCAGAAAGTACGGGAAATTCTCCTCAATGAAATTAGGACTAAGTCTACCTTGAAATAATTTTTAATATTTATTTATTATCATGTGTGTGTTTATATATATGTGTTTATATGAGTTTTTGTATGTGTATATTTGTCTATTATACTTGTATTTATTTGATGCACTTACCTCATCATCTCTGCATTACCCAAGGTAGACTGGAAGATAATGCCAATGGCATTAAGTTTACCTTTACATGATATGTATAAAGTTTAAAAAAAAACTCCACCTCCAACATCACAAGAATCATATATATGTACCAAATCAAATATATGTATAGTCTGTACCAACACAAACACAAGTTACCTAAAATTATTTAAAACAATTTTTAATTATAAAAATTATTGTTATATTTAAGTTACGCCTCAGCTATATAATAAATATATACAAGTCCATTTCGCTTCAAGAAGCGATTTCTAAGAAAACTCTTTATCTTATGTGGATAATATCCTTTTTTTAATATCTCAAGCGAAATCTTCTTAATAGATACTCTGCTTCTAGGGGGAATACAGAGCTACGTGGGGTTTCTACCCACTAAAATCGCTTCAGTGGTCTCATTGTGCATTAGGTGCATACATCCTGATATACATATAACACACGGAACGCACTGGTACCTCTCTGGACTCCGGCTAACACATTCCACAAAAAAGCAAAGTCATCCTTGGCACTCACGCTGTATTAAAGCATGTACAAGACCACCTTTCATTTGACGCTAAGGCAGGTTTATCAAGCTCTGAGGGCCCCCACCCTCAAGGCTCACTTACTCGACGACCCTTTTAGTTGCCTTGTACGACAGGCAGATAATACTTTAATCATACTCTTAATAGCCCGAGACTACAGGCTTGATGTGAATATTCTACTACATCGATCGGCGACAATAACCTCTTTTTATCGGCCATCAACATTTCTTAAATAGCTTTTTTATGTACGCTCTTATTTATATTATCCAATTAGAGAGTTTTGCCAAAAAATGCAATGATCAAATCGACGAAAATAAACATGTGTAATTTGTGGTTACACTAAATTTAATAAATATCTTATGACTAAACTTTTTCCTGTAAACTACTCACTGTACATGTGAGTAAATATATGCGATAATACAATGAACGTGAACAACAGTCATTGCTTAAATATATACCTACATGAAACTGAATATAAAGGCGGTACATCGTCGAATTGAAGCATTCTCTTATTGAACGTTGCAAAGTTTGTGCAAGAGCAAAAAAATGGTGTTCCAAGGAAAAACTTACGTGCACGAGAAAGATGAAAATTTCGAAGAGTACATCGACAATTTGGGTAAATATCACAGTAATAATTAACAAACATTTACTTAGGGTGTTTAAATATTGAGGAAGTTTGTTTGATTTCCTTATATTTAAGCTTTGAACTGGTTGCTGATTATCTTCGAACTAAAAGGCAACAATCTCATCATTTCGTTTTAACCGAAAAACTACTTTACTTTGATATTTTCGCTATAATAAATTTTGCTTTATTCCGATGGTCCGTTATATAAGTGGTTGAGTATTTTGTATAATAAGTTTCATCATATGCGCCTCCATTACCACTTACCATCATGTGAAATTAATTGCCAAGTCAACAGTTAACTACTATAGATATAAAAAAATTAAAAGACAATAGTTAACAAATAGTAAAAAATCAATTGTGCCTTTAAGGCGAAGTGAATAAATAATGTCCAATTTTATTTTTACTGTACTGGCTGTAGGTCTCCTCTTAGCCGGAAACCATTTAGATGAGTTCCATTGCAGTGCCTATTTCTGCTCCAACTAACAATTTTATGAAAAGTGAACAGTCTTCGGCAACTAATTAAATACGGAAGAGGAATCACAGTTAAAGTTAAACTACTTGGTAAACTTTTTTTTATATTATATGCAGGTATGCCAGCAGAGCGCGCTGCAATGTATAAGAAATTCAGACCGGTACAGAGGTTGGAGAAGAACGGTGACACTTTTACGTTGATCGCCGATGCTCCCGTTGAGAACAAACAAGTCGCTTTCAAACTCGGTAAAGAGTTTGATGAAGCACTGTCTCAGAAATATGTTGTGAGTATTATAAGATTTTATGTCATAGTACGCTTAATTCCCTTGAATATCAAAATTGAAGATATTAATCCACATTCTACAACTTCTCTATAACAATCATATAAATTTTTCATTCCCGTGGTTTCAGCCAAAGACAGTGTTTACTCTCGATGGTACCGTCCTTCAACAAGTTCAAAAGTTTGCTGATGGTTGCGTTTTAACAACGAAGAGGGAATACTTCGATGACAAATTAATAGTGGTAAGGTGTTTTAGTTTCAATTCAATTCAGTTTTATTCCAATTTTTATTAAGTATATACTTCTTATATAAATTAGCGCTTTCATGTTTCGTAGGGTTCTTTCAATTGTTTGTTATATACAAAAGTAATTCAAAGATTGTAAACCATACTAAAACATACTGTATTACGTATTGTTTTTTTTTTATTAACTTTATTGTATTTATTTACTGGATATTGCTTCGTCATTTGTAATTTTCCATTTTCGTAACTCGTTAAGTGACTTTGTTTTTGTTTTGAATTATAAAACTAATGTTTCCTAATATGATCGTGGATTGTCTTTTGTATATCATATAAACCCGGTGGTAGTTCACAGATAAACATAAAAAAATCTATTTAATAGCCAGTCAAAAATTTTATGTTGTAAGTGATTTTTTACAAGGTGGAAATAAAAGATGGAATGACTCATAAAAATCAATAGATCCTGTTAAAAAAAATCGCACAAACAATTTACTTTCATGTTTTGTTGCAAATTATGTTATTAAAATAACGATTTTTTTTTTTCAGACACTGACTTCTAACAAATGGGACGGCAAAGCTGTCAGATATTATAAAGTGAAAAATTAAGTTTTTAAATAAAAAATTTCAATGTATATTTCGACTTCGTTTTATTTTTTTAACTACTGTTGAGTATTTTGCACATCACGCGCATCGATAAGGCGAGTGACGTCAACCCGGGTTGGACGGGTTTGTTAATCTTATAAGACGCCGGACGCCCGTCTCGTGGCGATTACTCGTGCCAATCCGGAGTGCTCGATGCAGGGTACTAAGGTGTACGATATTGCACAAGCTCACTCGAAATTAAAACTCAAGACTTCTCACTACTGAACGTAAACGGAGCCGACCGATTTTGCCAATACAACCGAATTCTTCTATGTGATGTCTTCAATAAATTCCGTCGAGGCGTTGATGTCTATACTCGTTGTGTTCTTTAAGTGATGTTCGGTGTATCGGCGGTCGGTGGTCCATACTCGGCCACCCCGCCGGTTGCTCAGGTACATCGCGGCGTTACCGTAAAAAGAGCCTCTTGCGCCCTGGTAAAATACGGCTCTCGTAGAGTTTATTTTGTCTACGGTCGGCTCGATTTTGTCGTTACATTTATTTATTTAATAAATCTATAAAGGAATGCCTTAAACTTAACTATTCTATGACTTATTCTCTATCTATACACTTAACTTATTCTATGCTTAATCGATATTACGCGTCCGTATAAGCAAAATACCCGGTCGTGAACACAGATCGATACTGTTGATACGTAGTTGCGGAACGCAGGACGAGCGCGTATTCAGTTCTATAAATCTATAAGTCAACTCCGACGATTCTATTTCTATGAGACGATGCCGCTGTCGCCAACAACTACTTTGAGATATTTTTAACACTTCTCTGTATTTTGTCACAACAGGGTTTAAAATATTTCTCAACATCCCCAGTCCACCGTTCAGTGACAGAGTAGTGGTAATTAAAAAATATGTCCATCTTAGACAGATAGCAAAAGGGTCAGGATAACTTCAATCAGAAGAATGATAGACATATCAATTTAGATAAGGCAACATTTTAATATAATCTTATCGTAAATACTTTAATGCATGAAATATAAATACTAGACTGGTAATAAAAAATAGTGTGCAACCGTAATTATAGTGCATACTAAACAGGTTATATCACTTCGAGAAGGGGTTATCGTAAGTTGTATTTATACGTTATATATTGAAGAAGTTCTAATAACTTTTTTTAAGCTTAGCTTTTTACTGGCAAAGACAGCATTTAAGATCAATGTTACATTTTTAACATAAATATTTTTTACAGATTTTAATTTAATCGTTATCAATTAAATTCCTTCAAAAATTTACATGATTTATATTTTTACGTATTACGTTACTTGTAACTTTTGGACGATATTTTTTTTAAAGATTACAGGTATGATTTAATTACAAAGAAAGAATTTTTCGTAAAATTTTTTGTAATCTCGTTTAAAGCAATGATTCATATAAGTTGCTTATAATATTATGAATATAAAACTTCTGGTTTGTGCACGTTGCTGCTATCTAAAGCTGATAAAAAATTAGTGATGTCTCACATCTTCACTTATATAATCGAATGAAAACACGATAACATGTATATACAATCATATTAGACATGAACGATGTCCAAAGGCCAATTGACGATTATAGATATTACGCAACGTTAGTTCCTAACTTTACAGAAGAGGTAAGTATTAGTAAATATTAATAATGGTTAACGTGTATATAATTATAATACAAAAAGTCCTTTTCTTTAATTTAATAAAACAATAATTATGACATTAAAATTTGTGTAGAAATTAGTAAGTAATACAATCATCGAATTTTTTCCTAAAAAATCGGTAATTTTTTGAAAAGTATGTAAAAAATAAATAACTCCAGAATCATTGTTTTTGGATGGGGTATTCCATACATAGATAGATAGGATACGAGCTATACTTTAGCCCCTCCAGATCTTTTACACCTATTACCTTTCACCCTGTATAACTTACGACTCAGGAGTCGATCTAGGGACCTAGTTATTAAGAAAACGGCTGGCTACTGGTCTATTGAGGAAATTATTCTTTTCGTTTTATAGATAACATTAAGTTTGCACGTGTTACAACAAAACAAAAGGGCCAAATTAAGGGCATGCGCGGCGTCTACGTTTTTAAGTCTCTCAGTTTGATATTTCATGGTACTTCGTTTTATTACAAGTTTTTTTTTTAATAAATTTTAGAAACTTTATGTATGTGTATTTATGTACTTCTTATACCTTGTCGGATAGGTATTGAAGTCAGTAGGTTGTTATGTGCGGTCATTGGCTGCGGTTACCGCTCAACATTAAGCGGGCCTCATACCTGTTTGCCACCTAAGTGTTTTTTTTTTTTTTTTTTGTTTAAGTGGGGGAAATGCCTACGCATACTTGTCCTTGCGGGGGCAAGGACGAGTTATGTCGGACTTGCACCGACTAAAACCCCCACGATGTTCCGCCTCATCGCCACGATAGCAGGGTCACGGGAACGCTCGCACTCAACCGCGACCCTGCCGGCGCTGGCCGTTTGCGCAGCCCCACCTCTGGAGGGAGGGATGAACCCTCCCTTTCCAGGGCGCGCCGGAACATGCAGCGCGCCCCCTCCTCGACCTCATGCGTGTGCGCGCGACCGGTTCCCCCGAACCTGTCGCCCAGAGGCCACGGGAGCCACTGGAGAAAACCTCTCCCGGCTCCCCGCGGCAAAGAGATGTTAGGCCCGCCGCTACCTGTCAACGGCCGCGGAGGATAGGGAGAGCGGCGCATTTCAATACCGGCACTCCTCTTCCCCCGCGGTCCCACCGCCGCCGCATCGCCGGTGCGACACCGGTTGGCCGCAGAGGGTACACCCTCCGCGACCCCACCTCGGCTGCGAGGGGCGGTATGAAACCGCCCCTGCGGCCCCCGGCCGCTCCGGTGAGCTCCAGTTACCCCAACCGGTGCTCGAACCTGGAGCGGCCGCTTCGGCCAGCCCTTCGCCGCGGGCCGGCCGGATGGGTTCCACTTGGCTTCACCGTGTACCGGACCACGGTTACTAAGCCCCTCTGCCACGACAAGGCGAGAACCCGTTGGAGGGGCCACCTAAGTGGTATAAAAAAAAAGTTACAATTAAAATGTAAAAAACACGGGAAAAATTTAATTTTTTTTTGAAACTACTCGGGTATATAAAAAAAAGTAAAATTTTGTACGATGTTTTTGTCTATTTCGTTCATAAAATTTTATAACATTGCGTCAGTGGTAAAATAGTTGAACTACTTTTGTATTGGCTTGTTAGGGAGAGGCTTATGTCCAGCAGTGGACCTCTATCGGCTGATGTTAATGACGACGAATTTTGTTTTCTTCTATTTTTATCGTCAAGGGTATTATCATAACTGTCCTGAATTTAACACGATGTTGTGATTTATAACCTAACTCTTATACACAAGGTGAAAGGTAATAGGTGTAAAAGATCTGAAGAGGCTAAAATATAGCTCGTATCATATCTATGTATGGAATACCCCATCCGAAAACAATGGTTCTAGTGTTATAAATTTTTTAAATATTTTTCAAAAATTTCTCGATTTTCTAAGAAAAAATTTGATGATTTTATTTCTTATTTATTTCTACACAAATTTTATATAATAATTATTGGTTAATAAATGTTTTATTAAATTAATAATTACCACTTAGAGGCTAAATCTTTTAAATTAGATTCTTTGAAAGTCGTGACAGTAAAAATTAAAACATTTTACTTATATTTTCATTTAATCTTAAAACATTTTTATTTGTAAAAAATACCTATAAATCACATAAATAAGTACTCAACTTCAATACCTATCCGACAAGGTATAAGAAAGCATATAGTTTCTAAAATTTTGAAAAAAAAAAACACTTCACAAAACCAAGTATGATGAAATATCAAACTGTAAAGAAACAATAAACAAAAGAGTCAAATTAAGGGCCGGCCCAGCGTCTACTATTATGAGTCTAGACGAGAGTAGATTTTTCTCGCAGTAGACTTTTCCTCGCAGTAAACTTTTCCTCACAGTAAACTTTCCCTCGTAGAGTAAACTTTTCCTCGCAATAAACTTTTCCTGGCAGTAAACTTTTCTTCGCAGTAGACTATTCCTCGCAGAAAACTTTTCCTTGGAGTAAACTTTTTCCGCAGTAGACTTTTCCTGACAGTAAACTTTCCCTCGTAGTAAGCTTTTCCTCGCAGTAAACTTTTCCTGGCAGTAGGCTTTTCCTCGCAGTAGACTATTCCTCGCAGTAGACTTTGCTTCATAGTAAACTTTTCCTCGCAGAAAACTTTTCCTTGCAGTAAACTTTTTCCGCAGTAACTTTTCCTCGCAGTAAACTTTTCGTCGCAGTAGACTTTTCCTCGCAGTAAACTTTTCCCTGCAGTAGATTTTTCCTCTCAGTAGACTTTTCCTCGCAGTAAACTTTTCCTCGCAGTACACTTTTCCCTGCAATAGACTTTTCATGACAGTAGACTTTTCCTGACAGTACACTTTTCGTCGCAGTAAGCTTTTCCTTGCAGTAAACTTTTCCTCGCAGTAGACTTTTCCTCACAGTAAACTTTTCCTCGCAGTAAGCTTTTCCTTGCAGTAGACTTTTCCTCGCAGTAGACTTTTCCTAACAATAAACTTTTCATGGCAGTAAGCTTTTCCTTGCAGTAGACTTTTCCTCGCTATGACTTTTCCTCACAGTAAACTTTCCCTCGTAGTAAGCTTTTCCTCGCAGTAAACTTTTTCTGGCAGTAGACTTTTCCTCGCAATAAACTTTTCCTCACAGTAAAATTGCCCTCGTAGTAAGCTTTTTCTCGCAGTAAACTTTTCTTGGCAGTAGACTTTTCCTGACAGTAAACTTTTGGTCGTAGTATTCATTGCCTCGCAGTAGACTTTGCGTCATAGTAAACTTTTCCTGGCAGGAAGCTTTTCCTCGCAGTAAACTTTTCGTCGCAGTAGACTTTTCCTCGCAGTAAACTTTTCTCTGCAGTAGATTTTTCCTCGCAGTAAACTTTTCGTCGCAGTAGACTTTTCCTCGCAGTAAACTTTCCCTGCAGTAGATTTTTCCTCGCAGTAGACTTTTCCTCGCAGTAAACTTTTCCTCACAGTAAACTTTCCCTCGTAGTAAGCTTTTCCTCGCAGTAAACTTTTCCTGGCAATAGACTTTTCCTCGCAGTAGACTATTCCTCGCAGTAGACTTTGCTTCATAGTAAACTTTTCCTCGCAGAAAACTTTTCCTTGTAGTAAACTTTTACCGCAGTAGACTTTTCCTGACAGTAAACTTTTGGTCGTAGTATTCATTACCTTGCAGTAGACTTTGCGTCATAGTAAACTTTTCCTGGCAGTAAACTTTTCCTCGCCGTAAACTTTTCGTCGCAGTAGACTTTTTCTCGCAGTAAACTTTTCCCTGCAGTAGATTTTTCCTCTCAGTAGACTTTTCCTCGCAGTAAACTTTTCCTCGCAGTACACTTTTCCCTGCAATAGACTTTTCATGACAGTAGACTTTTCCTGACAGTACACTTTTCGTCGCAGTAAGCTTTTCCTTGCAGTAGACTTTTCCTCGCAGTAGACTTCTCCTGACAATAAACTTTCCTGGCAGTAAGCTTTTCCTTGCAGTAGACTTTTCCTCGCAGTAGACTTTTCCTCACAGTAAACTTTTCTTCGCAATAAACTTTTTCCGCGGTAGACTTTTCCTCACAGTAGACTTTGCCTCATAGTGAACTTTTCTGGCAGTAAACTTCACGGCAGTAAGCTTTTCCTCGCAGTAAACTATTCCCCGCAGTAAACTTTTCCTCGCAGTAAACTTTTCCTCGCAGCAAGCGTTTTCTGACAGTAGACTTTTTCCCGCAGTAACCTTTTCTTCGTAGTAAGTTTAACCTCGCAGTAAGCTTTTCCTAGCAGTAGACTTTTCGTCGCAGTAGACTTTTCCTCACAGTAAACTTTTCGGCAGTAGACTTTTCCTCACACTAAACTTTTCCTCGCAGTATACTTTCCTCGGAGTATACTTCCCTCGCAGTAGACTTTTTATCACAATAAACTTTTCCTCGCAGTAAACGTTCTACGCAGTATACTTTCCTCGCAGTACACTTTTCCTCGCAGTAGACTTTTCCTCGCAGTAAACTTTTCCTCGCAGTAGACTATTCCTTACAATAAACTTTTCCTCGCATTAAGCTTTTCCTCGCAGTAGACTTTTCACCACAGTTAACTTTTCCTCGCAGTAAACATTTCCTCGCAATAAACTTTTCTTCGCAATAGGCTTTTCCTCACGGTAGACTTTTCCTCGCAGTAAACTTACCTCGGAGCAAACTTTCCTCGTAGAAAACTTTTCCTCGCAGTAGACTTTTGGGGCCTGTGAGCTGTTCTTTTATTTTGTCACTAAAGATTTCATGTGACTCCATAAGTAATAATCGTAAGATGTTAAGCATAAGTTGCAATTGCGCAATAAATACCAGCGTATGTATGTCAAAATAATACTAATTATTTTTATTGCAAACAAATACAAAATTTTATAAAACAAATTAATTGGACAAACATGATTTGATAAGGAGAAAAGAATAATAATAATAATGGAGTAGATGTAACGTGGACAGACTCCAGTATTTTTTTATTTTTTTTTATTCTATCACACCTTTTTTACCAGTAGGAGTTGGCAGAGGCGAATAAACACCCACTTTTCGCCAGATGCGGTCGGATTAGGTCCCATGTAACAAGGGGCGAGCCTGTTGCCTCTTTATTTGAACCACCACACACAAACAAAGATAATTTCAGTATGCGGGTTTACTCACGTAGTTTTCCTTCACCGTTAAGTACGTGGTAATTGTAAAAATATGCACATTAGGCATTGAAAAATGCCTAAGAGGTGCATGTCCCGGCCGGGATTAGAACCCTCGTCATCTGATTGCGATATCTGAGTTCATTAGCTATTCAGCCACCACGACTCTAATCTTAGTGCCTATTCAAATAAGATAGAGAAATAAATGTTATGTCTTCTGATTATTTTTTTCTATGATATATACATATAAAGTTTTATTTTCATATTTGTATATAAACTAGGTGCTACGTTTAAATCGATAAAACTTGCAGTCGTATTTCGAAATTGATAAAAGTATGGAAATCTACAAAAAAATGAAGAAGTAAACATGATAAAAATTATCAAACACTGTAATTAGTCATTTTTATCACTTATTGTTGTATTTTCGATTACTATTTTTTATTTAATCGTTTATATTAGGCGTTAAAGTATGAAAATGACGATTTCTATTATTTCAGCCTTATTCACCTATGTAGGTGGTCTTCCAAGTAGTTCGTTCTTCAAGTCGAAGTTTCCATCACGAAAGCGTTTATACCAAGAATGCACGGTGCATTTATGAGCAATCTCCTCTTGAGACATTTTGCGAGCCGTTTCTGCTAGCGGTATTCAACAATGTCTTGGATTTTCGATGTATCCATCTTTTAGGTCTAGCCTGAATAAAAAAACAACATCACCAGTACACTTTTTTGTTAAATCAAAGTATTTATTACTATGCAACAGCAATTTCCTGCTTTAACCCGTGGTATTAATAAACAAATAAGAAACGTGTTGAAATTTGATAGTATATAAAAAATTACATAGTTATTATTAATTCAGGCTAATCTCAAATGATAAAATATTTTTTCGGTATCTATATCATAAAAATTAAAAAAAGTATGATTATTATGTTACAAATAAAGTTCGACTCTTATATATGTATCATAAATAATATAATAGCAAAAGTAGTATGAAAATGTTGAATTAGGTAAACAGTAGATTATATCTTTAAGGTTTAATCTTTATCTTTAATCAATTATATCACTTGCTAAGCAATGAAATAAATATCACGATTGGGGCTAAAGACATTAATTACATCGCGTAGTTCGACAATTTCGAATTTTTTATAAGGATTCAAAAAATAATAAAATGGCATTTTACGGTAAAATTTATTCTGTTAAAAGCGAAGAAAACTTTGAAGATTTCATTAAGGCTATGGGTAAGTCAGCATCAAGGTTTATAGTTTCCAAAGTTTTATCAATACTTAAAGACATGTTGGAACGTTATAAGAGTAAACAGCAAAGAAACCGGAATATAGTATTCAGAAATCCGGTACGGAACCATGGATATAAGATTTTTTAAAAATATTGTATTAATACAGTTTATTTAAAAGATCTGCCTGGTAGAGTCGCCTAACAATTTGATCTCATAGTGTAGCCACACCTACATTCGACTGTCATTTTTACCCAATTACTCCATTTGCATTCACCATATCAAAAGTCCTTCTGCTATTTCCTTATCAGAAATAGGTAGCGTTGAACTAATCTTTTAGTGAAGGTAAAGGAATATGATTAAAGGGTTTTTATCTGCTTTCTTCAGGATTTCCGGACGATAAAACAAACAACGTTCGCGAATATAAGCCGAAACAGAAAGTTGTGAAAGACGGTGACAATTATATCTTCACAATCTACGCGAAAACTGGTGAAAAGGTGTACACATGCAAATCTGGTGTAGAGTTTTCTGACACCTTTAGAGACTTGCCTGTAAGTTTCATTTCATTATATTTTTACAGTGAAGTGATTGCTTATATAATTTCTTAAACTACGTAGTCAATAATTTGCGGGAAACCAATTCTCTTTATGTTGAAGTAGCCAAAGGGAGTTATACACCTACTTGCTTTTTTTGTAATTACTTATAAAATAGAAGAAAAATTAATAATTTAGTTGGTAACAGTAATAAAAAAAGGCAACATGTTTGAGGGTGTTAAATAAAATAATGACTTTTGCACAAACTACCACTTAGTTACTTCATAATGCTATACATTATACCAATTAACCACCTTAGTGATTTTCCTTTTATCACTGGCCCCATTGCCATCCTGAAGACACGACTTTACTGACTGTAGTAACGTTTTCCAAAGAACCACGTTATAAATTAAAGCAGTTAAACCTGTAACTCTTCGTATTGAGAGCATCGCTATTTCCATATTGATTCATTGTAGATATATGACAATTTTTATTTGCACATTGATTTTTTTTTAAATGTAGGACAAGGAGTAGGAAGCATCGAGTTGTTTACTGGGAACTATAAATATTTTTTTTGACCAGTTACATTCGCTTGCTACGTTATTTTTTTTAAATAACAATTGTTAGGTGTGGTACGATGGCACATTATCGGATTAAATGATTACTGCTAACAACAGCAGTAATCATTGAACTTTATTATCAAAGTATAAATATGATTATAATCTATTATGATCAAATATTAATTTAAAATTTGTTCTTATTTATCTTTTATAAATCTTAGACTGCAAAATATACTAAAAAAAAAAAATATTTGAGCAACAGTTGACAATTTGTCGTATCAAATGTATTATATAATACAAAGTAATAAAAAATTCAAACTAAAAACTATTAATAAATATTTTTTTATTTTCTTATATTACAGGTTAAAGTCACAATAACTACAGAGGGAGAAAACAAGTTTACGCAAGTAGTCAAATTCGATATAGGTTTAACTTTAACTATCAAAAAAGAATATTTTGATGATAAGCTTTCAGAGGTAAGAAGTTGTCTCATATATCGTAGTAGTCTATTAATAAAAAAAATTTACTCGTACTCTATAAAAGGGAGCCGGATGATTTTATGTCTGTCTATATATTATATAACAGTTCTCTTGACAGCTGGGACTCGTGGGTCTCTTATAAGGAGTGTTAGGTCCATTAACCCACCACTGACTAAGTGTAGGATTTATGAAAGTCCATTTTTAAACTTGTCGGTTTTCTTTCACCTAAAACTCATGCTTAATGGTGATCGAACCCGCGTCTCTTCTTTTTCCTTTGTCACTACGTCAACCGTTGAAAGTCCACAGCTGGACATAGGTACCTTATGTATTCCACAAAACAAGACGAGTGTCTGCCACTGTGTTTTTTTTCCCTTCTGTGGCATCGATACATTCTAACTGGGTAATTTTTTTGTTAGATTTCACAATCGTACTTAATTTTAATAATAATCATCATCGGTTCAACCTATGGACAAAGGTATATATTTAAATAATCTGTACTCTTTCGGATGGGGATGACCCGGGGCTTTTCTTTTATTGTTAATAAGAAATATATTAAATTAATATGTTATATGAAATAGTTTATATATTTAAATCGGTTTTTTATTAACTTAGTTATTGCATGACTTTCCTGTATTGGCAGAATATCTCTGTATACGCTTCGTTCCAGATTCCATTAGTTGAATCTACTCTCGTAATGTTAACAAAATACCGAAAATGTTATTATTGGTTAAGTTCGACAATGTTTTAAAGAAAATAAGGATAAAAATAGATTATTAGAAAATAATCAATCTTGGTTTTTATGAATTCTCGTAAAAAAGTCTAGCGATATTATAATTAGCAAAGTAATGGTGATTGTTAAACTTTTTCTTTCAGGAAATAACTCACAACCTGTGGGATGGCGTCGCTCGCAGAATATATAAAGCAGAGTAATTTTTTTTAATAATTTTTCTATATATGTGAATACAACGGCAGTTGATATGGATTTTGAAATGCAAATAGGTCATTAAAATCTCTTAATTATTAAATATATTATTACCATTCATTTTGTTTCTTTTTTTTTCATTATGGTATTATAAATTGAAAATATTCTAAAATATACACACCACGAAGGTCATGAGGCAATAAAAACCTTGGAAAAATTTGACGCTATTTTAAATAGTAGCGTGGAAACATTACAGTGGACTGGTTTGAATAGTATCATTTGATCAGCAATCTTTGCAGTAACAGCACTTTAATGTATTGTCTTTAGGTGGGGAGTTCAATATCATAATACATAATTTTGTTTATACTTTAAACATTATATCCCCTGGAGTTAAAATCATTATATGGATTAAAATAAAAAAGATAAAACTTTCTGTACATGTTTTCAAGTTGCAATAGATTCACATAGATATAAATCACAGAACACACACATGGGATTATCCAGCTTTAATTCAAAATGAGCCAATGCACCACAAGCTTTACAAATGAGGTAATCATTAACTTCAATAGGTGTGAATGTCAATGAACATAACATATTTAAATGTCCATCTTCACACACCAAATTATTTAGTTGCTTGTCACAGCACTGACATGTGTATTTGTAATCTTTTTTTAATTTCAAAATATGAGGATCAAGCAATCCAGAAAGCTCCTTTTTATATTTATTACAGTAATATTCTAGATATGTTTTGGCATTGAAAATAGTCTCAGAGTCTATGCTATTTAAGTTGCAAATATTATCATATTTTTCATATATATTTTTGATAAGACTGCAAGCATAGCTTGCATGAATTTTTTCTTGTATAATTTTTAATGAAGTTTCCGGTAGCGATACTGAGGAGTTTTTGCAAACTTTTTCTAAATTGTTATACAGTATCAATAAAATGTAATAAACTTTCAATTTATAAATATCTGTATCACCTTCCTCAAATAACTGCTCATAATCTATATCTGGTAAAATTCTTGTCTTTGTAATTGTATACCTAAGCATTTCAATGTAATCCCAATAATTAGTCAATTTTTTGGTGTGATTACTTAAAAGTGCTGATATTTCTGATTCTTCGTTATCATCATTTCTCAAGAAAATTAGGTCAATTTTTAATGGCTCTTTTCGCCAAAGAACTTTTCTATCTATTAATGCCTGTGTACACAGGACACCATTAGTAGAAAATCCTAAAGCATGAAGTTCAGCCGTAGGATATGATTCTTTTATTTCCACCAAAGAGGTCAGTACTTTTAATGATGATGGACTGTATTGTACTTCAACTTTATACATTTTGTTATTAACTGTTGCCAAGTAAAATAAATTATTATGCTTTTTTATATCAGTTACCTTGTAATCATTAATATTTGCTATTTCTTGGGATTTCAATGTATAATATTTATCAAGCATTTGAACAATTAAGTGCCTATGTTTGCTATACAATAAAATTATATGTTCTTCATAAACAATGTAGTTAAAGTGTTTTGCTATCATTCTGTCATTGTATATCCATAATTCATGTTTACTTAAAGATTTAATTGAATTTTTTTCTATGACACATTCATGAAAATACACTTTACCTAATATGTTACACATTATTATCAAGAATTTATTATCTCGTAATGACACCCATGTTACATCATTTATTTCAATTTTATCTACTTTTATATACCCAATTACTTCTGTGTTTACTCTTAATTCTATAAACTTTAACAACCAAAATAAAATTAGGCCACATTTTTGAGCTGTCACAAAATAACATGAACCATCATTATTAATTTTATCAGACCAACACATAGCAATTGTTGCTAAAAAGTGTGCTAACTCTTGTAACTCCTTGGAGCTCTTTGGAAATTTTCGTGAATCCATTAATGATAAATGGTTTAAATTGCTTTTAACTAATGAAGATATATTTAAAACGCTGGTCCATTTCAATCTAATTTGTCCAAAAATTTCAACACACCCAACATTTGTTAAAATAGCAATAGAACTTTCCATGTTTCCAATAAAACCGAACGGTGACCATTTAAAGTTAGCAATGTTTGTCATTTCATTCAAGAGTTGATCATTATGAGGCCATAACGTCGGATCCAAAACCATCTGGATAAATTCAGAGTTCTTAACACAATTCTTCAAAAAGCTTCCTTGAAATAATTCGGTAACAGGGCTGTACTTGGAAGCTGTTATTAATGTTTCCAAATAATCAAGATTTTTATCATAGCGACGTAAATTATAGGGAATATCCAAAATATGTAAACCACGATCAGTCCGTATGGCCATAGCTGTATTGTGACATAATATGGTAGTCTCTTCGATTTTATTTATACATATATGCAGTTTCTTGACTTCGTATAACATTTTAGTCTATGTTAACGATAATAAAAATAAAATTAATAACATATGCACATAACTACATTCTCTGCAGGCGCACTTTTATCTTTGACATTTTTCTTAAAATATTTTCGAAGGCAAAGGCAATTACGTTTTATTACAATTGCTTGTATATGTTAACATTATTTATTAAGAACATCCAAGATGTTTACAAATGAAAGATTAGGCAAAATTTTTCTTAAGTTATAATATTTTTCAAAATTTCGATTAACATGAAATTTAAACTAAAAAAGTTATACTTAAAGCAATAAATTGAAGCAAACATATTGTGGTATACCTCCTCTGTAGCAACAGTAAAAAATATTTAGATAAGTTGACGGGTATCTTTCAAAAATGACAGTTTATTTGATGTCATAATAAAAGCACATGCTTCATTTAACTTCTGTAATATCAAGGAATAATTTTTTTTTATGTTTTATTTGTTGTCCTTTGGTGATTAATTTTCAAAAGATTACGCAACATTATGGGGAAACAGCGGCACAATGCGAAAGCTCGACAAGTAGTTAGAACAAACATTGATAATTCACAAATAAGTGAGGTAAAAGTTTGTACCTAAATAGACAACAAAAGATTAAATGAATTATATAAATATTATAACTGTGGGTTGTCTGGTAGAAATTGTTTTATGAGCAATAAGACCGCCCATTATACACTAATTACATGAATAATGTATTCCTTATTCATGTAATTGGTGTACAATAAGGAATATTTATCTTATTTTATTTAGCTATGTATTAAATAAACTGGTTTTTTAATATACTCTTTACTGTTTAAACTCTTTGGTAGTTTAAAATTTTTAATGATGACTAAGGATATGCAGAGTAGAGTTATTTAATTTGTGTAATAAAAGCAAAAAATAGGAAATCTTTAATTTCCGATAACTGCTTTTATTTATTTGATGTTATTAGAACTGATTGTGTTATTAGATCATAAGCACAGTTTACAGATTTAATACAAATTTTGCTTGCATTGAATATTTGTCCAGTAGTGGACATCTTTTGGCTGATAACTATTAAACTCTTTTTGTAATAAAATTACTTACATCTTTACAGATAAAATTAGAATTCGGCACAACTGAATATGGTTCCTCAGATGCCAGTAATCTTTTGGCTCTACCATCAAAGAAAAGAGAAACAAAAGTAATTAATGAGAAAAAGGGAAAGACCAGATTCCTCTCTAAAGTACAACGAAAAAAATTTGAAAAAATTGTTGACAAAAAGAAGAAAAAAGAATCAGTTAGTACATTGCTAGAATTATTTTACTGGTGGTAGGTCTGTCTTGCCGGAGACCATCTAGGTAGGTAGGTGCAAGTACAATGTGCTGCAGTATATAACATTCTAATTAGTGCCACATTGTCATGGGCATGTGTATCACTTAACTTCAGGTGAATGTTCCGCTTGTCTTGTCACTAAGTTGAAAAAAAAAAACACTAATTTCGTATAAATTATTCATAAATGTCCTATGTCTAGTAATTAGCTATCAGCTAATGATGATTCATAAAAATTATTATTTAAAAGATTTACTAGTCTTCAGGCTGGAGACAGATTTGAGAACAGTCTTCACAGTGCCCATTTTGGCTGGTATGTAGCAGAATGCAAACACTACTGAATTCTGCTTCAAAGGAGTAAGATTAAGAATATGCAAACTATACATTAGTTGTAGTTTTATTTTCTAGCTGAAAGTCATTGGGTTTACAATTTGCAACATTTCTTAATGTATGATTACTGGATTACTATATTTATTATCTAATAAAATTAATATGTTATAGAGAGCAGCTCTTTTGGAATCTCTATCTCAAGTACAAGCAACTCCTGATGAAGTGAAGCATTTCACAGCTATCTCTGCAGTGCAAACCATTGGTCTTAGAAAATTAAATGAATTCAATCTTGAAGCTTCAGTAAATGTGAATGCTCAAGTAGGGGAACAGAAGAAGTTCAGCAGTATTGCAGGTATCACTTTTCGTAAGGATTGATATCTTTGCATTTGCCTTTATTTTGGAAACAACCTCAATATTACATGGTGTTAACTTATATTAAAATTGTAAAAGGTAAAGCATGTTCAGCCAATATATAATGTCTGTGTAGAAGCCAGTTAGGAAGTTTGAAAATACAACATACAACTGACCAGATCTAACTTACTACATATTTAAATTTTAGTAGAGAATATTAGTAACTAATGCTAAAGTTTTCTCATAATATTTACACAATTTGCATTGTATAGAATATCTCCAAAGATGAGAAAGGTAATAATTGAAAGGAAAGGCTTTCTCTCCAGATTTTTCTTCCTTGGAGTTATTTCATATTGCATACCTTAACAAAGACTAGAAAGAAGGAAACATTCTTAAAGCAGATTTTATCATATTGAGCCCCAAACACTGCAGGCTCACTAGTAAATAAATAAAATCAGTGTAATGTTTTGGAAGCTTTTTATTTTGAAAGGTTAAAACATTATTTTGTTGCAATATATATGTAATTATTTTACATTTTGTTTGATCAGGCGCAAAAAAACGTCTCAGGTTGCTAAGACTAGAAAATTCTGAAAAATCAAAGAGAAGAAAGTATGATCCAAATGTGGTAGGGCTAGAAGCATCAACAGATGAGGAATCGGATTCATCATCGGAAGAGGAAATTGGTACTGAAGAAATTGCAAATGAAAATTCTGTACATGAAAATGATAATATCATTGAAGTGAATGATGATCACAAAGCAATTGAGGCTAAAAATGGAAACAGAGAAGGGACTGTAACTATAATATTAAAAGGTAATGAGGGTCAAGAAACAAAAGAGGAGGTGGCAATAAAAAAGGAAGTTAAAAAACCCTTGCTTGGTCATCAAACTATTCATGTAGACGTTAAAAGGGATCCAAAGGTACAAGTGGCCCGTCTAAAGTTACCAATTCTTAGTGAGGAGCAGAGAATTATGGAGTTGGTGAATGAAAATCAGTTTTTAATAGTCGCTGGTGAAACTGGTGAGAAATATATATATGTACTTTTTTATCTTTAGTGCATTAATATTTGTCCTCAATTATCAGTGTGAACAGAGAAGCATGATTATCCAGAATACTTTATTTCTCATGTATTAACAGATGAAATATAGTAATACAGTCTTGGTGGCAGATTACAATAAGAGTGGTAGCTGTGGATGGGTTTGATAAAGCCTTATGGCCAGTTTTTTTATAGCTGTATATAAACACATCGCTCACAGTGAAATGAACATTTCGCGAGTTTTCATTGTATTTGTGACCACAGTTTTTTTAATATTTAGGCTATTGGTGTTTCATTATCATGTTTCATTCTAGGAAGTGGGAAAACAACACAAATACCACAGTTCCTTTACGAGGCTGGATATGCGGAGCGTAAAATGATAGCGGTGACTGAGCCGAGACGCGTGGCGACAGTAGCAATGTCAGCCAGAGTCGCGCATGAGCTTGGTTTGTCCAGCAAAGAGGTGTCCTATTTAATGCGTTTTGAAGGGAATGTTACCAATGAAACGAAAATTAAGTTCATGACTGATGGTGAGTTATATTTTGTCTGTGCAGCCTTTCGTGGCCAATAGTTTAAACAAGATACATTTTTCACTTTTGTCAATTTGTTATCAGTTCTCTAAATCATCAGTCAAATTTCTTGGTATTGCTATTTAAACTATTCTTATTACTATATCTATTTTTTTTTATTCTAAAGGTGTATTATTGAAAGAAATCCAAACAGACTTTTTGCTGAGTAAATATTCTGTAGTTATTATTGATGAGGCCCATGAGAGAAGTGTGTATACAGATATACTGTTGGGTCTGTTGTCCCGAATAGTGCCCTTGAGAAGAAAACGTGGTAACTCATTGAGACTTATTATAATGTCTGCTACATTGAGAGTGGAAGACTTTACTGAAAATCAACGGCTTTTTAAGGAACCTCCACCTTTGATTAAGGTAATTTGTGACTTTTTTTACATCAATTAAGCATAGAGGTAAACAGTTTCACCTGATGGTTACTTACCTTATTGATATTGTGTCCTTTAAAAAATGTGGCTCTGGTTAGGATAAGGCAACATATATCATGATCAACCCTATGAGAATTATCATTATTTCAATTGCTACAAATGTAAAAAGTCTATACAGAATATACATTTACAATTCTCATTTTCATCAGATCAATGCATAGAAAAAAAACAGACAATAGACACTAGTCTACAATCTATTAGTATTCTAGTTTACTTTTACAATTATTCTTAATACTTGAATGTGATTTTTTATTACCTTTTGTCTTAGAACAAAGTGTATAACAGTAACTTAATATTTAAATTATTTATATTAGACAAAGAGATGCGTCTGCACATAACAATCTGACATAAAATAGGATAATACATACTGCACCACATTATGGTGCACCATATTTGTAACCTCAGTAATTTCACTAAGTAAAGCAAGTGCCGTTCAAAACCAGATATCTGTAATGCTACCACTACTGCCTAGACAGTCTCTGGCAACAGAGATCAAATAGTGAAAACTTATTCTAAGTAGGATAATATATATTATTTAAATTTACCTATAATAATTTAAATTCACTTTTTAGATAGATTCCCGTCAATTCCCTGTAACAATACACTTTAATAAAAATACTTACAGTGATTATTTAAAGGAGGCCTATAAGAAAACAGTTAAAATACATACCAGACTGCCAGAGGGTGGGATTTTGATCTTTGTAACTGGGCAGCAAGAGGTAGGACAAACTTAATTCTTATTACAATCATTAAAAAACTACAGCTTTATTGATGTTGCCACTACTGGGGCTTTCACCTCTTGCATAGAGGGGGTTAAGGCCTTTACATATACCACACTGATAACCCTTGTGCTATAGCGGCAGTTAATTTAGCGTTTATGTTGCAGATTCGTTACTTAGTTCGTAAATTGAAAGCATTGTTCCCTTATCGTAAGGATGTTAATTATTCGAAGCTAATAACAAGGAAGACACCTGCGGAGGCTGATACAGCTTTGGATTCGGAGCCCGAAGACTTGGAGTCTGATGACGATGAGGTATTAATGTTCATACTGTTTACACTTCTAATTATAAAAGCTAAAAAGTATCTATTTGTTGCCTTTAACAAGTTTGAAATGTAAAAATTCTTTAGCAAATGTAGATGGGAAATGAAGATGTGTATATGTAAGTGTGGGTCTATTATTTGGGATATAAATAATTTAGTATATTTATTAATTGAGCATAATGATTATGAGTTTTTGATTCAATGATAACATTTCATAAAATACTAAAAAAAAGTTAGCTGTTTTCTAAATTTATCAGCTATTTTAGAACAGGTAATTGAATAGTAAATGGAAAAGTTAGTCTACTCATTCTTTGTTTCTTCTATTCAATGAAAGAAATGCACATAAATATAAATCAAAATACAGTATTATTGATTGCGCATTATCATATTGATTATCTTCGAAATAAATAACAATTTTTTCATGTGTTTTTTTCTTTAAGTGGTTATATATAATAAGGAATTACCAATGCTTTATGACTTTCCTTTTACAGGTGGAGAAGGAAATGAAGAGAGCGCGCAAAGCAAGGCGGAAAGCGAAACTGAAAGCTAAGACACTGCCTAAAATAAACCTGAATGACTACCAAATGCCAGAAGATGACGGACAGGCAGACCTGGTAGGCAGTGATGACGACAGTGAAGGTCATTTAAGTGATTCTGGTGAGTTACAAAGATATTTAATCTACACCGCACTTAACTGCTTTGAATCACGGAGGTACATTTTTTTCATGTTCGATGTGAGGGTTAACGTCTTTACTTACCGGCTCTCGCGGGGGCAGCGACGGGTTTTGTTGCACTTACACCAACTGCGATATCAGGGATGTTTCATAGCTTTACAGCGGTTTAACGTGAAGATCCTATTCCGAGGCAACATAAGTAGTGAACCTAACCAGAGACAGAAAGGATTGTACCATGCTGATCGCCAACCTTTACTAGTTGGAGAGGCACCTTAAGAAGAAGATAATAAATAGTGAAGTTTGATTGTCGTAGTTATACTCTATTAGTCCACTGCATAACAGTGTTGCTGTATTCCGGCTGTTATATGTATACGTATTAACCAGAGCATCTATGCGAGCATGCTTTACTATCTGTCACTTTATAATTATTTATTATTATGGAGTTATGAAGATAATGAGGTGTCAAGTAAGACTTCGTCTTTACCCTCTCGTTGAATTGCTTCAATGAATGGAACTATGAATTATAAACCTATTATCTCCACAGACCAAGAAGATGATATTCTCACACCAGAAATAAAGTCCTGTCGTCAACCGCTGTGGGTGCTGCCGCTTTACTCCATGTTGAGTTCGTCAAAGCAGTCGCGCGTTTTCGAACCACCACCGGTGGGCGCGAGGTTGTGCGTCGTCAGCACTGATGTCGCCGAAACCTCGCTCACGATACCGTCGATAAAGTACGTCGTCGATACCGGCAAAAAGAAAATGCGGTAAGTTTCATTATTTGTGATGTTTATAGTAGACGCGGATGATGAAATATGCTTGCCTAGAATATTCTGGCTATTATATAACTGGAATACTGAAACGTTGTAAGTGCAACGAATTTGCGGTATCACGTAACTGTATTATTTATTACAAAATTGGAAATGTGTTTATTGTTTTTTGATTGCTTCGTTGGTAGTCTCTACGATCACATAACGGGCGCTTCTGCCTGGCGCGTAGTGTGGACATCGCAGGCTAGCGCCGCGCAGCGCTCTGGTCGAGCTGGTCGCACCGGGCCGGGGCACGCCTACCGCTTATACAGCAGCGCCGTGTTCGCACACGAGTTCTCGGAACAGCATGCCCCTGACCTTTGCCGGAGACCCGCTGACGACATCGTGTTGCTCATGAAGTGCATGTCAATCGATAAGGTATTTTAACATACACTTCAATATTAAATAGCTCTATGCAAAAAGCAAGCAACTTTTTACTGTTGTTTGGTTCTTGTTTCTGGATACCCTGGATAGATACGACCGCTGCGTCTACTTCTACCGCTAATGCGTTGTTACTTTGTTAAGCTAAGGTAACAAGGCACATACATCTTGTATCTTGTGGCGACGAGGACGACGTTTGCAGTTTATATTGTTATTACTAGCTATACATTGTTAAGGACAGGAGTATCACTAATCAACAGGTAACCAAGTTTTCGAACAGACTATATGCTCTCAAAGTTTTTGAAGCTTAATGGAATAATACTATCATTTCAAACTTGATTCCGTCAAGGTAGAAGTACAACCACTTCTCTATTTGAAATTACCTCACATGTTCTTGAGGCTCAAGATCTGGGAATGGGATCTGGGATTTTATTAGATTTCTGAGGCGCATTTGTCTTAATTAATCATGAACTACTTTTGAACAAAATATCATATTATAGATTTGATGATAGTGCTATAACCTGATTTAAAAGATAGTGATGTTCACGTTGTCAATACGTACAGTTTGAAGGCAACGGAGGACACAAACTTTCATCCTCTGTTTCCGAATTAGCCTGCGGCGTACCGCAGGGATCGATTTTAGGACCCTTCATGTTTATTCTTTATAGTGCTGACATAATCGATTGTATAACTAATTGAAAATACCACATACATGGGATGACTTGCAATTATATTTATCATTAAAAGCTTCTGATGTCAATGACTGTAAAAAAAATTAATAAAGACTTGAGTAGATTATGTCACTGGTCTCGGAGATGTGCTCTTGTATTAAATCCAAAAAAGTCTAAGTTTGTGGTGTTGGGAACAAAAAACCAGTTGCAAGAATATGTTCTAACATCTTTAAAATAATGCTAATGGACGAGCCTTAAGAAAAAGTAGATAAAGCACGAAATTTCGGTCTTAAAATTGAGTAAGCCTTACGTTTTGAATATGATGTAGCAGAGAATGCACGAAATTGTTTTTTTCGCTTAAAAACACTGTAAAATTGGATATTTTTTAAGCCCACAAATACGTTTAAATTTGGTTAAGTTTTAATTTGTCAAGGTTTAATTACTGCGATACTGTTCATGGTCCTCGTTTATTATAAAAAACTAGGATTTTAATCTAACACGTAGTTTGCAGTAGGTACTGTTTTAACTTTCCTCTCAGGTCTCATGTAATTATATATTTAATAATGCAAATGTACCAAAAATTTCATCTAGACGATATGTTCATTTCTGTATTTTATTGTTCAGTATTGTTAAAACACATCAACCAGCTTACCTTTATAAAAAAATTACATATATATATATATATATATACATCTTTTACGAAACTCCTGCAACTGTTATAAACATACCTAAGTAAGAGACATCTGCTTTTAGGGGTAGTTTCAAGTATGGTGCTGCTAAAATTTGGAATACTATATCTTCACCTCTTTGTAATGTTAAGCCTGTAGCAAAGTTTTAAAAGTGGAATACGAAAGCATGTCTTGGAACTATAACTTGCTGATGTTAAGTTTTGTGAGTTTCATTGATTTGCTGTATTTATTGTTTGTACTTTTTTCTTCTCGTTTATATCGTATAATGTTCTGGTAATCAATTAAATTACAAAAATTCAATAAGACAAGTAAATACAATTCTCATTCTTATATTTCTCTTCTCATGGCGTCCCCTTTACTATTTCCTTATTTCCAAGGGAAGTTAAATAATATTTTAACAATAATTTTTAAGATTATTGCATTTTGTCTCGCACCATTCGAAAATCGGCGCTCCTGCTGCGTGCTCTTGGAATCCCTTTCAGTTGCCTAATTTTAATTCTACTTTAATTAGTATGAAGGTGTTATTATATTTATGTAAATTTAAACTATTCTTTCAAACTATAAAAATTCTTTATAACTATGTTATTCCTATCGTCACTTCGCCGTATAAAAATATCTACACCGTACTCGCTTCGTATTTGCTACTGTCGTGTCTTTCATCTCGCAGGTCGTGAACTTTCCCTTTCCGACAGCACCTGATAGAATGCAATTGCGTCTAGCCGAAAAACGGCTCGAAGCTCTTGGTATTTTGGAGAAGCCCGAAAATAAAAATAAGAAAAGAAGTAATGATGAGGAGGTAAATATGACAAACATACATTTGACTCATGAAGTTCGTCTAAAATGAAAATGAAGTGATTTCGGACCGAAGATATTTTTTTTTTATTTATAATGGGCTACTAGTAGTTCTAAAGCTTGAAGTATCACCGGTAGCTTATATTTAATTCTTGAATGTTAGATGTTTTCCTGAATATTGTGAGAAAATCAAAATGTTCTAAGAACAACTATTTTCGTAGATGTGTGGTGTTCACCGACCCACACCTGGCCAGCGTTGTGTGTTAACATAGTAATGATTGGTTTACGAAAATGATCATGTCTCTCTCTCTCGATATGAGAAAAAGCGAATATTTTAATATATATAGTAATTAATTACTGAATTCGATGTATATATGTTTGTATATGATTACAGGTATTAAAAGTAACCCCACTAGGTAAAGCTGTTTCCGCATTTCCATTATTGCCTCGCTATGGAAAGATGCTGGCGTTGAGTCATCAGCAGAACCTTCTGCCGTACACCATCGTATTAGTCTCCGCTTTAACCGTACCAGAGGTAAGATCTCATTTCTAAACATTGGTGTATACGAAATCACGTGTGGTGTCTTACTTGCACACATCGAGGGTGCTAGAAAAAAAGCTTTCTCTCTATGCCTTAAGGGGTACAACAACCTTTACATTTTTAAACCCTACAAATAAATTTCATGCCAGTTTCAGAAAAAGCTCTTGCTTAACGTTCTTGTAACAAAACAGTATCAATAATGGACAGTAAAATAAAACTTTAACAGGTGATGAGCGGTAAAAATGACTGTTGGCCGGCAATTGGACATACTTTACTGTTGGGCGATCCTGGTGTACTAATGCGGGCAGTCGGGGCTGCGGAGTACGCACACTTGAAAGGGGAGGAGGAATTGTTTTGTGCTAAACACGGTCTCAGGGATAAAGTGAGTTGGGTCTTTAGTTATAATGTCACCATAAAATATTTAGGAAAAGTAAGTGTCTTAATATCATATTCCCATTGCTACAATTCTTGGTTTCCTCTTATAAGGATACAGTTAATGCATCGATCCAGTATACTAGTTAAGTGTGGGTTTGTAAATGTCACATTTCCATGTGAACTGTTGTGCTTCGAATATGATAGTTACCTCACAATGTTTTCCTTTACCATAAACTCAATCTCAAGGAGGATCGAACTCGTATCTTATGAGAGAATACTCCAAAGCCCAATAGAGGAAACGTTGAGTATATTTGAAGACCAGTAAAAAATTTTCAAGATTAATTTGGTTTCAGGCAATTAAAGAAATTAGAAAACTACGGAAACAACTAACATCGGAAATCAACCTCAGTGTTTCCGGGGTAAACCTGACAGTGGATCCTGAGATGAAACCACCCAATGAGAACCAAGCCAGGTTGTTGCGGCAGCTCGTGCTTAGCGGCCTCGGGGATCAGGTTGGCAGGAAGATTGGCTTGAACGAAGTCAAAGAAGGTCAGGGGCTCTAATTAAAATGTTTATGTAGACGGAGTTTCAAAGATGGTTCATTAAATTCTTGTTGAAAGAAATAATGCAATAATGATAAATCATTACCAGCTTGTTGTCGTCCACTGAGCCTCGCTATTCGATTTCCAACGCGCTCAGATCGAAGCCGCCTATATCCAACGATTTCCTCTGATCTTCAAGTCGTTGGTACACCTGACAGGCGATCGCCCTATGCTGACCTTGCCAACACGAGCTCTCTGCACAATGATCATGCACCAATCAGCACTTCATTACCACTTCAGTTTAGTTATCCTCTGAGCTATGTCAACGAACGTTGTTCTCTACGAATCTACTTGTCGATTTCTCGTGATTGGATCATGTACACAAGCACCGAGCTTAGTCTTCTCTGTAACACATTATTACATAGGGGTAACAGAAATCTTAAACTTATTATATAAACTTTATATTCGAACAACACAGGGGAGGATAAAAGAAAATACAAGTACGCATACCACTGCGGCGAACTTGAGGAACCGGTCCATTTGCACTCCGAGTCGATACTGAGGAAGTGTATACCCGAATGGGTTGTTTATCAGGAGTTGTACGAGACGGGCGCGGAAGAAAGACGGAAGATGGTGATGCGGAACGTCACCGCTATAGAACCAGAGTGGTTACCTATATATGTGCCGCAGCTGTGTAACTTAGGTATGTTTGACTGTTTCTTTTATTAATGTATATATATGTGAGTGTGTCGACAAGAACAGAGTAATAAAGGTGTTATTTTTTAGGCGACGCGTTGTCAGATCCAGAGCCTAGGTATGACGAAAGTTCCGGACGGGTGAAGTGTAGCTTCAAAGGCACCTTTGGGAAGGCCTGTTGGGAGCTGCCAGTCGTTGAGATCGATTATCCGGACAAAATAGAACGATACAGGTAACAATATTTAATTAAATGTTTGTGTGAATGTAGATATACTTTTTTCAAAGCTTAAATAATATTTATCTATTAAAAAGAAAAGTTCAAAGTAGCACAGCGAGCGATGGAGAGAGCTACGCTTGGCATTTCTCTAAGGGATAAAATGCGGAACGAAGAAATTCGACGGAGAACTAAAGTTGTCGATGTAGGTCTTCAAATCTGCAAGCTGAAGTGGCAATGGGCCGGTCATGTCTGTCGTGTCAGTGACGGTTGATGGGGGAGGAAAGTCTTGGAGTGGAGGCCGCGTACATATTGCACAAGCGTAGGACGCCCTCTCTCCAGATGGACCGATAACATCATCAGAGCCGTCAGAAATGAGTGGATGCGAGAAGCTGAGGATCGCATTTGGTGGAAGACATTGGGGAAGGCCTATATCCAGCAGTGAATAAACAAAGGCTGATAATGATGATGATGATGATGAAGAAGAGAAGATATGATACTATCAATGTATATAAAATGACCTACTGTGCTGCCAATTCTTTTCCAAGCACACCTCGGATGCGTGCTGGTAGGTTGCAGGGGCGGCTTTATGTTGCCCTTTGCAGCCGAGCTGGAGTCGCGCAGGGAAAGGAGTTTCGATATTGTGATACGCCGCTTTTGCTACCCTCTATGACTAAGCGGTGTCGTACCGTGGATGCAGCGGCGGTGGGGCCGTGGGGGAAGAGGAGTGTCGGTATTGCGTTCCGCCGCTATTCCTATGCTTTGTGGCCGTATAATGGGTGGCGGCGGGCCCAAGATCGGATCCGCCGTAGGGAGTCGGAAGTTTTCTCTCTTGGCTCCCATGGCCTCTGGATGACAGATTCTGGGGAATCCGTTGCCCGCGTGACTGAACGAGATCGAGGAGGGGACGCGCTGTGTGTTCCGGCGTGCCCGTATAGAGGTGGAAAGGGAACGTTCTTCTCTCCCTCCTGAGGTGGGACTGAATTGTGCGGTCGGCGCTGGCGGGGTCGCGGATGTGTGCAAGAGCGTTCCCGTGTCCGTACCTTAAAGCGATGAGGCGGAACATCGTGGGGATTTTAATCGGTGCAAGTCTAACTTTTCCTTGCCCCTGCGAGGAGTGGTATGCGCAGTAATTTCCCCCCACGTTAAACAAAAAAAAAACACAAGAAACGAAATTGAGGTCAAGTTCTAGCCTATTGCAGATTAATCAATTTACATATTCTGTCTATAGTAAATATCGAAATCTGATAAGTCAGACATTATTAATTGCCAGTGAATATATTCTAAAAATTTTATTTTCTTTTGTGTTTTGTGTTAGTTACAACAGGATTTTTTTTGGTAGGTGGTTCGCTAGATTTTTACTAGAAGGCGTTGTTTTTCCTAAATTGAGCAAGTACACAAGTTCTCTCCTATCTCCACCGTCTACGATGATCAAAAGCTGGGCCAAGCTAAAACAGAGAACGGAAATACTCCTAAACGCCCTCGTAATGAAGAGAGTAGGCAACAGAGAACAGTTGAAGAATGAGTGGAAAGAAAATCCCAAGTGTAAGTGTACCTTTGACATTCATCATTTCTTTATTCCTTACTCGAAGTTATATTTCTTCCGATGGTAATGTTTGTTTCCGGAGACCCTCCGGGTAGATACCACCGTGTAGTAGCTAGTGAAATAACAAGACAACATCTTATGTTTAGAGACAACAGGGAAAATAAGGTGCAGTGTTTCGTATCTTACCTCTCTAGATTTCTGGTACATCGTATCTGCCTGTAAATGTTTTACCCAGCTAAATCTTTTTAATGGTATACATAAATACCTCAACAGAAGACGGCCGCTACTTATTTGTAACCATCACCCTCACGAATGCTTTGTTTTTTTTTTTCACTTATATAAAAGATACCTTTTTTTATTGTACGAAGCGAGATGACAGTAACTTTATATTTTTATTTTATATTATATTTTTCTATAATATTGTTTCACAAATTATGACGATCGAATGCAATACTAGATTATAAGAGAAAAACATGTAGTGAGTCAGGTGTCCGGCGGCGAGTATAGAGTAAACAAAGAATCATCGGTAATGATTAATCCGTATTGGATGTAATTGTATCAAAGAACAGAGTTCTTTGGAAATTCCTAGCGCAATGCTTTTTTTTTTTTTGAAAATGTTTAGAGTAGTAGGCAGAGTATCATCAGACAGATTTTGGATTTGTGAAAGGCTCATTTTATTTGGATTTTGCACTCAGGAATAATAAACGTTAACCACACGGAACATCGTTTCATTCGGCCAAATCCGATACAACGTGTAATTATGTATAAAATCGTTTTGAAGAGAAGCACCATATTGTGATATGGCGCAACACTTACCATCAGGAAGATGATTTGCTTGACGACTTGCGTCGAAAAAAAAATGAGTAAAGTATACATACTCTATACCGGCAGATGTAAAATACAATGGTATACTACTAGACGATCTTAGACAGCGATCACAATTGTGGTACCGTCTCTATTTTATTAAGAAAAAGTTTTCCTTACAGATTTACTCGACGAGTTCATCAAGTGGTTGCCGGAGTCTGCACATAATGAAGTTACTTTGTTTTGGCCACCCGTATAGAAATTTATATACTTCTTTTTATGTAAATAGTGTAAATAAATTATAAGTTACTATTATCTGTTTTTTTTATCTATTATTACTTTTCATATATATATAACAAGAATAATAAATATGAATTGTGTAAGGACCAAAGAAGAGATGGATGGATGATGAGATCAAGGATGTGCGTGCATAAAGAGTAGATAGCGAAGTTGACGAGAAGGGGCCCGTCGGGTTCGCACACAAGTCACACCCGGCTGCTCGGGCGGTCTTCGCCGCCCTCGGCTCGTGATACAGGCGAAGGTGATCGGAGGACGAGCCCGAGCCCTCCTCCGATGACCTCATAGTCACTGCCGCCATCCGACACTCGCCGTGCAAGTCTTAAATTCATATGTATATTTATCTATGTATATATTTGATTACACTCCCCTTGTCTCTCATCATAGCATTTTCCAACTCTTCAACTCTTCCGCATGCAATATTTTCTCACTTTCCTCCTCCCCCTTTTACACACTGTTTTTTGTACATATATATGTATATATTAAAATTTTTATGTTTTGGTTGCAGGTTTATGTTTTCGTGTTTTTGTATTTTGTGTTCATTCAAAGTTTTGGTTTAATGTTAAATTAACTTAATCTCATTTTTAGTTTCTTTTTCTTCTTTTTAATATTATTTTAACTCGCGGATACCAGATCCGTGAGCCCTTAGTCCGATGACGCCGCAACGGTTGTCAATAAAACTGCGGCGCAAACATCACCATAAAAAAAAAAAATTACGAGCAGGGAAGAAATTTTGTGCTCACTCATAAAGTGGGAGATAACTGAAACATACTATACATCGTTTATGTATGAATAACGTAAATTTATACAGATATATATTGATATAGGATATGTATACATACTTATTTTCTGATTTTTTTAACCCTGCTACTTTTGTGTATTATCAACTACAATATTATGTTTTAATGTTTTCTATAATAGTACTTAACTGGTGCAAAAGGCGTCATACATTAATTTGTAAATAAATGTAAAAACTGTTGGTTGTTTAAAACTTAAATTAACCTATCTAATAACATGTAAGCTTTCTTGCACACTTAAATAAATATGACGCTGGTGGAAGGTCTCTGTTATTAAAGAACGTCCAATGGGTATCACTTATTTCTGCCGCCAGTGTGCAAATACTACTATTTCCAGTTTGAAGGGCGCTGTAGCTAGTGTTAATACTGGGGTAACGAGACTCAACATTTTAATTCTCAGGCGACGTGCGCAATTTGGTGTAGTATACAACATTCTACTTAGCGCCACGTTGTTATGGGCGGGCGTATCACTTACCATCAGATGAATGTCACGCTTGTCTCGTCGCTTAATTTAACAAAAAAAAGACAATGCTTGGTTTTCAAATCTCGCTACTTGCGCAAATATTATTATATAGTTTTTGTATCTGTGGGAACGCATACTTTTTTATAAGATATACATTTTCAATAACTTAAATGAGGAGTAGAAATCGTTTAATCGGTTGACTATAATCTTACTATACCGGAGTGAGGTTACAATTCATTTGTGTATTGTCGTAACTGAGGTTATGTGAATTAATTTCCCTTTTCATGAATAACTCCCAATTATTGCACAAATAAATGATAACAATCTGGAAAATACAATCGTTATAGCATAAATAATGTATAATTGGGTATTAAAGGAGAGCAGCCTTGACCATTTGTTACTTCATTACTCCGACAGTATTCAGTTATCTGTCTGTAACTCAAATGTTTCATGTCAGTTATCCGGCGCGCACGGGCGATGAAGGTCGTCGCACTAATGCAGTTCAAGTTCTAATTGCAATTAAAATGTTAACCTCGGTGTTAAGATTGTTTATACTGAGTACAGCTACGGTCAGTTTGGCCGCCGGTTTCGCGTTACCATTCGAGGGACTGTACGAGTTGGACATCATACATTATAACGATTTCCACGCGAGGTATATTTAATTTCTTTTTGTATATTTTAAAAAAAAACTAATTTTTCTTTAAACTTCTTTTGATGTAATAACCATTCTTTACATTTGTACATTACAGGAAATTTATTTAAAATACATGTTTGTTATAATTTTTCATGATTATTCTTTTTTTTAATCTGACACACCATGTAGTCCCCAAAGAATAACATGTACGTACTATAATTAAATAATAATCTAATACTACTATTTAAAAAAAAACACTCAATAAAATATTAATTGTTTTGTTTGAATGTTTTAAAAATTGAAATGAAATACAAAAAAAGGATTTAGTTACTATGTTATTGTATATATATACATTATAGTTAGTAGATATATTTGCTGTGTTTTTTTAAACTTTTGTCATTTAAATCTGATAAGATTAAGAAAGTGGCGGATGTCGGTAATTCAGGGTCGGATCAATCGATGGTCATCAACCTTCACTTCCACTTACATACGAAACAGAGTATAAAATAAAAATTTAAAGTAACAGTAAAATTATTTTAAAGCGCGACAATTTTTTGCGAACCTTTAAATGCCTGAAAAAGTTTTGTTTACAAAATGGACAAAACTAATTTTACTAATAATTTTTGTGTTTTAGTATTTCAAAACATTTTGTCATAAAAAATTATATCAAATATTTATTCGTGTTTAATTGTAATATTTTCTTAATAATAGATATTAAAAAAATATTTTTGATTATATACGTCATTTGATTGTTGGCTTGCTATCATTTTCCGGAGACCTATATACGTGTATTTTACTTATCAACATGTTTGGTAAAATAGTAGAGCCCGTTTCTTTTGGACTTTGGTACCACACCATTTAACATCCAAAAACATGATGGATCGAATTTGCGTCTGCGAAGCCTTAGTCAAACGGAATGAAATCGCCCCATTTCTTAGATGGTGACTGGGGATAAGAAATCGTGATCAAAGCGCGGTGAAGCAACTCAAACGGTGGCCAAACCAGGACTAACAGCCATAAAGGTTCTACTGTTTAGTTGGTGAGACTGAAAGGAAATCATTTATTATGAGATACTTCGGTAAATTCAGATCTCTACTGTCAACAACTGGACCGTTTGAAGCTAGCGATTGACCAGAATCGGCCAGAATCGGCGAACAGAAGAGGTGCAGTATTCCATCAGGACAACGCCAGATGTCCATGCAATATTAGATCATAAGAGAAAAACGTCTCGTGAGTCAGGTGTCCGGCGGCGTGTATAAAATAAACAAAGAATCATCGGTAATGATTAATCCGTATTGGATGTATTGCATCAAAAACAGAGTTCTTTGGAAATTCCTAGCGCGATGTTTTTTTAAAATTTCTAGAGTAGTTGGCAGAGTACCATACATATTTTTAGGCGTTAGGCGGACGGTTAATTATTGTTTTGAACGTCGAGACAAAGCTGCGATTAATTTATATGTACAATTTGGAATGATTTTGGATTTGGGAAAGGCTTATTTTATTGTCGTTATTCCAGTAATTTTACTAGCTATAACTCTTTTCAAACAAACACAGTAATATTTGCACACTACTGTTTGGCGGTAGAACTAAGCGCTGCAGTGGTACCTACGTATACGGTCTCCAGCAATTCCACGGATTTTTATAATAGGACTATCCATGGCTCTTATCTATCCTTAATTGCCTAATACTCGACTCGATTTTACACGGTGTTAAATAACAATATACGGTTAAACCTGCTTGCATTGAATACATTTAATCATTATCATCATCATCAGCCAAAAGACGTCCACTGCTGGACTGCTGGACTTATATAATGACAGCCGGAAATTAACAATGCTGTTTCGGCGACAAATTTACAATGCGAGAGAAGTATCATTCAATCAAACGTCATGACAAGTCGTCCCGGAATCGAACCAGGCCCCTTCGTGTAACAAGGTAAGTGGTTAGTCGCAGTGACACATACAGATAAGGTTCGTAATAAATGACGTATTGAAGAGACGTGACAAACAGACAAACAATATGTAACATAGAAATATATTCCTCACTCGCTTATCGATTTCACTTATTATGTTTTGCTAATAGTATCATTTAACCGCCGAATGGTGCATGTTAACTGATAACGTTATGTTTGAACAAGTGATGGATTTTCTCACAAGTTCTTTGGTTTCGGTAGAAACATTACGAAAGTTACAATACAACAAAAAAAAAATTAATGTTGCCTTATAAAATAATCAATATCATTGCGAAAATGATTTAAGACAGCAAGGTTTTATGTAATTGTACTAGTGGTAAGTCTTCGTTGCCGGAGACCGTCCAGGTGGGCACTATCGCAGGTCCTATTTCTGCCGTCAAACGGTAGTGTGTAATCATTACCGTGTTCCGAATTGAAGCGAGTTGTAGCTAGTACTGGGGTAAAGAGATTTAACATTGGTGCAATGCATACCATCCTAACTAGCGTCACGTTGTTATGGACGGTATCATTTACCACAAAGTGAACGTGCTGCTCGTCTCGTCACATCATTGTGTACATAAATAAAACTTATAATCATGCAAGTGTATTTGACGTTTGGACCTATACAGCTGTCGTGAAGTCCGCTACTTATAAGTTATCGACAATAAATTACAACAATAAAGATTAACCGTCTTAGCTCTCATTGTCTCTTAACACGCGCTATTGTAGATAAAGGTCATCGGAAATACAAAAACAAGTACATTACATAAAGTGCCTTACAAAACTAGTTCAATCCGAAATCATTTCCGGTACACCGATAGCCTTAAAATGAATATCAGATTTCATTTCAGTTATCATCATCATCATTTCAACCGCTGGACATAGGTCTCTTGTAATGTGTTCCACAAAGCACGGTCTTGTCTTGTTTGAATCCGGTGGCTCTCAGCGATTTCTTTTATGTCTTCTCTTTTTTTTTTTTTCAGTTATATAAATACAAAAATATTTTTGGAGTAGTTATAAAATAACTCTTCACTCAAGGACAGTCACAAATATATTAACGGTCTTTAGAAGAGGATAAAGTAGTCAATAAAAGAATGTCAGAATATTTTGTTTCAGCATGTTTTTTTACCTGCAGCGCCATATATTAGATTGGGGAAAAATAAATCGATTATTTTTTTCAGTACATGGCTGTAGTGATCGATATATCGTAAAGTATCGATCAAACAATTACAAATTTATGCTCGTTTTCAAGGTGACATTTGATACAAAAAAAAATGTTTTTACTGTTTTTTGCTTGGATCATTCAGTTGTGAGTTACCGGATGTTAAAAAAAGAAGTCAACAAAGGAAATTCGGTATATTATACAGTTTTTCTTTGATAAAGGCGAAAACGCAAACTAGGCGGCTTAAAATTTTGAATGGTGTTTATGGTGGCCACACTGTAACAGCTAATTACGTCCAATTTTGGTTACGTCGATTCTTTTTAGACATTTCTGATGTTAAAGATGCACATCGCATAGGCAGGCCCGTTGTCGAAAATGTCGATAAAATCACAGAAATAATCGAAGTTGACCGGCAGACCAGACAGATCAGGCAGACCTAAAGATCTACTATAAAACAGTTTTAAACCATTTGCGCAAAGTTAGATTTAAAAAGAAGCCTGATGTTTGGGTGTTATACCAATTATCATCAAAAAATATAATGGATCTAATTTCCGTCTGCGAAGCCTTGGCTAAACGGACCAAGATTCTATGAGAGAAGCATTATGAAGCTACCTTTAAAATGGCAACAAATTTTACAACAAAGCAGTGCATATTTGACTCAAGTCGGATAATTTTAAACATGTTAAATAAAATCATTAATTTCACGCAAAAATAATGGATTTCTTTTTCCCAAACAAATATATATATAGCACCGGAGATGAAGAAACATGCATTTATAGAAGATATCCGGAGATTCAGTGACTCTTCACGAGGACTCCGAAAATATTAAACGTAAAGACTCATAACTTAATCAAGATATTATTACTGCGATTTAGAGATCGTTTAAAAATGGATTTTACAAAATTTCTTTCCTAAAGGGAGTTGCCCAACCCGCATAGGACCCCCCTAACAGGTTCCCGCCTTGTCGCGGCGGAAGGGCTTAGTAGCCGTGGTTGGGTCGCCCACGATGAAGGGCCGGCCCGAGACGGCTACTCCAGGTTAGAGCATTAAGCTCACCACGGATGTGGTCGGTGGGCTGCAGGGGCGGCTTTATGATGTCCCTGCAGCACGGGGCACGTTGCATGTTCCGGCGTGCCCCTACGGAAGTGGAAAGGGAGGGTTCATCCCTCCCTCCCGAGGTGAGGCTGCGCAAGCGGCCAGCGCCAGCGGGGTCGCGGATGGTGCGAAAGCGTTGCCGTAACCCCGCCATCAGACGACGAGGTGGAACATCGTGGGGTAGTCGGTGCAACTCCGACATAACCTGTTCTTGCCCCCGCTAGGACGGGTATGCGCAGGAATTTCCTCCACGTTAATAAAAAAACCCGCATAGGGCCAGCGTGGTGGAAAATAGCCCAAATCCTCCCCATATGAAACCTTACCCAATCGATGTGGGAATTTTGAGGGAGTCCAGCAGTGGACGTCTATCGGCTAATGATGATGATGATTAAAGGGAGTTGTAGTTGTATCTGTTATTATTCTACAAACTATCTATATTGATTGACTAACATTATTTTGGTAAAAATATTATTAATTTTGTTTTCAAGATATGAAGAGACTTCTGTGGCCACGCCAACATGCCACTTCAACAACGGCTCATGTTTGGGTGGGTTCCCTCGACTCTACAGCGAGATAATGGAGCTGATGCGTCAGAAACCGAACTCATTGCTCCTTAATGCGGGCGACAGCTTCCAGGGCACTTATTGGTACACGCTTCTTAAATGGAACATCACACAAGAGTTCATGAATATGTTACCCCATGACGCGCATGTTAGTATTGTATACATGGAAAGTTTTAGTTAGTTGTAGTGTATTTTAACAGCTGATGTATCTATTAAACTGTAGTTTCCGATAAAATTAACGGATTTAGACCTAATTCGTTGTTTTTTCTACTGATTTTTGTTTTATTTAGTGTTTGCTAAAGGCGATTCTTTTAAGTTTTTATCATGAGTATTTTGAAGGAAAACTGGTTCCGTTTTATAAGGCTTATCGGTACTTTGTAACTTTTAAGGAAATCTTTGTTAGTGTCAGTAAATTTTTAATTTATAACTTTGTTTAAAATAAAATTATTCATCTATTTTCTTGCTTGATTTATGATGGAGTGACGAACTAGTAGTTCTTCGTAAAACTTAAGTTGCATTACATATAAGCAGAAGAATGAGGAGGATCTACTAAATTTTATATATTTGATGCAGGCGGTGGGGAATCATGAATTCGATGATGGTCCTGAAGGGTTAGCGCCATATTTCAAAGCGCTCAAAGCGCCAGTAGTGGCTGCTAATATGGACGTCAGTGAAGAACCTTCTCTGCAGGGGCTCTTCAGACCCCACATTATTGTAGAACGTGGCGGTAGAAAGATTGGAATAATTGGATTAATTACCACGGATACTAAGGTAAATCCTCGATTAATTTAGTGTTTAATTTATGTTTAACCATTTCAAAACTGTCGATGTGTGTTTACATACCGCATTACTATACCGCAAGTGTATAGACAAGTCAAAGTAATGGAATCCAATTGTTTAATATACAATGAATCAACGCAGCGTTAGCTACAGAATTTATAATTATAACTGTTTTATGTTAATAAATATCACTAATACGACAATAGCTTAGGGTTTTTTTTTTTTTTTCTTTTACGTGGGGGAAATGCCTACGCATACTCGTCCTCGCGGGGGCAAGGACGAGTTATGTCGGGCTTGCACCGACTAAAACCCCCACGATGTTCCGCGTCATCGCCATGATGGCAGAGTCGCGGGAACGCTCGCACTCAACCGCAACCCTGCCGGCGCTGGCCGCTTGCGCAGCCTCACCTCGGGAGGGAGGGATGAACCCTCCCTTTCCAGGGCGCGCCGGAACATGCAGCGCGTCCCCTCCGCGACCTCATGCGTGTGCGGGCGACCGGTTCCCCCGAACCTGTTGCCCAGAGGCCATGGGAGCCACTGGAGAAAACCTCTCCCGGCTCCCCGCGGCAGAGAGATGTTAGACCCGCCGCTACCTGTCAACGGCCGCGGAGGATAGGGAGAACGGCGCATCTCAATACCGGCACTCCTCTTCCCCCGCGGCCCCACCGCCGCCGCATCGCCGGTGCGACACCGGTTGGCCGCAGAGGGTACTCCCTCCGCGACCCCACTTCGCCTGCGAGGGGCGGTATGAAACCGCTGCTGCAGCCGGCCGCTAGGGCAGCACACAGCCGCCCCTGCGGCCCCCGGCCGCTCCGGTGAGCTCCAGTTACCCCAACCGGTGCTCGAACCTGGAGCGGCCGTTTCGGCCAGCCCTTCGCCGCGGGCCGGCCGGGTGGGTTCCACTTGGCTTCACCGTGTACCGGACTACGGTTACTAAGCCCCTCCGCCACGACAAGGCGAGAACCCGTTGGAGGGGACAATAGCTTAGGGTACTGATGCGTTTTGTAAGTGATCAACGTGGTGGTTTAGGGCGTAGTAATGCCTTATAACCCTAACTTCCATCACTCAAAAAAATTATACTATGTGTTAAAAATTACACAAGTTTTGCAAAGAAAGCAATTGCTTTCCATTAAGATCAATAGGTCTTGCTGAGTAAATTTTTTTTTAAGTAGATGGTTCCTTTAGAGGTGGAGAGATTGAAGCTAATATGTGGTAGTGATGCTAGTAGGTACCTTTTGATGGGGTGGTATAAACTACTAGATATTTTTATGAATATAATATTATTCAATTTAATAACAATAAACATATAATAATCTAGAACGGCTGGAGAAAGAAATATAATAATCTAGTAAATTCAAAGTTTGTTTAAAAGCCAAAAAAATTATATTAAAATGGTAAAATAGGTTTATTTAAATAAAAAATTACCTAACTTTGGATGTACTTGTAACACGTACTTCATGTGTAACTGTTTGCTAACATACATCAAATGTCATTTTCCAATGGTCCAGATTAAGAGGAACCTGGCGCCGCGACCGACAAGGGCCGTCGGTCCGGTGCCCCCCTTGGAAAGGGTTCCTGGGGCGTATCTGGCGACGCGTCTCGTATTCCGACGCGTCGCCGCATAGTGATAGGGATTTTGTCAGTTGGGAGGGATGCTTCACATCCCTCCCCGAGGCGGGCCCGTTCGATCCGGGCAACGAACGGAGGTTGCGGAAGAACTGTCGCGTTATCCCGCGACCCTCGTGCATTTATTTGCGGAGGTGATGGAATACCGTGTGAAGCTTTTTAGTCGGTTGGAGTCCGACACTACCCCGCTACCGGCCCAGTATTGGTACGGGGTGTGCGTTCCGTTAGCATTTTGTTACACACGTTAATAAAAAAAAAAAAAAAAAATGGTCCAGATTAGGCAAGTCCTGCGGACGGTATCACGGTTACCTTATAACTAATGTAGTTTTACAACATGAACTTTAAATTATAGATACAAACAGATAAATCATAAATAGGAAGTACTAATACCTAACACATTAATAATAGAAAAAATAACAAAAATATTGTAATTAGTTAAAAATATAAATTATTTAAACTTATCGGCAGATGATTATGATGATCAAACACGACGTTAAATTATCTTGATTAAAAACTTTTTGGTCATATCGCACGATTAAGAGTGAAGCCATTTAGTTATCCTTTTGGCCTCTTTTACAGATAAAACAAATATATAAATAGAATACATTAATATAAACATTCTGCATTATGTATTCGTAGAATTTCCGCTGTTTTAATATGGTAAATTTTTGGTATGTTTTTTATATTAACAATTGATAAAAACTTTCATAGCGTTGTTTGTATTTTAATAAAACATATATAACAATATATCTTAAAAACCAGAATTATTTTTTTTTATTTTTGTTGTTTTATTTTTTTACATTCATGAAACCTGTGTTGGTAAAAACTTTCTCAAATTGGAACCATTACTTTTATTCTTGCTACTTAGTTGTATTCAGTAAGATCAGTCTTTTTTTGAGTGGTACTCTTTATCTTGTAAATGCTGCTTAGAGAAATTGATCGTATTTTTTTTTTGTGTGCTTAAGCTAGGCTAGTCTTAAATATTAGTGATTAATTGTACGTACTTGTTTTCAGACATTATCATCTCCTGGTAAAGTGGTTTTCACCGATCCGCTGCAGGCGACAGAACGGGAAGCGAAATTGTTGGCTGATAAAGGAGTTGATATAATTATTGTACTGTCACACTGTGGACTTGAAATGGACAAGTAAGAAATTTTACTAATTGTATAAAATTCATGAAGTTTACTATAGGTTTACATTATAGTAATGATTGGAGTTATAATGTTTTAAGATATACCTATAAAAATGTTAAACTGTAATACTACATTATTACATTACTATGACTATTTATCATAATCATTCATTGCTTCCGTTGTGCAGCGGCTAGCCGTTTGCCTCTTAATACGATGGTCCCTGGGTAGATTCCGACGTCAATATGATGCTGAACTGTATTCTGTCAACATATGTATGAGGGCCAGAGTATTATGGAAGAGCACACTTCCACCGCCCATGACTTAATTGTCTATTAACATCTTATGATGAAGTCAAGCTAAGCGAGTTAGCCCATTTTACATAAAACAATTATACAAAAAAAAAAACATTTGTAACACAAGAAAACTCGAAGCTCCAAGGAGGCCGTTGATGAGGCAGAAAGGTCATTGTGTGGCGACTGTGTACCGGAAGACGCAGTGTTGGCAGGCCCCCCCTATATGGTCCAACGATCTAGTGAAGGTCGCGAGAAATAGCTAGATGCGGACAGCGCAGGACCGCAGGACAGAGGACGTCTGTTGGCTGATGATGATGATGATGATTTGGACACAAGAAAAGAATTCAGAATAGTTCAAAGATATGTGTAAAATATAAAGAAACAAAATGAAATCTTTGTGATAAACAGTTATAGATAAAGATTACTCAACAACCGACGATATAATTTTATCTTAGTAATTTTTACGTACCTTTGACGTAAGAAATTTACATAACTTTCAAACTATCACGAACTTTCTTGTAAGTCTCCTTAGATAATACGTAGCTACATATTGTATAATAAACATACATATTGTATGTTATAACCATTATTAATCAATGGTAAATTAATATTGCTAAATATATAGTTGCAGAAAGCCATAGACATTATGTCAGTATATTCTCACTTCCACTTTATATAAATCATATGAAAACTAAACATAAATAAATACATATAACTGCTATTTAATAGCGCATTGATAATTACGATGATCCTAAAATAAATTTATTTTTAAAATACAAAAAAAAATTACATGAAATAGTCTAATTTTCCCCTTCCGACATAAGCCATTTTTTAGAGAATCTTCGCAAAATGGTTTCAGTTCTTTCGGTGATGTAAGAGACAAAAAAAAATTAATAATACTGTTATTAGTTCTATATAAACATTTAAGTAAAGGTATCAAGAAAACTTGTTATTTAACATTGCAAATATACAATCAGTTTTAATATATCTCTGTAGATTATTGAAATGAAAAATATTTTTGAATCCAAATTATACCATTGTTTACACTACTTACTTCTAACAGTGTATAGAATAATTCAGCGTTTTTTTTACATACTTTTATACCTCTGTAAATAAGCGATTGAGTCACAGATTAAAAAAGTGATAATTTACAAGTGTCAGGATGTCTTGTAAAGATAACTATAGCTAAGGATAAAAAATAGGAGTGTAAAAAATTTTTTTTCTACTACATGCTTTATTTATATAAAAGATTTAAACGTTTCTTTAATAGTTTAAAACAAAAAAACAAATTTAATCATAGGAAGCGACTAAAAGGATCTATAAGTTCTTGTACTTTCAAAGCGAGAGTCTCAAACGCGGCTGAGGAAAACCACAAATAAGAAATGTTCTCGTGTTTGTCGTAGCAACATCAAGATGCTCGTAAGGACATGCTGAGGTGTTTTGCAAAGGCACAATCCTGGGGACCCTTGTAACACACTTAGGTTTTAGGGAGTACAAATCCCTCAAAGAACGAGGGTATATTTTGAAGATTTGATTCTCAATAACAATAAAGGTATAATTAAAATGATTTGCTTATTATTTACAGAAAGATAGCACGCGAACGTGGCAAGTACGTCGACATCATAGTAGGAGGACATTCACACTCCTTGTTATGGAACGGTATTTCACCTAGTGGAGAAAAACCGGATGGACCTTACCCTGTGTTCATAGAAACCAGCGATGACAAGGAACATGAAGTAAGTACATTTATTTGCGCTAAAAACAATTACGATAAAATACAAGGTTTAGCTGAAGCTTTATCAAGGCTTGTCAAATATACTTCATTACTTGCAAATCATGTCCAAAGAAGTATTTAAAAAAGGTATGGTAATGACTTCATAATACAAACTTATATTTTGTTAAGTATAACTCAGTGAATAATTTAAAACTGCCGTGAAAAATACAGATAAGTGCTAGTTTTTACGGTCATTGAAAGATTAAATAAACATCCGTTTATAAATAAGAAGAGAATAACTAAATATACACCAATAGGTCAACGTCTGCAGGGTATCTGTTATATATAACGTTTGTTTATAATAGTATATAACGAATATTTTTTTATATATTCATACAGATAGTGTAAAAATGTATTTTTGTTTTATTTTTATCTGGTTCGCAGGTATTGATTGTACAGGCGTCAGCATTCACTAAATATATGGGCAATCTGACCGTGTACTTCGATTACCTTGGACGTTACGTCAAGTGGGAGGGCGGACCAATATTCCTGAACAGATCAATTCCTGAAGGTATTTATAATTCAAAAATAAAGCTACTTACTTTCCGACGTACAATGTCGTCTGTCACATATTTTTATTAAGCCTTAATGAAAATATTGAGCCATTTGTGGTCAGTTTGGGTGAGGATGCTATTTTTATGCATGACAATGCTTGACCTCATACAGTTTTCGTTGTGAATTCTTTGTGAACCTACAAGAGATGAACACTCTACTCGTATGGAGTAGCCAGCAAGCAGCCCGGATATCAACCCGATCAAGAATACATGGGACGAGCTAGAGAGATGCGTAAAACAACGAATCCCTCCCCCAATCACGTTTCGTGAGCTCCAAATTACTCTCACAGAGGAATGGGAGAATATTTACCAAAATCGTATAAGAAACTTGTTGTACAGCATGCCATACCGCGTAAACGCAATAATGGAAGTATTAAAATTCAAGAAAATCATATTGTTGTACAAAAATGTCATCTTTCTTGTTTTTATTTTAAGGCGAGATCAGGCGTTTTTGTTCTTTACGTAATTTTTAATAAATAAAAAGTAGTGAGTTAAAAATTTTATTAATTTCAAATAAGGGTATTTTATTGCTTAATAAACACCGTTTATTTCATTAAGCTAGCATTCTTAGTTTCCAAGATTTATAGGTTTCCTTAGGTGACCTGCATTTATTGCTCTTGAGTATAGTTGAAATTAGAAAACTAGGAGAAATGATGGCATACTAATATTGGTAAACAGTACCCAGGTTGACAATTCGAAGAAGATTTGCTGAAACATTGAGTTAATCAAGGATCAAGTAGATAATATCAATCTTAACGTTGATATTCTAAGCTCTGAACATGAGCGAGTAAAGATTGATAAAGAAAAAATTTACATATCCTTAAACTTGGCTAACGAGAGAGTGTAAAGCATGGAATCAGATATGACATCAGTTAAACCACCACTTCGAACGTGTTCAAGGGGTTGACGACTCTGCTCTGTGATGTTTATTTATTTAAAGTCCTGCCGCAATTACGATTACAACCGACTACCTTCTTTTTAGCTGATTGTTGTATTAGTTATGATATGTTTAATTTTCATCGTTTTTACGTCTTTGTATGCTCAGATTTTTTATTTAATCTATTATCTATTGTATTTCCCGCACGAGTGAATTGAGTATTCTTGTGAAAATTAAAGATTCATAAACTATCACTTAAGTAGAGGATGGATATGAAATTGCTAATTTACAGTGGTGGAAGCTGCTGTGTGTATTAGTGTGCATATGAATAAAAAATTTATTAAAATAAGTTAGGAAGGTTTATGGAATTGATAAACTATTCACCGACTTTTCAAAACTAACTATTGCATCATCAGATGGAAGGTCTATATATATATTAACCTTCATAATGTCTTTTATTATGTAAATATAACTACAAATATAAACTAATATTATAAACTTGCGATAACCTTTAATTAGTACTTAATAACCTTTATTTAAATATTATTTAGATACGAAATAACTGTCTATTTACTGATGAAGAAATATGAATCAATTGTTTATAATAGATATAAGGTTATACAACACTTATGATATATGTATATATATATATATATGAGTGTGTCATCATGTATGTGTTTAGCTTAATCCTTACTATTATGCGTATATGCAGATCTCATCGAATTTGTTATAATATAAAATTATTAAGTGGTTATGAAATCAGTATTATTAAAGAAAGAAAAAATATAATGTCAAATATGTACAGTACATCCATCTTCTGTTTGTAACTTATTTATGATGTTGGCTTTGTTTCCCATAGTAATAGAAACATTCTTAAATTTATTAACGCCTGCCAAAATAAATTGGCAAAGTCGAAGTAAGTTATATTTACCGCAATTAAATGAAAGTAGAAAATATTCCTTTGATTTTAAATTAAAGTGTTTCGTCTGAAATTTGTTGTAATTTCTTTTTCTTCTCTGAACTGTTTTTGTAAAAGCCCAAAGATTACTTAGCAAAACAAAAGGATGAATTTTTTAATGACTAACTTTTTTAATGACTAACAAGCGAACTTCATTACATTTTATTATATAATTAGTTTATAAGAAAGATACGTAGTATAATGTAATTGCTAACAGGCTTAAGAATTATGAAGACAAATATTAAATCCTAGCATAAATAGAATAGTAATAATATAAAGTTGAAGAACGAATAAAATTTCAGATGAAAAGATAAAGGAGAAGTTATTGCCATATGCAAAACTAGTCCACGATGCTGAGAATGTGCCCGTCGGGGAGACGGCCAGGGCGATGCATTTTGAAGAATGCGTTTTTGGCGAATGCGCTCTAGGAGACTTGTTGGTAGATGCATTAAAGGATTATGTAAGTACACATCAATTCCTAACTCACAACCCAAAAATCGGTTAGAAAGTGGTAAAAGTTTAAAATGAATACTTTAATTCTAGGCTGAAGCAAATGTGAAAACTGTTTATGATCATTTGACGTTTATCCAACGCGGTAATATTAAATCTTCAATAATGAGTGGAGGTTAGTAATATATACATTTTTCACTTGGGTTTTTATTAATGTTGTTTTCTTTTATTTGAAAATAGAGAAGACAAGCAGGATGTTCACTTGATGGTAAGTGATAGGGCAGCCCATTTTTAGCAGCAAAAGAATTTTAGAAACTTCTACAGGTGATATATTGTATTGTAGTGACTAAAATGATAATATTTATTATGGCAAGAGATATTTAAAATTTGTATGTAGTATGACATACGACGATGTACTAATGATACTTGTATTTGTTTAAATGTTTAAGTAATTTTATAGTATATGTGGTGACACTGAGACTGGTATATTAATATTTATTATAATTATGATAACTTGACTGTTTTAAATAATTTTTTGCAGAAATAACGAAAGGAACGATATTTGATATGCTTCCATTCAATGATCGCATAAAAACATTTGAATTACAAGGGAAGTATGTACGAGAAGCTCTCGAAAGAAGTGTTAGTGAAGCATGGGCATACGAGCCGTTTAAGGGTCCATGGATTCTACAACTTTCAGGTAAATTCATAAATTATACTCCCTTTTATAATGTATTGCAGAGAAAGTATATTAACATGATAAATAGTTATATAATATTTTCTTTTTATTACATAAAAAAAAATCATATTCAATAACAAAATTTTGCAATGCTCCGTATGGATACCGTTGAGAAACTTGGAATAACTCTCTTTTCGGTTAAAACTTAATAAATATATATGAAATACTACAAACGAGTTATCTACTACATGCAAATTCAATACTACACAAGTTTCATAGTTTTTTTTTAATCTACTATTTTACTCAATCTTAATGGTGTGAATGGTAGACAAATCTGATCTATCTGTTTAAATTTGAATTTTGTCTCTAAATATGTTATATATAATTATTATTATTTATTAGGTAATTATTTTTATATAATAATAAGTATTGGAATAGTTTAATTGGAATTTGTTTTAAAAGCTAATAAATTTTTTACTTAAACTAATTAGATACAGGAAGAATATTTTAAATTAATCCGAATCAGAACTGATTAATGCACAATACAACAAAAATATTAAGTAAAGTAAGCATTTTGTGTTATTATGAACAATTGTGGCAGTTTTGTCTAAAGTTTATGGTTTGGAAATTAATAACATCTGATTGTTATAGGTCTTCAAGTGACATACAATGTCTCACTGCCCGATGGTAATCGCATCGTGGCGGTAAACATCGGAAGTCCCGATTCCGGTAAAGCGTTGGATGACGAGCGATACTATCAGGTCACCGTGCCATCATTTTTAGCCGATGGCGGGGATGGCTTTCAGGTTTGTTATTACTTTATGGTTTTATTTAAAATTACAAAGAGAGAACCAACTTTATGAAAGTGTGCAGGTTTACCTGTAAGTGTTACCATCATAATGCCCTTCTCATCCGGTGTGTCAAGCGCGCTGAATACAATAATTACTTTCAAAATTGTGGAGATCTATTTTCAGCAAAAGGCATGTATTTAATTCTTCTATATTCTTTTTTAATTTTTGCCTTCTCTATTACTTTTTGGATACTCTGCAATTTTAACCTTTATTACATCTACTTACAACAACATTAATACTAATTTTCTGTAATTATTTCAGATGTTTAAAAACAGGAAGAACGAAAAAGTCATTGGAAGGGACGAGAAAGTTTTAGAGCTGTACATAAAGGAAAACTCTCCAATTGATATTAATATAGACGGACGAATAAAAATTTTACAGTGATATGATTGTTCAAACAAAATGATATAAAAAAGCCACATTTATATTTAATTATGAACACAGATTATAAAGTTTATATATGTATATACTTTGTGAACATAAGTAATGAGAGAAAGACTGTACACAGTTTTTAATATTTAAAAAGATATAGCAGCAATAATTTTTAATTAGTCGAAATAATAGTTTTCCATCCATATATTCATTATCATTCTTCCTTCTGTATTATCCCCATATCATTATTTGTTTACTTGAACATATTTTTTTTATTATATCGTATATACAATATCTTAATATGTTGTATGTCAACATATATTGTATTTAAAACTTTCTGAATACTATTTTCGAGTGAAAGCTTACTTTTGTGAAAGCAAATAAAAGATAATAATTTTCCCAAATTGATAGAAGAAAAGGTATCATGATGGTATATGATTAGCATCACTATTGATAGCTGTCTGCGGTGATGTTGCATATGATGTGAAGAACTTATTGGTTGTAGGTTTCTGTTGCCGGAGACTGTCTAGGTAGACACCACCACAACGCCTATTCCTGCCGCTGAAGAGTAGTGTACAAACATTACTGTGTTCCGGTTTAAAGAGCGCTGTAGCTAGTGCAATTACAAGGATAATGAGACTCGACATCTTGTCTCAGGCGATGAGCGCAATGTGGTGCAGTGTACATCATCCTGACTAACGTCACGTTTTTAGGGGCAGGCGTGCCACTTACCATCAGGTAAACGTTTCGCCCGACTCGTCCTTTCGTGCAATAAATAAAGAGAAGGGTGTTTCATCTCTTGAAGGTCCAAAACTGGTATCAGTCCAATAATACTGTTTTAATGTATTCATTTATTTTGTATAATGCTAGTACTTCAAAATTGTTATGCTTATTGTTACCAACAAAATTCATATTTGAATTATAAAAGACTAGATAATTCAATATGACTTCCTGTTTAATTGTTACTTTAATTAATTGTATCACTATGTAAATAATGTATAAATAAATTGTTATAACAAACTTAAACGTTGTTTTATTTTATGTATTAAAACATTAGTACTTATATACAGCATACCCAATTTATTGAATAGTGCGAGTAAAGTAAATGAAATAAAACAAAATTTGTGTGTAATATGTGTACCACAAATTTTATATTGAGAAATTTTACAAACAAACAAACCAGTTTTAGATATATGTTGTATATAGATAGAAGAGCACATCTGCGCGGGTTTAGTAAGACAAGTCAAATTTAGTTATATCTGAAGAAGTTAATGATTCTTATAACATATACCTTATTTATATTTGTTGGTTAACTGTTGTTGCTACACTACTACCGAAACCCTTTTTTATTTAACGTAGACTACCATCCTTCCTGGTGGTAAAAAGAGCTATAGTCTAGGTGATAAGGCGTACTAGTCTAGAGGATTGTTTCTTACTGTGCCTGAAACTGACCACACAACGATTTTTTACACATAATATCTCGTATTATTATCAATATATATTAAAAGTACTGTTAAACTAGAAAAGTTCATTAGTTCGAAAGTTCAACAAGATTGTATTAACCTGTTAATTACGAGGTTTTGTAATTAATAATTTAAATGACTTGATTAAAGACAGGCTTCAATTTAACGCAAGTGTTTTTGCAAATGCCTCTTGTAGTAATTCAGTGCTAGTCGCGTATACAATAATAATACTTCTATATATATATATATATATTTATTAAAAAAAATTTGAAAATGTATGTAAATTGGATAATCGTTTCGTTCGTTTTTGTCTATTACGTACAGTTTATCAGCAATTTCGTTTTACCTTTCGAAGGACTGTATAGATTGGATATCATACATTTCAACGACTTTCATGCAAGGTTAGTTAAACTTTTCTTCTAAAAATTGTTTTTACTTATAACTTTAATAAAAAAAAAAAACTTTTAAAGGCTAGTAGATCTTTTTAATCGGACGCAGGGCACCGAATTTTAATGAATCGTATCTAGGGTTGCATATTATAAAAATGAAATAACAGTATTTATATATTGCAGGAGTTTATGTACGTAGAAACAATGAGAGCTACTTGTAGATCATTTAATAAAAGCATGCTCATATATCTTCAATAATATGTTATAGTTTGGTAATAGTAACATTGTCAGTTTCAAATACGCGATTTGAATTTATTAAATACATAATACGTATACTGCCATTTGACTGGTGAAGTAGGTAAATCAATATAAACTTCAAATATTTAAAAACAGCGAACTCAATATTATTACGATTATGAAAAAGCTATGAAATTTTATTGAAATATTTGAATAGTTTAATACGAAGTGTTTAAGCAAGTCTCATATATCTGTTAGATATTAATTTGATACTAAAAATCATCGTGTCTTCAAGATTCGAAGAAACAACGGATGTGAGCCCGGTGTGCCGATTCAACAACGGTTCTTGCTTGGGCGGCTTCTCAAGATTATACTCTGCAATTATGTCCCTGAAAAATAAGAAACCACAATCGATTCTACTCAACGCGGGCGACAGCTTCCAAGGAACCTACTGGTATACCTTGCTGAAGTGGAAAATCACTCAGGAATTTATGAATTTACTGCCCCATGATGCTCTTGTAAGTTTCTATTCATATAACGACGAGACAAACAGGACATTCAGATGATGAAAAGAGTACCCAAGCTCTTAAACCTTGTCATCCTTAAATATACTACTTGGATGAAAACTTGCTTTGGATATCTTATTCGAATAAGCGATGTAATGAGCGGTTCATTCATCTGATGGTAGATTCATCTAATAGTAGTTAGGATGATATATACTGCACCACATTGTGCTCGTCACTTTGAGATATAAGATGTTAAGTCTCGATACTCGAGTAATTTCACTTCAATGTTTTTCAAACCACAAGTAATGTTTACACACTACTGTTTGATGGAAGAAGTAGAAGCTGCAACCATATAGGTACCAATATCTCTAGACGGTTTCTCGTCTCTGATCTTCTACTTAAAATATATGTGCTTTTCAATATTTGATAAACAAATCAATAAAGTTTGTTGATATTTATTACAGGCAATAGGAAATCACGATTTTGATGATGGACCAAAAGCGTTAGCTCCATACATTTCTGCTCTTAATGCGCCTGTCGTCGCTGCCAACATGGACTCCACACACGAACCGATACTGCAAGATCTCTATGAACCATATATTATCTTGGAACGGGACGGAAGGAAGATTGGAGTAATTGGGCTAATTACACCTAATACTAAGGTAATGTTGACGAAGATAGTTTTTCGTTTAACTTCTATCGGCAACCACTCCAACTTAACTATGTGAATATGGGGTTAGGTGAAATAAAATCTTTGTTGGCAAAGCGTGTTTGTGTCTCCTGAAGCTATCAGACCCACTATCTTATTGCATCTGATTTGTGGTAGTGGTAGCTAGTTAGGCGTGACCAAAAACGCTGCCTTAAACTAAAAACATGTGGCCTCGAAATCGGACTACAGATCACCGTGTTGCAATATATTAGCCCCGGATGCTAAAAGAGTTAATAGCATTATTATTTTTTTAAACGTATTAAACTATAATATAATCAATAATTATTAACGCCATTAAAAATAAAGGTTTGATAACGATGATAATTAGTTTTAGATCCGTGATTTAAGAATAAAAAAATGATCACGAACATTTTGCGATGATTTAGTAATTTACTACTACTACGAGTATATTTGGTACAGCGAAGACGAGACAGGCTAATCTATCTCTTTTGTGCTGTTTCAAATATTTGAGATTAATTATTATTTATTTGTCAATATTCCCTGAATTTGTAGCACTGTCGTCGTTCAGATTTATTTGAGCACGATCTTCTGAAAATTTTACGTTTTACGTTAATAAAAAGCATGAATCTTATAAACTCCGAGGCCGTTAAGTCGACGAACTCTATGTTAGTTTGTTTCTACTAACTTACATTTAACACTTGCGTATATAGTACTACTATATATGTACTGTTTTGACGTATTGTTTGCGTCACCCGTGCGTGTGATTTTAAGGAGGTCAAGTAAATAATCGCTGTATTAATTTTGTTTTTTTTTTTTTTTTTATAATTTTAGCTAATGCCACAGCAAAGACGATGTTTCAGTTATTTATTTATCAATAGATAACACTGATGGTTGTTCTACGTTTCCGGCGACCGTTTAGATAGGTACAACCTCAGCGCCTATTTCTGCCGCGGAACAGTAGTGTGAAGAGCGCTGTAGTTAGTATAATTACTGGTGTAAGGAGACTCAACATCTTATGTCTAATATCAGGTGAACGTCCTGTTCGTCTCGTCGCTTCGTTGTATTAAAAAAATCCTGCTTCTCAAGAGTCAGAAGTTCAAGACTGAGACATACGAGGTGGTCTCCTTTAGTGCTTAAGTTTAGGTCCCGAGAGCTACGGAACTGATTCCTAACCCCATTTATTACAACTTTTATTACCTATTAAAATAATCATGTCATAGCTTTTTATTTGGAAATATCGTCGAATTGCTTCCGTAGTCAATGTATTTTTTCAAGTTTTCCATTTATTTAATGTCTTCCTGTGTACACGACTTTTTATTAACTTAGTTTATTTAGATGACTTAAAATCTCAGGAGGCCGATTTGGAATTAGGTTGTACTATGTTTTCATAAAATTGATCTCGAAATATTACTTTGCCAGATGTTATCCTTCACCGGCAACGTAGAATTCACTGATCCCCATGAAGCGACTCGTCGCGAAGCCCAAAAATTAACTGAACTGGGAGTGGATATTATTGTTCTGTTGTCACACTGCGGCTATGGAGTGGACATGTGAGTGTTTGAATTATTGTAAAATTATTGTTAATAATTTGCCAATGGAAAATTAAAAACAAATTTCTGCAAATATTTACCGCCGTACTTTAAATATATATTTATTATAAAGCCTTTTTTGTCTTACTAAAGTGAATGATGTAAAAGTGATTGACACAATGTGTTGATATCGCGACATAGATAAAAAAATTTTATGGTTATGTATCTAACTACAATTTTTTTTATGATAATAACATAAACTGTATTTATTTTGTAATTTCATTTAAAAAGCTTTTGAGAATTTTTTTTTAAATATTTTAACATGGACTTCTTACGAGATATTTTATAAAAGTCGAGTTTTTTATTGTAAATGTTTTACGAACTCTCGGTATGACCTTATAATCTAGGTAACAATTTACGTTGCAAGACAGGCATATAATTAGACGTTTCAGCTTAGATTAATACATTATCCTAATCGTCCATATAGTTAGTGTAGAACATTTCAGTGCGCTGGCCCGTGAACATGGGCAATATATTGACGTGGTCGTCGGTGGTCACTCGCACAGAGACGAAACATATCCAACGCCATATATGACAATTGTCGAAGTGGACTCCGACAACAAGAAGCTGGTAATTCACAATATTTCTAGACGAGCAAATATTTAAGCTATTATTCCTACATTTGACCCTTCGATTAGTAAAATGGGTTAGAATAGAATATATCACGTAGTATTCACAAGAATAGACATTGGCTAAGTAATAAAAATTAATTAAGTTGTTCAATACACTGTACTTAAATATAAAACGTGTGTTTATAAATATTTTTCAGGTCGTTGTTGTTCAAGCATTTGCTTTTACAAAAGCGGTTGGCGACCTATCAGTGTATTTTGATATCAACGGAAATGTTGTCAAATGGGACGGTGAACAAATTTACTTAAACAATTCTGTTGAAGAAGGTAGTTTGTCAATATAATAGAATACAGTATTTTTACTATGACTTAAGATAGTTTATTCTTTATATGGTAAGGTCGTAGAGTATATGTACAGGGTGGCGCAAAAGTAATCCTCCTATCAGAAAATAACCTTCCGATGTTTTTTGGCTGTAATTTAAAAAAAAATATGAAAAACTTTGATTCTTCTTGTGGATTATTTTTATTTGGTCTTTTAATTTTTTTACATCAAGGCAAAATTTATAGCATTTTCTGATAGGAGGATTACTTTTGCGCCACCTATATATGTTATAGAAAATAAAAAAAGTAATTTTATTTAGGCATATATATCATTCAGAAATGTTTTTTATAAGAGCTACGTTATTATATGTGATTAATGGGTTACTTTAATAATTCTATACAAAATATACTTTGAGTTGGTTGTGATAAGTTATACTTCTGTAGCATGATCTCGATAAATGCTTCGATGTCTAAAATAACGTTTTAATTTTAACTTTATATGTAGATCCGGAGATAAAGGATAAATTAGAACCATATGCTAAGTTAGTGCACGAAGCTGAAAATACGGCCGTCGGTTTTACTAAGTCGGAGCTCGATTATCACGACTGTGCACATGGAGAATGCAAAGTTGGAAATCTTCTGGTCGACGCTTTAAATCACTGGGTAATGTACCTATAATAAAATGTGTAGACTTGTTTTATGAGATCAGACGAGTTAAACGTTCAAGTGTTAGTAAATGATATGACAAGTTCTTAACTTTAATCTTAACTAAAGCCCTATGGAATTAGATTACGCTCGCTTTAAAACGTAACTACCTGTTCCCCTCCAGCTTTGCTGGACGTAACAGCTCCGCAGCTCCCCGTAGGAAAGAAATTTTGTACAATCCGTTCTTAGTTGAACTATTCTACGTAAAAGGGAATATTCCTACTAAATTTCAAGACTCTAGGCCTTATGATTCCAGAGATATCACGGTGAGCAGATCCTACATAAGTGGAAACTTTTTATATAACATATTATGTAATAATGGCTGTGGTGGTACTTATCGGAACAATAATAACAACTACTTGCAGATTAATGAAATTTTGGTACAAATATATTTTTATTTTATTGTAATTGATGTTCTGGCCCATACTTGAGCATATATTTCTCGATTTTAGTGATATGTTGTTTTCAAAGAGACCTAAAGCTGAGTCCTATTTGACAAGTACAAAAGTGTTAGTAATTTGATGATTTTGCAAGCAGAGTAGATTTTAAAGATATTTAAATATATAGTTCTGATTCCATTAAACTTATGGAATTTAGACGATATGATAATGAAACATTACACTTTTTTCTAAGTGTCACCTGTATCTATTCCTTGTGTCCTATAAACAGTACCTTGTTATTTATTGACCACAAGAGATAAGTATGTTTTTTGCAGTTGTTGTTCGCTTCTTGGAAAATGGAAACAAAACAGAAAATAAAAATCATGTACTGTTAATTAAAACGTATTTACGTATTAAGTGTATTAAGTTGAAAAAATTCTTTCAGGCAAAAGTTATTGCTAACAGTGAACATGCCCATATATCGTTCGTGCAGCGCAGCAATATCATTGCATTAATACCGCAAGGATGCAAGTATTAAATATTAATCATATAATATATAATCAACCCATCCGGAATATGAACATAAATATTTTAAGGGTATCGGTGAACGTCCATCGGTTGTGATGATGATAATCCTGATCTCTGAATATGTCGTAGACGTTTCGCCCCGATTAATAAAATGTATGTTTGATAAGATACTGGAATGGTTAAGATTGATATATTGGATGTGGCAGAAGCAAGTAGAGAATTCTAGAATATATTTTATTTTTCATAAGACTGCACTTTTATATAAATAAAACAAAAGTTCAAAATTCGGACAGAACAAATATCGATTTTATTATAAATTTGAAATTCATACGACACGTCGAAATCCGTGAAATATTTTCGATGTAGAAAACAGTCATCATCACCATTGTCATCAGCCGAGAGACATCTACTGGTTGATATAGACCTACCCCAAAGATCCCCACATCGATCGGTCCTGCACTGCCTTGGTTCAGGCGCCTTGCCAACCTCCGTCACAGTCAGCATGGCTGGCATGTGGTGCTGTCGTTTGTAGGGATTCATATGGTGGAATTTGGGCCATTTCGCACAAAAAACTATATAACATATTAATTATTCAAATCCTTAACAAAGTATTTAACAAATATTTACTTAAGCAAAGTGAGCGACAGATACCGGCGGCTTGTGCGAATATATACACTGTACAGCTATCGAAACCTCAACAACAGCAACATGACGCTTAGCTTGTGATACGGCAACCACATAATCATTATGCCGACAGCTAACTAAGATTTCCTGTATAAACTAAAGTCTAATTTTAATTGTTTTCAGTAATCACGGAAGGCTTGATAATAGATCTATTTCCGTACTACGATTATGTTCAGTCGTTTGAAATGAAAGGAAAGTATATTCTGGAGGCGTTAGAAAGAAGTGTCAGTGGATTATCTTCAGTCGAACCTCTTGATGCACCGTGGTTACTTCAAGTGTCCGGTAAGATTCTTTCAAGTTACTAATTTTAACTGCCGGGTTAAAAATAGCTGTGTCTGTGTTTACTTATCTGTTTATCGAAGCGTGTTTCTTTATCTCGGAGAAAAATAACTTATTTAAATATTAAGTTTTCATTTTTTTTTCTTGCTCTTCGCATTTGATTGATAAGGCGAGGTCTATTTGTACGTACTTAATGTGATTTTAATCTATTTATTTTTTCTGTTCTTTTCTTTCTTTTTTTTTTATATTATTTTCTCTCGTTTTTTTCAATTCTCAGTCACACTTTTATCGTATCATTGCATTCTTTCCTTCATTCATCAGAATGAAGGAAACTCGGGAGCTCTGGCCGTTACAATCCAAAAAGTAAGTATTCATCATCAGCCGATAGACATCCACTGCTGGATATAGGCCTCTCCCAAAGATCTCCACATACAGTAAGCATAGTTTTCGGTACCGCTGGGTACTAGGGGCTATTGTATGTAGCAGTTCATATTGGAGGGGATTCGGGTCATTTACGCACCACGCTGGCCCAATGCGGTTTGGCGGTAGCCAGAGCCTCGTTTGTTGACTAACAAGATGCACCACGAGCAGGTGAGGTTGGTTTAGATCCCGTGAGTTGTTGTGCGGGACCCCTTACAACCCCAAAGCGTAAGTAATACCAACTAATTAAAAAAACCTCCTTATGGAACTTGCACAACTCATCAGAGTATGGCAGGATTGTAGTTATTAGTAATTTTTGTAGTGTTCCGGTTATTAAACCCTTTAACCTTCGTCGTATATTTTGTTACTATGTGTTCTAAACTGTCAGTTATTAGTGCGATCTAAAATTGTAGATTCGTTTCAAAGATGCTACCAAGTTTATATGCCTTTTATTATAACCACTCCCAAGTCTATTGTCAGCGCTTCCGTTGCATTAAGCATACGTCGTTTCGCATTTTATGACCTTATCCAGCTACCGACCTGAATAATAACCTCCATATATCTTTAGAGCGCGGAGTAGTGACCAAGGTAATAGAGAGTGCAAAAATAAAGATAAGACGAATGAAAAATGGACAGCGATAACTCATTGCTCTCACAAATTTCTAGAGTTCAGTATCAAAAAGGACTTTCTAGGTTACCTATCGTTAGTTTTTACACTTTTTGCAGAACGGTAAAATTTGTATATGTCTAAGTTATATATATATGTTTATCATCATACTTATTGAATATGTATATCATACTTGTATCTAAGTAGTCTCCGTAGCTTAGTTTCTGTTGCCACGGATCGACTAGACAGATACTACCGCTGCTCCTATCTCTGCTGTCAAACAGTAGTTTGCGAATATTACCGTGTTCCGGTTCGAAGGGCGTTGTAGCTAGTGTAATTACTTGGGTAATGAGCCTCAACATCTTATGTCTCATGCGAGGAGCGGAATGTGGTGCAGTGTATAACACTCCTAATTATCGCCACTGGTCTCGTCGGGCTTGAAGTATAGTTTAACTTAAGACTACATTTAAGCAAAATTTTTTCGAGCTTATTCCTGTATTATTGCTACTTTAATTTTAATTGTTTTTAATATTTTTTTATTACATCCTGTATATACGATAAACAAATTACTGCTAATATTTATTAGTAGAAGTTCTAAATTAGAAACTATGAACAGAATTAACAATTTTTTTTATAGAATAACGGAACCCTACATTCGTCGGGATTCAGTTTACTTTAAAAGTTTTTCTTACTTTTAAAAGTACTTAATGCAGTTAACCAGAGTTAAGTGCGATGTAGCCCGCGTTAGTTAACTTTTATATTTTACTTTGTTATTTTTTTTATATCTTTGTGTGACATATTAAAGTTTATGTACCACACAAAAAAAAATAATTTATTTAATGACTTTTTACTGTATATAATTATTATTATTAATTATTTGTTTTTCATTACTTAATAAAGAGATTAGCTTTCTGTTACTTGATCTAACTACTGCCGCACACTGTTTGAACAAGCATCACATGTAGTGTGCAAATATCAATTTTCCGGATTAAAGGGCGCTGTAGGTAGTGAAATTAGTGGAGTATGGAGGCTTGATATCTAAAAGCGATGAGCGCAATGGGATGCAGCGTATATCATCAGAGTAAGCGTAACATTTAGTTTATTATTTACGATATAATAAGCAGTGCAAAATTTTAGAAAATCACTTAATAAGTTTTTAAATATCAATGGAATAATGTACATACTAAATGTAATATACGAGTATAGTAAATTTCAGTAAATCATAGCATATTTTTAAATAGCTTCTTCAAATTGTAGGTTAAGTTAATGTTATAATTATCTTTTCGTGGTGGCTCAATGGCTATGAACTCGGACATCGCAATCAGATGACGAGGGTTCTAATCCCGGCCGGGGCATGCACCTCTTAGGCAGTTTTTCAATGCCTAATGTGCATATTGTTACAATTACCACGCACTTAACGGTGAAAGAAAACATCGTGAAGAAACCCGCACACTGAAATTATCTTCGTGTGTGTGGTGGTTCAAATAAAGTGGCAACTGGCTCGCCCCCTGTTACATGGGACCTAATCTGACCACACCTGGCGAAAAGTGGGTGTTTATTCGCCTCCGCCTACTTCTACTGGGAAAAAAGGCGTGATAGTATGAAAAAAAATATATAATTATCCCTTGGTATTTATCAAGGATTAAATATGAAATAAATTAAAAAAATATTTTTTTTATACAATTAAACAAATAGACGAGTCGGACGTTCAACTGATGGTAAGGGATATGCTCGCACGTAACAATCTGGCTCTAGTCAGGATGATGTACACTGCACCACATTGCGCTCGTCGCCTGAGACAAGATGTCGAGTCTCATTATCCTTGTAATTGCATTAGCTACAGCGCTCTTTAAACCGGAACACAGTAATGTTTGTGCACTACTCTTCAGCGGCAAAAATAGGTGCTGCTGTGGTATCTACCTAGACAGTCTCCAGCAATAAAGACCAGGCCAAGCGATATTAGTATCTTGTGTAGAAAATGATTAAACATCGTAACACCAGTAATTTAGTAATTTCACTAGCTACTATACATTTAGCCCTGTAGTCTCGAGCTAGTGAGAATAGGACTAAGGTAAGCCCTGCCTGTAGTAGAAGGCGACTAAAAGGTCCTGGGGAGTTTCGCAGGCCTTGAGGGTGGGGGCCCTTATCGCTCAACATGCGAATCTGTGTGGGACAGCCTAGGAGGGTTAAGCCCATCCTCAGAGATGTGTTAACACAAATTGTAGAGGGGCACCGGTGCGTTCTATACGAGATCCCGGAGCCTCTCCGAATGCACTGATGCAGAGCACCGAGGGGGTTTTAGTGAGTAAAAATCTCACATAACCCTGATTTCTCCCCAGAAGCAGGGTATCTTTCGAAGATTTCCCCCCGAAACAAAAAAAAAAAAAAAAAAAGCTACTGTACATTTAAAATCTGTAGAAATTGTTTGGCGACAAAAATAGTTGTTCTATGCCAACGGAGTCCTATCATCACTGACGTTCATACTTCCTGTACCGCGTAAATACATATTTATAGTAAAAATGCTTTTACAGGAATGCACGTTTGGTATAACGTGTCGCAATCTGAGGGTCAGCGAGTCGTGGCTGCGTACATCGGCGACCCCGAGGTCGGTAACCAATTGGACAAAGATGTTTACTACCAGGTCACAACACCTGCCTATCTGGCAGATGGAGGAGATGGTTATACGGTAAGAGAATATTCCATTACTCATTGTACTGCTTTTCATTCATCTGTTCCTTATACTTGTTATATTCAGTCATTAAGTTTACACTGATGGTCTATATTGCCGTAGGAGATTGTCTAGGTAGGTACCACCGCAGCTGTTATTTCTGCAGAAAAAAAGCAATGTGCAAACTACTGTTTTCCGGTTTGAAGGGCGCTGTACCTAGTGAAATTACTGGGGTAACGAGAATTTACATCGTGTTAAAGCGACGAGTGCGATGTGGTGCAGTGTATACCATTCTAACTAGCACCACTTTGTTATGGGCAGGCGTATCACTTACTATCAGGTGACGGTCCCGCTCGTTTTGTCGCTCAATTGAATAAAAAAAAAACAAAGAAATTGCTGAAGTAACGACTCTTTACATATATTTCAAGGCAACAAGTACAATATGGTGCTGCGTATATCATCCTAACTCCACTTTGTTATGCGCAGGCGTATTAATTACCATCAGAAGAACGTCCCGCTCGTACATTAAATTTGATATTTCTTCTTGATAATTATTGACTGTAAATAACATAACTTACAATATTTAATTCGATGTAAACACTGGAATTTCGTACTGATTATGCCGCAGTGGTTACGTTTAACTTCACTTTCAACAAGTTACTTTAAAAAAACTTGTCTCTTTCAGATATTTAAGAATGAAAAGAAACGTGTAAAAATAATAGGACGAGATCAAAAACTTTTGAAGCACTACATAAAAGCATTTTCTCCTCTCGCAGTTGAAACTATGGGCAGAATAAATATAATATATTAAATGAATAGCCTAGATTAATACTAGAACTAGATTGTTTACGTAATTAGTTATAGATATACGTGTTTATTTATTTACTACAATTTTACAAATTAATATTACTTATAAGTATCTATATATAGAATATATGTATTTTTATATAACGTTAAGTGTAAAGTTATGATTCGCTTGTAATTTATTTATATATATAAGATCCTAGCTGTTTCCGCTTTTCTGGTCATAATATAGAATTAATACCTGAAATTTTTCTGAATTATTACTCGAAAGCAACCGCAATTGTAAATGACTTTCTGTAACAACTGTTACTATAGCAACCGCATAAATAATAAAAAGTGAAATTTTTTATATAAGTTAATTAGAAGTCAAATGATGAAGGATCTACGAAATTGGAAGAATAATTAGACTATAACTACTTACAAGTTATTCTGTGTTCAATGGTTATGTTCCCATGTTGATACGTTCGTTCACTGGTTTTCATGTGATTAGCGAACAAAAATAACCCATTTTTATTATATACATATATAGATTTTTAGCTTTATGTATTAATTTCGATATTCTTCGCTAATATTAATGGCCATATATAAACACATAGTACGTTGAAGGTAATTGTGAGAACGTATTATGTTAATAAGTTGCTTAGTGTTTTATAGCTAAGTTATTTATTTGTTAAATAAAATTTTGGTGTTTTTTATACTTTTCAGCCGTGCAAATTTAAGAATGTAAAGATTATATATATCTGTGTATATATAGATAGAGACGAGTCTTTAAACGCGAGATGTCCGTTTTTTTAATGAGTATAGGCGAAATCTTTGTAACCAATAAATAACTAAAGAAGATATTAATTAGTATGATCAGTGAGTACACAAAGATCTGTATAAGTAAATAAATGTATATATATATATATATATATATATGTACCGATGTGCTATATATGATTGTACAAAAATCAGTTGCGTCGGTGAGCATTCATGTGGAGACAAAAGTGCCATAAGGTAAATGGAGTAGTGAAGGAGCTGGAAACCGAGCCTGGAGGTAATAACAGTGGAGACTACAAGGAATATGGATTTTCGTCACCATTTCTGCTTGGTTTTAAGATTTAAAAAGAAACTTGTGCTTTTTTTTTATTCAACGAAACGACGAGACCAGCAAAACTTTATGGTCAGTGATACACTTGCCCATAACAACTTCGCGCTAGATAGGAGGAAGATGATAAGCCTCCTTACCCCAGTAATTTCACTAGCTACAGCGCCTTTCACACCGGAACACAATAATTTTTGCACACTCTTTACTGGCAGTGATAGGTGCTGCGGTGGACCTAGACGGTCTCCGGCAACAGAGACCTAGCATCAGTAAACCACAAAATTAAGATAATTTTGTACACTTTATATTGTCAGTAGTAATTCGCGTTCATTACACTCATTTACATGTGAGTTGAAGGGAAATATAGTTGACTAGAGTAAATATTATCACAGGTGCATACAAACTTACTTATTTCATGGATATTTATAATGGTAAGCACTAGGTATAGTTATAATTTTATTGTCCGTATGTAGTATTCAGGTGATTTTGCTTATTTAAACAAATGTGTTTGTCGGTATACTATACTGTAGGAAACCGCTTCCGAAAACGAAGACAGACGATAGTACTAATGACTCCTTGGATGATGGGACGGAAAAAAATCACATTTTTAAAACGTTTTATTAGCATTATGTATGCACCATTATGTTTTATTAACGTGGGGAAAACGCTTGCGCATACCCGTCCTCGCAGGGGCAAGGACAGGTTTTGACGGATTTGCACAGATTAAAACACCCACGATGTTCCTCCTCATCGCCTGATGGCAGGGTTACGGGAACGCATTCGCACCATCGGCGACCCCGCCGGCGCTGGCCGCTTACGCAGCCCCACCTCGAGAGAGAGGAATGAACCCTCCCTTTCCACCTCTAGGCGCACGCGGGAACATGCAGTGCGCCCCCTCCTCGGCCTCTTGCAGTCGCGCGAGCAACGGATTCCCTCGAACCCGTCGCCCAGAGGCCATGGGAGCCAAGAGAGAAAACTCTCCCGGCTCTCTGCGGCAGATCCGATGTTGGGCCCGCTGCCACCCGTTACCTGGGCCGCAAAGGGCAGCATGAAGCCATCCCTGCAGCCCACCGGCCGCATTCGTGGTGAGCTCCGGTTCACAACCGGTGCTCTAACCTAGAGCGGCCGCCTCGGGCCGGCCGGGTAGGTTTCTTTTCGCTTCACCGTGTATTGCGCCACAGCTACTGAGCCCCTCCGCCACGACAAGGCGGGAACCTGTTGGGGGTACAGGTATGTGGGTCATGTAACTAAGGTCAACGTATTTTCTTATCTTACAGTTGAATTTCCAACACATGTATCATACTGTTCCATAGATATTTTTTTCTTTTTGTTATAAGAACTTTATAATGATCTTTATAAAAGGCGGGCTTGATGCCTGTAAGCATAACTCTCTAACGTTGTGGTAGATGACAATTTAACTAATAACATAATCAGAAAGTAAATATAAATAGTAATTATATAACAATACACATATACACCCATACATACATATATATAGAATTCCGAATCTCTTCGGGATAAGAGTTCCAGAGTAATGTAGCCTGAATTGTAAATGAGTTCCTACAGAATCAGAGAATAGATATATAGGTTAAATGGAAATCAATTAATAATTTCATCTTAGTCTCAATACTACTATTGTCGATGACAATCACTATCCTCAGTTTTGAATTTATAAAAATTTTTTTGTTATATTTTTTGATTAAATATACATTTCCGCGTTTAACATACAATTTAGTATGTTTTGTGGATACGCAAAAGGTATTAAAAAAAAAGTAAAGTAGAACAGAAGAATATTCTTCATATTAATTTCTATGTAACATTATTAAATATCGTGATTACCGTTTAATATAAAAAAAATGTATTCCATATATCAATAGTACTTCAATAATAAAAAAAATGTATTACAGTGATTATTAGTAATGGAGTGTAGAATAAAATTTATGTACACGTGTTTAAAAAAAGCTATTGTATAATGAGGTTGTATTTCGTAACGATTGATCAACAATAGAAAGTCGAACAAAAAGGCGGCAACATTGAATGTTAAAATAACAATGTTATTCTTCATAGTGACTGTTTAATTTAAAGTAGTTATTTATAACAGTTACGCCATTCACTTGTTGTGGTCGTAATCAATTACGGAACAAAGTTTGTTACCAGATCTATTACGAAAAAAAAAAATCCCCGAGAATACACTTGTTGCTTTGGTATTTTCTAGCGAGGGATTTACTATACATTCTATTCTCTGGTAAAGTATGCTAGTGATTTTATCGACTGGTACAGATCAAAAACACCTAAAAATTTGCTTTACCCGTAAGGAATAACGTTTCAATACACAAGAGCGGTTGATGTATGATTATATATAGACATATATATACACAATGCGATAGCGTGCGTGGCTTAGTGCACGAAGTACAGTCAGCATATTAGATCCTAATAGAAAGCGCATAAATAATTAATAGCAAGAACTTCTTAATTTTATGAAAAAAAAAATTGTCTACAGTTACATCAACAGATCGTTTTTGGTAGTAAATAAAATAACTTACTATCTGTTTTTTCTTTTCACACAGGAATTGTGAGTATGGTTTTATAAATGATAAATATATAACAAAATATAACATTATAATGTTTGATTGATAGATGTATGATTGTTGATTTCTATAACATAGCGTATTGATACTTCAGAACTTATTACTACTGATGGTAGGTCTCTGTTGCCGGAAACCGTCTACTTAGATACTAGCGCGGCTATTATTTCAGCTCTCAAACAATTGTGTGGAAACATTTCTCTTCTGGTTTAAAGGGCGACGTAGCTGGTCAAATTACTGAGGTAACTAGACTCAACTTCTTGAGCCTCAAAGCGACGAGCACAATGCGGTGCAGTACAGAGGATACACGAAGCAATATCAACTAGATTTCAAACAAGCTGTATTGATTGATTCATGACTAAAATGCTGACACAGGAAAATACGTAACGCCATTGTCAAACTGTCACGTGGCAAGGTCCAATTACATTTCAACGACCATGAGTTGGATTTCAAAAGTGTTATATCGTGAATCCAACTAGGCTTTAAAATAAAATTTGTTGATCATCTGTCACCAAAAATATCAAGTAGGGTTGTTATAAAACAGTATACACAGGCATAGTGTTATTTGAAGCTCTATGCGTTTTGTGACTCCGGAGTTTCATGTAAAGATCTTAGGGTGATCGCTGATTGTGATTGAAAACTATACATGACCCTGATTTCCTCCCAAAAGCATGTTTCCTTTTGAAGATTTCTCGTTTGATGACAAAAAAAAGGCTAATTATGATGTGTATCGGAAGTCCAGTGCAATTTAGAAGTGTATATCTCGCCTGGTTCCATTGTGCTATTGTTACTCACTGTTTCAGATTTTCTCATTGTTAGTTATCTCTCAATGAAATTGCGAATTTACTTCGGCTTCGAATTAGAATTTCTGCTGGATATTTTGGTCTTTTACAAGCACGAATATGTTAGAATATAACATAGTGAATTTATATTTAGTTTATAATAAATATATCATTATTTGTAATAATACAAATATAATTACTGAAAGCTCAAAAATATTAAGAAAGGACGTCATTATCACAAATGAATAATTATATTTTTCATTATAGAACATTCCTGCTGCTCGTACTTGCTTACTCGATGACGTTAAAAGCGACTAAGAAGAGAATAATTCCCAGGAAAGCCTTCCCTACTGCCTTCCCATTGTGTTAACCTGAATCCAATCGTTGGGATATGGCAAGTATCTCCTCTGAGGGCTATTTTTACAGGTATTTGTAATCCAATAAATAATGTTACTATCAGATAAAATTACTGTCGATAAAGGGGACGACCATAATGTGGTTCTGCATATATAACTCTAAACAGCGTCGTATTGTAATGAAAAAAAATTATAATATATAAATTTTTCGTTATTTCAAAAATCAAGATTTTTCATATAAAAATTGTGAATTTATATTCTAATAGAAATTTAATATAGAGAAGTTTATTTAATGAACTAAAAATGATTTATAGAGGAAATATCGCAGCAAGAAGAAGAATCACGACACTAGTTCTATTGGTGATATTATTTTCTTATTCATCCTGAGAGCATCTTATTGGTAATATTGCTTGAAAATTTAGATTTTATTTTTATTTAATATTTCAGATACCGTAACAGTAATACATATAACGTATAAAATTGTTTACTATATATATATATTGAATACGCATTTTTTTATCTACAGACAACGCATATTACACAGACAAGCTCTGATGTATTGACACTTGAAACAGCAATACTATTATAGAAACAAGTTTAGATTATGATAATGATGTAAATAAAAAAAAAGGAGTTGTTTACTTACCTTTCTGTAATTATGTAATACTGGATTGCCGTTTGCATCTGTAAGTGTATAAGTAGCGTTTAAATAGGAAACAGTTAAAACCTTCGTAATTTTAACTCTTAAATAATAAACATATCTAGATCGTAGGTAATTCGTAGATGGAGAGCTCGAAAATCTTTACAACCAACGCCAATTACGGATCAGGATTTTTTTTTTGTTTTACGTGGGGGTAATGCATATTCGTACTCGCCGCGGTTAGGACGGGTTATGTCGGACTTGCACCGCCTAAAACCCCCACGATGTTCCACCTCATCGCCTGATGTCAGGGTCACGGGAACGCTTTCGCTCGCAACCGCGACCCTGCTGGCGCTGGCCGCTTTCGCAGCCCTACCTCGGAAGGGATGGATGAACATGCAGCTGGAACACGCAGCGCGTCCCTACCTCGACCTCCTGCAGCCGCGCGGGCGACGGGTTCCTCCGAACCCCTCGCCCAAAGGCCACGAGAGCCACGGGAGAAAAGATCTTCCCGCTCCTCGCCGCGGAGAGATGTTGAGCCCGCCGCCACCCGATAACGGCTGCGGAGGATAGGAAGAACGGCGCATCGCAATACCGACACTCCTCTTCTCCCGCGGCTCCACCGCCGCCGCATACACGTTTCGACACTGTTTGGTCGCAAAGGGCATTCCCTCCGCGACTCACCTCGGCCGAAAAGGGCAGCATAAAGCCGCCTTTGCGGCCCTCAGCCTCTCTCGAACGCTCGAACCTGGAGCGGCCATTCTGGCCGGCCCTTCCCCGCGGGCCGGCCGGGTGGGTTCCACTTCGTTTCACCGTGTGACGGTCCACGGTTACTAAGCCCTTCCGCCACGACAAGGCGGAAACCCGTTGGAGGGACGAATCGGGAATTGAACTGGGACTTCTAAGTCACAATAAGTATCACTTTAATTAAATGTCTCAGTCTGAAAGATTTTGCCAATCTATACGTTTTATTAAACAATTACCGTGAACACTGTTGATACCGTGAACCTTTATTAATAGAAAAAATAATGCTGCTATAGTTGAGAAATTGGCCAAGAATGAGTCAAGTATAAAATAAGTAGAAAAAAAAAACCCAATGTCGTGTTGATTTCTCAGGTGTATTGGTTTTCTCACGATATTTTACTTCAGCGCCGAGCTTAAAATTACTTAGGAATATCAACTGACAATTTGTTGTGCGCTGACAACGGGCATCGAACCCACGTTCCCCAGGTTAAATTCCATTTACTCTACGAGAATTGAATAATGCTTTCTATTTAAAATTAAATAAAAAAAATAGAGATAGAGAAAAGTCGTTTGTAAAAATAGTTTTTCAGTAATTTTTATAAATAATTATTAACAAAATGGGGACTAATAATGTAGCTTCGTTATATTATTGTAACAATTTAAAGTTATTATTAATAATTGAGTTCGAGGCCGTGTAGTTAATGTTACTGTATTTCGGTTCGAAGGGCGCTATATCTATTCATATTACTGGGGTAACGAGACTTAACAACTCATGTCTTAAGGCGATAAGCACAATGGGGTGCAGTGTATATCATCCTAACTAGCGTCATGTTAAGCAGGCGTATAGTTTACCATCAGGTGAACGTCTCGCTCGTCTCGTCGCTTTGTCGAAAAAAAAAAGAATAAATAGTGCAAATATTGCGAGAATAATAGCAATCACTTGTTGCATTAATATTGCGCTTACTTCCCTTTGTTAGCATTATTTACACAGTTTTAATCAATTTCTTAACACAATTGTAATGATGATTAATTAAGTATCTTTTAATATAATACAAGGAAGGAATTAAAAAAAAAAATCGCTTGCTCAAACACCACATGTTTGGGCGTAATAAAAAATTGCCCTTGAAATGATTTTCATACATTGTTTTTAAATTTTGATAAATGTACAATATGACTAATAATTAAAATGGATGCGTTCAGTGTGGTAGATTTCTGGTATACGGAGGTGGTGAAATAAATGCTCATAATCAGTATTAGTCCTGACCTTCATCATGTCGGCGATCAATATGGCCGCTATATACTGCGCGGTGACTTCTTAAAGTTATCATTAAAGTATCACTAAATCTATATATATAATGAAAATGGGTTTCCTTTATTCGCCAATCACGTGAAAACTAGTGAACGTGTCGACATGGGAACATGACCATTCGACGCGGAATGATATGTATTTATTGTTTGAATTTCATAGTTTCTTCATAATTTTATTTCTAATTGACATTTAAAAACATTTTCATTTCGTATTATTTATGCGGTTACTGTAGTAACGGTTGTTATAGAAAGTCATTTGCGGCTGCGGTTGCTCTCAAGGGATATTTCAGACAAATTTTAAGTTGTAACAACAAGTTTTCAAACTAACTAAAAGATGGCGCCACCATAAACAATAGATCACGCTATCGTTTATCATGGAGCAAATCTTTATGAGAATCATACATTTTTGTGTATATAGCCTTTACTCAACAAGACATTACAGAGTATGCAATTGTATCCATCAATTGCATTTCTCTGGAGCTCTGTAATACCAGGACTTACGTCACCGAGTCGTTACGGAGTATACAATGTATCCATTAACTGGATCTCTCTGGATCTTCATAATATCAAGAATCGAGACAGTAGCCTATCACGATGTGTACAACTGTTCTCATCAACTGGATCTCTCCGGGTCTTCGTAATACAGTCACACTTAGTAATTTGCTCTGTACTTTAAATAGCTCTGTCATTATCAATATAGTGCTGATATTACTGCGTGCGTTGTCATTCGCTAGAGACCCCGGATCCGATCTAAATACCTCTACTGTGGAGCCCGTCGAGCTACAACTACCCACTTGATCGACTTCTACAAAGCCTTATTTTATATTACGGCCAGTAAAGTGGCCGTGTAACAGCTAGTTTAATATGAAATCTATTTAAAATGACTTCTAGCGATGCTGTGGTTGATTTTTGTTGAAATCTAACGACAACAACGATATAGGAAAATTCTAAAATTTAAGTTTCGTTTCAATTACTAGAATTGTAAGGCATAATAATAATAATATTACTATTATGTCTTACAATTCTATTTCTGTGTGTAAATAACCTATATTGATATGATCTATGTTACATCATGTAATCGTAATTTGATCAAGATATCTCTGATATTGGTCTCTGGTGCCGAAGGTCGTATAGGTACCCCCGTATGGCGTTAAACAGTACTATGTTAGCATTACTGTGTTCTGGTTTGAAAGGAGACATAGCTAGTGAAATTATGGTGCTTATGAGTACCATCACAATTAGCGCCACATTATTACGGGCGATTGTATCACATACAATCAGATGAACTTCCCATTCTTCTCTTCGTCACCTCAATATTTTTAATACAGCTCATGAATGTATAGAGCTTGATCGATATATATATTATATAAGAGATGTCCAGAGATTCATTGACTCACCACGAGATCTTCGAAGCTATAAGACGTAAAGACTCAAAATTTGAGGAAAATATTGCATCTGCCATTTAGAGGTCAGCTAAGAGTGGATTTTATAAAATTCCTTCCCCAAAAGGAGTTGCGAGGAGTCTCTACATTATAATTGTCAAGGACTGAGTCGCCATTATTACTTGGTCCGTTTTCCTGGTTGTGAATTAACGTTTCTTTTCCTCTTGTTAAAAATTAAAGGAAAGTTTTGAAATGATTACCAGTTCAGATTACTTCTTAATGCTTTTTCAACAAAATTTTACTCGTATAAATGTATGTGTTTTTGTGTATGTATATTGGTGTATTATAAATTATATTGTATTTATTTATTTGATGCTCCTACCTCATTCTCTCTGCATTACCCAAGGTAGACTGGATGATAATGCCAATGGCATTAAGTCCGCCTTTACACGAGGTGTATAAAGTTAAATAAATAAATGAAATTTTAGTCGCCTTACAGTTCAAAGGTTTCTGGTAACATTACTGATCACATGTGCAATTTAGAACGTGCAAGGGTTTTTTGAACTTGCATATCCAGCTACTATCCTCACAGCAAATTAAGACTACCTCCGGTTGCGAATCAACATACCCTTTCCTCTAATTGTTAAGTTCAAATGAGAATTTTAAATTATAACGAAATAAATGATGATTGAAAATCATCTTATGTTTGTTTTCTTTTTTATACAAAATTGATTAATGTACCGAGGTTAATTTGTTGCGTGTTAATCTTATCTTTGCTAGGGTCGCAATGATATCCATTTTCGTGGTTACTCTCAAAGAGGCGAGCCGTTCTCCATTGCTTACTGTTTAGTAATACTCGTGTACGCAAGTCGCTCTGACGTTGATTTTATCGCAAATTCATTATTCCAACAACGACCTCAGGCGATGAGGGAGGAAAAAACAGTTTTATAATTTATATTCCTTTGTTAGGTTTAACTTATACAAAATGCTTTCATTATTTATCGTGTGCATATTGTTTTCGGAAGCAGTGTATATAAATTATTCAGTAAATGGTGCGGTGTTGCATAAAGATGTTTATAGATTGGATATAGTACACTATAACGACTTTCACGATAGGTAAGGAATGTTATATTTCTTTGACTTTGAGATAATATCTACGATTGTACCTTAATTTTAAATAAACGAAATGTAATAATAATTTGACAGAATGTTTCTTTTATAGATTTGAGGTAACAATGTATATTGTATATAACATATATACATATATAAATACATAAGCGAAATCTTAATATTCCTTATATTTTTTTAGATATGTTGTGACTTAATACTCTATATCAAATGGTTATCATTTTGGGATTTTAAAAGCAAATTATTTTCTCAATTTTTCTTCGATTTTTTTTTGCTGTTATATTGAAAGCGTGTCAATGGATTATATGTTAACAATTATTGTTTTTCATGTAGTGAGTACTAATACATGGCATAACATTGATACGAATTACTGACACTTCGTGATGATGCTAGTAATGAAGAATAAAGTGTTAACAAATCTTAGTTTAAAAAACGTTATAATTACATTAATTTCCTCTTTCATTGAATGTTATTACTATTGTATAAATATATTTTTACTTTTACCGGTTACTTGTGCAATAATTTTTCAAAGCAAGAAACATGTTCAAACAGCATGAAATGGTCAACGGCCGCAGGCATGTGTCCTTAACTTTATTTAACATGTTTATTAGGGTGATGTGGGTACGGATTGGTATTAAATATAACGATTATCTGCGTAATAACCTTCTTTCATGTGAAAATTAATAAATACTTAATTTTGTCAATAAACCTAAGGTCTTGAAACATAGGATTAAACTAGTTTGGAACTTTTGGAGATAAAGAAACGTTTTGCTTATCATCATCAATTCACCCTACTGATCTCTAATAATGGAAATAGATCTCACGACAGAGGATAATAGCCAGGTTCGCGACGTTTGGCTAAGTGTTGGCGTACAGGGAAAACTTGTATCTTTTTCTGAGATTATTATCAATATTGTAAAAGGAGTTTTTAAGTTTTATTTTAGACATAAATGTTAATGGTAAAATAATAAAATAGTTTTTTAGAGAAAATATTGTATATTTATGAATTACATTATTTATAGTTTCACTGATCTCTATTGTCGGAGACCGTCTGGTACCACTGCAGCTCCAACTTTTTATGCCAAACAGTAATATACAAGTATTACTCTATTCAGGTTTCAAAGGTGTTATATCAAGAGATAAAGATACTTACATCCTATGTCTTAAAACGCGAGTACAATGTGATGCTATGGATATCATTCTAACCAGTGCTATGTTGTTATGAGCAAGAGTATCACTTATGATCTGCTGAACGTCTCGTTCATTTCGTCGAATTATAAAATAAACTACACAGTACTTTCTTACTGTTTAAAAATCTGGTCACAACGTTAATGTCAGTACAGCTGGTGAAGAACCACGTTATCAAAATTTCTTTTTGTATAAGCAGTAGCTGTTCCCTGTCCACTTTGCTAGGCATAATAAAGAATTAGACTAGAAGTATGTCTGAAATATTTCTTGAGGGCAACCGCAACGGCAAATTACTTTCTATAGCAACCCTTAATAGGGCAACTGTATAAATAAAATTTAATGAAAATGTTTATAAAAGTTAATAAAAAATAAAACGACAAATCATTCTGGGTCAAATGGTCGTGTTCCCATGTCGATACGTTCACTAGTTTTCACGTGATTTGTGAACAAATAAACTTTATTTTCAATATATATCTAAAGATTATAACGACGCTACACAGAAAACAGAACAGTACCAATAAAAAAGTACGTACATAGTGTTAAAAAGATTTAATTACTTGTAACAAGGCAATAAAATTAATCTAGAAGAGCTAGAGCGTTAAAATTTAATATAGAGAATCGATGTTATCACTTATTGTTAAGTGAAATCGTGCAAATATTCTATTTTATTACTTATGTAAATACATGAGACATTGTCTTTTATATTGTTGACTTATTTAAGATTTAAGAGACATAGAAAAGAATTTCAAGCGGATCATTTTTTTTATTGAACTAAGCGTCGAGACGATCGGGACGTTGACCTGATGGTAAGCCTCGTTACTCCAGCCATTACACTCACTATAACTTCGTTCAAATCGGAAACTAGTAATGTTTGCACACTACTGTTACCTTGGTAATATTATTGGTTACGTACGATGTTGGGACTAACAGCGTTCAGAGAGACACCATGAGATTTTAGACGTCAATAGTCCAGCACAACTCGTACATCTGAATAGTAGCCAACGAACGAACGTTTTCGTCACCAAATCCTTCAAACCGTAGTTTAGCGATTTTATTGAGGGGCGTAAGGAGTACCCTACTATAACTCACGGGACCCGAGCCAACTTCACCTCCTCGTGGTGTATTCTGCTAATCAACAAACGAGGCTCTGGCTCCCGCCTACCCGCGTTGGGTTAGCGTGGTGGAAAATGGCCCAAATCCCTCCTTATGAACTCCTACATACGTAAGCTCATTACTATCGAGGTACTGGAGGCCATGTTGACTGTATGTGGAGATCTTTGAAGGAGGCCTATGTCGAGCAGAGGACTTGTATCGGCTGATGATGATGATTGAAAAGACTACTTCGATCTTCAGCTATTCTTTTCAACTTATAGATTTAAACCCGGTCCATTTATTTAAATGGTCGAAACATCTTCCGATGTCTATCATGTGCCACCATTTTTGCCCACTAGCATCATCCTTGGGAGTTCAGAAAGGGTTCCGCTATGTTGTTACGATAGCGCTATCTATTGCTTAGCCGTAGAAATAAGTGTTGCGTTCAAGAGGAGAAAAAAATTAGAGAAAATATAGTTAATAAAATTTAAAAATACAGTAGTTTTTGAAATACATTTCAGATTCGAAGAAACTACTGTATCTTATCCAGTGTGCGATTCAAATGATGACAATTGCCTCGGAGGCTTTGCCCGCTTATATTACGAGATCAATAAAATACTGAAGGGAAGTGATAACTCACTTTTATTGGATGCTGGGGACACTTTTCAAGGCACTTATTGGTACACACTAATGAAATGGAATATTACGCAGAAGTTTATTAACTTACTACCAAATGATGTCCATGTAAGTTGGTTTCCTTTTTTAAATAGATAACACATTATCATCATCAGGTGATAATTCTACACTTCTAGACTTAGGGCTCCTTCAACAAAGTATACAGTGATAATACCGGAGGTATAATACTAAGATGCCGTATTGGAAAAAAAATCTACTGGATCTGGTTGCAATTAGTGTATTTAAGTTATTATATTTCGACGCAAGTAAATTTCAATGATTATAAGTTTAGTTTTACAAATAAATAAAATCGAGATGTTTATTAGTAATATCAAAATATTGTAGCACTCATCTGTTGACAGCGGAAACACAGAAATGCAGTTACGGCAGTAGATTTACAATATGAGAGTGGTAGCTAGCTAAGTGGGCTTTTAAACAAAAGCAAGGTTTTTTCCAGAGAGATTGTGGAGATTGGGTTAATCTCCATAATACTTCACCATAATATTGATAAGATAGGGTGTTGGAAAGAATACGTATTGTTATAATTTCTATTCTTTAAACGATATGTCCACTGTCCACAGACTTTAGGTAATCACGAGTTTGACGATGGAATACCTGGCATTGTTCCGTACCTTGCGGCACTCCGTGCCCCGGTAGTCGTTGCCAATATTGATACAAGCTCAGTACCTGCGTTAAATGGACTTTATAAGCCCTATGTGATTATTGAAAAGAAAGGAAGAAAAATTGGAATCATAGGTCTCATAACACCAGAGACACGGGTAAATATTAAGAATTAATTTATACATATTTTTAAATAGATTACCATGTCAAAAGTTTTTGTAATTAGTATTAGAAAACTGGCTTTAAACTTTATGTTCATTATCATCACTATCATCAGCCGATAGACGTCCATTGCTAGACATAGGCGTCTCCTATAAATCGCCACATCGATCACTCCTGCGCTGTCTGCGTCCTGCGGCTTCCTGCGACCTTCTTTTGTAGGAGTTCATATGGGGGCTTTGAGCCATTTCCCACCACGCTGGTCCATTACGGGTCGGTGGAAGCCAGAACTTCGTTTGTTGATTAGTAGGGTGCACCACGAGCAGGTGAGGTTGGCTTGGGTCCCGTGAGTTGTTGTGCGGGACCTCTTACAACTCTTTTATGTTAACATAATGTATATAATTATCTTACATATGTTTTAAAATACTTCTATTATTTCAGAAGTCATCAAATCCTGGGAATGTGAAATTTTTAGACCCTATCGCTACAGTTAAAAAGGAAGCACAACTGTTATCAGAAAAAGGAATTGATATAATTATTGTATTATCACATTGCGGACTAGAAGTCGATAAGTAGGTACATTGCCATTTTATTTTAAAATTATTATTAAGAAAATATGAAATGTATTGAATTATTGTGTAAAAATATTCTTTACTAACAAACAAATAAAATATCTACCATTGAAAATTATTTTCTGGAATGATAAATTCTTGTTTAACTTAACTAGTTAACTCTTTATTTAAAAAATATTTCCACGCGAACGTTTCATTTGTTAGTTTTGTATTTAATCAGGTTTCGACGATAAATATAAGAACTAACAAAATTCTCGCGAGGTGAATATTTCTGTTTCAATACTATTGATAAATTTTAGCCCCCTCATAACTCTCGCTTTGGTATATAGAGTCAACTTAAAAGCAATTTAAATGCAAAGATAGGAACTGTCTACCATATTTTCCAATAAACTTGTCATGTAAGTATAGTGTATGGTTGAAACTTATGGAACATTGCTGGCTCCCTTGCCTTTAGATAATATTATGTATAGTCTTTAAAATAACTTTCGGTAAAGTAAAACTTTAATAATTTTCGTTAGCTATTAAATACTTTTGATAAGTTATCATGTTACTTCAGTACCGGTGTCTGAAAAGAGGAAAGCATGGCAGGATTGGTTGGTAGCAAAAGCCAATTAAAGAATGGACAAGGCAATTATAGAAGATGTACAAAATGCGAAGAATGAGTATAAAAGATGTAAGACCGTAACAAAGGAAGGGGTGGAAAGAAAGAAAATGAATGATAGAGATGAATTGGAAAGAAGGTTATCTAATGACTTCCGGACGAACATTAAGTTCTTCTGGAAGTTCATAAGAACAGCCAGAGCTAATAATGCAAGCTAATTTGGTAAAATCAGGAAACAGGATAGAAGCTTTGTGGTAGGTGAAGAATGTATTCTAAAGAGATGGAAGAAATATTTTGAAAGTTTATTCGAGAAAGAGGATATGCAAGTGCATAACCACGTTAGGGGTGAAACTGAGAGTGGGGATGAAAGTAATATTAGTATGAAAGAGTTTTTGGATGCAATGAATAGTATGAAGTTGGGTAAGGCTGCAGGGTACGATAGGATTATGGTCGAGATGTTGAGAGCTGAACAAGGCGTGGTAGATAGTCAGCTGTACTGCCTTTTCAACTTTTGTTGGAGGAGCGGCAAAGTGCCAGATGACTGGAGCAAAGCCGTAATCGTTCCGGCATATAAAAGAAAAGGGTCACAGCAAGACTAAGAACTACCGTGGCATTAGCTTACTGAGCGTCGTCGGAAATCTGCATGCAAAGATACTGATTAAAAGAGTGATGAATGAAACTGAAGAGAAAATTGGTATATACGAGCAGGATTTAGGAGTGAAATGGGATGCATTGACCAGGTCTTTTCCTTATGTAGTATAACCGAAAAATGTTTGGCACATAGCCAAAAGGTCTATTGTGTTTTCGTAGATTTGGAAAAGGCCTATGACAAAGTGGTGAGGAATAAATTGTGGTCCATTTTGTCTGTTTATGGAGTAAACAGCACGCTGATACGAGCACTGAAATCACATTTTGAGGGTTCCAGTGTTTGTGTCAGGATAAACGGGGCTTACTCAGACTGGTTTAGCATCCAGAAGAGTGTTAGACAGGGATGTGTGGCCTCGCCGTTGCTGTTTAATTTATTTATTGACAATTGCTTGAAAGATTTGAAAGATAGTGAGTGAGTAAGAATGAATGAATTGACCGTCAAATGCCTCCTATACGCTGATGATCAAGTTTTATTATCATGATCGGCGAGGGAGTGCCAGCGATGGTAGACATGGTGTATGGTTCTTTAACAACCAAAGAAATGAAAGTGAATGTAAGCAAGACGAAAGTAATGGTTTTTGAAAAAGAAGAATGTATGAGAAACTGTGACATTGTGATTGAGGGACAAAAAGTGAAACAAGTGGAAGAATTTGTATATCGGGGTTCATAGTTTACAAGAGATGGCAAGTGTAATGGTGATATTGAAAAAAGAGTTTTGAAAGGGAATCAAGTGAATGGGGCACTTCATAACTTTATGAATAGCCGGAACGTATCACAAAGAGCACGACCGGCTGAACATTGAGGCGTGTTGATCCCCACACTGATGTATGGTAGTGAATGTTGGGTATGGCTGTGGAAACATGAAAGTAGGATTAATGTTGTGGAGATGAGAAGCTTGAGAAGTATAACTAGAGTAAAGCTAATAGACAAAGTGGGGAACAGTGTGATAAGGAGCGTTGCGGCGTTGTTGAAGATGTAGTGACAAAGATAGAGAAAGGGATGCTTAGATGGTTCGGCTATGTAGAAAGAATGAATGAAAGAAGATTAACGAAAGAGGTATACAAGGTAAGAATGATTGAAAAAATCGGTATAGGTCGACCTAGACGGACATATTTCGATCAAATCGAAGAGGTCTTAAAGAAAGGTCGTGTCAAGAGTATTCGCAACCGACAAGCACGCATGAAGACGCTCATGAAAATGAAGGAAGCGAAAGAGGTGTGCCAGGATCGTAGCAATAGGAGATGGGTGGACTCTGCCTACCCCACTGGGAATGAGGCGTCATATATATGTATGTGTTACCTCTTTTTAATAGTACTTGTCTTTTTAATAAGGTATCAGGACGTTAAACATCATGCGTTAAAAAAAAACAAATTTTGTAACTACAAGTTCAAATTAAAATATGCATTTTCATGAAATCTACAGAAGGTTTGCAATTGTTCTTCTTTAAAGACATATTTACTTAAATAACAAAGTTTTAAGATAAGCAGGTGATAATGATGATGATAATTGTCTGTCTGCAACAAGGAGTTTGATTTTTGGTTTTCGCTTATTGTTTTTAGATATTTCATTACTCCAATAATTTTATTAGTTTTTAGGGCTCATTAAATAAAAATACAGTAATATTTACATTGTTATCTTTATCTACAGATATTATCATAATACACTCATTTGTTAAGAAATTGCTTTTTAGTACTGTACAATAAATTTTTTGGAGATTATCACAGGCGAAAATTTGTCTTTAAATTAATTTAATAAATTTTTATATGCTGAACGTACATACATTTTATATTAATGTATATTGGAATGAATGTATAACATTAGTTAAAAGCCGGAATGATGATGAGGGTCTATAATAAAGCATAACAAATGATGATAATTTTTTTCCCACGATCATCAACGACGCCACTCAAATACCATCAGAGTACGGTGCTTTTGTAATCATATTTCATATGTGTTTTGACAATATCATATTTTTTACGAAGTCATTCATCATCATTTTACTTTTTCGTACATTGTTATAAATTTTACAAAATATTTAATTACGCTAGAGTCCAGGTAAATTGAACTGTTATATAAATTAGAATAATATTAGACGATAAATTCGTTTTTAGGAAAATGGCAGAAGTTGCTGGTGAAAATATTGATTTAATAATCGGAGGACATTCGCACAGCTTGCTGTGGAACGGCGAGGCACCGAGTAAAGAATACATTTCGGGTCCTTATCCAGTGGTGATGACGACAGCTTCAAACCCAGACCATAAGGTGAAATAATAATGGTATTTAACTTGCTTGTTTTTTTTTAAATGGAATAAACCAACCCTTTACGTTTATTGTAATTTCTAAGATTAACAACTTTGGTTACCTTTATTATGTTATTTAATTCATGTGAAGTGATTTCAGCGATATTCTAAGAACTGATCAGGTTGCCGGCTCTAAGACGGAATTTCAATACGGATTAGGCTACCACCGCCTCATCTGATTTATTTGTATATATTATTGTCTGTATTTTCAAATAACCATTGCAGATCCACAGAAAATCCATTATTTATGTTGTATATGTTTAAACAGGTAGTGATTGTTACGGCCTCTGCATTTTCGAAATACTTGGGTAACTTGACCGTATTTTTTGATCGTCAAGGAGAACTGGTTGATTTTTCCGTAATGCCCATATTCCTTAACAGATCCATACCAGAAGGTTGGTTAAATAGATTGTTTTTAATGTATGTCTTTGAAATATAGGGTTACTTTTATCATTGCATCATTATTCATTATTAGGTTTTACTTTGTAAGAGCAAATAAAGATGTGAAAAAGTTGTTAAGTTTTGATGTTATTAGGCCATAACGCCTTCAATAAATTACCGATTATATAAAAAAAATGCAACTAAACACTACACCTACAATAAAAAATAAACTATTTAAAGCAGATATTCATGTTGTGTCAATTTTTAAATACGTTGTTAACGCTTTTGGTATCTTTATAAATCACTCTCAAAACATCTTTAAAGATTCCTCTATCGATATGAACTGGAATAGAATTCATTTATACCTTTCTGATGTTGCACACGCGAAAGACCTGAGTTTCTAACATGTATAAAACATTCTAGATCCCAAAATTAAGGCGCTTTTAAGGCCCTATACAGAAAAATTACATTCATTAGTTGGGGAAGTAGTTGGATACGTGAGCGAAGATCTTCTAGCTTCCAAATGCGGTTCACAAGAGTGTGCTATCGGCAACTTTATAGCAGACGCTATACTTGATGCTGTAAGTATTAAATTCGATTCACAATTTCACATGTTTGTAAAGAATTTCAACCTTTACATAGGATTATTATTAAAAAACTTTACTTTAAGGCTTATCAAATATTTGCAACAGACACAGAGTTTAAAATATGCTAGTGCAATAGTGATTGAATGTTTCTTTAATTCGATTCGATGTATAAATGTGGAAACGTGGATTTTAGGTTATAATGACGTTGTTTTCAATTACAGACTAAAGAATTGAAAGTTTCAAACCTAACACATATATCATTTATCCTGAGAAATATGGTACGGGGATCCTTTAAAAAAGGAGGTAAATTATTTTAAGACTTTAAAATATAACCTACGAAAATGTTTTAGGTTTAGTTAGTTTAGGTTATAGTTAATCTTTTATGTTTTAAAATTTGAAATTAAAAATAAACTTTAGTTTGAATTCAAATACATTGTAATTGTCTATAAAATAATTGATGAAGAATTACAAAAAAATAGTACGAAATGTAGTTACAAAGAAACTTAAATTCCAAAAAAAAAGATGATTACATTATGGTTTGGGTGCCCACCATATTATGGGTGGGGTTTGGGTTTGGGTATCTTGAACTCTCAGTTAAAGGATACGTCATGAGTAAACCGACATGTTCCAAGAACAACAACCTATGAGGTCATGCGTTATCAAGATCATGGTTATGACTCATTTCTTGTGATAACAGATGAACTGCAGAAACTTAAGAAGGTATTTTCGTATTAATGAGTTAGTTGTTACTGGAATTTGTGGGATGTATGCAAAACGTTTTTATTACATTTGTAAATATGTTTTTTTTTTTTTTTTAATTTCAGATATCACTAGGGGTTCAATAATTAATATAATGCCATTTACGAATAGAATTGTTACGTTTACACTGCCAGGCCGCCATTTAATAGATGTATTCGAGACTTGCATGACTAATTACTGGGTCGCAAAACCATTTAGTGGTCCATGGATGCCGCATGTTGCAGGTAAACTATGTTATACAACAATCACTTGCTCCATATTGACGTTTGGTTTATATATTGTATTATACAAGCATAAATAAATACGTTATATGTATTTCGATATTTAATAACAAATAGAACAACAATATTGTGGTCATCAGGTTGAAGAAGGCACCTTATGATCATAATTATGATTGTGGTGTTCATATACTCGTATCTAAAAATTGGAGGTTAAAAAGAAGTAGAATTTGAAAAGCTAAAAGCAAAGAAGCATGAATGTTTTTGGGATATTTAGAGATTGAGCTAATATAACTAACTTTCATTGAAAATGTTTAAAGAATTGTGTTAAGTTTGACATTAAGGTTTTTATTATCTTTGAAATAAGTCGTCGATCGAGAAGAGTAAAAGGTAAAAACTGAAATGTTACTTTTTATAATGATCGCTAGGATTATTTAATGAAAACTCTTTTTTTTTTCGTTTTGTTATCTATTTTAAGTTAAAACATTTTTATATTCAAGATGAGTACCATAAAATTACTACGTTTCTAGGTCTTCGAATAACAATCAACATGACGCAAGGCGTGGATATAGATGTTCATGTAAAAGAAGGAGAAATTTACAAAAATTTTGAACTTGATAAGGAGTACCAAGTGACAACGCTGGGATTTTTAGTGACGAAAGGATTTGAGTTTGAGGTAAACAATTACGTTTATCGCCGAAAATGTTGTGTTAGAATATTTCTACCTATGCCTTCGGTGTATAATTCTATATAATATGAATATGATAAAATGATATAGTTAATAAAATTACTACATAGTTTAAAAACAGTACTGTAAACAACTAGTGTCTAATTGTTATAAGCAAGATGAACGATATGCTCGTCATTTCTTTGTAATACATATAAAAATGATTCCTTTGATATACGTATAATGATGATTTTTCATTGTTCTATATTTTACGTCTTCAAAATATGAATAATTCAACTTATTTTTTTTTATCGTGACATATATCAACAGACTTATATTGTCAATCCGAAATTGAATGTATCCAATTTGATTCGGCTGTATTTGTTTAAGATGCTGAAACATTACGGGCGAAATGTGCAAGTTATCGGAAAAGATACCGAGGTTCTAGAAAATTATGTAAAGAAAGTAACACCAATAAAACCAACACTTGAAAAAAGACTTACAGTAATAAATTAATAGAAATTGTTGATTAGTTTTTATTTATTCTATCATTTACAACGATGCAAAAGGAAAAGGTGCCGTCGCTAAGTTGTAGTAGTTAAGAAAGCTCGTTCAGGGAGATGGATAGAGCTGATATTGTCGATATCTATTTGACACTATTCGTTATAATAATTATTATTGTTTTTGTACTTTTCTGCAGAGGTAGTCCTATACATCAAAATACATGTTTGATAAATGCGCCATATATCTAAACGTATAGAAAATTACATTTGGGTAAATAGGAAATGTGGTCACAGATACACTGTTCCAATTTTCCTTTAGTTTCCGAAATACGAACAGAACTTGCCCTGTTCTCACACAACTTGCAACATAAACCTCATAAAAACAAACATACGGCTGCTAAACTTTCCGCTATTCCGTTTTCATCAAGAGAAAATTATTTTATTATTAGATTTTGCACACTCTAGACTTTAAAGAATTTTTTATTGCCATAATTTGCCACTAAAGTTAGGCCAAAAATGTTATCTTTAATAAACATAAAAATTTCTGCCGCAGCGAAGACGCTTTGTAAAATATTTGCGAAGATTTAATTATTTCATTCGAAATTATGCTGTAGACGGAAATTTACCTTGGAACGAGAACAGCCGGGTGATTGTTTGTTAAAATTACAGTCCGAACCTTCGCTGACAATTCCGAATATACGTCCTTTTAACTGTTTGAATTTTTGCTTTGTTGATACATCGTTTAGTTAAAACCAGGCGGCTTGGTAACTTAATATTTTAAACGTCTTATTACTAGTTTATTGTAATGATCAATCTATACCAAATAATATTTTTTTTATCGTTCCCTCCGGCTTGTGCTGAGCCGGAGTATCTCTTTTCCTAGATTCGTGATGATGTTAGCGCTGCAAGCCAATGCGATTCTTATAGCTTATCTGATACTGGGCTCGTGGACCCGGATCCACGGCCTGTTTCCGAAAAAAGTATACTACGCGGAGTGTAGTTATTCGACGGCGGATTTTCACAATATGTGTCTGGTTCTTTGGTTTTTCTGGCAAATCTACTCGGTCGTCGAGGACAGGCGCGTTCCTGTTCAACGACTGCTTTCGCCTGTATCGGAATCTCTGGGCGATGAGGACTGCCTCTGTTCGCGGGTGTACTTCGTGTACGCGGTGTGTGTAGCTGTTGCGTCGCGTCAGAAACGAGGGCGGCGTGATGTCGAGATTCGGAGCGTGTTGGTAGTGTCAGAAGTGTGTGTGGTGACGTGGGTGTTGTCGGTGATTGTAGGTTCGTGTGTGGGGTGGCGGACCCCTAGGGATGACGGAATTAGCGCATGCCGCGGTCTGCATTTTTTGGTCTTGGGATCGAAGCCGGCACGTAGTTGACCGCTACGGCTACCAGAGGGTTGGGTGAGATGACGCCTTGGCGAAGCAGGTTTCGGAGCACTCTCGTAATGGTTGGGAGTTTGAGGTCGCTGTGGAGATCCACATTGCGCTGGTACCATTCGGCACCGGTTGCGTTGCGGGTGAACCGGTTTTGGAGAACCTGCAGGGGTTTGAGGCGTGCTTCGCACGAATGGGCCAATACTACGTTGGCGTAAGACATTATTGGTCTTACGCATAGCTTGTAGCGGTGAAGCTTGTGTCTGAGAGAGAGCTTGTTCTTTTTGCACAACAGGGGGTATAGCTTTCCCAGTACTTGGGCCGCTTTGTTTCTTGTCTCGCGAATGTGGGCGATGAAATTGAACTGGAATCGAGTGTGACGCCGAGTTATTTGACCGAGTCCTTCTACGGGATGGACTGACCGAAGAGAGAGATCTAGCCAAGTTTATGGCCCCGAAAGATCGCCTTCATGTGAAGGGTTGAGGGCTTTTGGTGCGTGATTTTTTCCGGTTTTACGTCGATTCGCCACTTCCAGAACCTTGATTTTTGTAAGCGATTCGATATAATACCCGTAGTTCGGCCGGAGTGGTAGAGAGCGGTGTCATCCGCAAAAAGAGCGAGGCTGACGTAGAGGTCTTTGGGCATGTCGCTCGTGTAGAGCGAGAAGAGTAGTGGGGAGAGGCAAGAGCCTTGAGGGACGCCGGCTTTAATCGGCCGGATGGAGGAGAGAGCGTGCTCGGCGCGAAAACGGAGAGAAGACGGAGAAAGAAGGTTCGAGAGGTAGGCTCGAATAATGGTGACGAGTAGGTCTGGCACTTTGTGAATGTAAAGCTTAAACATCAAGCCTTCGTGCCAGACTTTGTCTTAAAGAGCTTTTATATATATATTATTCTTTTTCCCTACTTTCTAACTTTTTTTTCTCCTTTCATGCTTTCTATCTTTCACTCATACATTGTCATCTTTACATATTTTCTGTTGTTTCTCTCATGGATCGCCTCTCAGACTTCGGTCGCTCCTTGCTTTTATTTTCTTATCTTAATTTTTTTTTATAATTGCTTTTTTATTTGTTACACTTATTTAGCTATTTCTATCACTTACATTACTACTTTGTTATTTTTGTACTGTTTTACAATTTGTCTTTCTTCTTTTTTGTACATTTTTTTTACATTCTTCTCTATTTCTTTTATACCCTCGTTCTTAAATAACAATATTTTACTAAGTATATAAAGAACAATGATGATCTAATTAATTATTTGCTAGTTTTGTTTAAAATTTTTAAAATAACGTTTTTTTTAGCAAATTTGTCTGATTTGAATATTAGCCATTAACTTTTTTGTATATACATATATGATCTAATTTTCTCTTGCTTTCATTAGTATATAAAGTATTTATGATTACATGAACTTTAAAAATTTTCAATCATCAATTTTCTTAAATATAACTTTATTCCCCCTTATTGAATACTGAAAAAAATTGTTAATGTGGCTTTTAAGTCAATAACTATGAAACAAGATTATTTATCTAGTCATTAAACTGTTGCTCATAAGTATTCTGCTAAAATTGCATCCTTCCAGGCATCTTCTGTAAAATTCGGTTTGTTAGACTTCCTTATTCTGAACCCGATGTTGTTGGAGGATGACTTGACTTTTTAATTAAAGCTCTACGTAGACTTGCGCTGCTGCAAACTAGTTGAAATTGAATTGGTAGTTGAAAATCGTGACTTTTGTTGGTCGTTGCATTGAAATTCGGCTCTGCAATTCCATTGCTAGATATAAGACCTCTATCGTTATCTGTTAATGATTTTTTATGCAGGAATTTTTCATGTATTTGTTACATACATACCAATTTTGTTTATTTTTTTAACGTCTATTTTTTATAGGTTAATTATTAACAATTTCACTTCATTAAGCTAGATGTTTGAAATTAAATGTGGTTAAGTTCCACGTAAATAACAAATTTCATTCCACTATATCAAATTTGAAATATAATGCTAGTTGCATTATTATATAATGTTCTGTATATGTTGGGTTCACTTACTGCTCAGTGAATATGAGACCAAGGAGGAGTTCCATCATCATCATCATCAGCCGACAGATGTCCACCGATGGATCCCCCAAAGAGAGCAGGAGCTCTCATATGCAGTCTGAAAACGAAAATGTTTCTATGGCGGTAGATGAATTCATTCTTCTAAATTCAGTTATTATCCTAATCGACAATTGAACACAATGTCCGATGGATGATAAATAACGTTTATTTGATTGGCTCTTTTCTTAAATATTTATTATAATCGAGAACAACTACGTAACGTCTCCATGAGTTTAAATTCATACAATAACTTACTAAGCATATTGTGACTCCGACATATGTTAACATAACACGATTAATCACTAGTTTTCTGATTAATCGCCAACATCTGTTCAACTGTCTAACTAAAACCATAATTTTAGTATATTGTACTATCGAAACAACGACGGAATCAGCATAACAGACCGTGGACCCGGCTCCACGAGCTTAGTATCAGATGAGCTGTAGGAGTCAAAATGAGAAACCAAGCGCTCAACATCATAAGAGAATAGAGGAATGAGCAGGAACCGTGTTTACGTTTCAGTGTTTTCAGTTTAATATGCTATATATCCTTATCTTGACAATTTGATTTCTTTCAGCTCCATAATAACTTGAAGTCAGTAATATTAGAATATTACTATTTGACAGTTTTAATGGTTGTGGGCTTCTGTTGTCAGAGACGGTTTAAGTAGGTACCACCGCAGAAAATGTTTCAGCAGTCATACATTAGTGCACAATTATATTATGTTCTGGTTACAAGGACGTTGTAGCTTCTCAAATTACTGTGGTAACAAGACTTAACAGTTTCTGTCACAAAGCGATGTACCATATGGTGTTGTGTGTATCATCCTAACTAGCGTCATTATTATCATCATTATGATCATGTAAGGACTATCTAAATCGGATTAGGTGAACTTATAAAAATATACAATCTATTAATTAAGTACATACATATAAATTCAATGTAACACTTTAACTTAGTATTCAACTTGCCGTCTATTTCTTTCTCTTATTCTAACTGTATATTTTATCTGTGTTCTTTTTATTAATCACTCACAGTTAAATACCATATTAAACATTACTTGAAAATGTCATAAAGAATTCTGAACATCGCGCCGTATCCTGTTTCCTACGTGGCCGAAATTTTCAGCTTTCCCTTGATAAATATTTGCCAGGCTCTTGACCGCGTTTCCTTTCATTAGCTTTTCTGAATTCTTTATTCAGCGCCGGTTATTTATAACAGCATATTAAACGAATGCAGTTAGAACTAAACAAATAATAATCAAAAGGTCTCGTTACAGAATTCTTCATACTACAGCTTCATGTAGCATTGTAACACAAAGACTGTCTTAAATTTATGCAACTGTTTTAAGCTGTCAGATACTTCACAATACTGCCGGTTGGTATTTAATAGTCATCAGCATTAAGTTTCAATAAGTAATAAGTAAATGACATTAAAGGAAAATATCGTACGGAAATGAGCTGACCCTAGAACTACTCTTCTACTGGTCGTAGGTCTCTGTTGCCGAAGATTGCCTAGGTAAGTACCACCATAGCTCGTATTTATGACGCTAAACAGTAGTGTGCAATATTGTACCATCGAACGTCTCGTTTGTCTCGCTTAGTTAAATGAAAAAAAATAAACACTTGCTATCGTGGTCAAGTAACGTCCTGATTGCGACAAATAATGAAATAAAACGTACTCAATAATATGAAGAAGTTATTTGTTTATTAACAGCAAATATTGTACGATATCACCCATTGATTGTTATAAAGAGTAATTTGTTTATATATTGATAAATTGTACAAGTACCTAACCAATATTTAATAAACCTAAATTTTAAAAATTTTGATCACGAGAGAGGAAAGAGAGAGTCCTCCGTAACTATGGCTGCTGTTAAGCGATCGAAGTGACAAGACGAGCGGCACGTTCACCTGATGGTAAATGATATGCCTATCTATAATAACGTGGCGATAGTTAGAATGATATACACAGCACCACATTCGGCTCGTCGTTCGTTTGACAAGGTTTCCAGACTCGTTACCCCTGTAATTTCATTAGGTACAACTTCCTTCAAGCCAGACGGCAGTAACATTGACACACTACCGTCTGCCGGCAGTAATAATAAACAAAATAATACAATAAATGCCACATCATTCATCATCATCATCAGCTGATAGATGTCCACAGCTGGATATAAGACTCCCCCAAACATTTGCTCATCGATTAGATCTGCCCTGCTCGCATCCAGCTGCTCCCCACGATCTTCACTAGATCGTCGGACCACCTAGTGTCGAACATAACAATAAAATATAGTTTTATTTAATTTGTAATATATAATAAGAAATTATTATAAACCAAATGTTTTCAATGGTAAATGGACTTCTATAATCTAGTAATTCTCATCTTGTTGAAGAATTTTATTAACCTCTCGACTTTCACCAGATAAGCGGAAAGTTCGTTGGAGAGGTGAAATTGAAATTCCTTAGTCCGAATATCCCGGTGTTATTTTACCTTCCATTTGAGTGAAATGTTCGACACTCCTGCGGTAATGCGGAATAGTACCGTCTTTAATTAAACTAATAATACCTAAGTAAGACAGTGAGAATTACAACTAAGTTTTCTCTTATTTATTAAAAGGCAGAACAAACAGCTACATTAATCGGTTACAACATATCTTAATTATAACTTAACACTACGCTATACTAACAATGTGGCCAATACCGTTGTACACGGTTTTCTCTAGTAATGTTATGGTAAATATAAAAATTTTTATTAATGAAGTGATATTTTAATTATGAACTAACTTTTTTTATATTTTAAGTTTTAATATTATTGAACGCATATAAGCCTTTTTTCATAATGTAAAGTTTAAATATTATTTGACCCTGAAACTTAAGTACTGCATGGTTATAATAATTATTAAATTAAATCATATTTTGGCAGCCGAAATATAGCAACACTGTTATAGTGGGGAATTACAGTACGAAGGTATTCAAGTAGCTTCAAAAAATCCTAATTTTATCTTTTTACTGATGGCTGGTCTCTGTTGTCGAAAACTTTTTAGGTAGGTACAACTGCAACCAGTTTCTACCGCCAAACAGTAGTATGTAAATTCAAGTCTTCCGGTTTGAAGAGCGCTATAACTAATGAGGCGTGTAGGGGGTCTCACAAAACAATTTACGGGACCCGAGCCAACCTTACCTACTCGTGGTGGACCCTGCTAATCAACAAACGAGGCTCTGGCTCCCATCAACCCGCATTGGATCAGCGTGGTGGGAGATAGCTCAAACTCCTACATAAGACAGCTAGCTATATTGCCCAGCGGTACTCCAGGCTGTGCTGATTGTATGCGGAGATCTTTGGGGGAGGCTAATGTCCAGCAGTGAATGTCTATCGGCTGATCATGATGATGATGATAGCTAATGAAATAACCTTAATAACGAAACTTAACGTCTTATGTCTCAAAGCGACGAGGAAAATGTGGTATAGCGTTTATCATTAACTAGCAACGCGTTGTTATCTGTATCACGTACGACCTTACGTATTAGGTGAATGTCTCGCTCCTTTCGCCATTTTGTTGATTAAAAAAAATCTTTTCTCCACGACATGAAGGAACCGGAATAGAACCGGTGACCTTCACGTTATTAGATAAAGCGGTGAGACACTGCGCTTCGTAGGTCTAAATATGACTTTTTTGCAACTACAAAAAATTAAGAGTAACAAAAATTAATAATGTAGAAATCCCTTCGACGTAAGCTTCTACTAACTCCCACGGTCTCTCTCTTCCTCGTTCAGACTAGTCCATAACTTTTGGTGTCTATCTATATCTTCATTTCAACTTTTATCCTCTTTATTCTCTTTCACCATCTCGTGATATCTATACAGAAGATAGACAGAAATGTTTATAATATAAATTAGTATCTTTTAAGAAATTCCACTAACACCAATTTTAAATTCGTTCTCGAACAGTTCATAATCTTTTATCTTCCCTCGTCCTTTTATCTGGTGAAGGATATCCCAAGTTTGATTTGATATCCAGGCCATTGCTTATTAAGTTTTAATTTTGTTATCGTTAATTAAAATGCTAATTTAATGTAAATATGTGAGGTTTAACTAAACTGTCTGTGGTAGCAAATTTCTTTTTTAAAGCTAGACTATTATTCTGTGCAAAGAAATTCAAGTTTCACTTTAGAAACTTCTGAAAGTTTGTAATATTTTATATTTTTACTCGCTAAATCCAGTAGAAGTTGTCAAGGATGTATTTAAAATATATATTTATTTCTTTAATTATTATAATGAATGTATTACCAATTAAGTCAACTTCAGGCTAAGGCCCCTTTGTATATATTAGACTATAAATTTGATATTTATCCGTATTGTTTGATAAATTAAAACAGCTAAATCACATTGTTTGTTTATATTTCAACTATCTAAACTAGGCAGGCATTGTCCTGTCAAGATTTATGAAAAAGGATAAATACCGATTATCTGCATGAAAATGTAACAAAAATAATTTTTCTATAGAATAATGTTTTACTAATGTGAATAATGAAAGCCATCCATTTTGCCAGCAAATTCATCTTTAGATCTATCCAGCCTGTTCTTCTTCGCCAAGGCCATTATATCTTTTTCACTCAACAGTTAAGTCACAATCCACATTTTTTACACCCATGTCCTCTTTTACAGAATAGTTCAAGAGTTAAGGAAGAACATAGAAGAGATATATGACCTCTTCTTTGGTCTTCCTCGATTCTTTGCCAAATCACAGAATAATCGTTTCCCATCCGTCCAATTTTTACAAGCTGAATTATAATTGATTATTATTATAGTAATTATAATTAAGTTAACCAATATTATACGGGTAAAAAAATTTAAACGGTACTTTTGCGCTTAATAAGTAGAAAAGTTTGCCTATAAAATGTTCTCAGCTTACAAAGCTAACGTCGTTAAGGAAGATTAATTTTTCTGTTTTGAATAAACCACACAAAGGTACTTAAACTTTTGTCGGTGCTGCTTTCATAAGAAAAATAATTGATTTTACTAACTTATTAGATAAGTAAATTCATGGTATATGCCATATCCAATAGTGGACTCATAGGCCGTAATTCTGGTACAGTGCTTTGACAATAAATATTATAAATTTATAGTACTGTTTGATCAAATATTAACCAAGTATTACCTATACAATCACTATTACAAATAATATATGGTATAGATGTTTACATATTTTTTTTTGTTTTGCCTATATAATTTATTTCAATAATATCATTAGGAAAACATAGCTTAAGAAGAAATTATAATTTTAAAGTTAACTTATTGAAATTAATTAAAAATTGATAGTCAAATTTAACTAACAGTTGGTTTTAAACTGCATTTTTATACATATATTCGTTTCTATTGATGGGTCATCGGTTTATAGTATTTTTTTTTAATTACTTGATAAAAAATATAAATTTTTAACATATATACTAATATACATATATATATTCTTATCATGTAATCTAAAATCTCGATTAATGAAAAAGAAGTTAATATATGTATACACATTTATCTATATTTTCATCGTTAAAATATATTTCAGTGAACAAGAGACGGTTTCAGTGGTTTTTAATGATCCATTAATTAATCGATTCTGTTCAAGAGTTTAAAACAAGTTAACGACTTTCGAAGATTTGCTTCAAAATTTCTCAGCATCACCTGTCGCATAATGTTACGTTCCCTTTAAAGAAAGTTATTGAAATTATTCTTGGTATTGCGCAATTTTATTGCTAAAAATAACCATTTGAATATCATCTGAAGAAATATTATGTAAACAGAAATTTTCATGAAAAAGTATCGAAAAAATTATATTAATATACTAATATATATATATATATAAACAATGTTTTGTTTGTTCGTCAATCACGTGAAAACGAGTGAAAGTATCGGAATGGGAACATGAGTATTCGACAAAGAATTATTTATGCGGTTACTATAGTAATGGTTGCTATAGAAAGTCATTGTAGCTTTAATTTTATAGGAACACCTAGTAGTTGTATACTGATCTGGACCAATTGATGTGGAAATATTTGAGTGAGGCTTATATGCTGTAGTGGACGTTTATTCGCTGAAGATGATGTTACACACTGCACTACATAGTGCTCGTCGCATTTAGACGTAAGATGCTGAGTCTCGTTACAGCAGTAATTTCATTAGCTACAGCGTCCTTCGAAGCGATACACAGTAATGTTTGAAGACTGCGATGGTGCCAACTTGACGGTCTACGGCAACCGAAACCTACCATCAATAAAAACACCAACAGTTTCTTGTAAAAAATGTTAAGAACAAGAATAATAAAAATTATAAGAGAAAGAGAACTATCGTTGTGAATGATGTTTGAGTAAAATTTTACAAAATCTGGAAGTTTCCATTCAATTTTAATTTAGTTCTGGAGCAGCGTTTTACTTAAATCACATAATTCAATTAGAGTAACGTCTGTTTGTTTTAAGTTTGATTGGATTGTTGAAAATGATTCATTTTAAGTACTTCGCTTTTATTAAATTTAAAGTCTAGGATAAAAGACGAATTTCCGAAAAGATGGACTTTTTACTATATAGATGGAACTAAAACGTTTTCCATTAAAAAGTATCAAATTAAGATAAAGCTTTCAGGAAAGATTAACCTTTTACTATAGTTTTATCATCAGCCTTAGTCAGTGCACTGCTGGATGTAGGCCTTACCAATATCTTCCACCAGATACGGCCCTCGGTTTTTCGTTTTTTTCTAAAATATAACAGATTAAAAATTAAAACATATATCCATTGGAATATTATATATGTATAATAAAAAAGGGTTTCGTTTGTTCGTCGATCACGTGAAAACTGGTGAATATATCGAGATGGTCGATCATTCGACGAGGAATGATCTGTAAATGGTTATAGACTATTTGTTTATTATTTTATAGATGCTGTATCATTTTGTTACTAATTAACTGTCATAAACATTTTCATTTCGTATTATTTATGCGGCGGCTATAGTAACGGTTGCTATAGAATGTTATTTGCGGTAACGTTTGGTTGCTCTCAAAGAATATTTCAGATAAATATCAGGTCTAATTTTTTATTACGACCAATAAAGCGGGCGGGGAAGAGCTGGTTAGTATTTAAATGGAAAATGTATGTTCATGTCAGCTGCTGTAAAATCCTTGACGGCAAACTTCAAAAGCTTGAAAGGGGTAATACTTTCGTCTAATTTACAATTCTTCATCTAGAAGAAAACTTTATAAGATTGCTTTCCATGAGACTGTAAAGGTAAAGAAATATTATTTTAGGCGTTAGATAACAATAATGAATATAGAAGATAATACGATATAGAAAATGGAAAATGGCAAATATTAAAAAGATTTAGTAAGTTATATTACAGGTTATACGTAATTTTTTTTATTCAACGGAAAGAAGAGACGTTAAGAACGATCCTGATGTTTAATGACATAAAAATGTGGCGCTAGTTAAGATGGTATACTCAGCACCACATTGCGGTCTCTGTTGTCGGAGACTGAGTAAGTTCCAACGTAGCAGCAATTTCTGCCGCCACACAGTAGTGTGCAGACATTACTGTGTTCCGGTTTGAAAGGCGCTGTAGTAAATATACAGGGGTAACTTAGAGACTTAAAATCTTATGCCTCGGGCGACGAGCGCTATGTAGTTCAGTGGTATGATCCTTGATCAGTGGTATCAGTTGATCGTCCCGGCCGTATCGTTGCTTAATTGAATAAAACAATAAAGCCTTATTAAAGGCACTCTATGAGGATATGGTGAACCTCCTCCACGACTCCTCAGATGGTACAGTTTAGCATAAATATATATTATAGTAAAAAGAAGATTTTAATACGGACATGAAAAGAATAAGGTTTGTATATGGCAGTCGTTTTAGCATACAAATGTGTTTAAGTCTTTGTATTAAGTTTAAAATTCTAATACTGTGCAAGTACTTTACAGATATATCTATACCTACACTTTAATGACTTTTTTTTTTATCAAATAAGTATGTATTAAATATTACGGTAGATAATCTAAGTAATGTATAATTATACGAGTATGTAAACTAAACATTATTATGAAATTGTTATCATTTATCTTTATTGTTTCATAAAGCTTTGATAGATTTTTATTCTGTAATGTCATTATACTTCTTTTTCTTCTTATCAACCGAATAACGCCTATTGTTGGGCTTAGGCTTCTCTCAAGAATACTCGTTTGGAGAGGAATTAGGCATTAGGGGCCTTAGGGCTACCATGCTAGCCTAGTGCAGTTTGGTAGGTAGTCAGAACCTCGTCTATTGATTAGTAAGGTGCACCGCTTGCAGGTGAGGTTGACTTAGGCTCTGTAGAATGTGGGGTGGAAACCCTTACACCCTATCATTATTATTACTAATTGTTTATTAATCCATTATTTATAAAAAGGTATAAACAAGTATTAATTTCCAAATACATTTTGCGTATTATTATAATGTTGAAGTAAAAGAAACGCTAAACATATTCTATTGTATATTTTTAATATTCTATCATTGAGCTGAATTCGACCGAATCGAGAAGAAACCGATTTATTATTCGAAAAACTTAGTGATTTAAGCTCTTAAAGTGAGTGCTTAAAACCGTAGCTCTACTTAAGACTGAATAATAGATAAAGCTGTTTCACGAACACTTTCTCGAATAGCTTGTAATTTACAAGAGTTTTATTTTTTTTTCCTTGATTCTTGAACGGTAATATTATAGCTTTTCTGATTTCTTCTGAATCGGCTGAGTATGGTCTTTAACTATAATGAGTTGTTTAACTATAATGAGAGTAAAACCATTGATTTTTAGATATTAGCTCTTTAAGGCTAGAAAAATAAGACTAGTGTAAGCCTCGTCCGTTGTAGAAGGCGAGTAAAAAGGTCAATGAGAGAGCCTGGGGATCCCCTGTAAGCCTGACTTCCCCTTTGAGATCAGAGTACCTTTTGCAGATTTTTTCTGAAAACCAAAAATAATCTTAATAAAAAGCATTTTTTTTTATTTACTGTTATAACTGTTGAAAAAATACAATTATTTTTTTTAACAAAGAAGGAGCATAATACATTCTATGAAAATATAACTCTATATATATTATTGATTGATCCCTTTATGAGAACTCGAAGTCTTCTTTAACTAGGTCAGAGAATATTGACTTTGTTAAAAGTAAATGTTGACAGTTTAAAATTATATATTTTCCTTGTTAAAAAGTTTTAAATATAATAAATTGAAATTTTAATCTAAATATCTTTGTCTCAAACGTCGGGCGTACGAGACAGCTTAAGTCTTTCAGTGTATCTAGACAAATGTTTGCACCGCTCTCAGCCACGTCTACAATCACATAACATATTTTGTATATTAAATTCGTTCCCGTTAAGTTGTTTGTATAAAATTTGCGTATAAGCTAACGTTATACCGTACACTGTTTTATTTTATTGGTACTTTACTGAAATAAATTAAGGAAGTTAATGTTTAACGATACGTTTTCGCCTTTTTTGTTTAGACATTCAAACTTGCATTTTAAACAATGCATGGTAAAGCGCCAAGTCTAATTAAAGCAAACAAACGCATCCCGCTGCATGAAATTTAAAATTTTAATTTAGATCGTTGCATATAATTATAAATAAAATATGTACGTGTCATAAATTTAAACAATCGTCATCTAGAAGGCAAGGGGAAACCACTCCACAGTCCCATGACAGCCAATAATTACTTGATGACTAGAACTATTTGTCAAGACTAGTGAAGAGTAAAATTGGTCTTGGCCTTGGTCTTGTTTTTTAACAATCAACAAGACGAAGACCAAAACCAAGACAGACCTATTCTTCAAGACTAAACGAAAAAACAAAATTTCCGTCGATATGAGTTAATATATTTACCATAAGTTGAAGTGATGCTTTTCTTCTGGAAACAAAACATTTAATATATTATAAGACTGAATATGCAAGATCAATACCAAGATTGTTGAAGTGGTATTTTCCTTGCTTTGCTAATCACTAGCCAAGACTGAAACGATTGAGAAGTAAACGTCACAGAGACATTTAATTATTGTTTAGATAGAATGTGTGGTCTAATGAATTTATTTGTATTGTAATTTGTATAACTGGAAAGGTTTGGTATATTATTATTCCAATTCATGTTATAATTCACCTGAAGCTCCGTTAAGTTCAGCCAATAAATATCTAAGTACATATTGTTTGAATCCTTATGCGAACAGAGGTATGATTCTAATATAGGGTGGCGCAAAAGTAATCCTCCTATCAGAAAATGCTATAAATTTTGCTTTGATAAAAAAATTTAAAAAACTAAATAAAAATAATCCATAAATTACAGCCAAAAACTTAGGAAGGTTATTTTTGCGCCACCTTGTATACCTTGTAAGGCAAAATTTATAGCATTTTCTGATAGGAGGATTACTTTTGCGCCACCCTATATATACTCGTATATCCGTTTATACGTTAATAGAGCAGTAGCTAACTGAATTTGAAGTAGCACTCTTTGTGAACCTGTTAAAATGACGGTGTCCGTAAGTAATTAAAAAAACCGTACATGGTTTATTAATTTCTCCATGAAATAACTCAAGTTACATCTATCTTGTATACATATATATATATATACTAGCTGTCCTTTGCCCACTTATATTACATTGAATGTAAAGTTTTAGCTATAGCGGTTTTCCCGGCAATAAAAACAAAATATACACATTGTTCTTTAATTAATTTGTTTTTTTAACAACATGAATGTTAGAATGATATATACTGCACCACATTGCGCTTCTCTTCTTAGACGTAAGGTGTCGAGTCTCCTTACCCTATTAATTTCACTAGCTACAACTACCTTCAAACCGGAAAACAGCAATGTTTGCACAGTAGTATTACGTACAGTGACGGCAGGAACAGGCGCTGCGGTGGTTTCCACGTAAACGGTCTCCGGAAACAGATAGGTGCCACCAGTAAATTTAAATTACCTATTATAAAAGTTTATAATAAAATAGTTTATTTTATATTTGGTTTAAACTGTTAGATATGCAAGACCTTTTTGTTCTAAGCGTTAGTCTCATATGTCCATTAGAACTTATACAATTTTATCTAGAAAGGGGGAACTTTGTCACTAGTAACATTGTTCACTCCTACTAGCTTGCGCAATGATAAATAACTTTAACGGATGTTCGCAATTAATTTATTACAGTTTGCAACTAATCTCACAACTGAAAACAATTAACTCTGCTACTCTCTGGTGACGGTGGTTGTACTTTGTGCATACATGAACCTTACATTACATATTTCAAACTAAATACCTTCGCATGTTTAGTGAAAATCTTGTATTCATTTATCTAAATCATTGTTTAGTTTTGCAATGATTATGTTTTGTGTTTACTCTCCCATCTTAACCTCAATTTCATCCGTTCACTTTGTTCCGGTTTTAAGATGTTACCTAGAGAAATTACTAGACCAAAGATAATTAATATTTCGTGTATAAAAGCGACGAACACAATGTAGCGAATATCATACTAACTAGAATTACATTATGGACATTTAACTTACCATCAGGTGAAATATCTGCTCAGATTAAAACCTTTGCTGAAATCCATACATATAATTAAATAAATGCTACATTTTACTAAATAATTGGTACATTGTTATAATGAGGCTTAAGGTAAAATAACTTAATTTTATCAGAAAGGGTAAACAAAAAAATTCTATGTAAGCTTAATGAAGAAGGATTGTTAGAAATTATCCGTATTATTAGCATTTTCCAATCAGCTTTGGATGCTTTGGTGCTCTGCTCTGTATTTAGGTGCTTTTAGGTGTAGCTTATGTGACGGTATAACTGTGACCTAGATTTTAGTCTATTAATCATTTGATTATAATATATCAATATATTTTTTTTGTATATGTTAATGTTCAAATAGTACAGTTGATACAAGGATATTTTTGAACATTTTATCTGGATAATATTCGAAACAACTTGCGGAAATTTTTTTGTGACTCTATGGTGTAGAAATAATTTAGGTCTCATTTATAATAAATATAATTCACCTTAAACATTTTTATAAATCATATGATATTGATAATCCCTAAAACCATTGGAGAGAAGTTTTAAAATTAAAGATGTATCTACATGTATTTTCATAAAAAATATTCTTTCATTATTTGAATTCTTTTAACTTTGTAATAGATGGGGTGGTGATATATCTATTTTTTACAATTCAACTAATAATCTTGATAATCTTAGGTATGTATTAAACATATCTGAACAAGCACAGAAAACATTGATAGATAGACAGAACAACGTCTATAGTACTAGCTATATAGGTGTTTAGTTAATTAATCAAATAAGGTCATTTTATTTGGCAAATACTAGAGACACTGGATCTTTCTTGAAATTCATATTGGAAGAAGTGAGAGAAAAATATTTGATATTTATCTATGTATCAAGTTCTTCAGTGAAGAAATTTCATTACACTATTAAAACGTAGAAATCTCCTTCATGGTGTTGAGACGACTGTTGGTTGACCACATCTCCAACGGCATCAGAATATTTTAACATTTAAAGTCCGCATTTAGAAGGAAGTGCAAAACTCTGTCCCTGGTGAATGAATAAACGGTCTGAGACGTACGATGAGCTTAAAGTACCTCAATACGGAAACTAAAGACAGTATATATTTATATGAAACTATCGAAAAAAAGCTATTATTATTCGACCAATTGACTTTTAACATGGTCTATATGAAAGCTGAGTATGGTGGAGTTTGCGTCGTTCTATGATCTTTTACGATTCTGTCAGGCCACCTTCAAATCTTCCGCTAGTACAGCATTGCTGTGTTCTCTTGATTAACGTTAGAGAACCTCGTCATTTCCTCCTTCTGAATTTAACATCATCTAAAATTGATTTCCTGTTAGCACATTATTAACAAACAATATAGACCGGTCATGTATCTATCACCATGATATATTTTTAGCAGACGAGTCATAACTTCGTAATAAAAAATCGAACAAATAGAAGCGAAATCGCAGAGTTTGAATATGAAGCATAAGTTCAGAATGCAGTAACATCAGTGTCCAATTTGTCTCCAGATAGCAGCGAGTTCACAGTCATACAAAGTATGTTTTATAGACTACTTCTAACTAGTGAGTCCACCTATCGGAATGGGTTATATCTTGAATAACTTAGTATACTATTTGTAACACATTCTACCTTTTTAAGAAGGAATAGTTCAGAATATTCGCTCACATTTTATTAAATTATAGGAACAATTTTGAATTAAATGTAGAAAGATATTTTCGGTTCTTGGAGACCGAAATGTTACACCGGAAATTGATCAGCATTATCGTTAACTTGCAGGAGGTAAATAAAGTATACGTAATGCGATAGCCGTACACGATTTTTCTTAATATTTTTCCGGTCCGATTTTGGGGTAACATGAGTAGAGTTTAGGTGCTAGTAGATATTTTTCGAAAACCTTATCACTACTTAATATCATTAAAGATTGAGGTTAAGTGCTAGATCATTTTAGATAAAAATTCATATTCATTGTCTTACTGAAAGAGGTTACTATAATAATTGCATCTCATGAAATTTTTTTGTATAAAAGTGATCATAATATTAGTTTAAAACCAAACATATATCTTTTTTGGATTAAGTTACAGACCATCTGTAACCCTCATTTAACAAAAGTCATAAAATACTGAAAAAAATATTTTTTTTTGGACTCTCCCATATGAGTAATCTCAGAGGGGTAAGAGGTACATTTAGCTAGTTAAAACATATTCTACATCGGCTTGTGTTCCTTACTTTGAGACACAACATGTTAAGTTTCGTTACCTCAATAATTTCATTAATTAAAGCAACCTTCAAACTGAAACACGTAATCTTTGCACATAATTATTCGATGGCAGAAATAGGCACTGCGATGGTACCTACCTTCTCTAGCTCGAGGAGAGTTTCATAAGTTTACCAATAGTTTAAACGAAATACAGTTTTTGAATTGAATTAACATTAATTAGTTCACACAAATATACCTGAATAATAGCATTTAAAATTTTACAACCGACGTTCAAGAAGTTGGATGGAATTTATTACCGCTTAGTCGTTATATATCGCATTCAATTTTATTTCTATTGATATCCGATGTCGTAAAGATTCGTTGAGAATTGTGTAACTGGACGTATTACTGAAGTTTATTTTTATGGGTTAAATAAAGCGTTATGTGGTGTACTTAAAGATTTATATAGGTAGAAATAAATTCACAAGTTACACTCGCTATTTATAACAGTAATTGGTTATATGAATAATTTTTAGATATAGTTCAGATATGATCGTTTATATAAATAAAATACACATGTAGTGATATTCTATAGTAATTGTTTTGTTATTTAACACCGATCTAAATTAGAAATGTTATAGGATTGTATATTTTTAGTTAGTGAAATTACTGAAGTAACGAGACAACATCTTATGTCTCAAGGCAACGAGTGTAATGTGGTGTATACGAGTGTATGATCTTAATAAGCGCCGCGTTGTTATCGGCGGATGTATTCTCTATTCTCAAGTTAACATCCCGCTTGTCTTGTCGCTTTACCAAATGCAAGTGAAATGTAATATGCAAAGAAATTAGTAAACATATTCTACTAAAGCAAAATCGAAGGTTCATGTGGTCTCCAGACTGTCGGATCATGTGAAGGCTGCGGTGGGCGTTGTCTTGCATGAATGTGTCCGATTAACGGCCAGTAGGTATGGGTAGCGGAAATAGCGGCCAGTAATGTCCTACCTAGTCTACCAGAACACGACGAACAAGACAGCTCTGACAAGAGTAAAACAACCAAGAAGAAACGTATTTTATTATACTTTTAGCATAATGTAAACTTCTTGTATAAGAGATTTGCAAATGTAATCAAACACTTGTCGTGTCACATTATGTGACAAACTCTAAACCGAAATACACCGGTTTTATTAATTACGCGATACGCGTACGTTAATTAATGTTATTTATTAGTTACCGTGTTATTATTCCCGAATTGTCACTGAATTGTTTATTCTACGTAAACCCTGTTAAACAATATGTATATAAACAGACAACTGGAAACGATTGAATTAAGCAATTGGGAGCGCTTATAATTAATCCTTAGAGCGTGTTGTTTAAGCCGCATAGCAGTGTACGGATTAGACGGAAAAAGCCTCTGTGATTGAATATCCACTTTTTTAATACTGTATAGCTATGAGACGTACGTCTTTTAATAAGATGATCCTACTCAAAAACAACGTGGTCTTAGATAACTAAATACACAACAACTAAACAGAGTTTATATTATTACAAAAATTAACGCGATTGAATCTAGTACTAGAATATTCGAGAATAAATAGAGAGAGATTCGTCGTCAGATATCCGACGGCGAATTTAGAATACACAATGAGTCATTGATAAGAAATAATCTGTATAGCATTAGAGGAAAGAAAAAATTCTGCAAAGTTCTAGCATGGTATGTAGATTTACAGAGAGCGGATGATTCATTCTCATTTGGAGCTTCGAGACGATACTGCGATTAACTGATACGAGCGATGTACGACTTGACAAGTAATTTTAGACTTAGACAAGTCAATAATATTAGGTTTATAAAAATAACTTATTATAGACATCAGCAATATGTTCTTCTGTACTATTATATAGATAAAAATATACTTCACAGGTTTCTCTTATTTCATTCATTCTTGTTATAGATTTTAGATAACTTAAATTGATTGTACTTCCCTTCCAGTAATAGGCTAAGATATGACGTAATTTAGAATATAAGGTTGAAGGCTACTCAGGTTAGTAATAAACCCTACCAAAATACAAACCCCGTGGTTGCAGAATCGAACCAGAGTTCTTCGTTATTCCAGTCAAGTGCTTAACTGTCGTCTCACGAAAACAATTCTCTACCTGTTGTTAAGAAATTTGTATCAATTACTTATAAATTATTATTGAATATATTTATTAAGGTTATAGTGAAGAGCTTTTATGATCATACATCATGTTTGTTTATTTGAACCGAAACATATTGGTAATGTTCACGAATTATTCATGAAGGTTCTATTGGCGATATTTCCATTAAGATTTCCTTTAAGTTATTCATCAAAAGTAATATGGTAATATGGTAACTTCCAAGGTAAGTTTTACTAATTTTTAAAAAGGATGATAAAAAAGAAATTATAGCTACATTCAGTATAATAAGTCTAGAGACTTTGATGAGAATAATATAGGAGAAATACAAAGAGTTTTATGGTTATTTTATTAACGCAACTATTGCAAATTTCTCTTTAAAAAATAATGATAGATCTAAAATCTTAAACTCATCATTATATCTCACAGTCGTCGGCCGAAATTTTTTAAAAAATCTTGGAAAATAACGAAGCTACTATAAAGAGGTGTCGTTTTATAGGCCATCTTGTTATCTTAAACTATACAGTCAACAGAGACGACGCCGATTTCGAAATAAAGTGGAGTTTCTCTATTATATATTATTATATGACGACGCATGTAGTCTATGAAAAATATGTACTGATTAGAAAATAAATAAAATAGCTTTTAGCTTTATTGTTCCCTTTTGTATTGTCCCTTTATTAAGTCTCCTTTTGTACTCCTTTAAAGAATTTTGATTGAATTTATTTCTTATCAAGTTATTGTGATTGTTCACACAATATATTGTTTGTATGTTTGGCAAATAAAATATTGTTGTATGATTTTATTTGTCGAAGATCTAGGTATCTACAATCTCAGCATCCATATTATAAGCAACAGTGTGTAAGCATTACTGTTTCATATTAAAACGGTAAAACTAAAAAAAAACCGGGGTGAGACTTTACGACTTAATACGCCAATTATTGTAATGAGCCAAACAGTGGACTGCGTCCCGATCCCCGATGCTACCAGTAAGAATTGGTGTCCTTGGAACGTGCTTCCGCTCCATATTTACACAGACGGTCAGCCCGACAAGCACGACTCACTCACCACCGACATCACCACATTTTGGACGCACCGCTTCCGCAGCTGGTTGGGGCGTTCGTCAGGCCCACACCGCGTACATAAGTCACACCCAACTGCCCAGGCGGTCCTCACCAGCTTCGAACCGCGACCCACATGAAGGTGATTAGAGAAAGAGCACCAGCCCTCCTCCGATGAACCCTTAGTCGAGCACTAAGCGCGACGTAGTTTAAGATTTCATATGTATATTTATCTATGTATGTATTACTTTACAACCTCTTATCTCACCCGATATCACTATCCATCTTTTCAACCCTTCCCCATCCAATATTATCTGACCTTTCTTCTTCCTTTTTCATATACAAAATTATCTACATATATATGTATATATTTAGATATGTGTGTTTACGTTTTTAGTTATTATTTTTGTGTTTATTTCAAGGTTTATTTTCCTTTCTTTTTTATTTAGCTCGCTGGTACCAGAACCGCAAGCCCTGGGTCCGATGAAGCTGCTGTGGTTAGCTAACTAGCGACACGAAATTCATCATATAAAAAAAAACTTATAAGTAAGTCTGTCGCTCTCATATGATTATGCGGTAAATTCGTTACGCCGTTGTACAAAATTTTAAGAGGCAAATCTATGACAAATTTAGTATGCAATTAATTTAGTTTTAATCCACTTTGGTTACTATTTATTTATACTAAATCATGTCTAGACTGTGGTCGTTTACGCCGTTCGCTGAAATGTTACACCTTTTGAATTATATAAACTGTTTCAGGTTCCTAATGGGAAACTAGTTTGCGAACCAAACATGCAGTAGTAATTACAATATTTATGAAAAATATAACGTTTTTTCTTATTTTTTATCTTATTTCCTATACTATCATCATCATTTCAGTCTTTCGCTGTCTGTTGCTGAATATAGTCCTCTGCAATAGCTTTCCTCTGAGACACTATCTGCATCCAATAACTTCCCGCTATCTTGACAGGTAGTCGTGTGATCCTGCATTTGAAACGTGATCTCCACTCAAGGATCATCAAATAATTAAAAACACACAAAAGTAACAAGTACAAGAGTAACTAAAACAAGTTGAATAAAGGTGAAGTAATTTTGAAAAAATACGTTTAATACTTAATTTTATAACTAGACATTGGTTTCTTTAAGAAAAGGCTTGTTCCTTAGATGTTTGCTGTTTTTTCCCTTTCAGGTATTTATTTATGACATGTTTCAAATATCATTTATTCTGTAAAAGGTTTCGAGGAATAATTTTCAAAGATATTTTAATTTAAAAACTGACAATAACAATTTTTATATGAAAAAGTAACTTTTACTTATAACAATACGATTCTAAATAAAATATTTATATATGTGGGTCTTGATAACAAAAAAAAAAAATATTTACTATAATCGACATTCAACTTCCTGACGGCAAGATTTGACGTGAGAAGGTACTAAGTATTATTGAGTTTGTTTTTTCTTTTTGACTTCAATATAGTATAGGATGGCGCAAATGTAATCCTCCTATCAGAAAATGCTATAAATTTTGCCTTGATGTAAAAAAATTAAAAGACCAAATAAAAATAATCCACAAGAAGAATCAAAGTTTTTCATATTTTTTTTTAAATTACAGCCAAAAAACATCGGAAGATTAAGTTTGCGCCATCTTATATACCTTGTATACAAGGTGTATAAAAATTAATAGCTTGTATAAAAATTAAAAGACCAAATAAAAATAATCCACAAGAAGAATCAAAGTTTTTCATATTTTTTTTTAAATTACAGCCAAAAAATATCGGAAGGTTATTTTTGCGCCACATTGTATATAAGGTATAAGGTATTGTATTTCCTTTCCTAAAGTCTTTTAATTTTTTACATCAAGGCAAAATTTATAGCATTTTCTGATAGGTGGATTACTTTTGCGCCACCCTATATAATGTTTAGTGACAATAGGGCTATTGATCGTACACCACGCTCGCCCAGTATATGGTAAATAAAAAGACCCCTTAGTCTTCATATGGCCATTGACAACTTTATACGTTTTGCAGACTTAAGCCACGTCTGCTTGGAATGTTATTGCCGAGTCCTTAACTTATGCTTTTGAAGTCGCTCTTGAAATCGGTCGCAGTGAAAGAATTTATCGAAAAGCGCTAGACTTGAACAGTAAATTAAAAGACCGCGTCGCCTGTACAGTATACTAAGTGCTGTATTTAGTGCCAAAACAGATTGCAGCCAAGTAATTCAGTTGCTAATAAATCTCACTCACGAGGTCTGACGAACCCGTAACCACAGAGAGTTGCTTGTTAATTACACGGCATGCGAATCTAATTTGTGATATTAGTTTCATGTTGTGATACGTACGGTTGTCTGTACTTATAATTGTTATAGGAATTGTTTGAATATTGAATAGTTCAACGGCAGCAAACATCTTCAACAAAATCGGAAATATACATTGTTATTCAAAACATTAGAGAATGAAGTAAATTTTCTGTTAGAAATTAGATTTTTCTAACAAATTTGTACGAGTATAAAATAATGTACAAGGAACGCATAGTATTGATTTTGCTGTATTTGAGTAAAGGTGCTATCATCAATATTTTTTCCATCAACAGCTGGACGTCACTTTCCGCAATTTGCAGATAATTAAATATATAATACCGATGACGTTAGAAGAGCTTCAAACAAAGTTTTCAGGGGCGAGATTATCCATGTGTGTTTGTCTTTATTTATATACAAACTCCTAATAAATATGAATATTATATGTTTATTATATAAGTCTATCGGCTGATGATGATGATGATGATATTATATGATATATACTGTACATTTCATTATTTTCGCATGTATTTATTTATACGTAGTTAAATATTTAAATACTAACCACAGTTCTCTCCATTTCCTGAGTTACCTGGTATAAAGTCCTTTATTAGTCATTAGCATAAACATTAAGTCCACCTTGTAATGTAATTTTAGTTATTTTAATAAACATTTTAAATAAATAAATGAATAATTGTTGCACTCGCCACTCCTGGCGATTTGCGAGTGCAAAAATTTTATAAAAACATCATGAAAAGTTTTCTACGTATTGTTTACTCTGTCACTTTCTGCAACACGCCGAGGGTATTGTGGTGGAGTGGTTATTGTGACCCGTCACCCACATACAGGTAAGATACTGTCGCTCATTCTTTGTAACAAATTTATATACGAAAAGATTTGTCTCGTGTTACAGATATGTTTACTTCCTCCGTTAACGAATTTGTAACTACGAATATATCATTACGATGAATTACAATGAAAAATGTACATACGCCTGTAATCTTTAACATCTTATTAACAATTGTAATTTAAGTAAAATATACTTAATATGTTATTAATCAAAATAATTCGGTTCGTTTATATTAATAACATTACTTATGCTAGATTTTACTTACCGGCGGCCCTATAATCACGGGTATTTAGACTAGGGCTTATGTTACTCCTTTAGGTAGGAGGTATCTAAAAGGGTTTACTGATTTAAAATATGGGGAGTCCTGTGCAGATACTAAATTTGTTTGAAGAGTTAAACAGAGACCATTTATTTCTACCTTCAAAGATTATTCTTCAAGGATTAAATAGCGCTGTTATATGTAACTACTTATATGTATTTATAAATATATTAACAAGCGCCTTATTAAGTAGAGCGTATGATATACCGCGTTTCTAATTAATGTGTCGTATAAAATTGTGGTAGAAACTGGTGACAATTATATCGTGCATGAAAGGTTTCCTATGTAACATATTTCCTACAAGGTAAGGGTAGACGTAATTGTTACTTTGATTTGTCTCTAATTCAATTATAAAATTCATCATCATTAACATGATCAGGTGAATCATATATCAAGCGGTTTCCTGCGACCTTCACCAGATGATGGATGCACCTTGTGAGGGCCTGTTGGGGCTTCCCAGCCGTTATAAAATTATATCGAAAATAATTACATATACATTGTATATGAGTTGTGTAAAATCCATATAATCCTAATAGACATAAATTTTTTCGTTCATTATTTCTAAGATTAAATTTATATCTTTAATATGCTATTACGGAGAGTACAGAATCTACACAAGTGAACTCATTATAATAGTAAATATTTGAAGAAAGCTTAATATAGAAATGAAGAATTAAAAGGGAATTCTGCGAAAACACGGTTGTAAACACTTCGAGTATATTTTCGACAAAGAAAACTTCTCGTAATTTTTATGCTTCTGTATTTTCCGGTAAGGACTTGCTTTATTATTTTCTATATTTAAATTTTCGTAATATAAAAGTAATATTTATATATGATATATGTATAAATTGAAGTAAATATTTAATATTAAATAGAGAAGTAGATTCTACTTTTTTGAAGTAAAAAGATTCTTCTTAAATAATTTACGATATGGAAAGTCGAGGGAAAGTGACTGAAATACTTCAAATATTTGCTTGGGATTTCCCTGAGGACGTTTCAAATGGTGTTCGATTTCTAAAAAGTTCCAAGCGAAATTATAAGCGAAAAGCTTTTATAAAACCGTGAGTGTCCTAAAATTTACTTTCATAACGAATTTAATTTTTTCACAGGAATTTCTATTTTTATGTTAAACTGAAATTTGACTGTGATACACAAACTGTTAATGGAGCTTGTCAAATATTTGGATATAAAAAAGTATGCCAAGTAATTCTCAAATGCATTTTCAAAATTACAGTGAATCATTTAAATGATTAGATAGTAGATAATAGAATGGTTGGTGCAGCCAATCCATGTTTTGGATGAAGTATACACTAACATCTTCGTAATGATAATATTACTTTGATTATATAATTTTATTACTTTGGATTGTATATCTCACTGATATAAACAAATTTTCCTTAATGTTAATTACATATTTTTTCGAGTATATTTATTTTTTTTACATATATTGGCCTGGCCCTTCATCTTTATATTATACGATGTTATCGAAGGAGTACTAGGGTTATAGCGGCAGATTTATAATGCAGGGGTTTAGCTAGGATGGACTGGAAAAAAGCTATCACTAACCAAATTCTGCATTATGTGGGCTTTGAGCCAAACATGAGACCCTCCTAGGTAAGATAACCTCTGCACCATGTTAGCAGTTCATTTATTATTACATGTTTATGATAAAATAAAATTTTAAAGTTTAACTGACAAAAGAGGGTTCTCAATTCGACGAGTATCTTTTTTATCGCAATTTTTTTTTATGACGGCCTTATTTTATAATTAAAGTGGTATTTGATGAAGTTGACATATTTAAAAATTATTTAGGTCTCTATTGCCGGAGATCATCTAGGTAGGTACCACCGTAGCACCTATTTTTGTTGCCAAATATATAGTAATGTGCAAACATTACTGTGTTGCGGTTTAAAGAGCGCCATGGCTAATGTAATTACTACGGTAACGAGACATACATAACGTAACATCTTATAGCTCAGGTGTCGAGCGCAATATGGTGCAGTTTATATCATCCTAACTGGCACCACATTGTTATGGGCGGGCGTAACGCTTACCATTAGGTGAACGTCTCGTCGCTTAAATGAATAAAAAAAATACAGCAAATCATGTTTCACGTATAATATAATCTAATTTTTTAAATATTTATAAGAATTGTTAAAGCGTAAAAATTTTAAATTGTTATGCGTAATTTTATTTTATGAAGCCTACTAATATTTGTTACAAAGCGCATGTGCAAACCAGACCCGCTAGTACGCATGCGTAAACCCTCAGTCAAAATGGCGGAAAGTGGCCGGTCTCACGTCTGTTGTAATTACTGATTTTGGCTTAGAAAATAAAATAGATTGTAATTAGTAATCATATTTAGACCACAACAGGTATTTGAAACACTCTTGCTACAATATCAACCATGAATAAAGAAAAGTTGAGAGCTTTATTATTAAATGAGTTTTGAAGCTGTTCTTATACCGGATGCATACTACCATGTTGACAGGTTTGTGACAATAAGTGAGAATGAGTGTCTGCAATACTTTGCTCGGACAATCTGCAGCTCTTCTGACTTCAGTTGTTATTGAAAACTATTAGCAAGGCGAAAATTATCTGAAATGGAATTGTATTTTCTTCACTAACGAGCTGAAAATGGAATTGAGAAATATAAACAAAAAATAAAATCGTTTTGTCAAGGTAAGTTTCCGTTTTACGTTATTTTATTTTAAATATTATTATGTAAATTGAAATAAAGCTTAATTTATTCTATGCATATACAAAAAAAAATATAATATTGTATAAAATAAATTGTTACTTAAATTATTAATGTAGATAATAACAAAGAATCAATTGAACAATTCTATTCCTTCACAAAATATCAGATGTTTTGAATGTGATCATTATATTATTAATAAATTTTATTTGACGTTAGAAAATTTTCTATAAAAATTGTATAAGAGCTTTTGTTACATTTTCAAAGAGCTTTCTGTTTATGTGACTGTGAAAGGCATAAAAATCTTTATCAGTTTATGAAAAAAGATCATAAATGAAAGCGTAAAAAAGATAACGGCCACCAAGAGGAAGGCTGTTTTATGAAAATATTCGGCGCTTCATTGCCAGCTTTGCATATGTTGAAATTGTTTCTCGGCATTTGTGTTACAATTTTCATGATTCATGTCAATATAAACGAATTATTACATCACTTTTAAAATTCACTGGTGATAAGTATATGTCGTTGGAGACTGATAGGTAGGTATCACCGCAATACTTATTTCTGCCGCCAAACAATAGTGTGCCAATATTAGTGCTCCGGTTTGAAAGACGCTGTAGCTAGTGAAATTACAGAAGTAACCAGACTCAACGTCTTATATCTCAGGCGTCGAGCGCAATGTGGTGCTGTGTATACCATTTTAACTAGGGCTACGTTGTTATGGGCGGATGAACTTGCGGCTTATTCGTCGCTTAATTGAATATTTTTTTTTATTTAACGTAGTGATCAGGCAAGCAGGATATTCATTTGATGGTGAACCCGACCATAAATAATCCGGCGTTAGGATGATCAACACTGCACCACATTGTACTCGTCACTTTAAGACAAGGGGTTAAGCTTGTTAACTTTGTTAAAAGCCTTTTAAGCTGAAACAGTAGTTTGCGCACTACTGTATGGCGGCAGGAATAGGCGCTGCTAGTATCTATCTAGACTATCTCCAGCAGCAGAAACCTTTTTTTTTGTATTCGGGGGCGTACTCTTCTAAAAAGGCCTTGGTTCTGGGGGAAGACCAGGTTTTACCCATTAAAACCTCCTTAGTGGTCTTCCTCAGTGCGTCGCGGGAGGCCCCGGGATTTACGGAATGCACCGGTGCCTCTCGGCACTACGCATAAAGCACGTCTCAAGGAGGGTTGTAGTCCTCTTCGGCACCCTCCCTTTGGTACGGCAAGCACTACATCACCTCGTACTTGTATTTCATTCTAGGCTCGCTTACTGGGTAATGAGGGCCTCCACTTTCAAAACCCACGGATCCGAAAAACCTTTTAGTCGCCTTCTGCGACAAGCATAGCTTTCCTTAGTCCTATTCTCAAAAACCCGAGATTACAGAGTCAAGCAACAGAGACTTATCACCAGTTCGTAAATATATTATTACACGCTTTGCTATTAGATAGACAGTAAGGTGATATTTGGTATTATGGTTTGATTCTCGTGGACGTGGGATATTAACAAAATATTATATTACACCAATAACGTAGGCGATAAACCTATTCTTCTATATGTTATACTCTTGATGTGCTTTTTTCGTATCCGATAAATGTTAACATCTACTTCAACTATATCACGATAGATATGTTATCGTTTCTTCATCGCCTCGAGTTGTAATTTATGCCTTTTTACGCTATGCTATAAGAGCGTTCGATGACAAGATTCTGAGATAAATTTAAAATCTTTTACGGTACGTAGTCAAGCAGAGATGTGGGTCAATTGATATGTTCAGTTAAGAATAAGCTACTAATTTTGTATTACAAATATTAACTGTATATTTAGAATCGCATTTAGTTTGCGCTTAGTATAGAAAGATTGAACGTTTCCATTTCTAATCAAATGCACAGTGCCTAACAGTAAATGTATGTATAAAGTTAAATGACATAAGTTATATTATACACTTCTTTTTTAACTCTACCTTGCTTGGAGGAATCGAACAATGAATCTGCATTGTAAACGGATATCGACTAAACAACGGAGGCTGTAAGTAAAATAAAACGGCGTACAGTGAATATCCTGTTCTAGTTTAAAGGCACTGTAGCTGGTGACGTTACTGGGTTAACGAAACTTAACGTCCCATGTGTATTAAAGTCGACCAATGTGGTGTTGTATAAACACCCTAACACTTCATTGTTATAAGTAGGCGTCATTTTATTATATGAAAAAAAATTTTATTAAATGTTAGTAATTTATGTTATAGATGTTTTCAATTTTGTATTTATCATACACTTATTATATATTTATTGTAAATGAATAATTTTGCATTATATGTTGAATTTTTTAAAGCATATTATCTTATCGGTTATTTGATATTTTTGAAGTAGGTAATAGTTTTCTTACAAGAGCAGCAAACGGGAGTGCATTACGAGCTTAATTAAAAAGTTTCCGGTCGTTCAGCAGGTGCTCCATATCATCGCCTCCATCTAGTCAGAGAACTTTTAGAATTCATAAGTATAAATGTCCATATCATTTACTATAATTCAGAAATTTATCTAGATTAAAATAAGGAATGGATATAACTTACACTAGCGGCTATCTGATCCGGGAAACAGTAGTGTGTAAACATTATTACAGTTTACAAACTACTGTTTACGAAATTTTCTGGCTAATGTCCACTCATTAAGAGGGAGGTATACAGAAAGTTTCTAAGCAGAAAGAAGCTTATGAAGATGTAGTCTTTAATGGTAAATATATCTATTAAATTAAAGATATCAAAGGACGAACATGCGCGTTCGATCGTTATTGTTTTCGGTAAAGAAAAGCACCGAGAGACATATGTCTTAACAAAAAAGCTTTAAAAGACGCGTCATTCAACCGACTCACACTTGGCCAGCGTTGTCGAATAAACCTTTGATCTCCAGCAATTGCATAATGATGTGGGTATTTTTATTATACTACGAAGCGATGAGACGAGCGGGACGTTCACTTGATGGTGAGTGATACGCCCGCCCATAATAATGTGGCGCTAAGTAGAATATAATACACAACACCACATTGAGCTCGTCGCCTTAAGACATAACATGTTGAGTCTCGTTACTTCAGTAATTTTATTAGCTACAGCGCCCTTCAAACCGAAAGAAAGCAATGTTTGCATACTTCTGTTTGGAGGGAAAAATAGACGCTGTGGTGGTACCTACCTATCAGTCTCCAGCAACAGAGACCCACCACCAGTAAAGGTGTAAGTTATAACTAAACTTGAGAACTTTTCTTAGTTTTTAATTCCTGTTATTTTATAAGTACTTCACTTAAATTATTGTTTTCATTATAGAAATATAAGTTAAACATAATCTTTACGAAAGGAAATGCCAAGAAGTAAAAAGAATTAAGTTTTTCAATAAGCAAACCCATTGGCAATATCCGGATAAAGGATAACTAAAGGAAAGGCTCATCCCATAAACACTTCTAACATTTTGTACCCTTTTTTTAAATTGGCGTGAAAAAGAGGTTCAGTTTCTTTAGAGTGTGTTACTAAAGAAGTAATTGCTTCTGCTGTCCTTTTTTCAACGACTTTTTTAATATTTTACAAGATATTCTTATGAATACTTTTGTACAGTTTTTATTTCGTTATAATATTTGGTTACTACATATATAAATATATAACATGAAGGCTTCATAACTTAGATTCTAATGTGATCATACGCTTTTTACGAACCGAAGAGGCGTGGGTTCGATGCCCATTCAGGTTGAGCTTCTCATGAAGGTGTTCCGTCATCGTAAGCAAACTGATATGTTCCTAGAAAAAGTTTTAGTCATATGAACAACTCCCACTCTGCCATCGAGGTAGACTTGACTACATCTTAAGTGAAAGCCTTGAGTAGGGTAGCACTCAAGAAGTAGTCAAGTGAGAGTGAGTTATAGAAACATTAATTAGGCTATTTATTAATTTAATATAATTTTTATCTTATTCACTGTTTTGTGTAGAGACAGCTTCCGGTAAGAGAAGTGAGCTTTTTTGTGCTACTAATACTTTGTTACGGTTTGAAGTATGTTTTGGCTTGTGAAATTTCTATGGTATAAGAATTAACATCTTATGTCTCAAGGCGATGAGTACAATTTGGTAGTGTGTATGTCATCCTTACTAGCGCCACGTTATGCGCAGGCGTATCACTTACTATGAGAGGAACTAATATTTGGAAGTAGAATGTATTTGAGGAGATGAGTTCGAATGTTGGTGCAATAAACGTTTATGATAATGTATTCTGATCGTTATGTGAATAGAACAGAGTGAACAGTGCAATTATACCACCAACCATTGGATGTCGTTGGGCAGTGATTTTTTGGACTTGATAGACGCTTTTTTAAATCCGTTAAACTAAACATGGCAAGTGTTTACTTAATAATTCCAAATAATAGATAAATAAATAATGTGCATTAACATAGACTCTAGCGTAAATGAACGCAAATCTATGATCGGAATTTGTATATCCTAATGTTATTGATAATATAAAAAATTATAAATTTATAACTCGTTACAGATTATTTGTCTATTCCGTGTAAATAAATCGTACCGTACACAATAAATGTCTCCGCGGGTCCGAAATAAATTTCAGTTCACAGCCAATCGGAGCCTCTGAATTAAACCAATAACGCTTCATTAGAGCCGTAAAATGAACCCTGGTAATGCGTACAGTTACACTATCCGCCGTGAATCGTTTACGGCATGGAATATCTATGGGAATAAAATAGAATACGGTGTTTAATGGCAAAGCGATAAAAGTGGCCATCCGAATTCCGTAAAGGTCCGCGATGGAGTTTCGAGTGACGGTTAAATTTACCGATCGTAAAGCTCAGAGTATTCATTGCTCACTTTGGTAACCCTATCAATCCCATTGTTGTAAATAATATTACTGTTCGCAGTACTTGTGTGATGTTATTCTGGTTTGAATTCATCATTAACGAAAGAAGAGGTTTTTGATATAATATATATAGGAGGTATCCCAGATATTTATTAACACATCACTATATTTCCGAAACTATTACACGTTTCGGAATCTAGATTTTGGTACAGATATTGCTTCTGCCATGAGGTCTACTAAAAATAGATTTTATCTAGCAAAGCGAACTAGGAAAAGCTAGTTGTTATATATAACTAGAATGTTCCTGTAGATGAAACATAATTTGCTGAGACAAATTTAAAGTTTTACCACCAAGCTTTTGAAATATAACATAGTTGTAAATTTCAATAATCATGTTTGAATGAGTATAACTCTCAACGTGTATTATTAGAACTACGATCACATCGTATAATATCACTTAAGTTCAGTGCACTCACATTCGTACTTGCTTCCTCGAAAGCTTTCGTCTTGCCTGTATTGTTGAGAAGTTGGACGACCTAACTACAATATGAACTTGTAGTTAAGTGCCGGAACGTGAGGCACAATGAGATTTTCTAACACGAGGTAACCTAGAACTATGCTCATGCAACTTTGTAATTTCTGTCGTAGCAATATCGCTACTTGTTGTACGGGCTTGAATATATTGCTTTTTAAAAGATAAATTCTATGTTAATATTTTTATAAAAAAATACTTTAATTTATTGTTCTCTATCGGATTTTAGTTTTACGGATTAACAAAGATCCTAATATTGGTCCATCATTTTCTTATATATATACAAATACATTTACATGTATTGTTGTAGTACATAAACATATTGGCTTTAAACTTGATTTAAAACTATTTATTTCAATTTTTTAGTTTCGCCCAAAATTTCAAGTTTACACTGGGATAAAGAGATTTCCCATTTTATGTCTTAAGAGCGATGAGCACAATCTGTCGCGTTGTATGAACATCTTAACTATCGCCTCATATATCACATCTTAAATAATGCCAATGTGGCATAAATCGTTAGAAAAAAATCATGTTATATATCCTCTTGTTTTTTTTGATTTGTGATTAGTATTGTGTGTAACGTTTTATTTCTGATTTATTTATTAGGTTCTTAGATTTACTTTTATACTACAAATGGTCGTAGAACACAAAAAGGTGTAAGTTCTTAATAACGACGCGACGCTATATCTCTAGTTGCTTAGTCAAGATATTGCAATTATAGATTTATCGCATGTTTTTCACTTAAATACTATCTAATAAATACCTGATTTTTAAAATCCTGTGTTACTTGTTGCTTTGAGAGAGAAGAGAAGAGAAACAGTCTCGATTAAATAAATGTACGAGTGAAATATCAGTAAATAAACTAAACCTAAATTAAGAGAAAAAAAAATAGATGGGCGTTTTCCGCTCCTCCCTTTAAGTAATGTGACGACACCAGAATTCAATTTCAGGTGTCGCCGCTGATAAAGATTTTGCATAAATCAGAGATATAATCCAATATTACCGCGTTTTAGCTTCCTCCACGCCTAATGTTCCACAATTGAAATCTCTATTTCAATTTAAATGACTTATTTCATTACCCCGCGTACGCCCCAATGGATCCTGAGCGAGATCCGCGGGCATAAAATCTAAAATTGATTATAAATTTCAGTAGAATATTATGTAGATTGTTATTTTATACCGGTTCTTTATTAGGCTTCAAACAATCTTCTTTATTCTTCGGAAAGTTGCGCTTGTTCAGTGCGACAGCGTGAATCTTTCCTTCTCTGGTTGCGAAATTGGTGATTAATGTTAAAAGAGAATTTATTCATTTATTCAGAATTCAGTTATACACTAAAGGAGCACAACTGACTTAACGAGTTTTACGTTTTGCAGATTCCAATAATAAAATCTATTAGTTAAAGGGAATTTGCTATTAAATTTTACCTTGTAACTTCTTATCCGTGTGAGAATGGAAATGTATATGGGTGCTATACAAACTTTATAATACATTTTTTGTTCGAACTCGAGCTCTCTTAAGCTTGTGCTTGTAAGATTTTGTTCAATACAATTTGAATTATGTAATATAATTAGAGAAAAAAGAAGGACAGGAGCCACTACTGTTGAAAATACAAAAGATCTTCTTTGTCTAATTATTTGTTGCAGATAATAAAATGTAATTAAATTTTTAAGAAATTAGGCATAGATATGTGCCAAATAAGAAGATAAAATCGAACATGGACAAAACCAATAAGAAAAAGAACAGTATTAATGGGAAATACAAAAAGAATTGTAAAACAGAGAGCTATGATGAGTTAGTCACTTGCTGCTTTTGCCTAAAGACCCGAAAGAGCAAAAAAAAGAGTTTAATTGCGGGATGCATTACAAATTTAGGTATTTTTGCTTTACTCTTGATTTATACTTTGCTGGGTGCTTTTATTTTTCTTGCCATTGAAGGCAGTGCCGCTAAAGTTCATCAAAAAACTTTAGCCGCTACTTCATACCAAAGCAACGAAAATCATAAAGCTATCCCACTTTCAAAAGTAAACAGCAGTATTGCTCAAGCGAGTGCCGAATTAAGATCGCAGACAGTTGAAAGTATATGGGAGATAACAGTTTCATTGAACATCCTGTACAAAGAAAATTGGACCAGGTTGGCCGCACAAGAAATAGCTAGATTTCAAGAGAAACTGGTTGCAAGAGTAGCGGCCGATGTAACTGATCAGTATGGAGGAGTGAGAGCGTTGGAATCCGCACCTGCTTTGATTACCGATGACTACGAATGGAATTTCGCGAAGGCATTTCTTTATTCGCTCACTGTGCTTACTACAATTGGTAACGTACATACATTTTGATTATTTTTTTATAAATTAGTGTTGTTACAACAAGTGTACTTGATTTACATTTTTTTTAACATAATTTACGTAACAGTTTTATGCTCTGTTGTAGTTATATAGTGATATCATTTTTTAATGTAAATATTTTTCTCAGGTTACGGCAGCGTGGCGCCAAGAACAGCCTTAGGTAAAGCTGTTACAATTGGGTATGCTGTTATAGGTATTCCTTTAACTCTTCTATATTTATCAGTTGTCGGTGCTCTCCTTTCAAGACTTTCACGAAGTGTTTTTAGTAAAGCACTATGTTGTTGTCTATGCACGAAATGCGGGTATTGTTGTCTCGATGAACAAACAATGGCTAGTAAAGAACAAAAGGAAAAGGTTAGGAGACATGATGACTTTAGAACACAAACCTTACATTTACAGGAGCCTTATTACGTAAGGTCGCCTTCGGGTACTATAATTTCAGCGTCCCAGGCTAATAGTGTGAGCACAAATTCTGTTAAGGACAAAACTCAAGGGCTAAGTTTCCTCAGGGACTGCGACTCTTTGAGCTGCACAGATACTGATTCAAAAGTTTCTCTTCGCGGTTTGTCAATTCTTGCCCCGATCTCATTATGTCTAGCCGCAATTTTCACTTACATATTTTTCGGGGCATTCATTCTGTATCAATTAGAAGGTTGGAGTCCCATTGATGGTGTATATTTTTGCTTTATGAGCTTAAGTACTATTGGTTTTGGCCATTTGGCCCCCGGAGTTACGCAGAAGAATGGAGCGTCTACTGGTACGGTATGGTTTTGTTCCGTTTATATAATGACAGGCCTGGCTCTAACAGCCATGTGTTTCAATGTTCTCCATGACGAGATTGTCCATCGTCTGAAACATCATGAGAAGATGTTAAAGGTGACCTCTCAAAAAATGTTGACACCAGAGTTCTTGCAAAGATCCTGACGTGTGAATAGTGTCAACTTAAATAATGAAATGGTGAGTAATACAGAAGTAGAAACCTTGCCCGAAATGCTGCAACATGTATCTAGTTCCAAGTGTGATGTAGGAGCATTCCGTAGGACAGTGTACACGGTGAAAGAAGAGAATGAACTAGAAGAATCTACCCTGACGTAATTAGCCTTTTCCATTGTTAATATAATAACCGTTAATAAGGCATACCGTTAATAGAAATTTGTATTTATACCATAAATGTGTGAAAAATAATATTAAAGTAAAGATTACTGTCGAGTCGTAAAAAAATGTGGTGTCATGGGATATATCCATTATACTCTTAAACAATTATTAAAATAATAAGGAAATGACTGAATTGTTTGTTTATTTATGTATAAAATGAAAAAAAAAACGTAGAATCTTAATAAAATAATGTCGTATATGTATATTTTTAATTTGTTATCAACAGAAGCGTGTGTACGATGAGTTAGGTTAATAAAAGCCAAAGAGAGACCCTTTTTTAATATTTCATTAGCAATTTTAAAGATCATTAACGTTATTTAAATAATTTTGAATTAAAATAAGTGAACATTACCGTTTTATGGATTTCAGTAAACTGAAAGGAAACTATTGTTTTAATTCGTAGACTATAATTTGTAACCTGTATGAAAGTATAACACGGGATATGCCAAAGGTAAAATAAAAAATTATGAATTTCTTGATATTTTTATTTCATCTTGATGTCTCACAGAAAATAAAAGGAGCTTCTCGTTCTGATTAGAAATTTTTATTATCTTTCGTGCTAACGAGTAATGTTTATGTTAATGACATCTTCGTTATAATACGTATTTAAAGAAAAGATAAAGATATATATGAAGCTTAACATTTTAAAATTAATTTATCTTAATTACCCGCAAAGAATAATCTCAATATTCATAACTCGATTGTCTATCCTTTACTACTTTTTTGGTTAAATATATTCAATCGTGATTTCCGGTGCCATAACCAAATATATATACTATGATAATAAATACTGTTTTTTATCTACAATTGGTGTAACTATTGCCTCAATTCCATATGGTGTTAAATGACGATCAGGCAGATAAATCCTGCCCGCTTAGAATACCCTGGTTATGTTGGCAGTAAGAGCGCTCTATTGACAGCAGATTTACTGTATGAAGGTGGTTATTAGCCAAGCGGGTTAGAAGAAACTAACCAAACGACGGTGAACTTGAATTCGAAGCAGGGTTCCGTGTTACAAGTCACTGCATCACAGGTAGTTTTTGTCTCACATAAATAACAGAATAATAGTGTAGTTATGTCTCACTTAGGTTAGTCTATAGAGTAGTAATTTCTATTGTAATTTCAAGTTATTTTTGTAGCAAACGTGATTCGCTTTGCTAGCCGTAACACCCCTGCAACTCCTTTCGGAGAAGGAATTTTGTAAATTCCATTCTTAGTTGACCTCTGAACGGTAGAAGTAATAACTCTTCTAAATTTTGAATCTTCGTCTAATAGTTTCAGGGATATCGTAATGATCTCCTGGATCGTCTGGATCTCTTCATATATAAATATAAAAAGTTTTATTAATTTTAAAACAGCTAATATATTATTTTGTTAGTATAGTGAAAAAAGTACGTATTTTTTTTTATATATAACAAAGACTTGCTCATAAAAGTACTAATGAAGTTGAAGTGGTATTAGCACTAAGCTGGTGATGGATTACATAAAGAATAAAGCAGGGGTACTATTATTCTACCCTAATGGTACTAAAGTTATAATTGTGATTCCCTCAAATATTTAAATTGTTTGTATGTGGTTAGTGGGCGGTCCATTAAATATTAACTACATCTATCACTTTATTTAGTTATGTTTTTGAGATCAAAGGAAGTGCCCCTTACGAACTTAATTGCGGTCCCACATGTTAACAACCTAAAACACTCAAAATCCCAATGGAGTCTGATTAAACTAGCTCGTAGTCATGGTACTTTGAGATTGGAGTGTATTTTGATTTAAATCCAAAATTTTAATATTACACTTCCAACATCTCATCACTTACATCTTCGATTTTATAGATATCTTGACATTTTCTTGATTACATAAAAAGAGAAAAAGCTTTCTATCCAACGGGACGAGAAATAATTTCTCTTCTAGGACAATAGCGATTCCAGTCTTTCTCAACTTTTCATGACCTGTTTCCTTGATCGTATATATCGATATTATTTATTATATAACGTATATATGTATTTGTTTGGTATAATAAATAATTTACTCGAGTAGATAAATAACGAAGTAAACCAGTGGAAAATCAAGCCGACATAGTTTTTACAGTATGTAAACTGAAGTGGCTATGTACAAGTAACAATTTTCGTAAAAGCCACCACCGGAGTGGTGACCGTATTTTTGTGAATACTTCACAGATTCCAATATATCCCAAAAATTAACTCTCGCATTTCAAAACCGAAATTCGTACTGGCGCTGTTAAAGGATTATGGCTAAAGTTTAATTTAATTAGCGTAACTCTAAATATTGCTCGTTACCGCGATGACGACGAGTCAAGTTTATATTTCAGGCATAAAGTTAATTAACGGAAATTATGTTTGCGCTGAAATCAGGCTTCAAAATGGAAATATATCTTACGAATTGGGTAGTTAGTCAACTGAAAATACAGTAACCTAATATCACTACACCATTACTAAAAAAAAAAAAAACAAATTGTTTGCCTATATCCTCGGAATAAAAGCTAATGAAATGTTGAAATGATGTTTTTTATTACGAAGAGACGAGCAAGACGTTCACCTGATGGTAAGTGAAACGCTTACCCGTAACAATGCAGCGCTAGTTAGGATGATATAGACTGCACTACATTGCGCTCGTGACCTTGAGATGTATGATGCTAAGTCTCGTTACCTCTGCAATTTTACTAGATATAGCACTCTTCAAACCGTAACACAGTAATATTTACATACTACTGTTTAGCGGCAGGAACAGGCTCTGGTGGTTTCTACCTAGCCTCCGGCAACAGAGACTTATCACCAGCACATTACAAGTGATTGCAGTGTTATTTTTTTTAGCTTATTTTCTAACTGAAACTACATTCGATCTAAAAAAGCTCCTATCAAGAATTATTAATTCAAAAAATATATAGACGCTTTCAACTTATTTTGAGTAGTTTTAAACTTTCATTAAATATTCCATTACTTAATAACTTTAATAATGTTTTAGTAAACATTAGATTGCTAAAGTTAACATCCAGCGATTACAGCTGTGACGTTGCTTTATAACTGTAAAAGTAATTAACTTTAACATAACAATGTACACACATACACTCGGGGGTAACAATTCCGGTCCTTATTTAGAATTATTAAAGGGATCAACAAATAATTTAGCATTTCAAAAGGACACCAATAAAACATCTTTAGTAAAGATTTTGTTAATCCCAGTAAAGGCAATAAACATTATGAATTATACGAAGGCTTTAATATAATTGAATTATACTAAAGCTGGTTTTGTAATAAATGATATTTATTTAAATAGTATTAATTACTGAATTAAATGTAAAAGCTGTTAAAATACCAAAAACATATTCATTCAGACTACTGCGGCCATTGAAGACTGATGATAAGTGATATGCATGCCCATAACAACGTGGCACTAGTCAGGATGATATACACTGCACTAAATTGTGCTTGAAGCCTGAGACATGATACCCTAGTAATTTCACTAATTACGGCGCCCTTTAAACCGGAACACAATAATGTTTTCTTACTACTCTTTGGCAGCTGCAATAGGCGCCGAGGTATACCTAGACGGCAACAGATACCTGCTTTAAGTAATCTAGTACTACAAGTAAGTTATTAATTAAAGTAAAGACTAAGAAACAAACATGAAATCAAGTTTTATTTTACGTTTAATCTCGTGATTGCCGTCCGTAAGATTTAAATGTTTAATTGCTTTCCGAAGTCTGCTCTCGTCAGCTGGCTGAGCATAAATTGATTAAACAAGTTCTATAAGTATTATTGAACAAAAAGCGGAAAAAGCAAACGTATTGAAGAGAAATATTTTATAGTAGTTCAATATGCTATACAGCGGAAAGCAACGGTAGACCTGATGGTAAATATTACGCTTTTGTGAGAAAATACGTCAAGTCGCGTGAGCTCTGATATTTGACTACAGCGTCCTTCTTACTAGGTATGTAGAAATATATACACCCTATTGGTTGGAGGCCAAATTAGGGAATGTTTGCTGGTGGTAGGTCCCTGTTGGCAGAGACCGTCTGGGTACCACAGTAGTACCTATTTCAGTCACCAAACAGTAGTATGCAAATATTACAGTGTTCCGGACTGAAGGGCGCTGTAACTAGTGTAATTACTAGGGTAACAAGACTCAAAATCCTATGTATCAGGCGTCGAACGTAATATGGTATATAATACATACCCTACTAAACACGTTGTTAAGGGTGGGCGTATCACTTACCATCAGGTGAACGTCGCATAATTAAATTAAAATTTCCATTAGAGATAAAGGCGGAGAACATTTCTTCTTTTGTATTTCTAGTACATTTCATTCTCAGTTTCTCAGCTACAAGGAGCCCTGTTACGAGATTTATGAAGGTATGGAGATTTTAAAACAAAATAAAAATTCTTACTTTAGGTTTCTTTAAGAAATTAATATAATTTTAAAGTGTATTATTTAAATTAAAGCATGAATAGCTTTTTTTAGTTTCTTCTCTTTTCACATTACTTTTGTTACAGTGGTCGGATATTGTTGACCTCGGTTTTGACGAAAAGTTATTTTAAAGTGAATTTCGTGGTAGAGCCTGTAAAATTTTTGAATACTAAATAAATTTGACTCTGTTAATAGTTTCTGTTGAAACTGAATTTTATTTATTTATTAATTCTTTACGTAACAACTTAAGGTGTGAGCTATAGTTAATTATTATAAAATTAATGACATACAAAGACGTGTAATAATATTTCGGGTAAGGTCACACCTCAAAACTCTGTGCTTATCTATAACCAAAAATAAACTAACTAATTTAGTACCAATTTAGAAATACTCAAAGATTAGTTATGTACCTTGAGTAACTAAAGTGATTTATTTAGATAGGTTTAAAGAGCTAGGGTTAGCAGTACTTATTTGTCTGTATAGAACGCGCGCCCTTGATGGCATAGAGGCAATTTTAAGTTAACCCAGGGGAAGATATAAATTGGATATTTCAGAAAGTATCTGAACTGTATGAGAAGAGAGTCAACGGTCATATACCACCATTAAGGTGACGGCGAGGATTCGGAGCAGCATAGCTTATAAATATGTCCGAGTTGGACAGTGCTGCGTCGAGACCTCGTCGCTATTATGGGCTACGACCTTTATCTTCTCGCCTTTGTGAAGGCAAAGGTGGAACGCGAACGCTTGTGTTGCCTTTTGCGGAAAATATTGTCACGAGAAGGAGGCTGCGGAGACAATAAAAGAGTGTCTCTAACCTCCTTATCCGTAGTCAGAGATCGGGGCGTCAGAGGAGAAGAGTTATGCCCTCCTCCAACCCCTCTAACACAGGCTTGAGTAGCGGATACGGATAAATCCGCCACCAAGCAATCTAAACCTTAAGAACGCGCGTCCAATATTTTACGCGCAGGACCATTGTCTTGGGTTTCCCATGAGAAACCCCATGTTATATGGCCTTTGATTAGTCGACGTTACCGGAACTACAGTAGTGTGCGAAAGAGTTCCCGAAGTTTCGGTCAAAGGCGCAGGAAGGAAACCGTGCGGTTTTAGCCAGTAAGTATCTGGTATAACTTTTTTCGTTGCCCCCGCAACGGGAGAGTATCCATGTAGGATTTCTCCACGATATTAAACGGAAGATATAAATGCTTTGCATTTAGGTGTGAGAAAAGTAAACTAAAGTCTGATTAAGGTGCGTTTTATTAATTATTTTGTATATTTTACTTACTCGACATTCCCGATTTACTTCCGTTCAGCTTTCATAGATATATCATATAGAAAAGGCCGCTAGGCAATAGCCGTTGTCTTTGTATAACGGCGCCAGTGTTAAATAAACCATATGTTGACATTGTCATATAATTTTGCCAAGTCTATATTTTGACATTGATGGATCAGTATCACTCAAGCTTACTTCATTTGTTGATGGATCGCCTTATATATCACATGAGCGAAAATTTCATTCGTTAATGCTCGTATTTAATTTTATTAATTAATGTGTTACAGTAATACGTTCTTTGTAACGGCATGTTTTTTTTTGGATATATCACATGTTAGATCCAAACGTGATTGTTAGTTGAAAGTAATTTTAATAGATATCAGTATTACAAAGATCCAATTCAAGCCAAACTCGCTTGTGGTGGATCCTGCTAATCAACTAACCAGGCTTTGGCTCACCAACCCACATTAAACCAGCGTGGTGGGAAATGGCTCGAATCCCCCCATATGAACAACTAACGAATGAAGGTCATGGGAAGTCACTGGATGCTGACAGCGAAAGACCGATCGATATAGGAACATCCTTGGAAGAGACCTATGTCCAGCTGTGGACGTCTATCGGCTGATGATGAGTATTACAGGTACGTTTTGTCATAGGTTATTTAAACAATTTTTATACAAATCTTACGCACACAAATGATAAATAGTTTTAAGGAAAATAAATTATTTAGTTATTATTATCTTAAAATTTAGATATTGAACCTATTATTTAGAAAATACAGATTTTGATTCTGAACTGCTCGCCATAAATAGGACAATAACAATTTATTTAATTCTGTGTAAATAAAGAATTTGCATTATTATTGACGAACCAAATCATTGTGGACCTTTAAAGTAAGAATCGAAATAATATCGGTAAATCATAAGAAAATAAAAAAAAAGTATTACAGATTGCGATTGATCTTATCTATATCATTTCAAATCAATTATAAACAATTTTTATAGATTATCATCATCATCATTTCAGGTCTATAGGTTATGTTGGGACATAAATATTTTAGTAGCTCACAGTGATATTTAATCTGTATATTCGTCTCTAATGACAAAAAGGCGACTTAGAGACAACGACTATAGGGAAAGGGCAGCAACTTGTGACCTTTATCAATATACTGCCAACCCCTATGACCTTTATTTACAGAATACATCCATCGGATAAAAGATGAAATATTCTATATAGTTGTGGTAACTGTACGATAGTTAGACGTAGTGACCTGTAACACGAGTTCATTATATCACAAGAGACGATACACAACCCTGTTATACAATAGAATAGTTATTTCTGTCTTAATATTATTAATTTTTAGCTGTTCACCGCCCGCTTTGCTAGCCATACCACCCTTCAACTCTCTTTGGGGAAGTTATTTCGTAAAATTTGTTCTAAGTTGTCCTATACTCGGTAAAAGGTATATTTCTACCAAATATCAAGTCTTTAGGTCTTTAAAGTTTTTTTTAATTCAATTAAGATGTAAAGAGGACGTTCACCTGATGGTAAGTGATACGCCCACCCTTAACGACGTGGTGTTAGGCTGTTATACACAACAGCATGTTACGCTCGTCGCTTGAGACATAAGATGTCGAGTCTCGGTTCCCCAGCAATTACACTAGCTACAGCGCCCTCTAGTCCGGAACATAGTTACGTTTGCACACTACTGTTTGGCGGTAGAAATAGGCACTGCGGTGATACCATTTACGAGACTCAATATCTTATGTCTCAGACGACGAGCGCAATGTAATGCAGTGTATAACATCCTAACTAGCGTCACGTTGTTTCGGTCGTAGCGCTTACCATCAGGTGAACTTCCCGCTCGTTTCGGCGCTTAATTGTATTTTAAAAAAAAACAGCTTAGACGCTCATGAGCAAAAAAGACTTATCACCAGTAAGGTTCCAGATATAATGTGATGAGTCTCTACACAGTTGGGAATCTCTTCTATATGTATAGATATTTAATCGCAATCATAATGATATATTGTAAGAGAATCTCTTTATTTAAATGAGAAGATCTGACAAGTTACTTAATCCATAAATCAGCATCATCATCATCAGCCGACAGACGTCCACTGCTGAACATAGACTTTCCCCAAGGATCTCCACATCGATCGGTCCCGCACCTCTCTGTTCCGGTGTCTTGCCAACTTCTGTCACAGTCAGCATGAACTCCGGTACCACCGGCCACCAGAGGCCGTCGATTGTGGATGTTCATTGGCCCCCCAAATTACATCAAAATAATTCATTAATTTTCTGTAACAATTAATCTTTTGTTGTCAAAGAAATCGCCAATTTATAAAGAGATAAACGTTCGAAAGGCAATAATGATAAAAATACCACCCACTACAAACCCCTGAAGGTCTGATAAGAGACAATCGTGTTTTTAAAAATGCACGTCTGAAAGTGGAATGTAGATAAACGTAATGCTTAGCTACGGGAGCTGAATAAAAATGTGACTTTGCGGGTCTCACAAAGGATATACAGAGAGAATGGTACCGTTTTAAACTATGCAGATGTTCTCTGGAGTCTACAATATTAAGCATTTTATTTCTCTTTATAATAACAGACCGGACGAAATGAGACGACAAGGAAATGGCTGATCTTAATATTTCATACAAAACATAAAATGTAGATTTCGTATTCAAACTTTCCATTCATTTCACATTTTTAAATTAATTTAATACAAATATTCATTTATTTCATAATTTATTCTGCTGCTTTTGCCTCCGGTTCAGATGCTTTGTACTACTCATATAATGTATACGTCATATACTTTTTTTTTTACTTAACATCTTCGCTCTGATTATATATTATCATTAACATCTAAACAACTTAATATCTGATTTAAACAGTTTTAAGATGCATTAAGTTTAAATATTAACTTTAACGCTCGTCACCAAGTTGGATGGTGCAACCATTAGTATAAGATTTATTATCTTCCGGTTTGAAGAAAACTGTAATATATTTAATAATAGTCTTCGAGTCAACAAATCTAATCAAGAAGCAATCAATTACAGAAATAAATAATGTAATATAAACAATACTTGGGGGTGTAAGGGTTCCCGTATAATTCACGGGATCCAAGCCAAACTCACCTACTCGGGATGCCAACCCGCATTGGGCCAGAGTGGTGAGAAATGGTCCAAATCATCCCAAACGATTCCTTACTCGATCGATGAGGGAATCTTTGGTAGAAGCCTATCTCCAGCAGTGGACGGCTATCGCTTGATGATGGTGAGACAATACTTAGAAATATCGGATCGGATAAACTTCCTGTTCGTCTCATCGCTTCGCTGTATAGAAAGGAAGACATTATTCTTGTAACATTAAAGTAATTCTTAATTGTAATATAATAACATTAGGGATAAAGTTCGAGAACCTTCTATGTAACTCAAGACACTTGTTAAAATTCAATCGCTCTGTTACAACTTCCTATTCCCCACTTCACCTTTAATTTTGTTTTTCACGAGATGGTATAGTTTTTCTCGGCGGAAGGGAATGTTATTAAAAAAGTTACAGACGAAACTTTGCCTTGAGTTTTGTTAAATTTTAAATTACGCGGAGAAACAATTTCACTGATTAAAAACCGTAAAACTGATATTGATTTCAAAGTTTATTATAAGTACTGTAATATAGCTTATAAGGTTTTTTTTTATAAACGTTATTTTGTGTACGAGACGGTTCAGAATAATCCCTGTAGCGACACTAACATCGCGTGTACTTAAAGTCGACAAGGGGGAGTAATTCCTGGACAAGAGCAGCATACTTGAGCAAAGTGAGTATGTTGCTGGGGAACTCAAATGTCTATCAGTGGACGTTAATAAGCTGAATTAATAATAATAATGAATGTTGCAATAATTAAAATAATTAAATTTCGTTTTTATATCTAGTATCATTGTGGGTGTGTTAAGAGTTTAGATTACACTATCATATGCAGCAAACCCTGGAAGAGTATTCACAAATTAAATACACGTGGGTGTGTTTAAAAAGGTCTACATATAAAAAAAAACAATGCTTGTTAATAATGAAAATTTAATATTAGATTTACATTTACCCTCAATCCATATAATTATGTATTATATAAAAATTGTCTTAAAGAGTTTGTTTTTAATGATGAGAGGCTTTATTGATCTGTAAACAATTTTACTAGGTTTTTTTACTGTTAATTCCTTATATTTTACTAGTGTTTAATAAAACATATTCATTACTAACATGTTCTTTTTATAAAAACTTTGAAAATAAGTATTGATTTCATAAACCACATTAATTTTAGAGTATGTAAGGGTTTAGACTATTCTTAGTTCGTATCTAATTTATCGTTGTATCTATGTTTGAATATAAGTAATTATAAAAAAAAAAATCAATTAATGAAAACAATTTAGTGATATAAAGTTGTTTTAGTAATAAAAGGTACGTATTCAAAATATTTTCAGTTCGACCAACGATTCAAAACGTAATAAATTTATTCAGTTACATTACAAATTCGTTTTCGAGTAATGAAATTCACATGCAAAGCTTTCGAATTTACGTTTTTTTTATTCTCTTCAAATTTAAGCCTACATTTTCATATATTTTATATTTCTACTTTTAACAATGTGGCTTGACAGGAGTTTAATTACTCGCCTCTTTAGTTGTCCATTTCCAAATACTACTAATACCTAATACTGTTCTCTATATCTACTTAACTTAATATGAATATACTACAGCATCCAAATAGTAAAAATCAGTACACAGTGTGAGTGTGAGTGCGAATGTGAAACAAAAAGGAAAGGAACCAAAAACTTTTGGAACAGGAACAGAATACAAGGTATCTTTTAGCAAGTGTCGTTGCCAGAGAATAGCAAGTTTTCTAGGTCGTGCTCAGCTTTTATTTTCACCTGCTGTTCACCCAAATAAAGTTTTTTACGCTTCTGGCTAGCGGTGTAATAGCAAATGAGCCTTTGAACAACACTGTTAGCCTTTTCACTTAACAACTTAGATTATTAAGCCTCTCAAAGAAGTTTAAAGTTCTATATTCTATATTAAATATAAACGTATTATTTTTTTAAAAGCTACCACAATTATAAAGCTAGGTTTATTGAGTAGTATATTTTTTATTATGAACAAAAGCTAATACTAGACTACAATTTCGCATGATAATGAGGCTACAGATGCAGAAGCATTTACTGAGAACACAGCCTCTTACATATTTATAGCAGGACTACAACGTTTTGGTAGGTTTTGAATGAAACCAGGGACTTTAAAGGATTTAAAAAGGTAAAATGCTATATGATTAACGTCACATTAAAAAAAACCGTAGCAATATCTTTCTACGCCTGTTTGCTGAAAACACATTCGTGAAATCTGCATCGCTGTAAGTATTCAGTCCGTTACTACGAGAGGAGCTATTTTGAATTTTTATGGTTTAAAAAAAACCAATAAACCACACCTTTTTCTGGTACACCATTTTTGCAGATTCTGCCGGCACAGATTGTTAAATCTAACAATTGTGCTGTTTCTATGACTTATTGTATTTATCGATCTAAATTTCTTGAAACAATGTTTTTTACATGTTCTCCTTCTGATGCTGCAAATCAGAATCCAAATTTGTCTGTGCATTTAATTACAACTTTATATTAATTAAATAATATTATTCCATAATTTAATTCCATTACTTATAGCTACTTTATACTTTTCTAGTTCATTTTAAGCATAGATTGTATACCCAATATCCAATATAATTATGCTTCTTAGCTATTTTTTGTTGAAGTTATATAGAGTTAAAGTATTATATAAGTTATACCGCAATATCTTATTTACACCCAAGAAAGATACGAGATGATAGTAGAAATAAATGTATAAATAACAAGTCATTTAAGTAAGTTATTCAGCTATAAAATATTAACGGACATATTTTTCAAATATTGTACAAAAACTCTGGAATATTATAGAATTTCTCTTAATAGTAAAGGTTTAATAAATATATTTTAGGGGTGTAAGGATACCTGCACAATGACTCACGGTATGCTATTTTTTTTTTTCTTCAAGCATTCCCTTGCGTGTGGTGGGTCCCGGCCGATATACACAAATCACTTATCATCTAATTATTTTTATTTACATATCTTATTTCCCTACATACTCATCTTTCATTCTCTCTTATCTTGCTTACACTACTTATCTTCCATACTTTGGTTCTCATACATACTCCATCCCAATTCCTTCTTCCATACCTCCCGCTCGTGAAGACCGCCGCCGTGTTATCCTGCAACGATCATTCCTTTATCATATATTGTTGTCCTCTTCTTCATCTGTTTTTTTCCTTCTGTTTCTTCTCCTTCTTTGTTACTATTATTGTTTTTGTTTTTATTTTTCAACATTACTTTTACTTTCTTTACATTTTCCATTTGGTCTATTTCTCTGTTTTATATTTTTCCTAGCCTATTTTTTAGATTTAATTATTTACATATTTACTTATTTACTATTTCTATTTATACTATCGGCTATTATGATTTTACAGAAGTCCAGGAATTTTTGGCGACTTTCGTCTTCACTCATCAGAGAGGCAATGGCTTCCTTGGTGAGCTGCCTGTTCAGCTCCACCTCCAAATCCATTCGTCTCCTTCCATACAAGGGACAGGAAGTGACAACGTGCTCCACGGTCTGGTCCACCGCTGGGTCACAGAGGCACGCGGGACTCTCCTTGAGCTTGAACCTGTGAAGGTACTCGGAGAATCCCCCGTGCCCAGTGAACATCTGGACCAAGACCGTGTCGAGCTCCAATCGGCGAAGGGTCCGGTATGCTGACGCGACGTCTGGGAAGAAAATCCTCGTTGTTGAAGTCGTAGTACCTTGCACGTACCTCCTGTTCCATTCGTCAGGCGTCTTCAGCCTGAGCTGACGCTTGACGAAGGAAACGGGGCAATCCTCGTACACCGGTCTTCTTTTATTCTTCAGGGCCGCTTCCTTGGCCAGTTGGTCCGCCCTTTCATTTCTCTCCATCCCCACGTGCGCCTTCACCCAAAATAGCCTTACATTCGTCCTCTTTGCCCGCGCTTTCATGATGTTCTCTTTTACTCGGAGAGCCAGGGGGTGGAGGGTGTCCGATCTTGCGACTGTTTCAAGGGCGGATTTCGAGTCGCTGTGCATGGCGCATGACTGCGCCGACCCGCTGGCCGCGTACCCCGTCGCTTCCACTGATGCCGGCAGCTCTGCCTGGTATACGGTGCAGAAGTTGCCCAACTTGAGTTTCCAGTTAGTAACCTCTGCAGCGTTCCTCATAACGCTGAACGCCGCACCCACCTTGTCATCGATGCGGCTGCCGTCGGTGTAAATGGCCGAGTCGGCAGCCGAGGTGATAAGTTGGACCTCCTCCGCACTTTCCCCCAAGCAGGAGAACTCCAGACCAACCTGTTCAGACAGGTGTGGTAGTCTCAAGTGGCTGACTGGAACCTCCAGCTCTCGGTCTCCCAGCAATTCCCGGGAGTGGCCGCGCTTTACCTCAAATAAAGTGGCCGCTTTTTGGACCCGAAGGTCCAGAGGAAGCAGCCCGGCAAGTACTAGGGCCGAGTGTAACGACGCGGTTCGGTGAGTTCGCGCAATTTTCTGCGCGAAGTCACGCTGAATCGCATCGAGCTGCTTTCGGACCAGCAGCTTCTTAGCCGCCGGCGCCCATGCACTCGCTGCGTACAAAATGATCGGCTCCAACACCGCCAGATACATCGTCCTGATCACCCCCGAGTTCAACCCCTACGATACTTTTGCGGCTCTGCACAGTTGACGATAGAGCCCTTGGGCCTTCTTGCTCACGTTCTTCACGTGCGTGTTGAACGTGAACCTATCGTCAACTGTGAGGCCTGGTATCCGAACCTCACGAGTTCGACAAAGGGGCTCTCCACCTATACTCAATATTGGGTTGTCGTACTTCAGCTTATTGGTTAGCACCATCACCTTAGTTTTGTGTGGTGCGAACCTAAGCTTGTTTCGGACCCCTCAACCGTGAATATCGGCGAGTACTGCATTTGCCTTTCTCGTGATGTTCCCGGTCTCTTGCCCCGAGAAGATCAGAATGACGTCGTCTGCAAACGCCTGGCAGTGTGTCCCGCTCTTGGCCACCTCCTCCAGGAGTGGATTGAGGAGGAGGGTCCAGAAGGTCACGGTATCCTATTAACCTCACACGCTCGTGGTACACCCTGCTAATCAACAAACAAGGCTCTGGCTCCCACCAACCCGCATTAGGCCAGCGTGGTGGAAAATAGCCCAAATCCCCTCTACTTGTTCGTGTAGAAATCTTTGGAGGAGGCCTATGTTAAGCTGACGATGATGATGAATAAATATATTTTGCCCGAAAAGTGTATTTGCATATTACGTTGTTATTTATTTCTCCCACTCTTCCTCTATGTTATCCTCTTCCCCATATCACATCCTCATTATCGTACGCATCCTCAATTTTTTTTTAAAATCATCTACCCTATTTTGGGGTGATAATTTCAAGATCTTTAACATACTACTCTAAAATATATAAACGCTTTAAGGTTCGTAACAATGATGGATCATAACTAGAGTAGGGACAATTATTGAATCAAATATTTGTACAGTATAATAATAGTAATAGAATCGTAGTTCATTATGTAATGAAGCTGGATCAATTTGATTTGCAAATAACAATATTTCATATGCTCAATTCATGCGTAATAATGTTAATTATTGGTATAATGGATCTGACAAGATTCAATTGTAATCATGCAACTGTTGCAGCATTTAGAAAACTAAAGTAGAACGCAGTGTTAAATGTTTCAACTACTTTTCTTACATTTTCTAAATGCAATGGAAATTCTCTAGATATCGTTAGCTTTAACTTAAAAATCTCTAACTTCAGGAAATAAATGTGATAACTTATTTTCAAAACAGAACAATGGTCTATCTCATACGACTTTCTCTCTCATCTCCAGTGCCCTTCTTGCTTTTCGATTTCTCAGTCTATTGATTCACTTAGAATTTGATTGATTGAGGGGACAAAGCGTCTAAAAGGAGCACTCCAGAATATGAACATGAAGAATTAGCTATATTTATCTTTCTAAGCTAAATGTGTAGGTCACGTTAAATCATATTTTGCTGACATGTCTACACATAGTTATTTATTTTATTCTATTTGTATCTTCTAAAATAACTTAAATGATATACAGTATTGGAAATTGAACCATAATCTTACACATCTAAATCTATTTTTAATAAATATTACTTCGTTAATAATTCTTTTTCCGACGTTTTTATTTACTCTGTTTAGTAAAATGTTTATCTACGCCGAGACTAAAGTTAATAAAATTCTCTCAGGGGAGGTAAAGGTTAATATAATAGTGGCTATATAAATTAAACCCTACACATAAGTGTAAATGGAAACGTAAGTACAATTACTACAACTGTAATCCTATTGAAAATGTAGTGAAATTTTTTATAACATTACATTTAAGTATAACTTAATTGTAAAGTACTAATTTAGAGGCTTTAATAAGATTTTATGTTAATACTAAACAAGTGGATACATATATTTTATATGCCAAAAAAGTTTTATTCACATGTATAAGTAGAGTTATTTGAAGGATGTTATTATTATAAGGTTAAAATAGGTTAGATATTTTTTAATCTCGCTTATCTTGTTGTTTTCATCTGTAAAAGTTAAAATTTCTTTTGTATAAATATAAATAGTGGCATGTACATTGAAAATTCTGCACCTGTGGCTTCAATATACTTACTTCCTTTACGTTATCCTTTCAAAATTTGTTACATGAATTGATAATGAATACTTAAATGATTAAACATTGTTGTCTAATAAAAAAAAAATAAAATCGATCCGTTTAAAAGTTTTGAGTCATACAGATATGTTATCCAAAAACGAGAGCTGAATAAGATGTGAGTGTGCGGCTTCGGCAAAGGGTACATGGGGAGAACGATCTCGTTTTAAACTATGCAGATGTTGTCTGGAATGTACAATAGCAAACATTTTACTTCTTTATATAGTCATGAACCAGACTAGATAAGGTTACTCAGCATCAGTACATTATTCGTATAGTTTTATACGCATCGCTGGTATTAACTACGTTAGTTTCATCTAGCAAAAAAACTACGGTTGTCATATATTTTTGCTGGATGTCGAGTTAAACGTTATCGCAGCCTTTTTCATCTCTTATCAAATACCATTAAGCTTGCGAAATTACCGGTGTTGCGATGATTCAAAATTAAGGTCCCAAGACTACAAACACAATATAATGCTACATAAACATCTTACCAAATAACACATAATTTTTATGGCCAAAGTTACTACGTCCTGGTCGTATTTTCTTTTAATATTAGAAAAGAACTTTGAGATGTTTAATCTAATACTCTAGTATAAATTATGTGATAGATGTAGTTTCTCCGATACAGAGGTATATATTAAATGCATAATTAAAGCCGAGAAATTATTTTATTGGAATTCATAAAAGAAACTTTCGGGTTGTAGGCTCAGTGGTATTGAGCATGACCAGAGTCGGCAGGAGAGCATATTTAATTAAACCCAATTCTGTTTTAATAGATAAATTATAAAGAAAATTTGCTGTCGATTAAATACGTCTAGAAAAAACCTAGGATAAATATACAACGTTTTTAAAGAACGACGAAGTGTTAACTCCGAAGTCGTATAATTGTGAAAAGTATTAGGTTTCGAGTGCACTTTACCAGTTTATCAATAGCAAGTAAACAAAACGAAACGCAAGTCAAAGGAACGTTTCATAATGGATCTCTGTACATTTTCCAATACGTTTATTTTTCAAACGTTGTCTAGGGAATTTACTGGCAGCTGAATGCACTGAACTGGGAAAACTAGACGTACATTTGTTTTTAGACAAACACGACTCACATCGAACTATCGCGATGTTTTTTATACAACCCTACAAATATAGTATCGTTTTAATATGTATTAATTTTGATAGCTAAAACACTAAGACTGAAGGCTATATATTAAAGATACAAGTGAAAATAAAATCAACAGAAATCTATTTTATAAATCGAGTGTATTCTTGACACAGCTAATTTAAAATAAATTGAAGCAGCAATTTTCTAAAACGTAATCAAGTGAAAACTTGAAAGCAACACTTACGTCGAATGACTGGGAAATAACCGATATCTGGAAGGCAATAAACACATCTGAAGGAAAATTAATGGTAAACGCCGACCGCCGCGGTAAATCAACGGCAATTTACTGACCTATATTTGGTGTGAGGTTGTGACTGACTGCGAATCAGTGGTTAGCTGAATTTGATTCTGGCGAGGTTAGTAACTCAATTTTTGAACACCTCAATCCTATACATACTTAATTTTTTACTATTAAATTTAAATCTACAACTTTAAAGTGTTTTTCTATGTCTGAAATCTTTAAGGTAACTGTTCTAGAGATTCTAGTTTGCATAAACGATTAATTCTGAGCGCAAAGAGTTAGTAAATGTATTTTATTGTGATAAAAAAAAAATCTTAATATAATTATGTGTATATTATGACTTTGAATGTCACCGTGCAAAATTAGCAGTTAGTAGCCTCCGATATGTATTAAACATTTCTTATGAGGATGTGACGCTAGCTATGATTTGTTTTATCATAATTACGACACCGTTCAGATTAGAATCCCTTAATCATAAAAGGTAGAACTTCTACATCTAGAAAAAGTATCTCCTAGTAAAAAAGTGAACATTAGAAAGTATAGTATCCAAAAAATTATATTAAAAAGGATTTTTTTCAGACATCTTCTAAGAAGGTGCCTTCGCAGAAATTTTAGAGATTAAGTAGTAGTTTCAAATTACGTCGTTGCAGTTTAAAAGGGAGTATTTTTAAGCATATAACTTCTAAATATATATTATATAAATTATATTATATATTTTTCACCAATCACGTAAAAACTAGTGAACGTATCGACAAGGGAACATAACTATTCGACGCGGAATGCTTAATTGTTACAGGCTATTTATTTATTGAATTTCATAGAACTTCATCAATTTATTTCTAATTAGCTTTTATAAACATTTTCCATATATTATTTATGCAGTTGCTATAGTAACGGGTGCTAAAGAAACTATTTGCGGTTTCGGTTGCTCACAAGGAATATTTTATATTATGGCCAGCAAAGCGGGTGGGGAATAGTTAGTGTATACATATATATATCGTCATCAGGATTTTTACTGATGGACGTGCACTGCTGGACATAGGTATCTTGTAATGTGCTCCACAAAGCACGGTCTTGCTCTGGTTAAATCCAGTAGCTATCAGCGATTCTTTGATTCTTTTGTATTTTATTGCTCTTTCAAAGGACATGTTTTATATATTGGTATATAATTATTATTATCATCAGTCGATAGAGGTCCACTTCTGGATATAGGCCTCCCCAAAGGATCTGCACATAAAGAAGTTTAGTTTGAAGTTATGTAATTAAATATAACCTGAAATTGAACTGGATAATATGTATAAAATAGCACAGAATAAAGCAGAGTAGAGACGAGGAGAGACGCAACAAGAAGGGAAGAAAAGAGGAGTGAACGGAACGGAAATATAAAATGAATACTATGTATTGAGGTCATTCAAAAGTCTGTAAAAATAGAAAAATGACGTTTCCGTCGTGCCTTATTTCGGAATTACAAATCTATAAAATATTCACCACTGTAGATTTTTTTAATACAATTAAGCGACGAGATGAGCGGGGTGTTGCTTGATGGTAAGTGATACGCTCGCCCATAACAACGTGGCGCAAGTTAGAATGATATATACTGCATCACATTGCACTTCTTTTCTTCGACATAACGTGTCGAGTCTCTTTACCCTATTAATTTCAATAGCTACAACACCCTTCAAACTGGAAAACAGCAATGTTTGCACAGTACTATTAGCAGGTATAGGCGCTGCGGTGGTTTCCACCTAGACGGTCTCCGGCAACAGAGACCTACCACTAGTAAGTAATAAAAACAAGAAGTTTTTTTCATTACCTTTCCTAATTCATGTTGAAGTTGGGAAGGCAGTGGAGTGTAAGGATATTCTGAATGAAGAAAGTGATATATCATCATCATTAGCTGATAGACGTCCACTGCTGGACATAGGGCTTCTCTAAAGATCTCCACATCGATCGGTCACGCGTTGCTCGCATCCATTAAGTTCACGCGAAACTCACCAGTTCTTCAGAAGTGATATAGATATATAATTATATTTGATCAGTAAGGCGCTGTTAAACAAAAACGAGGTTCTGGCCATCCACCAACCCGCACCAGGCCAGCGTAGTAAGACTCAATTCTCTTTTAATGTTGATCCTTGAGGGAGGCTTATGCCTAGCAGTGGGCGTTATCCGGCTGATAAGAAGATATTTGGTCATCATATATCATTAACCGTGAGACCGATCGATGTGGATATCTTTGGGGGAAGCCTATGTCCAGGAGTGAACGTCTGATAATGATGATATCATTAATAACTTTCTCATTCCTTAACCCATTAATCTTTTACTACTGTATAATGTTTTGAAGCATTTTCTCGGTGTTCGTAGTACTGATCACCGGAACACTGAAGTTAACAACAAAAATGATTAATTTCCCAATTTTTTTTTTTTACGCAGCTTTTAATAACAAACGCTTAAGAATGTTCGTGAGCATGATTTATATGTGATTGTAAATCAAATTGAGTTTATGGTCGATTCGCTGGCAGTGAAGCCCACATACAAACAGGACTCGATAAATTTCATTTGATATATCGTAAGAGATTCGTTTCCGGTGCCATTATATAGTCTATACAGTTTAATACATACGAAAATACGAATTATAGTTTAATCACAAATCTATTACAAATTATGAAGGGTGTATATAATTACATTAATTATATATATATATATAGATATAATGAAAATGGGTTTTATCTTGGCCATTGGACGCGGAATGATCTGTAGATGGTTATAGGTTATTTATCTTTTGGATTTCATACATCCTTCATCATTTTATTCTACTAATCTACTTCCATTTCGTATTATAGGAGTATATGCGGTTATTGTAGTAACGTTTGGTATATAAAGTCATTTTCGGCTGATGTTGCTCTCAGGGAATATTTCGGATTAATTTCAAGTTTATTTTTTAATTACGGCCACCAAGAGCGAGAAGATGAGGAGACTTATCCGGTTATACTCCATGTCTACAATGCAGTGTACTGACCTTTCTATCCATTGCCTTTCTCTTCTCTCTTGAAGAGGTCTTAGAGGACTATTAAACTTGTATCTTAATTATGACTAACGTGTTTTTTGTAATCATAATTACTTTAAGTATAACTTTTGGATCTGCATAATGAAGGTGGTAAAGGTATACGAATAAAATAAAGCATTTTATTAATCATAGGCTTCTGATGAAGTTTGAATTAAATATTGCGGAAGTTTAAAATAACTGCGAATACAGTTATTGCTATCATTTAAATTTTTTGATATTCACTGCTGAATATAGGCATACTCAATTGTAGCAGATTATGTTGGACAAATTCAAACTGAAATATCCAGTGTGGTAGCTCGTTTTTTTCCCACTTAGTATTCATTTACAATATTTCGAAGATAAAAAGGATATTAGGCAATTTTAACTTGTATCTCAAAGGGTGACAATATAGAGATATTTGCATAATCTTAAGTCCACTAACTGCAGTAATATAGTATCTACATATTATAAAGAGAAATATTTACGAAGATGGAGTTCAGCTTTTCATAATGACCCAAAGTACCTTTACTTTAACTTTTTATCCGTTCTATTCTTGTTCATTATTTTCATTGTCTGAATGTTGACATGGGTCCGACAGTTGTTGGGGCTAAAAATAAAAATTTAAGCCGAAGGATAAATGTTTTAATGTTAAATCGATTCGCTGCGATATCACCGTAGTGAGACAACAAAGCGAATCAGACTTGGAGTGCTAAACAAAAACAGTAGTACGAGCAGGCGCCGAAGAAAAACAGCTCTGTCGCCCCGTTCCCACAATTCACGACAATTCAGCCGTTAAAATCGCTAGCCAGTTTACAATGGGAGCTTTTGTGTATTCGGTATTGAAAATCGATGGCTCTCCGACCGAACTCACCTCAGCTATATAAAAAAAATCGTAAACATTTGTACGTACGAACTCGTGAAACAGCGTTGAAGAACTTTTAGAATAACTGGTGACTATTACAAATAGAACAGTTGCATGAGTATGGGTAAGGTACGCGCCATATTCATTGTAAATTTTTAATTTAGTATAAAACAGAAGAAATACAACAAGAAAATAATCACGATTTACTGGGGGTAGGTCTCCGGCAACGGAGACCTTTGAGTTGCAGCTAGTGTAATTACTGGGGTAACGAGACCCAACATCTTATGTCTCAAGTCGACGAGTACAATTTGGTGCTTTGTATATCCTAACTAGCGCTACGTCACGTTGTTTCGGGTAGGGGTATCACTTACCATCAGGGTAACGTCCCGTTCGTCCTGTCGCTTTGTTGAATAAAATAAAAAAAATGCATCTAGGTATGTACCACTTCAGCTCCTATTTCTGTAGCAAAACAGTAGTGTGCAAACAATGTGGTGCAGTGTATATCTTAACTAGTGCTACTTTGTTATGGGCACGTGTATCGATTATCATCAGGTGAACGTGTCGCTCGTCTGGTCGTTTAATTTATATAAAAAAAAAATCGAACCAGTTCAAAACAGATGTATAAATATCTATAAACATTATTCACACAAATTGGCCAATTCCAAGGGTGAAACTTGTGTTAATCTCGTGTTTAAAGTCCCATAAGAACTTCTCAACTCAATAAATTATTTGCCAACTTAACCCCTTATCTCCGTTTCAACGTTCCAGTGGTTTCTTAAACTCTCATCGATTCCACTACATTTGCTGGAGGGGAGCGAACGTGCAATTAAATCCTTATAAAAGGAAAGCGATTTTTATAACGATATCAATAATTTATAGTATCTGCTGGTTGTAGGTCTCTGTTGCCTACTAGGTGGGTACCACCATTGTGCTTATTGCAGTCAACAAACAGTAGTGTGCAAACATTACTTTGTTACGGTTTGAAGGGTGCTGTAGTCAGTGTAATTACTGGAGTAATCAGACCTAACGTCTTACTTATGTTTGGAGCGACTAGAGCAATGTCGTTCTGTGTACATATCATTTCATTATTTTAACCCAGTGCCACATTGTTTCCGGCAAGCACATTATTTTTTTCAATCTTTTTATTTTTTTTGGGGGGGGGGGGAGAAGGGCTTTTATCCTTTGGAGATATGTCAGCCCCATTGTCATCAGGAGTTCGTCTCGTTAGTGTCGATATGTAGAGTAAAAAAATGTTTTAATTTAAATAACCGAATAGAAAGCTATATGTTTAGTGAAATGTGAAATTGAAGGTTTTGTAATATTTTTTTTTTAATCTACAAAGCGATGAAACAAGCGGGACATTCACCTGATGGTAAGTGATTCTGCTTATAGCAACGTGGCGGAAGTTAGGATGATATACACAACGCCAGATTGTGGTCGTCGCTTTGAGACATAAGATGTTATATGTCGCTACTCCAATATTTTTACTAACTACAGCGCCCTTCAAACTAGAACGGTAGTGTTTGTAGACTATTGTGTTGCTACCTAAACGGTCTCCTGCATCGGAGACCTTCCAACAATAAACCAGCACTTTACTTTTATAATGAAAATATATAATTTGTATTAATTACTTTTATTCCTCAATCCGAATGTTTGGTAGCTTTTTCAAAAGATTGATTCGAAACGTCTCCTCTTCGACGTTTACTTTCTATAGGAACGAAACTTTGTGTTGCTTGAGAAGGGTCCGCCTGCAAAATTGGAGAAGTGTTTAAGAAATGACCCTTTTTCCGACTATTCGTTATCTGGACAGGAAGTGTATCAGCTGAGATTTAATACTCAACTTCGCCAGTTTCATTTAAAATATACAATTAACTATTGGCTGTTGTTGCGTTTAATTATAACTAAAACGATATACTAATTATATATAATTTCTATATGTAATGAGTTTCAAGTAGCTAAAGAGATTGACGTATAAAAATTATTCAATTTGCTTAAGGACGATAATCATCAACACCATCAGAGCGATCTGTATAATAATTTGCAGGTCAAATCCTTTGAAATTCATGTTTTTTTTGTTGGTCACCTTTGTTGTTATATTATACAAAATGACGTTTCAGTACTTTAACTTCCCGTACAAAGCATTCGCATTAAAATATTCCATCATCATCATTCATCATATCAGCCTTTGTTTATCCGCTACTGGATAAAGGCCTTCAACAGTCTTCCACCAAATAACCCTCAGCTTCTCACATCCACTACCTTAGGAATAAAATATTTATAGTATGTATATATTGTTATAGTAATATTTAAAAATGTATATATGATAATGTGGGGTTGATAGTTCGAATGCTTACTGAAACTAAATTTAATAGGGATCCTGTTTTGCTTAATTTAGGTTAGATTACCGGTGAAAAAAAAAAACATCGTCCGGAAATCGACAAGACAAACGACTTTAGTGGACATGCTAAATCCATCAACCGGCGCTTGATCAGCTAGGTGGTTGAACCGATAGTTGAGCCCTTCTCTTTCCTTGTGAGAGAAGGCCGAGTTCCAATGATAGGAACACTAACTGTGTTGTTGTGTATATATGTTATTTATGCAATAACACCAGTACGTACTATAGTATAGTACGCGACATAAAATTTTGTTCAATCCAAGACATGTTATATATTCTCGACACATTTTAGGAGGCCCCGTCTCCGCACTTGGGTTTTTGCAATATAGGATTGAAACAGCTTTACATGTGCGAAACCGTACTCACTGTTATTTGTTTTTTTCTTATTTCAGGGAAATTTCAATTCCGTTTTGTTTCCTTTCTTGAATGTTGTCAGCAGTCGTTTCATTTGATACAACATGGATCGCTGATACGTCGCTTTTTTTACTTCAACGATTTAGTGTAAAGAACAATACATAGAATCAGATTCGTTTATAACTAACACGGTAAAAGATATCTATATACAACTTTAACTAAACTTTAAATAGGGGTTTACATATTTTAAACAAGTAGTTAAATGGGTTAAATTTTACAGCGTTAGTTTGGCATAACGCAAGATTAAAACATACCCTTAGTTACTCTAATAAAACGGGTCAAATCCAGGTTTAATCCTACTTAATGAAATTATATAAAAGTTATAGTACTGTTATATCTACTTTATTGAATAACTTTTAAATACTTTTATGTATTTAAAAGCTTTTACGTTTTAAGGAAAAATCGCCGATGCTACGTAAAAATGCTTACTGATCATCATTCATCTTCATCATCATTTCAATCGATGGACGTCCACGTTAGACCTAGGTGTCTTGTAATGTGTTCTACAAAGCACGATCTTCTGCGATTTACATCCAGTGGCACCCAGCATTTTTTTTTTATTTTTACTGAACTGTAACTGAAAAAAAATCTTGTGTATGTAATCATTAAAAAGTCGCTTACTTATATACTTACAATTTTCTTTTTTTTTAATTATCACATATGTAATACAAATTTATTCTATTAACTGAAAAAATGCGATTACAACAATATCCAGAAGTTAATTTTACAAATAACAAATATGTGTACAAATGTACTATAAAAAAAATACACTAGTTGTATCGATACCACTAACGAGTGTATTAATGTATCGAAATTCGGATTGAGTAAATCGAAAACTATTGTATTTGTTGTTGTTCAGAACTTGTAAGCGGTTTATTCGATTTCAATTAATTGGATTAATCGTTATGAAAATTGAATAATCGTACTAAGTGCATCGATACTACATTATATAGAACTTTGTAATAAATCTCGTATTCGTTCGAAATAAATTTACATTTAAATTTATTAAAAAAAAAATATCATTGCTTTGTGTACTTTTATTTGTATTTAACTTGGTATTATTTTTAACATACTCTTATACTTAATAGCCCTAATTATTGATTTTTCAAACAAATGCTAATTCAAATATCGTATGAAAAAATCCTGCAATAGAGCACAACAAATAAATCAAACTGCCCACATAATGCTCTCACTACTATTGCCAAGTATGGGTTGGTTAAGATCCTTTACACATGAAAGCTGCCGTTCATGTAATTGTTATATTTACACGTTTTCATTCCCCGGAAGTAAAATTCAGTGAAAATCTAAATCGCGCCTCCTTGAAACGTATAGCGTTTACAAACGCCGTACAAACTGCAACATCACAGCGTTCTTTTTATTATCTGTTGTGAAATTGTCCTTTTCCGTCGGAAATTAAAAACTCCACACTACCCCCATTCTGTTCGCAATTAGCAGAAACTCGGTTTGTTTATTTGTTCGCGTTTGATTAATAAAAGTACCGCAATTATTTAAAATTTGATTTATTTTCAGGTCTAAATCAAATTTAGACGGCCGACGTTTTGCTGAAAATTCTGAATGTTTATCATGCGGCCGACGTAACCAGATAATTCCTATTTCAATGATGAAGTCCTCTTCCCCTATAGAAGTTTTTTTTTTTTTTTTAATTCAACGAAGCGACAAGACAAGCGAAATTTTCACTTGATGGCTAGTCAAACGCGTGCCTATAACAACGTGGCGCTACTAGGATGTTATACACTGCACCACTTCGTGCTCGTCGCTTTGTAATATAAAATGTTAACAGACACAGCATAGAAACTCAGTAATAACACTAGCTACAGCGTCATTTAAACCGGAATACAGTAACGTTTGTACACTTTTTTTTATTACGAAAGAGACGAGCGGGATGTTCACCTTCATCTCTTCGTATGCCCGCCAATAACAATGTGGCGCTAGTTATGATGTTATACACTGCACCATATTGCTGTCGTCCCCTTGAGACATAAGATGTTGAGTCTCGTTACTCTAGCATTTACGCTAGCTACACCGTCTTTCAAACCTGAACACAGTAACATTATTGTTTGGCGGCAGAAATAGGAGCTGCAGTGGTACTTACATAGACGGTTCCCGACAACAAAGACCTACCTCCAGTAAGATCTTTTATTTGTAATAATTGTGATGTTATCTATCTACATCTATATAAAGATTTTCACCTATGTAAAGACTCATCACGATATCGTTGGAACTGTAACGCCTCTACACCTGAAATTCGGTAGGGATACATTTTATCAAATATAGATCAGCTAAGAAAGATTTATAGAATTTCGTCACCAAAAAGAGTTGCGGATGTGTTACAGTCAGCAAAGCGAACGGGGAATAGTTAGTTAGTAATTTGTGTATCAATATATATATACTTATATGTATATCAGTATATACTAAATATCTTTGCAAAGTCAAGATTAGAAATGTTTTGCTGTACGCAGACATTTTCTTTACAGAGTTTGATTACATCATCAAGTAGTGACGGCTAAGTATAAGGAGAAAGTATACACTTTATGACATGAATGTGTTGCTTTTATTCTAAATTGGCTTGAACCTCTAGTGTAGGAAAGCAAAGAAAAAACTGCATTATTTACAATATATCTGATTTTATAGAGCTACTTTTAGCTGTGTCTGCATTTGGAACAATAAGTGGTTATTTGTTACTATTTCTACTTTTTACCTAGTTCCCCAATATAGTGCGACTAGGACTTTTCAGTCACTTCCTTTATGTTCTCTCTTTCTTTATTCTCCTCATAATAAAGATTTTTTAATATCTTCGTTCGTTCATCACCTCTCATTCTATATTCGCCGTATATTACAATCTTTTGTCTGTTGTACCTACTGTTGCACCTATACTGCTGTATTTTGGTATCTTGTAATCTATTCCACAAAACACGATCTCATACTGAGTGCAGTGGCTTCCGCCTATTTTTATGTTATGTAAACACAACATTTTGTTTTACCATTTTATTGACTATGTAATTGAACTGAGTAAAGAATACAAACGAGTTGACCGAAGTTGGACCAGATAGAAAGACAATAAGGTTGTCACAATACACCCGCAATTCGCGACAAGCCAGCCGGTAAAATTGCTAGCCTGTTACCAACGGCACAGCTACTGTATATTTTGGAATTGAAAATCGATGACTCCACTCAAACTCATCGAAGCTCGAATAAACACTGACATCTGTTCTTCCAAAAGTATAAAACAACATACAATTTTTGTCCAATAAAAATAACCTAACCTCGTTTTTACTTACATAAACAAAATGATAACAAACAACTTGGTACTATATTTACTTAAATTTCTTTATTGTTAATAAACAAAAACAATATATTTTAATAATTTAACGATATACAATATTACTGATTTTACTCCTACTCTGGAGTGCTCATCATGTTGTCTATATCTTTTAACTAGATCATTATCAATCTGTGGTCCGTGTGTTTTGATTTGCTGTCTAACTTTGTTAAAGAAAGAATATTTTAATGTTACGAAATTAGTCTTTGGAAAATATGGAAATACTAGCTGTTCTAACTACTAACTACTAACTCCTTTCGGGGAAGGCATTTTGTAGAATTCACTCTTAGCTAACTTCTAAATGGCAGGATCTTATGACAAGTTTGAAAGTTAAGCAGAGAATGAAAGACAAATATGATTAAGAAATAGAACAAAAAGTACTGAGGGTAAATGCATAGACATGTAAAGGCCCTGACCTACTATGAGCAGGGGAACAATTAAAAATGAAACAAAAGTAAACAAATAAAAAAAATGTCAGAATCATTACCTCTATCAAATTTTGTGTCTTTATGTTTACTAGTTTCGGAGATCTCGTGATGAGTCAAACCATAGGAGCTGATAAATCTTTAATAGATACCGTGAAATTATTGCCAAAAACAAACAAAACTAAGACAAATTGATTTTGAAAAATACGTCAAAAATACATCTAAAATACATTTAAATTATTTAAGTAATGTCTATTTATTTATTTATTGATTGATGTTTTTTTATTGATTTATTGATGATTGAAATATCATATTCGTAGACACTGTTCATTTACCTCTATCCACGTCATATACACACAAACATGTGCCCCCTCCTTAGTATCGATATTTAATTGTTGTCTTTATGACAAGTTGCTAATCGATTAAACTAGATATAATCACAATTTATTGACTAAATAATTTTATTAGCGTAAAAAATAAACACTAGAACATTTAATGAAACAAATATGTATGTTTAAACATTAAATTGACATGTAAAGCCGTGTCTACGTTACTGGATTCACAATATAGCTAGTGTATATACACAAACTCTCAGTATCATAACTAAATCTACAGACTCCGCATCCGAAGGTTGTCTAGACTGACGTTGCTGCAACCGGCGAGATATCAATATTGAAATGTTAGATGTTCGCGTGCTAGATTTTGTCAGTGTTTGGTCGTAATACCGCTCGACATACACAAACATATTCTTTGAAATTACCTTGCAAAGGATCATCTTTTACCACTTCTTTTTTACTTCTTCTTCTTCAGCCTACTACTGTCTAATCAAGATTAAATCTAGACCTCTTTTAGTAGCTGAAATGTATGTGATTAAAAGATCGAATATTCCGTTTATAAACAGTGAATATTTCTTACGTAATACTTTTCGATAATATTTTTTTTTTTCACAAGAAAGAAAATGTGTATCTAAATGTTAAAACTTTTTCAGCGAAGACCTTTCTTCGGATTATCCGTTTTCCGGATATATCTGTCACTGTGTGTGGGAGAATTATCTTTTCGCCAGTGTCATCACGGGGATCCCACCTTAATTATTTTACAAACACACTACATTCAAGTTTAATATATATCATTCGTGTTATAAAAATTTTGTGTTTTATTTGCTTTAATATTAACACTAATTTTATTAAATTTATAATGAATACATTTTGATACATTTCAGTCAAAGAAAGTTCTAGAATATCAATGACTTCTATGAATTCGTATAATAACAACTATCTATACACGTAGCTTCTAATGTTATGGATTAATTTTTAACGTACCTTTGGTGTATTTTTTTATGTAATTTGCTAATGTTTATTTATTAGATTGCAGTACATATAGCACAAATAATAAATAAGGTTATCTTGCAGTTGAATAATATCATTATAATTAATCTATAGCAGTGGTAAGTCTTTACAACTTGAGGAGCCTTTATTTTATCTCACATAACAATGTGGTGGCAGTTAAGATAACATGCACCAAACTACACAGTGGTAGCTTTAAGACACAATAGTCTCGTACCTCATTAATTTGCATAATGTTTGCACATTATTATATGGACACAAATATGCTCAGGTCTCCGACAACAAACACTCAGCATTAGCAATGAACTAGTAAAGAACTAGATTAACATTTATATCTTCTATCAAATTACATATATGAGTTATAATGTATTTTTTGTCAAAACAAAATCGAAGTGTATTTCTTTATTAAACTTGTTTTCGCGCATTTATTACCAATGTTACGTAAAGTAAAATCGTTGAACAATATTTCGGAGCTTAACGATTCAATAACACATTTTTCAAGTTACAGCGCCTTTCACGATTTATTACGTATCAACTTTTAGGTCGTTTACTTTATTGGAACGAAACAGCGTTACATATGCGGGACCGTATTTTGGATTATTCGTCCCGATCGAAAAGTTAGTGTTTGTATCTATTTCGATTGGGTTTCATTTCACAATGATCACACACAAACTTACAAACGGATTGAGATAAACCGTGCCTTCAAATATCACAATATGTAGCCTCAGAATCGAACAAGAGGCTTCCGTGTTGGTGGTAGGGCTCTGTTTCCGGAGACTGACTAGGTAGGTACTACCGCAGCTCTTATTATCACCGCCAAACAGTAAACAGTATGCAAACATTACTGAGCTACGATTTGTGTGTTGTAACGAGTGAAATTTCTGGGGTAACGAAATTTAAGGAAGTACTACGAACGATTGTGCTACTAATATTATCGTTCGGTAACTCCGCCACATGCTTACTCTGCAAATACTCCTATATCTTAAGATGAAAATAATTAACTAGTGCATCCTCCACACTATTACCTATGGCCCTGAGACATGGCACCTGATGGTCAGACTGGTTTACCGATCTAAAGTCATACAGCGAGCGATAGAGTAGCTCGGTGGCCTAATGGTTAGAGCGTGCGGCGTTCATTCCGAAGATCATGAGTTCGAATCTCGACATGTACTGATGACTTCAACATTTAAGTTATATACATTTATGAACTTTAGTAACAACAGCGAAATACAAACGGTGAAGAAAAACATCATGAGGAAACCTGCACATGAATTAGAATTTATTCTGAGGTGTGTGTGAAGTCACCAATCTGTATTGGGCCCGCGTGGAGACTATGACCCCATCGTCCTTATATTAAGAGAGGCCTGTGCCCCAAAAGTGGGACGTAAATTGGCTGTTGAAAGATAGAGAGAGTCATGCTTGGCATTTTCCTAAGGGACAATGCCAGACCTAAGAAATTTGGCTGCGACCTATAGTTGTTAACATAGGTCTCAAAATCTACAAGCTGAAGTAGCAGCGGGCCGGTCACATAGTCGTGTCAGTGACGACCAATTGGGGAGAAAAGTCGTGGAGTAGAGGCTGCGTACAGGTCGCAGAAGTGTAGGATGCCCTCCGTCCAAATGGATTAACAACATCGCACCAGTCAAAGTGAGTGGATGAGAAAGGACGACCATCTTTGGTGGAAGACTTTTGGAGGGGCCGATTTGCAACACTGGATCAAGGTTTATGATAATGATGATGTTGTCTATAGTTTCTGAACCTCTTGTTGGTTTAGCATTATTTCCAAAGTAAAGTGAGTAGTACATCACTTTCAACTTTTGTCTAACAAATTTTATAGGACTTCTCCAAAATTACATTTCATATCAATTCAAATTACATGTCAAATATTTTCATAATACATTAGGGATGTATTTTCTCAAATTCTATAGCCTTTCTACTAAATTCACAGCGAAATATATAACACAGGGTTATTAGTGTCAAAGCTCAATGTCAGTTTTAATGGGTGTGCGGAGACGAAGTTTGCTCCGAGAAAATGTATTAAAATTCGTTGATAGAAATTGTTTAACATTAATCAAATTATTTATATAATTACGTTATAGTACTATACGGAAGTAATTCAAAGCAATATTTTGATTATGCATTGGTAATAAAGGCTAGTTATAAATGGAAATAAATTTACTGGTCTACGGATAACGATGTCTAAGTTTTTTTAAAACCATTTATAGATATATAAATATTTCAGAGAAGTGTTCATATTATGTTAGGAAAGATTATAAATAATATTATGCATATATACTATGTTAATTATATAGGTAATTCTTTAATTTTAAAATCTCTTTACATAGATCATTATATATATTATCCCCTATAATACCATGTGCCCGCTGGTTCAGGATGGGGCAATCAAGCAAACCTGTAATATTGTCATCTATATATAAATAGTAATCTGTAACAAATTATCGTGAAACGTAAACTGTCAAAAAATCTAGTATAATTTACTAAAACTATATTATATTTTTATTTTAAATATTATTATTATGAATCACTTGATTTGATATTTTAGATCTGTATTGAAATATATAATAGGTTTAAACTGCAGTATAACTTCAGTATAACCTGATTTTTTATTTAATATGAGATAGAAAATATTGTAAGTAATTTTGAAATTTAATTATTGCAGAGAATGACCACTTTAAAGAACTATGATCTCTTAAAATATTGGTTTATGAGCCTTAAAAGGTCAGTAATATTTTACACTCGGAGCCTCTGCGCTGGAAATGTTAAAGCTAGTTTCTTCACAGTATTATTCTTTCTAACTTTAAATAATAAATTCCACTATTAATATTAATTTATTTATTATTGATGAAATACTTTACTAATAAATGATAATTACAAAGCAAGCCCTGCAAGTACTAATAAATATGTTATATTTTTATATTGGGAAATCTAAACATCTGCACCGTTTATGAAGTCTTACATAGATTAAATATATTATAAAGTGAACTAAATTTATTCTAAAAATAAATTAGAGTTTCGTTTAATTTAACTTGATTCAATTAACCGGAAAATATTATTTTGTAAGAAAAAAGATTTAGGTTTCCTTTGCTATTAATAATAGTATACAAATAAAGTAACAATAGATGAGAAACGGTTCCGAATTTAACACAAAATATATTCCTTAGTCATAATGTAATAAAAATACTTTACTTTTGTTTTAAAACGTTTCTTTATGCGAAGTAAGAATAGATTGGCAATATTTTCTAGTCTAAAATACGTTTGCTAGATATAAAACCTAGCCGTTGCTCGTATGCATTATAGAGAATACTAACAAACGACACCATTTCGATTCAATCTGTATCGTCTACGTTCCAATGTTAGTTTCTAATAAAATCGTAAAGTTAAATTTGTTCAAATATATATTTTTTTCTTTATAATTAACAAATGATTCCGAATTTAGAATTTAGAAGGGGAGAGTTAAGATTTATACACCACGCTGGCTATGTCCATGGAATCTGGTAGTTACAGAACAGGATAGTTTCCTCATGATGTTTTCTATCTTTAAATACGGAATAACCTCGGTGGGGTTCGAACCCGTGCCTTTATAAGATGTACACTGTATCCTAGCGACTATTATCAATCAGTAGATTAACCAATAATTAATTTACATATCTTTAGACAGCAAACTAGGATATTTTGATTTTTTATTTAAGAATTTGGAAGAAATATAATACAATTTTGTCGTCTTAACCTCAACTTCTGAAATTATAGGTCTTAAATATTAATAAAAACGTTTGATAAAGCATTTCAATAAACATTAAGTACAAAATTAATTTTTTTTTTAATGTTATCAAAATGCTGTAAAATTATCGAAATCCATTATATTATTATTTTGCTATTTGTCGATACTACTCATTGGTTTATATTTCTATTTATCTATTAACTATTAATTATATTCTTGTGTAATATACGAATAATTATATAAAGAGTGAATTCTCTATAGAATTAAATTGACCAAACGCTTGCATAGGTTAATTGTATGGGAAAGACAGTTAACGATCATAATTTAAGTGCACCAGTAAAACAAACCAACTTTGTAAAGGAAATACACACAAAGAGAGCGGTCGAAGCGAAAGCTTGGCAGAAATTAGCATAATCCCGAGAATAAATGGAAAGGAGAGAAGAAAAGACGTATTTGCGATAATGTATTCCTCCTACGGAGAAGTATCCACAAAGTACGAAGTTGACTGAAAGAATAGCAACAATGGCTCTACGTTAGCGTACCTTTGTTTGTATATTAGTGTGTAGTTGAACTTGAACAACTGCTAGGTCAGCTCTTTGAATTACTTATAATCATGTATTTTAAACACAAAAAAAAAACAATGTTAACTTTACTGGTTTTAATACAACATTGTTTTTATTACTCTAATCAGTAACTATGGATTCGTTGTTTAGTCTAGCAGTGTTAAAGTTCTCTTACATCTCTTCTTATAAATACTTTTAATTTTGTAATATCGAAAAAAATTTATTATCTATATTAGTATCGATAATAATTTTAAGATTGACTTTACATATTAACTTTTATTGCTTGTGTCGTAAAGCTTATCTTAAAAACGTATTCGAACTCGTATCCTTAACTTTCTCTATTGTACCATAGACTTTCTTAACCATTATCAATTTATATTATTGAATTATTATACTTATTATATTACTACAAATTTATTTTAGATTTCAATCATACCCTATAAACCCATTTGATACTCTTCAATATCCGTTCATCAGGAAGTCTCAATTGAACCTTTAAATTTTACATAAACTTTAGCTAGAGGAGTTTAATTTTGATCATTCTCTTGTCTTCGAAAAGATATCACGAAGATAATCACGATAAAAAATTAAACAATGTCATCATTGTGGGTAGTAGAAAATAGTTTGACATGCCATGTTGATTTCTATTCATATTTTATAGCCAGTAGTATTTAATTATTATTGTTATTTTAAATTAAGTAATACAATTTAATCTGAATGAACAAACTGTGCTTGTATTCTTCAGTGGCGTAATAAAAGAGTATTAAATAACTAAGAAAAAAATTTACTTAAGCAATTTCTTTATACAAAGGGATGCTTTATAACGGAAAAAATCTACTCTAGAATGTGCTGAGCGTTTCAGTCTGTTATTATTTGAAAGAGGAAAAGAATGAGCAGAAAAGGTTAACTTAATAATTATAAAGCAGTATTTTAATTTTTTTTCTCATTGTTGAAATACTGCTACCAGTAATATACCTGGTTAATATTTCTACTTCTTTTATACTACTATAAAAGAAGTAGAAATATTAACCAGGGACTGCATAAGTATTTAAGATTTTGATCTAACTTTATAAGAAAAATAGATATAAATATATACTTTGACTCTTTAATTTATGTCACAGGTTCCTTTTAATAAACTACCACCCTCACTCAAAAAAAATCCAACGCACCCTTTTACATAACAGTTAATTTTGTTTGTCTAATATGTATTAACATCTAAAAAATTTGTCTTCTCTCTCATTCTCTCTCTCACCCTTTGTGAATTTATAATCTACGTGTTATTGGGATTTAACTAATTAAATTAATGTATGTTAACCACTGTCTGCTATGTATCCCATAGATATTTAACAACAATATCATAAAAAATATTTCTAATATCTGTGACTCATAAATGTTATTTAGGTAATTTTTTTTTGAGAATAGACAATCAAAATCGATTTGAGAAAATAAAACGTCTGTGGTGGGTATTGTATAACCCATATCTATATTTTTCTTGGGCTTTTAATAAAAGAGCTGTTTGACAAATTGCACAAATATGTTTACACTCTTTGTTATCAAAGTTGTCATTCTTTCAAAAAAGTAGACTACTATTGTGTTTAGCGGGGAGTAGAGTTGAGAGTGGAGTGGGGCGTTAAGTCGAGAGTTGAGTCGGGTTTTGGGTCCAGAGTTAAGACCGGAATGAGGTAGAGTTCAGTCGAAAGATGAGTCGGGATTAAGAGCAAGATTTGTGTACGAAGTTGAGAAGCGAGTTGAATTTGTAGTGGAATTACGAGTTAAGTCGACAGTTAAGTTGGGAGTTGATTTTGCAGTGGAGTAGAGAGTTAAGTTGAAAGTTGAGTTATGAGTTGTATCGGAAGTTGAACCAAGGATTCAGTTTAGAGTTGAGACAGGAGTTGAATTTGCAATTGAGTCGGGAGTAGAGTCGGGAGTTGAGATGGAAATTGAGTTGGAAGTTAGTGTTTTGTATTTGAGGTGTACCACGTGTGCATCGTGCGCATCCTGTGTGGCGCATGTGTGGTTTGTGATATGTGTATACATAGTGTCTCTCGTGTGTGTGTGATCTGTGGGTCGTGTGTAGTATGTGTACCGTTTGTGTCTTCTGTATTTTGTGTCATGTGTTGCGTGTGTGTTTCATGTTGTAGATTTAATTTTAAGTTTCTTATAGGGAATATTGAAAATTGCAGTTTCTTCGTGATAAATTAGAGTAAAATATTTTTTTTGTGATGATCTCTCGTTACGCATAATTTCATCGCCAAACAAAGATGTCAAAACGTATGTAGATATTTCCTTGAATATTACTGAACAGAATAGTTCAATATTTATAAATGGAAAAAAATCCCAACTCACATTGGAATCTTGACCTAAATTAATTACAGTAATTACGCTCCCTAAATTGTGAAATACTGTTAAAAAGGCTGTGTACCTTCCTCAAGCGGCGCTAAAAATGTTTTGAAAGTCAAACGGAACATTAAGAGCTTTCTTCTCATTAACGCTAATAAATAATGTCAAGAAGCTCGATCCAATTTGTTTAAGCTTACAGTGCTTTAGATTTGATGATTTTCTTGTGTCTTTAAATATTGTTTATCTTATTTTCAAGGTGTTAACTATGAGGTCATAGATGGTGAGGTATAATTGATAAAAATACACTGGTTTTCGTACGAGACGGCCACAAAACAAGCGCGTGATAATATGGAGCTAGTTAGGATAATATACACTGCATCGCATTGTTCTTATAGCTTTAAGACATAAGTCGTATTAGTACACAATAAGTTCAATAGTTCGTAGTAATTCCACTACATAATAGCCACCTTTAAACTATATCCAGATGATTTTGGCATAATATCATCATCTTCTTTACCGATGGTTACGTTAAAATAAAAGTTAAACAAGTTAATGAAGTAAGTTTTTCTTTAGTTTTTTAAGAAATTGAATTTCTTTTGGGCTAGTATTACCAAAAATCTAGTAAAATTGATAATAATTTGAATATTTCCAACAGAAATTATTGCCTATATTTCAAGACATAGGATAGGAGCCGTTGCAATTACAGGAATTCACCGCACCCTAGGGGTTCGCCGATTCGGAGAGGAACGTGTTATAAACGACGCCTTTTTTATTATGTACGTATGGAATTATTAAATTGGCAACACCCTCTAACCCAATTTAACCAGCATGGTAATAATGTGCCTTGACTCTCTTGTTTCAGATAATGCTGTGGATTTCAGCAGTGTAAGAAGCAGCAGGAGCAAGTGCTGTTTATATTAAGTTATATAAGTACAACATTAATGAGTCAATAAAACATATATTTGCCTTTTAAAAACAAAACAGTAAGGAATTAATATTCTTTATAAACATTTAAATTTTCCATAAAATGAACATATTGTAATCATACTTACCGCAGCCTCGTTGTTATGTATCACTTATAAACCACGAAGTATAGTTATCGAAGCTTCTTTATAAAAAAATGATTATATATGTTTTCTAAAATAATATTTTTAACATAGATATGATTGAATCATGAACCAGTCGCTCCATTTTAGATGAGTCATTACTCGTTTTAAATATACATTCATTAGTAAACATGAACTAGAAAAGAAAAGATAAAAATAGAAGTAATATCAGAATTCCGTCGCCTATTGCAGGCAACAATGAAATAGAAAGAGTGGTTCGAAAGAGAAAAGATTAAGGCGAATCAGCGAAATCGCAACGATAAACAGAACAAAAGAGTCTTAAAAGATGGTATCCTTAAAATATTCGCCCCGCAAAGTACTGCCTCTGGCGTGGAATCTTCATAAAGCGAAAAGAAAGAATACGCCTTTATTTATGTCTATTTATTTTCGATTTGCGCTCCTAAAGGAAGTGAAAATTTACATTAGTAAGATATTTTATCTGAAATTCACTAACACTTTGTTGAACGTGTTATTAATTAAAAAGGTTTCCATTAGCTATTTGTAGTTTGTTATTGAATCTTAAACTACCTGCAAATTTATTTAAATTTTCTGACTAGTAATAACATCATACTGTTATTACCGTTACTGACGGTAGGTCTCTGTTGCCGGACAGGGTCTAGGTAGGTGTCACCGCAGCGCTTATTTCCGCCGACCAACAGAAATGTTGGCACACTGCTATGTTCCACTTCTGAGCTTTAGCTAGTGAAATTACTGGGGTATGTATCAATGTGACGGGCGCAATGTGGCGCAGTGTTTAACATACTAAGTAGCGCCACGATGTTGTGGGCAGGTACATCATTTATCATCTCGTGAACGTTCCGCTCGTCTCATCGCTTAGTAGAATAAAAAAAAAAACATAATTTGCGTTTTTCAACGCACTAGTTTTTTTTTATATAAATAACCTTCGGCCCACACAGCACCACAAATATTTTTTTTACAAATGTAAATTATACCTTTCATCAATACGGCAATTTTTAAAATTGTGTTGTACAGATAGAAGATGAACATTACTTTAACCTATGTATCATATATTTAACTAGAAGTGCTCATCATCATCGTCTAAACCAATAAACGTTCAATGAGTGATTAAATGACTGGCGAATGATACTTTGAACATTATCAAAATATCACTAATTAATAAACCATTTAATAAATAATATAATATAACTAATATTCCTTTTGTTCGTGAGCAACTAAAGCGGAAGTTGCGTAGATTGGCATTGTTATAACCCTTACACGTAATGTATAAAATCAACGCTTGGCCTTCTCCAACATTTAGGTAACTTGAAAATATATTTTTTTTTATTTTTTTGAAGCATCAGGAGCATACTATAACATGATTCATTCTCGTACAAACTCGAGCATGATTACGATGTCATCGGTAATTATTATCATCGGCATCAGCCTTCACTCTCTATTCTAGTTAAAGTAATATATTCATAAACATAAGTTGCGAATAGTAAATAAATTAAACTTTTCTCATACGAACTAAATATGCATTAACGTATGAGCTATATGTAATTGCTTCGAAAATCTAAGTGAATGCACTTTAGTATTAAATTTCTTTTCCGTATACTGGGTCCGTCGTACGAGCGAAATGGTTTTAAAGGAAAAAAAAGGATTGAAGAGAAATCAGCAAAATCGTTACGACGAACAGAACAAAAGCGTCTTAAAAGATGTTTATCGTTAGAATATTCGTTTCACAAAGTACTGCCCCTGGCGAGGAATCCTAATAAAATAGAAAGAAAGTACGAGCTTTAAGTTTTATTCATTTATTACTATTTGCCGTTTTCTATCACTATTAAATAGATATAAAAAAAGTAAATTGTATAAACTACATCAAGTTTTGTTTATTATTAAATATGGATATAATTGAAACAATCATTAATTCATGACTAATATACATATTTAAGATACTATCGAAAACACTTTTTTCTATACACTTAAGCGACAAGACGACCGGGACGTTCACCTGATGGTAAGTGATACCCATGCTCATAACAGTGACGCTAGTTAGGATATGCACGGTACCATATTGCGCTCGTCGCCTAAGACTTAGATATGCAGAATCTCGTTACCTCAGTAATTACACTAGCTAGAGCGCTTTTCAATCCGGAACACTGTAATGTTCGCAGTGTTCTGTTTGTCGGCAAAAATAGGCGCTGCGCTGGTACCTATCTAGACGGTCTCCAGCAACAGAGTCCTAACGTCAGTAAACGTTAATTAGTTTTGAACCCTTCCCAGCACCCTCTCTTTGCTACGACAAACACAAGACCATCCCGTACTTGATGTTCATCCTGGGCTCGCTTAGTGGGCAGTGAGTGTCCTCTGACCCGAAAACCATTATAGTCGCCCTTTAAGACAGTCAGGGCTTACCTTATTCTGGTAAGAGTAAGGTAAGCCCTAACTGTTCCCTGGAAAAACCTAGAAAGCCCTGGATATATATGGTAATACATACACAAAGATTACAGGTTAGGTCATATATGTATATATTATCTACCGACCAAAAACTCGCTTCACTGGTGATAGACCACTGTTGTTGGAGACCACCTAGGTAGATACCACCGCAGGCTCTATATAGGCCGCCAAATAGTAGTGTGCAATATTTAATATGTCCGGTTTGGAGGTTGTTGTAACTAATTTAATTACTGGTGTAACAAGACTGAAAATCTTATGTTTCTGCAGTTTATATCACTCTTACTAATGCTATGTTGCTACGAGCAGACGTATCACTTACCATCAGGTGAACGTCCCGCTCCTTTTGTTCCTTCGAAGAATGAAAAAACAACTGATCACTGTCGGATCACAGAGTTGAATTATGACGTTACGATGTAACAGACAGCTTATTCCGCATTGCGGTGCATCTGACAATCTACCGCTGTCTCCTTGTATACCATGTTTAAAGCTGCAGCCATGCCAGAAACGCGTTAGAATTTTATGCGTTTCAAGAGAATTAAATCTGAAGAATGGTTAGTAACGGTATTCCCTTCCCTGGCTGTTAGTGAATCGGTGACCCGTACAATGAGCTTCGACGGGGATCAAACGGGGATCGTTGTTAATTAGAGGGCGCCTTACAACATTTCTGTTGTGCCGTTTATGTATTTAAGACCCTTTCGAGCGGTTGACAATGTTTAATTTAATGACGAACGCAATCATCTCGTTTTGTTTTCAAATCAAAATAACAAAGCTGAGAATATCCCTCATTATATTTACATTTGCTTTATACCAAGAACTTCTAAATAGCTTTGTCAGTGGCATCACTTCTTTGGAATTATTATTAACGTATTTATTTGCCATATCCCTCGCTAGTATATATACACTTTTAGATTAATATCTCTGAGAGAGTACTTAGTTATCTATGATAATTTTTTTTTTTTTACTTTTTATTCCATTCTATCTTATACTTTTATTTAAAACAACCAAAACCAAACTAAATAACAAACTTCATTAAAATAGAAATTAAATCCTGGAAATTTAACAGTGCGAAATTTTTAGTATTTTTATGTATTTCCTTTAATTTGATCTATCACCACAAGAATATTGCAAAAATAAGATATATTAGTAATATTTATCATTATCATTATCAGTCGACAAGGTCCTCTGCTGGACATAGGCCTCTCCCAAAGATCTTCACAATCGATCGCACGCTGCCCGCAACCAGCTGCTTCCCGCGGCCTTCACCAGATCGTCGGACCACTTAATGGGAGTTCTGCCAATACTGTCTTCCGGTGCGCGGTCCTCATTCAAGGACCTTGCTGCCTCATCCGCCGTCAGTCTTTCCAGCGATGTGTCCTCCCCACTGCTACTTGAGATTAATATATATAATGTGTGTTAATTTATGAAATTTTTATTAAATTCTTATTTTGTTCAAATATTTATATTTACTTATAAATTCATATATTTTTCTTAATTATTTGGATTGAAATGACTTCACTGAAGACTAGCTCTTCTCGCAAAAAATTTTTTTAAGTACTTTTCCTGTGCATCGGTCAGCAATACTTTACATTCCACAATTTGGGAAGAATATATATTAATTAAAACTAAATTATTGATGCACCGTAATTATTATCTTAAAGTATCAAAATTTTTGTAATTGTTAACAAATTATCTCATCTGCCACATTGATTTTTGAACTATATAAGACGGTAAGTGTAAAACTTGGCTACAGCGTCTTTCATACCGTAACATACAGGTTGGTGCAAAAGTAATCCTCCTATCAGCAAATGCTATAAATTTTGCCTTGATGTAAAAAAATTAAAAGACCAAATAAAAATAATCCACAAGAAGAATCAAAGTTTTTCATATTTTTTTTTAAATTACAGCCAAAAAACATCGGAAGGTTATTTATGCGTCACCTTGTATACAAGGTATAGTATAGTATACAAGTCATAGTATACGGTCGAGCCTCTAACGTCTACTTATCGCCTGGGCTCGGAGAACTCTTCAGTGGATTTTCTCACCTCAATTTGAGGAGTGTTGGCCGTTGCAGAGGCGTTTTGGGCGGCTCAAGATGAAGTTTTTTTTTCGAAGGCTATTTTATGATTAGAAAAGGAGTCCATAAACTTTTTAAACATTACTTTCACATTAAATGCATCATTATCTCTCTTTGATGAGGACTCGTATATTACTGTATTCCCACATACAATAGACATTGCGGTTGTGGCCATTTAATAGGTTTCCTGAAAGTATTATTGAAATTAAGATTTTTCCAAACAAAAAATATGTAAACTTTTGTAATGAAATTTTATGTATAAACTTTTTTTTGTTTGTGTTGTGACCTTGCGTTGTTTGTGCGAAGGAAACTTTTTATATAAATGGGGGATATCGGAAGGGTCAATAATCAATGTAAACGAGTCTCGAATGTGCTGCGACTTGCTTAGATCAATCGCATTATTACTTTATAAAATGACGAGATGAGCGAGACGTTCACTCGATAGTAAGTGTTGCTCCCTCTCATAATAACAATCGGTCTAGTTAAGAAAGATATACACAGCACCTGCTGCTCATCGCCTTGAAACTGAAATTGCTAAGTCTCGTTACACCTGTGATTTCATTAGTTACAACGCCTTGCAAACCGGAATGCGGAGCGGACAAACCGGAAATGGAAAAGTGATTTTTGCACACTGCTGTTAAGTGATAGAAATAGAAGCTGCGGTGGTACATACCCAGACGGTCTTCAGGAGAGACCAACTATAAATAATTCCGCATAAATGTAATTTTTTTTGTCTAATAAATGAGTATAAAATATTTTGCCTTTCTGTCTGACAGTCTTCAACCTTCGTCATCATCATCAGTCGATAGACATCTACACCTGGATATTGGCCTCGTCCAAAGAACTACACGTCTTTTGTTAGAGTTCATTGAAGACAATCGGGTCTTTGCCCACCACGTTGGCCCGGTGCAGTTTGGTGGTTGATCAGAGCCTCGTCTGTAATCCAGACGGGTGAACCGCGTCCAAGCGAGGTTGGCTTGAGATCTGTAAGATGTTGAGCGGAACCCCTTACATACATCGTCGTTCTTCTTACTTACAGGTTATTCATTATCCACATTCTTTAAACATTTATTTAATGGCCTCAACAGCTTGCTTTGAAACAGATAATATCGAAAGGAAATTCAAAAAGCTCGATCTCCATCAAAGCGTTAAGATTAAGTTATTTCATCTCCTCCCATTAACCTGATTATAGATATATAGAGATATGACAGCAGTGCCGCGTTTTAAACTTAAACACTATAATAAGAACGTTTACATATTTATTAGTGGTAGGTCTCTGTTGTCGGAAACTGTCTAGATAGGTACCACCGCAGCCATTTCTGCTGCCAAACAGTAGTTTGCAGTTCCAGAATAAAGGATTAATTAAAAATAATTGCTGTTTACTGATTGAAGGTCTCTGTTGCTGGAGAGCATCTAGGTAGGTACCACCGCAGCGCCTTATTTAACCACCAAACAGAACTGTGCAAACATTACAGTGTTCCGGATTAAATGGCACTGTAGCTAATAAAATTACTGGGGTAACGATATTCAACATCTTATGTCTAGAGGCAAGGAGAACAATGCGGTGCAGTGTATGACATCCTAACTAGCGCCACGTTATTATGAGCAGGCGTATTACTTACCATCAGTTGAATGTGTCGCTCGTCTCATCGCTTGGTGGAATAAGCATTTAAAAAAACTTTGTATAAATATTGACGTTTCAGTTTCTAACACAAAGACAGTGAAAATAGTTTTTCGTTTTTTTTTTTTTTTTAAACCTGTCCACGTCCGACCGTAAATCAGAAGTGTTTCGCGCGGTCGGTTCAATTACATGAATTTACTGCACCCCAGCGTACCCCATCTGATAGCCGATGTCAGAATAGCTTAATAAATTGTCTACTCTCGCAGAAAACGTTTGTTATAAAACAAATAAGAAATGAAGCAGCAGTGTTCGACTTGCTGTTTTCAACACAACGCTTCTATCGACATTTTAACGATACTTTACTCATTTTGATCATTAACTATAATATAATACAGGAATTTATAGCCGAATATTACGTATTTACACGTGATAAGTCTCTATTGCCGGAGATCATCAGTGTATGCCGGAAACCGTTTGGAAAGTACGGGTGCAGCTATTTCCGCCGTTAAACAGTATTGTGCAAACATTAACGTGACCAGGTTTGAAAGACGTCGTAACTAATAAAGTTAATGTAACGAGACGTAACATTTTATATCGCAAAGCGACGACCATAATGTGGTGGTATACTAACCTAACCTAACCTAACCTAACTAGCGCGATAATATTATGGGTACATATTATACGACGAATAAAAAAATATTTCACATTACAACATTTTCAGGATTTCGTTGCAATTATTTAATAATTTATTATCTCAGCGTTTCGAGTGATGTACAACATCCATGTTCAAGGGAGAGCTGTGACTGATAGAAGTTCTGATGTTATATTCATCACGGAGTACCTGTAGCTTCTTAATTATCGTTTAAAGTCCGATCTATGAAATATGAACACACTGTGTATTAAAGTCTTGTAGTTGTATACTTGGTACTTTTTTTTCGCGGGGCAAAATTTTCTTAAAATATACCTTGTGTCTGGGGAGAAGACAAGGTTATGTGGGGCTTCTACCCACAAAAACCCGCTCGGTGGTCTCCTTCGTTGCATTAGGAGGAGCTTCGGGATCTCCTACGGAACGCACTGGTGCCCACCGGCCCTCTGGCTAAAACATTCCACGGAAGGACGAAACCAATACAAGGTTCCCCATTTACATTATTATAGTAGTGGTAATATTGAGCAAGGGCTGATGGTGAGGAGAGTATTTTTTTAATTGACGAAACGAGCGAGACGTTCACCTGATGGCAAGTAATATTCACGTCCACAACAATATGCCGCTAGTTAGGATGACCTGGGTTGACTGGCAGAAAATGGCTCTGCGGCATTAAAAGTCCGCCCTCTGTACCCTTAAAGTGTTACAATATGAATAAATAAATAAATATACACAGCACCACATTGTACTCGTTGCCTTGAAGCATGAATTTTTCAAAATAACCAACCTCTTTTGCTATTTATTTACACTAACTTAAAAGAGTCACTAAGTAGTGTACTTAACGATATTTTTTGTCTTCCTCTTAATATACCTTTTTAAATTGATGAACTTTAACAGATTGTTATTAATAGCATTCTTTTAACATTATCTGATGCAATGCTACAATTCAATTATGTTTATATATAGAAGTTTCGAGAGTACTCTAATAATATTAAAGGACTCAAAGGATAACACAAAATCAAGGTGTATTTATAAAACAAATTGGATATTTCCTTCTCGCTGCGATTGGGTCGTAATGAGCTATTTGTTTAAAATATTACGCCATATTATTTTGTACTGTACTGTTTCCTTTATTAAAGAAAATCGCCGAACAAAATCCTACAACATCTTTCTGTTTTTGTATTTTAATGAGCACTTGGAATAAGATTATCCGAAGTTTATTCGCTTTACTAGCGGTATTCATAACATCTAGTCAATTTTTAATGCGGAAACATTGGAATTTCTAGAATACACTTGGGTGTGAAATTAAGCGATTTTGTAGTATATAATAAAAAAAATCTGTATTTATAATGAAGCAAAAAGTAAGAGAATAATAAAAAAACAATACTCATCTTTCTATTCATATAACAATCATTAGCGATAAGTTATAAAAGTAATAGGCTGAATTTTTATCAAAATATATAGTCAAAAAAAAAATTCTTCGTTTACTTAAATAGCTCTATATATCAAAGAAACCCCTTGTGCTCAAAGGTGTGCCGAAAGAAAAATTAAGTGCCATAACCGATATTTCTTTAGTGCTAACCTTTTTATATCTTCCAACAAATGTTACTTCAAAGGAAGTCAATTTATTAAGTCGCGTTGACAGTCGTTAGTAGGGTAGTAGTGTTTACAAAGGGCACAGTAAAACCTGGTTATTGAACCTGATACGAGTAACCTTTCTGAAAAATGAGCAGAGGATGCGGATGCAATAAATGCATAAACAAACATCTAAGTGGCTATGTACAAAGAACGGACAGTCGATGGTGCAGTAAAGTGCTCTAGTAACAGGCGAGTACTTATATATGCAAAGTTGTACTCTCAAGGTGGTTGTTGTGGACCTCTCAAGGTAGTCCGAATCTCTAGTGAACATGCATGCGATACAGAAGAAAGAGCTAAGATCCTTGGGAGAAAGAGGTTGATAATAATTATCAAATCACACTCTATTCTTGTAGACCTCAGTGATGTTCCCAAACGATTAAAGAGATTAATGCATCATTTCAAAACTTGGAAAGAGTTTAAGTGTAAATGTTCCGTAACACTTTCTAACCACTACTTCTCGCATTACGCGGTAACAAATAAAGTTAGCCGCTTGCGTAACAGGAAGTAATGTAATACTGTCACCAATCGAGTTAAACGTATCAGATCCGGCGGAGAAATCCAAGGAAAAGCTTTTATCTTTTTATACAATTGATTTATAACTGACAAAGGGACCGTAGACCGCGCCTTTAGTAAATCACTTAGCTAACTTTAATCAACAGAAGGTACAAGAACTCAATGCAACGATAGAAAAATCACCTTTTAGATGCAATTGCCATTTAAAATCATACTGTGAAAGAATGTGAAACAAACAGTTTTAGAAATAGTATTTCCTGTTTTTCATCAATAAAATCTAACGTGAAAACTATTTGTAATACGAATATTAATAAAAAACAGGAGAATCGATTTGGGAATGATTATAAAGATAAAAATAACATCACTACATGTAATATCATACACGATAATTTTCTCAAACATTAAAGAACTGACCAAGCTAATGTCATATTAGGAGACAATTGTTTTTTTTTTATTTCTACTTAAATTCAACACTGTACATCCATAAAATCTATTGAAGTTGAATAGAAAATGGTTGACCGTAGTCTAGAAAATCTTTTTTGAAAATATGGGAGCTTTCAAAACTGCCGAATACAAATATTCGAACCGAAACGATATATTTTCCAGATTGTTGGCCAGCCTCTATCGTACACAACCACAACAAACCTCATATTTTACACACCTGGCGCCATCTAAAAATAAATAAGTCACGTGAAACTGTGCACCAGCAGTACCCGAGATGGACAAATTTGTGTACGTTCGGAGCTGACTGAAACTCTGTGCTACTTTATCTGATTCAGTATGAGTACATTCAGCGGAGAGTACATTAGTTTGGAACTTCTGCAGAAACTCATCGGCACTAGTTTATTCACTTTAAAGTGTGGCAAGAAAAGAATTTGCTAAAGAATATTTTATGGTAACAACTATTTTGGTACATTCTATTCATTTTATATCATAATAGGTGATGCTGAGGCGCGTAATAATCCCAGTCACATAAAAATTATTTGATACGTATTTAACTATAATACAATCAGATTGTAATTAGTTTTAAAGCCATTATTTTATCAAACGATTTCTCTGTTTATTTACGAACTAGATTTTGCCTGAAGTATTCTTACGTTCCACAATTAGTTAACATTTTCAATCAAAATATGATACGAGTTAGTAAAAGTTCGTTTATTTTCTTTATTGTGGTTAAGTTGTATTAATAAATCCTCTCCCTTATAAAATTTTAATCGTAAATAAAGGAGAACTAACACATTTGCACAGAGGTTTGTAACCGGGTAGGAAACAAGAAAATATGTTGTCATGACAGAAACTTTCATTTGAAAGGATGAAATACTGCGCCTCCATTTATTTTCCGCTACATTCTGGCAAACATTTCTCTTTGTTTTAAACAGAATGACTGAAATATAAAACCTACTTTGTCATTAAACTTTGTCCAAAGTAATATCTGATTGTTACCAGGAATAATGAGTTGTAACAATCATCAGTTATTGCCCATAATTCACTACGTTAAATACTAATTGTCGAATGTCGAAGGTTCTTGACAGTTCCCTCATGATATTTTCCATCATTTCCACTGTGAGTTTGAACTTTTTAAGCTTTACTAATATAAAGTCTTTATCGTAAGCAAGTCATAAAAATATCTGATTTTTATTACGAATAACTAGTAAAAGCCGTCATCACCAGTCATTGCCATTAATCACTAGGCCAAATACGAATTGACTCATGTCATATATTCTCGAAGGTTCTTGGTATATATGTTTACCTAAGATATTTTCCATCATCACTCTGAGGTTCAACTACTAATTTTTCTAATATAAATAAAATCCAAAAATATATAAATACTATTTATTTATTGTGATTTTTTTTTCTTAAACGAACAAGTTTATTTGGGGACATAACGGGTGCTCGATGGTCAGGTTTTTAAATAAAATACGATCATAGCATTGGCCAGCCCCTGTGCCAAGTCCGTGTTTCATTGATCTTTTCTGTTGGCTTCGATGTCCTCTTAGAATAAATAATGCATTCTTAAAATAATATTTAACACTACTATCTTTGCAAATATTATAACATTCATGTAGATAGTATTGTATTACTCTTATACAAAAGATTTAGGCGTTTAAATGTTTACATTTGAAGACTACTTCTCGACTAGATCTCCGTTGTCGAAGACCGTCTAAGTAGGTACCACCGCGGCTCTTATTTTTGCAGTCAAAGCAATCAATCATTAGCTCGTAGACGTCCACTGCTGGACATAGACCTTCTCCAAAAATTTATACTGTCAATATGGCTTTCAGGTACTAGAGGTTATTTTCCACCACGCTGGCCCAATACGGGTTAGTGGGAGCCAGAGTCTCGTTTGTTGATAAGAAGAGTTCACCACGAGCAGGTGAGTTTGACACCTCGTTATATAGCAAACCGCAGTCAAGTAGCAGTGTGCAAACATTACTGTGAACCGATCAGAACGGCGTTGTGTCTCGTGAATTTGTTGAAGTAACGTGACGTCATATCTCATATTTCAAAGTGACGAACATGATGTGATGCTGTGTGTACCATCCTAACCAGTGCTACGATGTTATAAGCAGGCGTGTTACTTAACATCAGATGAACGTGTTGCTCGCTCGTAGCTTCGTTAACATCGAATAATAGGGTTATAAGTCTAGTTCATACAAACGACAGAATTACAACAAAACATTCACAGCATTTGTTGATAGAGTAGAATGTTCGCAGTTTGATCGAAAAATGCCGTCGTATAATGTGAAAAAAAAAGTTTGTTCCTCAGATCTTTGTTGGACTTTGAGTAATGACGGCACATTCGAGACGACGGACGCATATTGCGTTAAAGGAACTGACAAAACCGTCGAGTTACTTTATTAGTTTTCCACGTTATATTAAACCGGCGGCAACGAGATTTAATAATAAAACGACAGCTAATTTGTTTACATTGAGCATTTAAATGTATCTTATACGTAACCCGTTTTGTGTGTGTATGCGTTTGTGAGAAAGAACCGGCTATAAACGGATACGGGAATAACAAGAAATATCGATAAAAAAAGAGCAAAATAAATCTTTCCTCTAATTCCTAATAAAAAACAAGAATCAAATGAAAACACTATTAAAATGTTGCGCATGTTTATACTTGCAAAAGAATATATAGAGTATGTCATTATTTACTTTGTGCAAGAAAAAACTAAAAAAAAACAAATAAGGAATTTATGGAAAACAATTAGTATAGAAGATTTACGCTTAAAATGTGAACTATCCGTTAAATCTACTTTTTTGGGTTAAACTTAAAAACAAAATTGTAATAGACTTAAAAACACATTTATTTTATATTAAAAAAATATAATTTATATAAAATTACAGTGTCTAAGTAATTTTTTTTTTATAACGAACTAACGTTTGATCTCAATTTCAATCAATTAATCATCAACCTATAGACGTCCATTGCCGGATAGAGGCTTCCCACAAAGATCTTTACATCACAGTACGGGCTCCGGTTCCGCCGGGCACTAAGAGCCGTTCTTTGTAGGAGTTCATCTGGGGGATTCGGGCCATTTCCCAACTTGCTGGCCCAATGCGGTTTGGTGGTAGTCAGAGCCTTGTTTGTTGATTAGCAGGGTGCACCACGAGCAGGTGAGGTATCTTGGGTCCTGTGAGTTGTTACGCGGGACCCCTTACACTCTGATCACACATGATATTATATTAACAATGATGTAGATAAAGAAGAGGTTTAGTCTACAATAGTCTCTAGTATATTGACAGCGAGGACACAGCAATGGTGTTATAGCCATGTTTACATAACGATAGTGATGATTAGCTATGACCAAACTCCACTATAAGCAACCACCATGGTCATCATAAACTTCATGCATGGCTACAGGTTCTAGTGAGAAACCACTCTGATATAAGGTAATGGCTTTGCGGCTTCGCCAAAGAGGACATAATTAACAATCGAATTATTATTGAAATTTTAGTATTGTAATTAATATATCCATTAATATCTTGATTTTCCACTCTCAACATTTTTTTTCTATTTGAAGGTGTACAGCGACAATGAACAACGTTTTACGAGTACCACGAATTTCAGAGAAACCGTAAATATACCGTTTAAAACTACGTGGATGTATCATTACAGTAACAAAATTTTTGTTGATGTCTTGGAGAAAATATTCATCGTTGTTATAACATTCCGACATCTTACTAACAGCTCCTCACACTTCACTGTTCTACAGTAACATGCCTCAGCAAAATTGTTCAGCAACGCAAGCTTCTTTGTTTTGGTCAGTCATTCTATTCGTCACAGTCATTCCATTAATATAGGGAACATAGTATGTTGTATTGTCTATGATATATATATATATTTATATTGCTACGGTGTGCATTCCTTCATATTTTTTCAAATTTATACCTATTACTTAGTAGATATTCCACGTATATTAACTCTGACTTTCTCCCAATAGCAAGCTATTTTTGAATGTTTACTCGATGAAAAAAAAAAGGGGAAGACGATATGAAAATAGAGTATGTAGACAATTCAATAGAGGACGAATTCAAGCTTTTGGTGAAGGAGTACTCGTAATAAACTGTCCATAAATCTAAGCATCCATTAGCGATAATGTAATTTATTGCCTTTCGTCAGGCTCCATTTATACTTTCCTTGCAACAGCAGACAAATGGGAGGTATGTACGCATGATTTAACACTAACTGCGCGAAATGGCGAAGCAAAGGGTTGTATAAAAGGGAGCTACACAAAAGATTTTAACATTCTTGAAGTTTTTTTCTTTACAATAGACTTACATAAATCTGATTGACCATAGTTTTAAGTGACAATGATTTAAGTGACAATGAAAAATTCCTCTCCTAGAATACTTGAGTTCTTATATTTTGACAGATGGAATATAGCATTGCAGCATGACAGCAAATTTACAATATGAACGAATTCGCTATGAGCCAGGTTTAAAAAATCTACCACCAAATTCTATTATATATCCGGTATCACACCAGGAATGTTTGTGTTACAAGGTTATTACTTAGTCATGGAGGTCTAGAAGAAAAACTTATAAATCAAAGTTAAAATAAACTTTAGATAAAATTCTGTAAATTAACTTCATCATCATCATCATCGGCAGCCGATAGATGTCCACTGCTGGACATAGACCTTCCCCAAAGATCCTCACATCGATCAGTCCTGCACTACCCGCTTCGCCGGGCACTAGATGCCGTCATTTTTAAAGGTTCATATAATGCGGGTTGGTGGGAGTCAGAGCCTCGTTTGTTATCAGGGTGCACCACGAGCAGGTGAGGTTTGCTTGGGTCCCTTCAATTGTGCGGAACCCTTTACACCCCTGGAACCCTTTATAAACTTCGTAACTAAAATTTGAAATCGGTGTTAAATCTGTCAGGGTTAAACTAGCGGTGGGTCTTTATTAGTTAACTGTCTAAGTAGGCATCATCGAAGCCACTGTTTCCGCCACAAAACAGCTTGTGTGTGCTGGCGAAATTGAGAGGGTTACAAGATTTAACAACTTATGTTTCAAGTCGACGTGGTGCAGTGCAAAAATTTTGATTAGCGCCACATTGGCTACGGTGGTGATTCTCTTAGCATCAGGTAAACGGAGTGACTTGTCGTTAAAATCGTAATAGCTACTATTGAATAACCAAATAGTAATTGCTTCCGGCTATATATAAAAGAAAGAGAAAGTAATGATTTTGAAATGTATCTTTTTTTTATTAAATCAAATATTTCTATCAATAGAGAAATGAAAAATAAGAGGTACGTTCCTTGGTTGTCCTTTGAAAATCGTATTACTGGAAAAAATCTATATTGTATACAAATATTTAATATTCTAACAAATATTAAATGCTGGTAATCCATATTCGCAGAATAATATTATATTTGTACTGTATGTAATATTATATAAAATCAGGGTATTGAAGGTTTATTTACATTAACTGTTCCTTCAGAATATTTGTTAGACGTTGAGGAAAAAGTAAGTAATATTAATAATTTATTATAGATCACAATAAGATAGAGGTAGTGCTGGGTGTAAGGCTCTTGCAAAGATCACCACACTCGGTCCTGATCTGCTTGCTTCTAGAAATTACATTAAAATTTTGGTACCGGAAACCATCTAGGTAAGTATCACCGCAACTCCTATTTCTTTCGTCAAACAGTAGTGTGTAAACATTACAGTGTTCCGGTTTGAAGGAAGCTGTGGCTAGTGAAATTACTCAAGAAATAAGACATAATTTGTTATGAGCCCTATTTAAGTGAAGGCTATATGTATTACGTAAAGGTCCTATTGGTTGTAACGTTCCAGCGCGGAACATATGTCCAGCTGTTGATTATCGCAGGCTGATGATGATAGGTTTTATTATCTAGTTGCTTAGTTAAATTTGTATACTTAGAATGGTTTCAACAGAGTTAAAGTTACCGATAATGTATATAGACTAAGCGCAATACTGAAATCTCACACTAAAGTAGGAACGGATATGAAGCTGTCTGTGAATCCAGTCATCCATTAGGGGCCACCTTAATTTATCGCCTTTCGTCAAGCTCCATCGCTACATCCTTTACATCGGTGAAATGGATGATCTGGAAACGGAAACTTACAATCAATTCTGGAAAAATCGTAGTGTTTATTTCTAAAAATGTATAATTTTATTAAATTTATTTGGCGATATAATGACGAAGATGAACTTAGAAATATTAACGATTATCATAAAGAAATATATAGAGATAAACACCTAGAGGACATTTCTATTGCTTTTTTAAGTTAAACATGTCCTTATCAATCTTAACTTTTTTCTTAACCACAACAGTGTAATTTGACCTCAATTTTATAGGGAGTTAGGTTACAAATTGGCTGTAAATGGTCGTGCTCGTCCAGGTTATGGGCACTGTTATGTTTTGGCTAGTATTTAGAAAATAAACTCTTTGTGACGTTTTTAGTCGGTTTTTTTTCTATTAAGCGACTATACTAACGGAACATTCATCTGATGGTAAATGATACGTCCGCCCATAACAATGTGACGCTCGTTACTTCAATAATTTCATCACCTACAGCGCCCTTAAAATCGGAACACAGTAGTGGTGCCTACGTAAATGATTTCCGGCAACAGAGACCTACCACCAGTTGTATTCTTTAATAAGAACTAAAAGGCCAAGTTAATTTTAAAAATCAGTAACAATTCATTTGAAATAATTATTTAATAAAATATAGGAAAGAAATAATATTATTAATAAATTTGATTTTTAAAATAGAAAAGACTTTCTCCTTAAATTTTAACCTTTAAAAAAATAAAACTAAAATATTTGTAACTACTGCAAACAGTATTGCGATTTTTCGTGAAGTATTGAACAGATTTGCTTGGAGCAGAATATATCTATGTCATCATCGTCAGCCGATTGACGTCCACTACCTGCCGCGAAGATCTCCACATCAATCGGTCCAGCGCTATCCGCATGCGGCGGCTTACCGCGGCGTTCACCAGACAGCATGGCGTCCGGTTCCGGTTTTATATTTTTATTAGGTAATAATTCAAAATTATATGAAATTGAGATAAGGTTTTAGCCCATAGATAATACTAGCTGTTACCCGCCCGCTTTGCTAGCCCTATCATCCCTGCATCTACGTTTGGGGAAAGAATTTTGTATCACCCATTCTTAGCTGACCAATACTCGGTTTTCATTATATATATATAGATATGGAAAAATTGAGTTTCCTTTGTTTGCCAATCACGTGAAAACTAGTGAACGTATCGGCATGGCAATATAAGTATTAGACGCGAAATTATTTGTATATGATTATATATTTATTTTTCATCATAGATTAATTTCGTATTATTTATCTAGTTACTATAGTAACAGCGTTGCTGTAGAAAGCCATTTGCAATCTTGTAATATAGCCAGAACAGCGAGCGAGGAACAGCTAACATATGTGTATATATATATATATATATATATATATAGATAATATATGAAGAAGTATTATGAAGTTAAACATATTAAAGTAAACCATAAGAAAAATCTTTCAAACGTTTGACCTTTAAATATACACTGGTTTTTCTTTATACCCCCATAGCATAAAACAAAATAGAGATACGTATATCTTTTTATAAGAAGTCAACTAAATGGATTATGTTCCCCGTACATCTGTACAAACATACTGAGCCAATGTTATTACAGTGTAACTGAAATAACGTTAAGTTCGATGGATGTTATCCTACACACCGTGCTACACATTATATATTTTATACTAACAATCACATATTTAACCCACTTGATGTTCCCACAACTGGGGCTCAACTATTAATAAACTTGTTAAATATAACAAAATCACTAAACAAGCTTATTAACACAGATTACCTTAAAAATGTTCGATGAAGCGATGATTCATTCACTTGATGGTGAGGACAATATATACAGCATAATATTGTGTTTATCATTTGGAGACATATATGACCTCGTTGCTCCGGTAAATTCACTAGCTATAGCGCCCTTCAAACCGGAATACAGTAAAGCTCGTATACAAATGTGTGGTGACAATTATGGTAGTACGTACGTACTATCTCATAGCTATTTTTTATTCAAGGAAGGGACGAGATGAGCCCGCTCAAAACAACGTGGCGATAGTTAGGATGATATATACTGCACCAACTTGTTCTTGTCGCCTTGAGACATAACTTGTTGAGTCTCGTTACCCTAGTAAATAGCTACAGCGCTGTTCAAAGCGGAACACAGTAATATTTGCATACAGCTGTTTGGTAACAGAAATAGGGGATATGGTGATACCTTCTTTTTTTGTCGCAGGGGAAATCTTAAAAGATACCTTGCTTCTGGGGGGAAAGTAAGGTTATGTGAGTTATGCTAAAACCCCCTCGGTGATCTCCCTCAGTGCATAAGGAGGGGCTCCGGGATCTCCTACGGAACGCACCGATGCCCCCTGCACTCTGGTTAAAACATACCATGGAAGGACAAAGCCCTCCTTAGCACCCACGCTGTGCTATGGCAAATACAAGACCATCATGCATATGCCGTCCTCCTAAGGCTCATTTATTGAGCTCTAAGACCCCCATCCCCCACGAACCCGATTACCCTTTTAATCGCCTTGCACGATAGGCAGGGAATACCTTAGTCCTATTCTTAACACCCCGATACTACAGGACCGGATGTGGTGGTACCTAGACGGCATCTGGCAACAGACCTACCATCAGTAATAGAACCAGTGTAGTTATTAATGCATTTCATTGAATGTTCATAATGCAGTGTAAATTTAGTTTCTTTGTATATACAGTATGTCTTAAGTGTCAATCATTATGTAGAGTTTGATATGATTTATATTCCCCTTCAATCCTGGGTTGTGACATTCATCACACTTGACGCACTTGTGTCGGAAATCAATTTAATTTTTTTCCGGAAGGGTATATTCAATTTGATTCTTGTGGACTGCGTCTTAACATATATATCTGTATAGATATAATTTAAATGGGTAACTTTTATTCGCCAATCACTTGAAAACTAGTGAATGATTCGACATGGGAACATGAGCACTCGACGGTCAGTTTCGATGGTTATACGCTATTTCTTTTTTTAAATTTCATAGATCCTGTATCATTTTATTTTTGACTTTTACAAACGTTTTCATTTCGTATTATTTATACGGTTGCTATAGTAACGGCCGCTATAGAAACTCTTTTGCGGTTGCTCTCAAAAAATATTTCAGACAAATTTCAAGTTTAATTTTAGATTACGGGCAGCAAACATGTATCAAACCTAACCGTTGACAAAAACAAGGGGTGCTGTAGGGTTTACGGAATCAAGAACGTTGGACTCGTAACTTAGTTTTACTTGCCGTTTTTACATGGGCAGAACGTTGATTTTAAGGTAAGTAAATTATCCGGTTAAAATAACTTAGCGCTGGTTACGATTGTATACACTACACTACTTTACGTTCATTCACTTGGGAGATGTTATTTATCCTAGAAATACAATTTTTTTATACCACGAAGGGACCAGACGAGCGAGACGTTCTCCTGATGGTAAGTTATATGTCAGCTCATAACAATATGGTGCTGATTAAGACGATATAAACTACACCAAATTATACTCCTCGCGGGACATAAGTTATTAAGTTACCATTGTCATTTCCCTAGATACAACGGTCTTCGAACCGGAACACAGTAAATTTTACAAACTACTGTTTGCCGACAGACGTAGAAGCTGCGGTGGTACCTGTCTACTCGGTCTCCAGCAACAAAGATCTACCACCAGTATGCTAACAGTTAAATTCTTTATCTACAACGACTTTCAAACCGGACCGTGATAATATTTGCGCACTATTGCTTGGTGATAGGAATGCTCTTATTAAGACCAGTGAAAGTTATCATTTGGAAATGCTTCTCATTGCTCTTCACTCCATCAACTCTTCACTAGTTACTTTAGCATTATTTTTTTTTATTAATAATGTTTTTGTTATATTTTTCTTTACTTTAAGCAATGTTTATAATTTCCATGAACATATTTAATGTGTATAAAATTAAACGGAACCTTTCGATGTTATCTGAGCGTTAAACGAAGAAAAGGAACATTGGATCGAGGTAGCCGCTAACGTTTTATCAATATCGCTTAGTTTGCTTACACAAAAAAGGTCACGGCTTCGTGTAAAATACGTAATAACAATACGCCGAACGGCTTGCAAACGCTGATATTGCAAATTTACTAAATCCCACTGGTAACGTACCGTATTTTGTCCGTTATGAACATTTTATTGACTGCGTATAAGTAAACATTGATCGTTTTGAAAACGGCGCGGCTTTGTCAGCTAAGCAGTTGCTGCGACATCGACTCTTTGGTACAAACGAATGCAGTTATTTCTATCTTTTTTCATTCAACGAAGCGACGAGAAAGAACCTTCACCAGATGGTAAGTGATATGTCTGGTCATAACAACGTGGTGCATGTTGTCTTATTATTCCGGTAATTTCATTAGCTACTGCGCCTTTCAGTCCGGAACACAGTAATGTATGCACACTACTGTTTGGCGGTAGGAATAGGCGTTGCGAAGGTACCTACCAACCTTGATGGTATTCGGTAACAGAGACCTTTTTTTTGTTATCGGCAGGAAATTTAAGAAGATGCTACTTCTGGGGATAAAATAAGGTTATGTGGAATTATACCTACTAAATCCCCCTCGGTGATCATTCTGTATGTTGCTGGAGGCCCCGGGATTTCTTTCGGAACGCACCGGTTCCAAAGAAGGTTGTAGCCTTCCACGTACTTCGGCGTACCATAGCGTACCTCCGCTTCGGTACGCCAAGCACTAGACCACCTTGGACATGTCGTTCATCCCTGGGTCGCAAACAAAGTCTTTTAGTCGCCTTTTATGATAAGCAGAGCTTACCTCAGTCTTATTCTTAATAGCGCGAGACTACGGAGCAAAGCGATAGAGACCTACCACCAAAGTACTTTCTGTTTAATAACGTGAACTATACATTTGTTTATTCATAATTTTTTTTTATAAGGAGCAATAAAATACATTTATAGAAATAATGAAAAATTAACAACATCCTTTTTTATTGAACTTCATTTCTAAATTAGCTTTTTCTAAAACAAAAGCTTTGCAACAATAAAAATCAAAACAAATATGTAACATTGGTCAATACGAAATGTAATCTCGCCGTATTCCCAATTGTATAGCTACTGTTGTTACGTGCTGGACCAAAATTAATGATTTTTTTTTTAATATTAACACAGTGTATCGGAATTTAATAATTTTACTCGAATTGCTTCCACTTATCGGGAAATTTGCGAATAATCATATTTGTTATGGAGGACGTTTTTTTCCGAATTCATATCACATGGGGGCATTTAAGAAAACAACGAATTGTTTCCCTTAAGCGACCCTTCAGGTTTTGGGACTGTCTATGGGCATCAGTGATCACTTTCCATCAGGTGAACTGTTCGCACATTTGCCATACCTTTACCAAGAAATTTCATAATATTTATATCTTGTGTAGCAATCATATTTAAATAAAAGTTAGATTTCCAAATATTCTTAATTTTACTATCGTGTTCGTAGTATCAAAAGACTTTTCTACTACTCGACTCGATCGAGTAGATACCTCTTAGTTCCAAATAACGCGGCGCTAGTTAGTGGTATACACAGCACCATATTCTGCTTATCGCCTAGAGACAATTTCTAAGTCTCATTACCTCAGTAATTTCACTAAGTACAGCCGTCATGAAACTGGAACACAGTAATGTTTACACATTACTGTTCGGCGGCAGTAATAGGAGCTGCGGTGGTCTAGACGGTCTTCGTTAATAGAGACCTACTAGCAAATCTAGTTTATGTATGTACTGCCGCAAGTACGTCAAAGGTCAATGATGTCAATGACACCTTGATTTGATTACTTAACATACTAAAGTTTATAATTAAAGTATATAAAAAGTAGTTTTCATACGAGGGTAAAAGCACTGCCATTTTTGCCTTATAAACAAGAGCACGGAAGTTATTTGGATATAATTAAAACTAAACGGGCCGGCTTAACTTGCTCCTGTCAAGTTTAAATTCTGATTTTATCGTCTGTGTTCGCTCACGAAAACATAATTAATAGACAACTATTAAGACTAGACTTCCTAATTATTATTTTTTTATTGTAAAACCTTCCAGCGAGGTATACAAAAGGCGGGCTTAATGCCTATTGGCATTCTCTACCAGCCAACCTTCGATGAAGTGAGATGTTGTGGTAAGTGATAACTACTGACTCAAACTATATTGGTACTAGTATCAACATTTATTTATATATATACACATATATAGATAAAACATATATACATAGAAATAAATAATACAAACATGTATAAATTAATAAATACATACATATATATATAAACATTAAGATGTCTATATCTGGTTAAGATGTTCCCGGACCCTTTTTTTATTATAGTAATATTCCCGAAACGGCCATAATTTCTTTTAAAGTATACTACAGTACAAGACTCTGAAGATAGGGCTCATTGCTAACAAATACAAGGTAGTCTTAAGTAAAGCGAGAATGCTGGGGAGAGTTGCGGCTTTCCCCCGGTGCTTACCGTAGGAGATTCCGAGGCCCGTCGCAATGCACTGAGGGTCATCCTCATGACCACAGAAGGGGTCTAGTTGATACAAATCCTACATACCCGTTGTCTTCCATCTAACAGCAGAGCTGAACGAAATTTTAACATCATATTTTAAATTTATTCTTTATATATCCGATATATCTTTTATTCGACAAAGCGACGAGATGAGCAAGGCGTTCACCTGGTAATTGTTACGCCTGCCCGTAATAACGTGGCGCTAATTAGAATGATATACACTTCACCACATTACGTTAAGTCTCGTTATCCCAGTAATTTAACTAGCTACAACAACACCCTTCAAACCGGAACACGGAAATGTTTATACACTGCGGTTCTGCGGCAGAAATAATAGCCGTGGTGGCACCTACTTAGACGTTCTCCGAAAGTAAAAACCGACCATCATTAAAGTTGGATTTTTTTTTATTTTATTTTATATGATTCTGACCCTTTCCTTCGGGTTGACTCGCCCTCTGTAACCTCAGTTTAATGTGAATTATATAGAAGGGACATAAAAATAAATAAATAAAGAAAAAAGCTTCTACACTATGAAAGAGATTTAAAGCCCTATATATTTTATTTCTTAATAATGATTATAGAACAAGATTAATAAGTCTTCGTTACATAGCACTGAGCTTGATAACAGCCTCATTATTTCGGCCATTAGTCTTAAATAATCTAAACTCACAATAATTAAAACAAAATTTATTAACAATTTTAACCAAAAACTGTTTTATACCGTAGATATAATAACAATTATTATCATCTTGATAATAAGAATAATTTAACTGTAGTCAGGCTACTATTATAAAAATAAATGAAATTGTTTGAGATTTTTAATCTAAATAAAATATAATCATTGTGATGTATATATTTTTATCGTTATTTAGGTTTTATTTTATTTACAAAGTTTTTCACTGCTGTAAGATCTCCGTTTCCGGATACCGTCTAGGTAAGTATCACTAAAGCGCCTATTGCAGCTGACAAACAGTACTGTGCTAACATTTCTTTATCCCAGTTTGAAGGATGTTGTAGCTAGTTAACTTATTGGAGTAAGAAGATATAATATCAATTGTCTAATAGCCACAAGAATTTCTCACAAGAAATTCACATCAGATGAACGTCCTTGTAAAAAATATTAATATTTGATATATATAAGCGATCAATAAAATTATCACCAACTCCTATATTGATGAGTGAAACGTTTCATAAATTTAATTATAAAACAATCAGTATATAAACTTTTGAGTTCCTATTAGATGTACAGTTATTAAAATATCTAGCAGAAATGTATAGCAGTCTATTATTATATTTTATATAATATAGTATATTTTCCAGGAAACAATAAGGTAACACTTGATCAGTTTACACATGGTGCTCGAGAAGAATAATCTAGTTCAATAACTATTTTTAAAGTATATTATCCAATGGTTACTGAGGCTATTAAAAAAGTACTCTCTCTTTTTCACTCTCTATAGTTTTGTACCGTTTTATTTTATACATTTTAAAATACACAACCATTGTCATTTATTAGCAGAGGTGTTCAAAATTTTAATAAAATTTAAATGATTTATGACATTTCACCACATTATCAGATTTAACGATGATAAAAAAGAAATCTCGAAAGAAAAAAGAAACTAAAGCAGAACAGCTAGCGAGCAAGCAGATTGTTTCACTGATTACAATAGCACAATGAAACAAAGGAAGGATGGAACAACGGAGGCAGCAGGGGCGGGATCCGGAACTGAAAGCAAGTATCTACGCTTGAAATGTGACTATGTGACGTAGATTACATCAGCGATGATTACATCAGCGATGATTCAAACTGATTTGGATGTATTCCATATTTCTGAAATGATTTGTAACAATACGCAGTCGTTTGATAGATAATAACGAAAATATGACACTCCAAATTGTTAGAATAATGGTAGATGTTTCTAGAAATGAAATGAAACAAACATTATAATCATAACTTCATTATCATCATCCCAGCCGATGGACTTCCACTGCTGAACAAAGGCTTCTGGTAATACATTATGCGAAGTATGCGCTATTTGAGTCTTGCAACATTTTTAATTATTTAAATATTATGTTAAAACATATTGTTTAACTTATTTCATACATAAAAATATGATGGGAAAAGAATTTATAACAACTTTAACCATCCCATTATTATCTAGCAATCTTTTAAACCAACAGATTGATCTTAATTTATTTTAAAAGTGATTCGAATAATAGTCTTATAAGCATCATCTAACTTATTGAAAGATAACTTCTGTAATTTTTTTTTTACGAATAAACTTTATTGTTTATATTTTTTATAATATTACTGTACTACATTGTCATGCACTTCTTAATTTTATTTATTAAAGAAATCGATTAAAATTTTAGTTATTAATTTAATAATTAATTAGCTCCTTAGTCTATTATTTTCGCACAGGCTTTCAATAAACGCTTTCGTTGTCTCATTTATATTTTTTGCTTTATACAAAAAAAAAAATGGTGTTAAACCAGATTTCACATTAAATCATGTAGTGCAATTTATCAAAAGGGTATTCCACTGAGGACTGGAGAAGGTGCTCCCACGTGGGCTCGTTACAGCCCCTTTACCCTTTTACTTGATGAAAAAGTAAAAATTTAATTACTAGATTACAACAAAAAAACCTTTTTTAAATCATATCTCGTTAGGAGTACATAGAAGGAAACAAACTTTTTTATTAAATTTTTACAACTTCAAGATTTCTAGAAAAAAGACGTCATAATAAAGACAAAGGTTATGAAGAGGTCCTAAGCGTAATTACTAATTAGCAGAAAGTGTGCCTGTTGGAATATAACCGTGCTGTCAGGGTAGCATATTAATAATATGAGGGTGATAGTATAGCAGGCGGATTAAGTCCTGTCCTGTATGATGGAAACTTCTCCACTTGTGCCCAGCTAGTACGACTAACGATTTATTTATAAATATTTTAACATGTTCGAAACTGTACTAACTTTTCTATTCTGGTCACTCCTGCCGTACATGATGTTGCACTTCTGGTCCTAAAACTGTCATAGTGGCGGTACAGTGTTTATTAAACTCTGTAATATTTATTGAGGTTATGACTTTCGTATGACAGCGAAGTCTATACTTTTCTCAGTCCTTGGTTGTTTTAGACCTGGAGTCGCATTTAGCGTCTAAGTTATTTTAAGTGATTTTAACGTTAAATCAAAATAAACCGAGTGAAACCTAGCGCTTATACGAACGGAATTGAGTTCTCGAGTGTGTGTCTGAAGTTGAAGTGTGATGGATATTGCGTCCCAAATTTAAGGATCGAGAATTTGCCGTTGTGTAAACTTTGCACACAACCGAGTACTACTTTAAAATACTTACGGCGTTTCTAAATAATTTCAAAGATATAAAACACATACTCGTTGATAATAAATTATATAGATAACTTGAAACCTTCAGTAGAAGCTACGAATAAAAAATTGATTTTGAGCAGGAGGCAAAGTTAAGAATATATACGAGAGAGAGAAGAAAATATTCGAAATTTTGCATAAACAAATGTAACATAGTAACTAATATGTACTAACAAGTAAATGTTACTTTATAAAACAAATAGAAATAACATTGGAAGAAATGTAAATATCATAGACATATAAGTACAATCGTAACAAATAAGTATTTATGTTATTACTTGCAAATTTATTAAAATTATATGATATTATATACCTGTAATGAAAGAGCCAGCCATCCGTAAGTGAATAGTAAATTAGGCTTTAGCTGCCTCCAAGGGGATTCAATTGGCAGACCTTATCATTATTCACCTTGAACTATTCCATTGTGAATCGTGCGATATTACTCCTCCGAACAATCTTATTGAATGATGAACTTAACTTTTTATTCCTCGAAACGAGGAGTCGACCTGAAAGTTAACCTGATAAATCGATCTATAATAATATGGCGCTAGTTAAGATGATAGTACTAAATCATATTGTCCTCGTTGCTTTCATATATTATATACAAACTTGCCACAAGTAAATTCACTGACTACGCTACAGTTGTAACTAAAATATAGTAAGATTTTCACACTACGGTTGGCGTCGAAAATAGCAGATGCGGGGGTATCTAGACAGTCTTTAGTAATAGAGACCTATCACGACATGCCTTGAAGTCGGTGGGATTTCCATGAAGTACTTGGGACTCGTCCTCGACGGCCGGTGGAAGTTCAACGAGCACTTTCAGTAGCTCGGCCCGAAGCTCATTCGTGCGGCCGGGTCCCTGAGCCGCCTCCTGGCCAATCTCGCTAGTGTCGGATGCCGGTGATCGTACCCTCTCCTTCGACGCGGCGTGCGTGTTCGCCGGGACGCTGCCGTGGGAACTCGATGCCTAGTTGTCTGCGCGCATTTACTGGCGGCGGCAGAGCGCCTTCGACGGGAGGTGCTTCGGTGGTGGGAGTGGCGACTCTGAGACCCGTTGCACGGTCGCCTCACCGTGGAGGCCATCCGGCCGGTCATCGCGGACTAGCTAGATAGGGTCTGCGGAGTCCTCAATTTCCGCCAGGTGCAGATACTCATGGGGCACGGTTGCTTCGGGAGATATCTGCACTTGCGTAATTGTAGCGGTAGGACGGATGAGGCGTGCGACGAGTGTGGACACCTGGTGGAACATCGTGGGGGTTTTAGTCGGTGCAATTCCGATATAACCTGTCCTTGCCCCCGCGAGGGCAGGTATGCGCGTAATTTCTCCCACGTAAAACAAAAAAAAAGGTACATCCTGTTAATCAAGAAACGAGGCTCAGGCTCTCACCAACCAACAATGGGCCGGCATGGTGGGAAATGGCCCAAATGTCACCATATGAATCCCAACCTGATCGACGTGAATACTTTGGGGAAGGCCTATGTCCAGCAGTGGAGGTCTATCGGCTGATGATGATGCCGATGAATTTAGACGTTACAATTAAGATGAGGGCATAAGCTTTCGCTTTGCCAAATTCATTAGAACAGCGTATCGGTTTAAGTCGCAATTCAAACTATTAATGGATACGCTTTGATATCACGCCAAAATGGATTCGCTAACTGAAATTTGAAGAAGTTAAACCGGTTAACAAATTATGCGACGCTGCTGAAAATCGCTTTGATTATTTCAACTGCACTCTGTAACACGTTCGTCGTCAGGTCTTTGAAGATTTTCCGCTTAAATTCGTAAAGGTTTTAATTTGCTGCAATTTATCAATTTTATCTATCTCTAGACCTAGCGTTTGTTTTATCTATCTCTAGACCTAGCGTTTGTTTTGTTTGTGTCCTAGGTTTTATTCCGGGACAAGATGTTGTATATTTTGGCTAGTGGAAGTGTTTTTTTGCATTTTGCTGTCCACCTACCACCATATTGTAATCGGCCTTCATGACAGCATTGCTTTGTGTTTTGTCAGTTTCATCTATTGTCCTTAACACCATGTAAAATCATAATATTTAAAAGGGCTATTTATAGAGATTAGAATATATAGCAACGAGATAAATTAATATCAATTAGAAATACATAGCAATGCATCATTACGATTTCTTACATTCAATTAAGGTTTTTGTTGTTTCAGGAGAGCATGACGTTTTCAGTGAGATATTTTAAAATAGCAGCGTATCGGATTAGCTCTTGAATTCAACTAGTAAAGAGATAATACTATTTACTATACTTCAGCTGATACATCGCAGACGTTGTCTTGCCAGTGTAAATTTATCTTAACAAATTTTCCATCTGTTTGTTCTTTTAATCTCTGACATGGCTGAACCTAAATTCGGAGTTTTTTATTGTCATACAGCTCTAAATATACTGTATAAAGAAACCCACGTTTTTTTTAAAAAAAAAAAATAATTATTGCAGTAATTAAAGTTAGTAGTAGTGTTGCTAGTAAATTTCGATTCACTTTCACTCAACTAGCAAATGTTAGAATTTTATTTAGCACTGATAATATTAATTTTTTTTTATTGAGCAACAAGACGAGCGGAACATTCACCAGATAGTAAGTAATACGTCCAACCTTAACAACGTGGTGTTAGCATGATAGGTATCAACATGAATATAAAGGTATATAGTTTTTATTTAATAAGAAATCTTGTAGAAATTGAAAATATTTTGTGTTATACTGAGTATCGCAATATTTAAGATAGAGTAATATTGTTTGTATGAAAACAAGCAGACCCTCTTGGGATCGGAATAAGGTAATTCTTATTTTGTTCTTAAACTACGCTCTGTTTATTTATTGAAATTGGATTTCTTTATAGTATTGGATTTAGCATCATGCATCAATAAGTGTTGATTGTATCTCGTTCGAGATGAGATAATTTTAAAACAACTTTTTCATATCCATATAAAAAATTATGTGATTTTTAGATAAAACGTATTTAATAATTTCAATATTTATCTAAAAATAATATTTAGTGAAATTGAAGGATGAGACAAGGACAACAAAAGACAAATAAACACAACTGCGGGTTGGTGTATAACGTTCCCTAAGATGTCGGTGTCCTCACGATGTTTTTGTTATTGTGAAAGTCTCTGTTACCGGATACCGTCTAAGTAGGTACCATCGCAGCTTTTATTGCAGCCGACAAACAGCAGTATGCAAACATAATTGTGTTCCAGTTTGAAGGGCGCTGTAGTTAGAGAAATTATTAAACGAGACTTAACATCTCATGTTTCAAGGCGTCGAGCACAATTCGTGCAGTGTCTTAACTAGCGCCATGTTGTTATGGGCAGGCGTATCACTTACCATCAGGTGAACGTCCCGCTTGTCTCGTCGCATAATTGAATAAAAAAAAGTTTACTTGATGATGAACGGTTAAATAATGAACAACACGCAAATATTTGTAAAGGCACCGGTCCCGTTTAAATGCTCGAGTGATTTATATCGAGCTGAAAATATATTGCTTTCGTAAGATATGGTTTCAGACTAATGGCTGAATTAATGAAGCCCTTGGGAAGTTGAGCGTTATCTAATGAAGCATTAATCATGCACACACTTGAATAAATTTAAACCTTTAAAAAATATAAACATTAACATTTGGTGATGTGGTGCAATGTATATCATCCTAACAAGCGCCTCGTTGTTATGGGTAGGGGTTAATGTCAAACACCATTAGGTGAACATCCCGCTTATCTCTAGAATCCGTAGAATAATTGAAATAAAAGTCATGGCTTTGTACTTGCATAATCTTACAGATGTCTCTGGTATGAAGCCGGCGCCACATGGTATGTAGTTTTGTTGGTTTATGTTTTTCATACTTGTCTCGATAACTACACTCATATTTGTCGCCATAACAGCTCTACGGTCTTCCGGCTGCCAACATATAAGAGTATATTACTACTGAGTGAAATCAAATCCATTGCAAACAAAAAAACTGCTCACTGTTATTGCTTCTATATTGGAAAGAGAAGAATTGAAATACAGAAATCTGTGTCGCCTACTTTTCAGAGTCATATTTCAAATTAAATTTTCATCCGCTTCTATAACAAAGTATAATAAAGAAACATTTCAAATTAAATTTGTTTAGTCACATTTCTAAGCTATAAAAAAACCAAAACCATAGAGAATTTTTCATTTTCATTGTCTCTTTATACTGCGGACTTTAAATGTAAGTCTCTTTTTTTTTTATTTTTGCCCCTGCTTGTGGTGGATCAGGGCCTATTTATACATTTCACTTAACATCATGATTTATCTTATTTCTATATATTTTGTATCCTGCATACTCTTCTTTCGGTAGGTCTCTGTTGCCGGAAACCATCTAGGTAGGTATCACCGCAGCGCCTATTTCCGCCACTAAACAGTAGTGTGTAAACATTACTGTGTTTCGGATTGAAAGGGATTGTAGCTTGTGAAATTACTGAGGTGCAGTGTATAGCATACTAACTAACGCCATGTTGTTATGGACGGGCTTATCACTTACCACCATGTGAACGTCCCGCTCGTCTGGTCGCTTCATTATATAAAAAAATTAAACTGATTAAAAAAAATATTTACAAATTCAGTTTCTCCAGTCAAAACATAGTTTTATTTTTTTAAATATCGGAAAGGTTAATGCTTGATCACGTTTCCACCTAGTGTAAGGGATGATGTAGTTTGCTGTAGTAAAGCTACTATTACTAATTGCGCTCTATATACTGTGCTCTGGTTTGGTATTGTCAATAAATGTTTCAAGGCGTCGAGAACAATGTTGTGTGTGTTCTAAGAACTCTGCAATTTTAACCATGTTTTGCACCATAACAATTATTACATCAGATTTAAGAAGAGAGTTGTGGGGGGGGGGGGTTAACAACGGGAACTAATTCTATATTACGGCTAGCAGAGCGGGCGAGGAACAGCGATACAGGGAGGGAGGGATATTACAGGGAGGACAAGTAATCTTGATTATCCATTTAAGAATGTGTTTACATTTAAAATTATTTATTTATTGTAATGATTTATTTACTTACTGTAACAGAAAGTAGAACGATAATGAAATTAAATTAGAAAAATTAAAACTAAAGTAGTTTCATTGTATATGAACACTTGTCTGTGTTTATGTCTTTAATATATCTAAAACCTAAAAAAAACCTATTTGTTTTCATATATTTTTCACACCGTACGCTGTATAATATATATGTTAATTTTAATCAGTTTTTGTTAAAATCCACGTATTGAGGAAATTACGTTTATTTTGTTCGCCGTGAACGAAATAATGAAGCATGTGTGAGGCATAAATGAATTTAACCCTCTCTTCGTACGTGGTATCCTCTGCGAGGTCCATTAATTTAACCATTAGTCTTAAAGCGTACTTAAGACGACGTATGGCGTATATTACGTTAGTATTAATTAAGACAGAATCCCTAACATTTTCTTTGTAAAACCACCGAAGAAAGATTTCCCTTTTACGTTATAGTAAATGACAAACAAAATTACTATTATTGAAAATTATTATTTCTGTGTACCTTATTACTGTACTCTTCTGCTATAGACTATTGAGGTAGTAGAAACCACAGTTCCAATTTCTATTTACAAACAGTAGTGTTCAAGTTCCGGTTTGAAAGGGCTATATGACTATAGCTAATAAAATTACTAGGTTTATAAAAATTTACGTCTTAAAGCGACAAAGCTGAATATGGTTATCATCCTAACTAGCATCATATTGTTACGGGCAAGCGTATCACTTACCATAAGGTGAACGTCTCACTGGTCTTGTTATTTCGTGTAATTAAGAAATATGTCATAAAAGACTTCTACACTTTCCGTATTATACCATACCAAAGGAAAGTAGAGAGTAACGGATCAATACCGAGAACAGAACATGAAATGGAGGAACATGGATGAAACTGGAGGACTTCTACTAAAATAAGATCCATATCTCACAACTAAAAATCTAAAATAATATTAAAGACCTAAAAATATATATTTTATCTTATAGTATATAAAAAAAAGTATAAATTATTATAATATATAATAAATATAATATATAGAAGAGAGACAACGGTGCTAACATTTTTATTTAAAAATCAATTCTTTAAGTTTTCAGAAAACAAACAAAAGACCGTATTTAATATGTTTTTGTACCTAAGCCATCATTATTAAGGTTATCTATTATAATATAATTGTATTATTACGGAGTAGTGTACTCATGTAAACTGGTATCAGTTTGCCCTCTCCAATCAAATTCTTCATTTACATACATTAATATGCGACTTGCGAACTAACCATCTGTTGGATTTAATTATCTTTATTGCCACTAGTCAAAATAATATTAACTGTATTTATTTTATCGCACTTAGACTTATGGCCTTGTAACACAGTAGTCCCTGGTTCAATTTCGGGAGCACTGGTTGTGGAGTTTGGTTGCTTTTTTTAGAACCCATCTAACTCCTACTATATTGTAAATATGCCGCAGTTAAAGCATTGCTGTGTCTCGGCTGTAAACGTATACGCCAGAGTACTTCTGTACGAGCTGCTTCACCATCTATAGCTTCAATTCCACTTAAAACTAAGTAAAATTGAGGACAAGGGTCAGCTCTTTTTAGATAAAAAAATGCTATTAGAGCAACTCTATTGATGGGAGACTTTAAAGGAAAACTGGTATCTTTTGGGCAAACAGTTTATTTTTGTTTAATGGATGTAACATTAGAGGTAACGAAAGCTGACCCCTCTACCATATGGGACAATATATAAGGGAGAAGGAGGGTGTAAAATTAAGGTTTAACCCTTAGTTTTTAAAATGCCAAAATGTAATATTGCAGTTGCTCTACAAGGTAGCGTTTCCTCATTATCATCAACTGAAACACCTACTGCTGAATGTGTCTTTTCCAAAGATCTCCACGACGATCGATTGTAAGCTGTCTGCATGCAACTGTTTCCCTCGACATTTACCAGACCGAAAGTTCATCTGGTGGAGAGCATAGGCTTTCAGCACTGCACGTGCAGGTACGCAACTGCCACTGAAGAATCTTCCTGTCCCAACCATCACTGCTTCGAGTACGAAAGTTTTTAGTACAATTTTTATTTATTTAATTTATTTACCCTTTATTGTACACCAGTCACAAGATATGGAATACATTATATATATACATAAAAGTACAATGGGTGGTCTTATTGCTCAAAAATGCAATTTCTTCCAGACAACCCAAAGGAAAGGAAGACGTGAACTACAAGCAAAGAAAAGACAGTGGTGCACTAAATAATTAAAAACACTTGATGGAAGATGCAAGCAACAGCACAATTAGACAGAATTTATAATTTAAACTTTATAATAGTAGTTACTTAAGTGTCTTTTGAAAGAAAATAGGGATCTGGCGATACGAATACGGTTCAGTAAAGAGTTCATAAACGAACCGCCGTAACGGAAAAGGAGTTTTGGAAAAATGAAGAGGAATGCACGGGGACGCGAAGGGAAAGGTTTATTGAAGAGTGAAAAGTACGACTGTGGCAATCGGAAATAAATTCGAATTGATTTTTTAGGTAGGAAAGTGTTAGAGGATTGAACAATATCTTGTATAAAATAGAAAGAATGTGAGTATTCCTGCGAAGACGGATTGGTAGCCACTTGAGTTTTTTGCGAATTTCAGAGATGTGATCGTATTTGTGTAACACAAATAAGAATCGTATACATAAATTTTGAATACGCTCATACTTATCAAGCTTCGTTTCGGTTAAGTCAAGATAGCAAACAATGGCATGGTCGAGAATAGGTAGAAGGAGAGAATTAGCAAGCGCAACCTTAGTGGCTGTTGGAAGCAAATTGCTGAGTCTGCGCAAGGTACTTATAGCCCCATACATCTTTCTACTCACCTCGTTAACTTGCGGTGCTCACGATAGACAGGGGTAAATACCTAAATCCTTAACTTTACTATTATAAGAAATTACGTTACCGTTAAGAATAATAGGCGGTACACCCGACCAGTTAATTTTGGAGAGAAGTCTACAGCTTCCAATTATGACTGATTGTGTCTTGTTAGGGTTTACGTTCAGAGCATACAATTTACACCAATCACAAGCAAGATCAGAGTTAATGCTGTGGACGGCCTGACAGAGATCATCAAGAGAAGTTTGAGTGTAAATTTGGAGATCGTTAGCATACACGTGGTAAGAATGAAATAAGTCGTGAATTAATGACAATAGCGAATAGGATTGGAGATAACACGCCGCCTTGAGGCACACCAGCATCGGTGTTTAATTAAGTGGAGAAATTATTCTGCACTTGGACGCGCTGTTGACGGCCAAACAAGTAACTATGAACCCGGTCAATAACAACCGGAGATATGTTAATAGTGCGCAGAATACTTAACATGATATCAAAGTAGACAGTGTTAAAGGTATTACTAAAATCAAGTAATGTAAGTACTGTTAACTTTTGATTTTCCATTCCATGGCGAATGTCGTCGGTGTTTTTCATTAATTACGCCCAGGACGTAAACTGGATTGTAAGGGATTGAAAAGGTTGTTTTTTAAGAGATATGGACGCATTTATATGATAGTAATCTTTTAAGAACCTTGGACAGAAACGGGAGTAAAGAAATAGAGCGATAATCAGACGGGCAAGTAGCGGTTTTCTTTTTCAGGAAAGGGTTTATATTAGCTTTTTCCCAATGGGAAGGAAAGGATGATGTATTAATAGATTTGTTACAGATAGAAGCAATGACGAGACAAATGATATCTATGATGGGAATTTTCGTTTTACGACTAATACAATCATCATTGACGGCGTCCGAGTGGATAGATAAAATTGCTCTCCTAACATCCAATGAATCGGGAGTTGGTTTAGCTGGAAGATTTTTAGCGTTGTTTGCGTAACTTGATCATCAGTGCAAGGAGAAGAAAAGATATGCTGATTTAACAGATTGGAATCGATATTTTATGGTAGATTCGAGTTTAATTTTCCAACTCCCAATAACTTAAGAAATTTCCAAATGCTGTAAGGGTCTGGATCTTGCACGGATTCGTGAATATGGCGTCGTTGTGCGTTTCTATACACATTGTTGCAATGATTCCGTATTAACTTATATTTCTCTTTACTGCCATAATAGGGATCCACTTTGTATTTCGATTGTAAACGATTTTTCTTTATAATATTTTTTTTAATACTATCATCCAGCCAAGGGGAGGGGATATGACGGACACGCACTGGACGAGTAGGAGCATGAAAGTCATATAATCGTATCAGTTTAGAGTTAAATAGAGCTACGTGTTCATCCAGGTAGGTTAGCTCCTCCAAAACATCAGACCAGTCAATTTGTTCTGCATCTTGTAATAGACGTTTAAAATCTAAGTCACTAAAGTCACACAGTACAATTTTATATCTTCCACAACGAGCTAAGAAACCTTACTTTAGAAGTAAGTTAACTTAGCATAAGTAAAATTTAAGTAAATTTTTTTCTTTGAATATTAATATGTAAACATATGTACATATGTTTGATATATATGAAGTTGTTAGTTTACACGTGTATATAATATTAATCCGTCATTGTTTGAATTTGCCCCCTGGAGCCCTGGAGACCGAATAGTAGCTTGCTGTATTATTATGACTTAATTGATGTACACGTTATCGAAGTCTCACAGTGCCCATTTCAATTTGCCCCGTGTTCGATTCTCAATTTACATGCATTACAATGCGAAACGTGAACCCTACCGGCTGGGTAGCATCATCGCGTGTGTTACGACCTGATAAATATTTCATTTGAATTTTTTTTTAAACAACAAAGAGACATACTGTATGTTCGCTTGTAGGCAGATATTTTCATGTATTTTTTTTTATATAGCAAAGCGATGAGACGAACGGGACGTTCACTTTACGGTAAACAACGCGATTACCTATTATTATCGGACCTATTTGTTATCGGGGGCGAAATCTATAATACCTTGCTCTGGAGAAGAAGACAAGGTTATCTGGGATATGTACCCACTAAAACTTCATCGGCGTCATTCCCCAGCAAGGGTGCTTTCCTACACTACGCCTATGCGCGCTCTAGGGAAGGCCGTATACTTCCTCGGCACTCTAGCTTCGTTACATGGACGAGATCACCTCGTATTTATCGTCTATTCTGGGCTCGCTTAGTGAGCAACGAAGCTCCTTACTTTCAAAGCCCTAGAAATCCGAAACCTTTTTAGTTTTACCTTACAAGGCTTACTTTCTCTTCGTCTTATTGTTAATAGCCTGAGACTACAGGGTAAATCTAGGCAACGGAAACCTACCATTGATGAGGCGATAGTCAAAATGTTTACTCTGCACCGTGTTGCGATAATATAGTATCTTGATACTAGTAACTGAAAACCGCAATAAGGTTCGAACATAACTAAACGATCTCTCGCTGAACAATAATCTGTCTGATTTTTTTTTTCTGTTACAAATAAAAGATCGTATCGAGTTAACCTACCCTAACCTCCCATTCTTAGAGTAGATTTTTAGAAAAGATTAGTTTTGCTAATTGTTCATAATTCCTGTTTTAACTTTGCTTTAAACAAACTATAGTCGATTTCTAAGATCTCATTTACTTTCACAGGTACCATAAACAAATACGCATTCTCATTATTTTTCCTTCTTTTTTAGGGGGTTTTTACCCCTTAGTAATATGTCAGCTAATTCTCATTTTTTGATATGTTGAATATAATTGTCGTGTATTTATGAAGATAATTATATATTTTTTTTATTAACACGCGATTTCCACTGATACAGAGTAAGAGATTATATCTACACAATTAATTATAAGACTTGTATACAATTTCTTATATTTACATTATATGAAATTATATATTTAATACGAGTTCATTGAGAGAAAATTGTGTGCGATATGGAGATCTTTGGGCGAGGCTTATATCCAACCGTAGACGTCTGTCAGCTGATGATGATGATGATAGTTAATACTTTTATAAATATGAAGATATATATGTTTTAGTCTGTTTATAGTGGAAGGAAGTATGTAATAAAAATAAAACACTATTATACATATGATTGTTCGTTATAGCTATATTAATCTACATAAAATAATATGCATTGGGGGTAACAATTTGTGCACATCATCATTTGAGGTGAAGATGCATTTAAACTTAATTGAAATTCAGACTGAGCAACTACTTCGCCGTTGGCTCGAGACGAAGTGGCCAATAAATTGTAGATTAAATTTTCATCAAGTAATCACACTAAATGATCGGGGAGACGAAGAATTTAAGAATATCACACAATCTCCTCTAAAGCCTGACTCTTTCATAATGTTATATTAACATACATTTTTAAAAACCATAGTAAAAAGGAGGTTCATGTGGTGGTAGGTCTATGTTGCCGGAGATAATGGCCTAGATAGATCCGTTGTCAAATAGTGAGCAAACCTGTACCGGTTTGAAACGCGCCGTAGCTAATGAAATTACTGCGGTAATGAGACTTCACATTTTATGTATCAGGCGAGGAGCGCAGTATGGTGCAATGTATATCATCCGAACTATCTCCACGTTGCTATGAGCACGCGTATCATTCACCGTCAGGTGAACGCCCCGCTCGTCTCGACGGTTCGTTAAATAAAAAAAGTTTGTAAAAAATTGTAAAACGCTATTTTTTTTAAAAAAATTTACTATATATAATATATCAATCGATAGAGCTCGAAAAACTGAGTAAGACTGCATTTAATAAAATTTTCGCTATAATGGCGCTTACGACCTTTAAGCTCAGAGGTATTATTAAAGGTAATATGTACTTCGTCTTAGTAACACACGAGTCACTGTAAATAACACATTTTTTTTTAATTAATTACAAAATAAAGTTTCGAAACAAAATCTTTCTGTAATTCAATATTTATTTCATTTTACAACAACTGAAGTTACAGCAGGCGTCCATTAAAATTTGGATGGAAATTCAATTTCGCTCAAGTGCCCGCGTGCATCGCATCGAAAATTAAAAACCTGCCCGGAAGATTAATTAAAAATTTCCACTAAAGGTCACAAGGATATGATGTTCACGTCATAAATTAATTTCAAGTTGAAGCTGTAAGTATATATAGTTATCTTGTTTATTTCCCCTAATTGATTTCAGTATTGTCGTGGCGGTGCAGCTCAATAGCCGTGGCTTGGTAACCTGGGGTGAAGCTAAGACGAACCTATCCGGCCGGAGGCTGTCTCATGGAGCTCACCTCGGATGTGTGCTGATAGGACAATTTGTGCGCATCATCATTTAAGGCGAAGTTGCATTTAAACTTAATTGAAATTCAGACTGAGCAACTACTTCGCCGTTGGCTTAAGAGGAAGTGGCCAATAAATGTAGATTAAATTTTCATCAAGTATTCACACTGAATGAATGTGGTGATGAAGAATTTTAGAAAATCAAACAACCTCGTCTAAAGCCTGACTTCTTGTTTTATTATAATTTTTTTTATTAAAAACAAAGTTAAAAGGAGGTTTCAGTGGTGGTAGGTTCTGTTGCCGGAGATCGCCTAGATACCCGTAATAGATATAGATATATACACCCGTAATTACTATTTCTGCCGTCAAACATTACTGTCCAATTCTATGTATCGGTTTGAAAATAGCTTGGAGAATCACTGGCTTAACAAGTCACGTTGTTATGGGCAGGAGTATCGTTTACCATCATGTGACATCTTGCTTGTTTCTTCACATCAAGGAATAAAAATATCATGACTTTTTTCAATAATTCCTTGTCTAAATTATAAAGAAGTACACGAGAACTCAAACTTAATTATATCCATAATGTGCAAGATCATGGAACGTATATTGAATTGGCAACTCAAAGCATCCCTAGAGCAACATGATCTTCTCGACGACAGACAATAAGGGTTTCGCCGAAATCGGTCAAGGCTCTTGAGAAAAACGGCGGAAGCGATTGTTGTTTCCTTGGATATTTCTAAGGCCTTTGACAGGATCTGGTACGACAGCCTTATAAACAACCTTTTTGCATGCATTAAGGATTTCTTGAGTGACCGACTTCTCCTCGTTGTTGCGACGGCTGTTCATCTTAATCTACGCCAATTAATCTGTTCACTTCGACTCCTACTTTTCGAGGTATTTCCTTGAAATTAATCTAGGCCTTTAGTTGTTAGGGGTTGAAGTTACAACAAATCTCAAGTATGGTTAGTTATTCGAGTTCAAAACTAAGATAGCTGCAAGGACTCTTGGAGTTGCTGGGAATTTTGCGACAATATTTTTCACCGGGACAGCTTTTGACTTAATATAAAGCGCAGGTCCGATCATGTATGGAGTACTTTTGCCATATCGGGGCAGGAGGGCAAGACGCATTTGAAGCAGCATTAGACTCGAGGAAGAGTCGTGCTAGGAGGCTCTTTGGTGATGAAGAACTTGCCTTAACTACGGTTGACAGTTTTTATCAAAGGTGCTGTGTGGCCAGTCTCGCCGTGTTCTGTAGGATACATTTTGGAGAATGTGCGATAGAATCACACGACATAATTCCTCCATCTACTTTTCACTAACAGATGACCAGACGCATGGCTAGCCACCATCCTTATGTTGTGGACGTACCCAGTTTGCGGAGGTTCAGCTCCTCGTTCTTTATAAAAACAGCAAAGGAGTGGAACAAGTGTAGTATTAAAATTGTATTTATATATAACTTATTTGTTATTATCCAGTGTAATTTAAATTTTGTGAGACAAAGTGCCGAGATACCAAGACGTTAATAGGCCTAGTTGAAAAAAATATTAATATAAAATTAATAAAAAATACTCGATAACATTTATATGTTTTCGTATATTTAAATGACTACTGATTAATAAAAAGACTACAGATTACGCTATGCTTATTCAGTTTATATCAATAATTAAAAATACAAAAGCCATTACATTACATTAACTTCAGTTTAGCAAACATCTGTACTGAAGTTAATGTAATTACAGTAAAATAATAAATATTGTCAAAAGTCTTTATTCCTACTGACAACATTTTCAGAAATAGAATTTGCGTGTACATCCCTTTGCTTTTTTTTCGCTTATAAGTTAATTAATCCCTTTACTGTTTAGCAGTGACCCAGGCGGATGCTATTCTTTATTTATTGCATTTCCCAAAATAAACATCTATTTTGTACTGACCAGTTTAAATGAACGCACCCGTTTCGAACATTTTTCCATCAATAATTATTTTGCTTTATTGACCATTCATTCATATTATTTTATTTTATTCGCGCGAATAAATTTTAATAATTTTCTCTTTTCACCTTCTTCGACCGAGAGAAACAAACGATTGGTCCGCATGGCCAAGTTGCAAAATAAAAACATGATATCAAAACTTTTTATTGAGTTAATTATTCACGAGCAATGAACTGGCCATTTTCTTAACAGAATTAAAAAAAAAATCGATCGCTGACGTACGGCGGTCACGATCAATGATTTCAATGACAACAAAATGTAGAAAGAAAATTTATTGGCAAGATGTAAATATATTACAAAAAAAGGATAAACAAACAAAATTTAAAAAATACTGTAAACATGAGCGAAGTGTGGCGTATACGTAGTTCGAAGAAGAATGTTGCCAATACAGATGCAGGTTGCGTGAACGTAAATCAGCTGTTAATGGTACTTGGCACAATAGTGATCCTACTGGTGCTATGGTATTTCGTGAATCAAGTAATCGAAGAGAGATGTTAAATTATCTACACGACACATTTCTGATCATTCTGTCTAGTTGAAGAAGAAATTATATATTAGAATCGTGTGAGACAAGGAACCTGAAGAGGAAAAATTATTAAAAAATTTGATTATGTTATTATCAAGTAACAGACGCACTGTCCTATATATTTGCAACACTAATAAAATGTCGTCAACGATCTTATACTTTTTTTTGTTGTTTTCAATAGAACTAATCTGCATATCTATTGATGTCAATTACTTGGATAAAAATATAAAAATTTTGTTTTAACATTTGCTTTTAATAAAGAAATACAAATTCTTGATTAGTAGTCAACTGACAATGCTAATTGATAATTCCGAATTTGCATGCTAAACATTCACCTGATAATTAATGAAGCTTTCGATGAATAAATATTAACTTTTTTAAGAGTATCATACTCTATTTTAATTTTTGGTACGCGGGCTTCTAACTTTAAAGGATAACATGACAAGTATCAGCAGCTTTGAACGTAAAATAACTACAGGGCCTTACAAACTAAAACCCAATTATAATAATAAATAATTTAATTTAGCAAGATTATATAAGCTACCAGCAACCATTACAACAATATACATAGAAAGCGCTATAGCGATAATGACAAACTGATAAGGATAATACTGTGTAAACATCCTAACCAGCGCGTTATTCCATTCCTACAATGTAAGTAGGTACTGCGGTACCTTATCACGGTATTTTTGCTGCTTATGCATATGATTGCAAATATATGGTAATAAAAAAAAAATCGCTAACTGGAATAAAGTTAAAATATTACTGTATTTCTGCTGGTGAACACCACCGCTTTGTAGAGCGCTGTAGTGAGTTTATTTGATTTAGAAGATTTATCGCGATAACTACTCTGCGATGCAAGGTGACGAATTATCGCCTCATTATTTTAGACGTATCAATGTTACCCAAACGTTCACTTCGTCTAGGAACTTAGTTGAAAAAATATAAAAAAAAATCTAATAAAATCTTTAAAGTCTATTTTATCAAATTTATGCGTCTCTCTCATTTTTGTTAAAAACATTAAAAGAAAAATCATTAAACAAACAACAAAAGCTGCGGAGGACAACTGCTGATTAATATTAAAACCGCTTGTCCCCCGGTACGCTTTTACGTCTGAAGTTAAATCAAGTTAACCGAATTCAGTTCGGATTCAACGACTACCATGAAACCGGAATAGATCTCCGACTTGTAAAGCAGCTGTTTGATGTTCTCGTTAAATTCACGTCCACTTTGTACCAACATGTAAATTGTATAATGTATTACTTTCAACAAACTCAACATTTTTGTTACGCAACACCTATATCTCTTTATTCTCTACATAATACATTAAGTTAAGGACGACGAACTTAATGTCATAGAGGCATTTTCCGCTGAAAAATACGTCTAGACGTAAATGTGTTGCATCTAGGTGTTCGAAAAGTGAATTAAAGATAAGTTATGAATATATGCATGTAAAACATACCACAAATAATAACTAAGGTAAAAAACAAACACTAGAATAAAATATATATATGTACTAGGAACTACTATATATGTACTAGGAATAATAGAAAAGCCGTAGGTAATCCCCGTCCGGCAGAGTGCCGAGCAGCTAATGACATTGCTACGTTGGATGGCGAGACTTATTCTTTGTGCCATGTAGTTGCCGGCTCTGGTGTCTTGAGTGGCTTCTGTTAGTTTTTTTGATAAATATCTAAAAACTTTAAACGCACCGGGTCCCTAAGACCCTATCGTTTCCACCCCTAACGGTTCAAGTATAAACTCCCCACTAATATATACCTCATATGCACATACTGGTGCTTTCTCTTTGTTGCCGGAGACAGGCTAGCTTGGTACCACCGCAGCTGCTATTTCTGCTGCCAAACAGTAGTGTGAAAACAATATCGTGTTCTGGTTTGAAGGCCGCTGTAGTCTAATTAGTGGGGTAAAGAGATTCAACATTTTGTCTCAGGCGACGAGCGCAATGTGGTTCAATACATATCCTAACTAGGACCGCGTTGTTATGGGCAAACGTATCACTTACCATCAGATGAACGTCTTGCTTTTCCAGTCGTTTAATTGAATAAAAAAAAATTCATACATATAAAAATGTTTTGTTTATATTTATTTGTAAGGATAAGGGTAGCTCGCTGACCTAATGGTTAGAGCGTGCGGCCTTCATTCCGAAGGCCGCGGGTTCGAATCTCGGCATGTGCCGATGACTTTAATATTTAAGTTATGTACATTTATTAACTTTAGTAACAACAGTGAAATACAAACGGTGAAGGAAAAACATCGCGAGGAAACCTGCACATGAATTAGAATTTATTTTAAGGTGTATGTGAAGTCACCAATCCGTATTGGGCCCGCGTGGTGATTATGTCCCCATTGCCCTCATTTTGAGGGTAGTTCTGCGCCCCAGCGGTGAAGACGTAAATTGGCTGTTATTAAAGAATAATAATATAATAAATTTATCCTGGTCGACTCTTTTAAAAGTATGCATGTTTGGTTCTCTCTTGATATTAATCTTCCTAATAAAAATAAGAACAAACATCTTGAACTGTAACTTATGGTAAACGATATTTTGTTCAATATTTTACCACTAATTAAGATTTTTACACGACGGATTTGTTCTCATTGGAAATAAAGTGACAAATTTCAACAGCCTCTTGATTACAGCAATAACAGCGAATTTCGGATCGTAACAATACACTCTTTTTCCTACACGTACCTGTTTAACGAAAAAAAAAAGTACAACACTGAAGTAATGAACTTAGTTTCCTTCTTTTCCTAATTGAAAGTCAATGCATTAGTCTCCAATAATCTGTCAGTGGTGGAAGAATTTTGTTGTCGGAGACTGTCTAGTCATATAGTATAACAGCTCTTTCTAAACGGAAGTGTGCAAACATTACTTTGTTCCGGTTTGAAGAGGGTAGTAGCTAGTGAAATTGATAAGTAATTGAAGGTAACGAGACTTAACGTCTTATGTCTCTCTCTCTAGTACAATATGGTTCAACTTAACTAGCGCCGTGTTATGGTGCGGCGTATTACTTATAATCAAGTGAATTGTGTCTATCATCATCTTATAAACTTAAGAAGACTTTAGGTGTACTAAAAATCTTAATTTTCGTTATATTTGCAAGCAAGTAAAAAACTAATAAATTCACTAACTTCAGGGCTCTTTAAAGCGATGGTGTTCAGCAGTAGAAATACCGTAATAAAGTTCCGCAGTATCTAGATTATAGGAATAACACGAGCTGAATGTTCACAAGTAATGTAATAAAAGCCCATAAGAATGACGCGGTGGTTAGGATGTATACACAGTATTACCCTACCCTTATCACTTTGTCATTATCATCATAGCGCTTTCTAAGTGATGGAAGCGACGTTTGTTATTTTACAGCATCACCAGTGTTTTAACGGATGATGGTAGCTTATATAATCCTGCTAAATAAAATTATCATTTATTATAATTGGGTTTTAGTTTGTAAGGCCCTGTAGTTATTTTACGTTCACAGCTGCTGATACTTGTCATGTTATCCTTTAAAGGTAGAAGCCCACGTACCAAAAATTAAAATAGAGTGTGAAATCTTTAAAAAGTAAATATTTATCGAAAGCTTTAGTCATTATCGGTTGTACTTTCAGCGTACAAAATCAGAATTATTAAACACTGGGGGTTGTGTCTGTTGACTACTTTAAAGTAATTGACATCAAAAAGTATGCAGACTAGATCTATTAAAATAAAAAAAATAATAGATCATTGTCGACATTTTATTAGCATTGCAAACATATAGACAGTGCTTCTATTACTTGATAATCACAATCACATTTAAGTCACCTTTCCTCTTTGTGTTGCTTCTCTCACATGATTTCAATGTCCAATTCATTATTTCGTTCGTCACTAGACAGAGTGATCGGAAATGTGTCGTGTAGTCATCGTGTGCTCATGTATCGTGTGTCAAGTGGTCGAAAGGTGTTAATTTAAATAAATTAACACCTTTCGACTACTTCACTCACGACACACGACTACATGATGACTACACGACACATTTCGGATCACTCTGCCTAGTGACAAATGATGTTATGAATGCTGATTTATCTAATTCAACATCTCCCTTCGACCACTTGACACACGAGATACCATAACACCAGTAGGATCACTATTGTGCCAAGTACCATTAACAGCTGATTTACGTTCACGCAACCTGCGTCTGCATTGGCAACACTCTTCTTCGAACTACGTATACGCCACACTTCGCTCATGTTTACAGTATTTTTTTAATTTTATTTGTTTATCCCTTTTTTTATAATATATTTACATCTTGCTAATAATTTTTCTTTCTACATATTGTTGTCATTGAAATCATTGATCGTGACCGCCGTACGTCAACCATCGATTTTTTTTTTAATTCTGTTAAGAAAATGGCCGGATTATAAGCTTGAGCATAATTAATTAACTCAATAAAAAGTTTTGATATCATGTTTTTATTTTGCAACTTGGCCATGCGGACCAATCGTTTGTTTCTCTCGGTCGAAGAAGATAAATAGAGAAAATCATTAAAATTTATTCGCGCGAATAAAATAATATGAACGAATGGTTAATAACACAAAATAATTATTGACGGAAAAATGTTCGAAACGGGTGCGTTCATTTAAACTGGTCAGTACAAAATAGATGTTTATTTTGGGAAATGCAATAAATAAAGAATAGCATCCGCCTGGGTCACTGCTAAACAGTAAAGGGATTAATTAACTTATAAACGAAAAAAAAGCAAAGGGATGTACACGCAAATTCTGTTTCTGAAAATGTTGTGTGTAGGAATAAAGACTTTTGACAATATTTATTATTATATTTATAATTATCTTACTGTAATTACATTAACTCCAGTAAAGATTTTTGCTATCCTGAGATTAACAGCTTTCGTAGTTTTAATGATTGATATAAGCTGAATAAACAGCGTGATCTATAGTCTTTTTATTAATCAGTAGTCATTTGAATATACGAAAACAAACTATTATAATCGAGTATATTTTATATTTATATTTCTTCAACTAGACCTATTAAGTTTCTCAACTTACTATCTTGGCGTTTTGGCTCACGAAATTAAAATGACACTTGCGAGTTCTTCAAACGGCAACACAGCAACCCCTCTGTAATTTAGTGAAAAAATACACAAAATAATATAGTTACTGCCGACTTAATACACAATAAGACACTCGTAGGGATTTATTTACTAATTTGTAGTAGTAAATTCAATATTATATTACATGTAAAATTTTATGAAGTCCTATTTAAAGCAGACGAATTACGCTTATTGATGTATTGTTAAAAATGAAACGTTTAATGTCAAAACAGTTAATTTTTGAGTGCTAGTTTACTTGTTAATAATTAAGATATGGAATTATTGAAAAGGATAGATTTGATTAAATGAAAATAAATAACTATTGATATTTATAATTTTAAATCCCTGAGTTTTGAGTGATGTTTATTACTGATATAAATACTGTTTAACGTTGCTTGTTGTTTGACCGACTTTACAGCTCATCGGTTATTGGGTCTGCGGCTTAAAATAAATAAAAGATGTGAGTAAATTTCTAGAAAAAAATTATTTACTATTCAAATATTATTGTACTGTATGTTTATAAGGAAGTAGACTCACTCATTACCGTTGTTCCGGATTGCAGGGAGTTGTAGCTAGTGAAATTACTAGGGTAATGGGACCTAACATCCTGTCTCAAGGCGTGCGTGCAATGAGGCGTGCGTCGTTTTTATGGGCTGGTATCAATTACCATCAGGTGAACGTCCCACTCGCCTCGTCGCTTCGTTGAATTAAAAAAAAAAAGAAAATTAATTTCTTGAGAAGTAAATTTGTTTTTTTCTTTTTTGTGTATGATCACGCCATAGCTTGTTACTGTGTGATACAATTATGTATATTTATCGCATATTGTCAAGCGTGGTCAATAATGATGTTTTGCTAGCTACCCCATATTAAATCTGCTGTCAACAGGGTTGCTGTAAACCAGCTGTCAACATATGAAAGACAAAGTATCATTGTCTAAGCCCCAATGTCACTTTACATAAACAATATTCATGAAAAATTACCTCGAACATGATGATAAAAATACAAAAAAAAAAAATTCTTTTAAATATATCGAGTTGTTTTTGTAGCAATATCTAAGTTTTTCTTGATTTTTCAGTAAAATTTTTTGTGAATATATATTATTAACTTCATAGTGTGTGAAACATTTTAATAATGATTATATTATAGCGTTATTCTTCATAACAATACAAAATAACAAAACGTATTTTTTTTTTTTTTATTTAATTTTTTATTAATTAAATAACACCAGGAAATAATATGTATGCAGTGAGATAAGAAGAAGTATAGAATAATAAGTTAACATTTAACATTGTTTAGATTTTGCTTAAAATAATTAACGTTTATTTAAATAAGTCCTAAGGAAGTGGTGTTGGAATACGTAATTTGATACTTAATAAAGTAAATGAAAAAATTACTAATTCATTACAGCCTATTGATCTCCAGCTCTGGTACCAGTCGTTTTAGGAGTATTAGTCGTACTCACAATGCTCGGCGGACGAGTAGGCGAGTTGGTGAAGGTCACAGAAAAAAGTGGAGGGGTTGGTAATTGTTATCTTTTAGTTTCTTTTTACGAAATTCCAAACGTAACTAAAAAACTGTTTATGTCATTTAAATGTAACGCATCAGAGCAATGAAATACTTCAGGCTTCCATTCTGCCTTTCCTGCAAAAAACGTTTTTATTAAGTGTGTTTACTTCAATGTTAAATAATTTTAAATAAAAAAAAATATTTGCTTTAATATCTTTTTGCAATTATAATTGTTTATTATGAGTAAACCATCACCATATATTGTAGTTCTTTTGTTTGCAATAGGACTACGAGTCTCACAAGAAGAGGATTGACTCCCACCACGCCAATCAAGATCATATCAAATGAATTAGAAAATAATAACTTTATCTAATAAGTTATAAGGTAACACACAACTAAAAGCTGTATTAATTTGTATTACTGCATATAAAAAGAGAAACAAAGTTTCAACATATCGTCATCACTTGTCACCACTTTGCAGAAGATATGCATCTCCCGAAAAACACAACTTCAATGATCTTTTGGTGTAATTATTAAATTTTTGGCATTATATTTACACAATATATTACATGATATAGATAAAATGTGATAGAAGATTAAATTATAACTTACACTTTAGTCTGTAGGGGGCAGCGGAACAAAGTTGTAATTTAGCGAAGAATCGAAAACCACCACTGATTAATAGCACTTACGTGAAAGGGAAGCCGTATAATATATTTACAATTATCTGAATACAGCTTTTATACATTATATACATAATCATTGTGAGAGGCTGGTTAGGAAATTGCAATTTTTATTTCTATAATACTTGTTGTTAATTACTTTTTACATGGTAGAAAAACTATGACGTGTTTACATGATTCAATTTCAAGTATTACGCCTTCGCTATTGTAAGTAGTAGTAAAATAAATATCCACTAAAACGTTAGTGTACAATATACTCAATTAATTATTATACTTATGCCTCATACGTATCTTCAAAAGACATTTTAGTGCATTGGCTGTTCGATTTCACAAACTTGAAGATCTTGTGGAGCCTTTAAATATTTTTTAAACAGAGTTAAATATTTATACGGAAAGAGAATATGTATTGTTAGGAACATATCTTTATTTTTGCCTCTGGAATATGTTACATGGAGGAAACAAATATTTTGTAGATTGAAAATTAATAAAAAAAATAATAACAAAAAAACAGGTTAAGGTTATATTTTGATAAGATTTTATATCTCATTGAATTTGTTAAATGTAATGATTTTTTTATTCGTATAATGCATGAAATCTATGTGAAGTATTCAATACATGTATTAGATTAAATTAAACTATTATTGGATTTCTCTAAAGCGTTTTATTATTCCATACGTCTTATTCTAATACATTTCCCACGTAACTATATTACCTAATGTCGCTACAAAAGGATACGACTTTAAATGGCAGTCACCTAAAGGCATTGAAATTTAAGCGTAATGCATACGAATATAAAACGCATAATTTAAATAATGAATATTGCGCGAGTACATTAAACCTCGAAAATTACATAAAGTCATTACCAAGTTACCATCGTTACAGCTAAGTGACTGTCGTTATGGCTAAGTTATTTAATTTTATCCCTGAACACATCCATAGGCACTGCCGCATCAAGAATAGTTTATTACTCAACAAACAAGATTTAGCCTAATAAATTTTAACGATCATTTATCAACTACCTTTAGATCCTGTTACTGATGGTTGAAATGCACTCTTTCCATATCGACGACCGAATTTCGATATTATACACAAGCTATCAATCACATCGAGAGATAAGGATCGTTTTATCAATAACACAGCATGCATTTTGGTAATATTTACAAGTTACATAAAATTATACTGAAAATAGAATAGTTACAAATTCAGTTAAATCTTTGGTTTTCCATAGTGTCATGCGATAGAGAAGGTCGTAAAAGCTTGTGGAAAATATACATCACCATGAGGAAGAGCTGCTAAAAGTATTTATAGCACGCGATTTGAATCCTTTAAAACAACATTTTACTCCGCTTTAGTATTTTGAATTTACAAAGATACTTATTTTCTAGTATGTTATTAACTATCATAAATTGGCAAAAACGTGATAGTGACAAGTTGGGGGGAAAAAAAAGTATAATGGGTGTGTAATACATAAAAGCGATGATGCAGAAGGAAAACGTGAAGCAGTATTCGATAAATGCCATTTAAAGGATTCAAATACGCACGACCGGAATTATTATGCGATAACTATAGTTGACGCATTAAAACAATGACAATGAAAGCTAAAAAAAAATTAATATTTCAATGAACTAAAAGGTCAAAAAGAGGAAATGCAAAATAGTTCCGGTTTTTTTGTTTTTATATGTTGTTAACGAATTATTGTTGTTTATACTTCTTCAACGCCTTTCTTCGGCTGTTCTCCATCGAGCGTGTAACAAGCCACACCCCGAAACTTCCACTCAAAGCGTAAATTCCGTTTATCGTATTCACGAATAAAGCGTGTGGCATGTATCCAGTCGTCTTCGACGTCGTCCCCACCAGGCTGATGGCGGATTTGACAAAAACTTTAGCGGTCGGCGCGATGAATGTGCTGCGTCGGATGCCCGACATATTAGAGCAGACGAAACCGGGCAGAACGCATTGTACAATGATCCCCCTTTTGCTGTACTCCATTTGGAGACCTTCGGAGAACTTATCAATGTAAGCCTGTAAATAATAAAACTTTACTCATGCCCCATTTTTGTTAATTAACTTTGACAGGTAACATTCAGGCCCTTCGCATACTGTAAGGGCTTTAAAGACACCATTCAACTATATAGGACGACACTCAAGAGGAAGGAATCGCATGCCGTAAAGTTTGAGAAGGATCCCTATGTCTTACCTCCTTTGCACTTGGTCATCGACATTGCAGTCATGAAATCAAATAACATATACGTAATATTATAGTACTAAAAACTATAATAGTATCTTTATTAATCATAACATCTGCCTCCTGAATATTGGTTATCGGGTTCGATCTCTATCCAAGCTAAAAAACTTACACGACTATATAATATATATTAATATTTCTTAAGATTTTTGAATGGAAAGGAATCAACAAAATCGAAATATAGGATTCTTTTAGATCCTTCTAAATAACCAACACAATAACATAATGTGAATATTTGTGGGATTATATACAAAAGCGCCATTTATATGTATATGTATATATACACAATATCATATCTAAATATCATTTGCTGACGATCCGATACACAGCAGTGTTGTTAAACAACATATTTACTGTATGAAAGTGACAGATAGCCAATCAGGTTCCAAAGACCCTCACACCGTTCAAACTCAACTGTTCCATGCACCCGGAATCGAACCAGGTAATTCCGTTAATAGTTAACAATGATTGAGATAGAAAATCTATTTATAACAGAAATCAAGTATATGTTTATATCTTTATTATATTTAACATATAAACATTACTTGTTCAGAGTAAATAATTTTTTTATTATACAATTAAGCGAAGAGACGATCGGTATTTCAGCTGATGGTAAGTAATACGGCCGCCCATAACAACCTGGCGATAGTTAAAATGTTATACACTACACCACATTGCGCTCGTCGCCTGAGAAATAAGATGCAGTGTCTCATTACTCCAGTAAATTCACTACCTGCAGCACCCTTCAAACCGGAACATAGCAATGTTTGCACACTACTGTTTTGCGGCAAAAATAGGCGCTGCGGTGGTACATACTAAGACAGTCTCCGGCAACAGAGACCTACCATACCATAACAGCCAATTTACGTCTCCACTGTTGGGGCAAAGGCCTACGTCGTTTCGTCATTTTGTCGAATAAAATGTGAAGGTCTGATGAAATGCTACTATACCTTAGAGGCGGCGTAAGCGGTGAGCATTGGACTAGGTATCACTGAAGAAGCGGAACCGATGTTTATGATAACACCAGCGCTCCGCTTGAGCATACCGGGCAACACCAGCCCGGTCATACGAGTCGCAGACACGCAGTTGGTCTTCATCAAGTTATCCATAGTTTGCTCCCTGATGATATCACAATTTATTAATCTTAGATAACTTTACAATTAATGATTTATATTGTTCTGGTATAATTAGACATCTAATTTTTTTTTATTTAAAGTACAGAAGTGGTATATAGATATATCCAATTTATTGCAAGTCCATCCCACAACATTGATCTCGCTTGTTCTCGTCCTCTTGAGTCATAGGGTTCAGATGCCTCTTAAGTTCAGATCGTAAGATAAAATTTACTTTAGTAAATGTTTCAATGAATCTTTTTTTTTATTCGTTCGATTTAAAGCACAAGACTACGGTGCAACACTACCATCTTTGTAAAACCGTAAATGCACTAATTTTTTTTTTTAATTTTTATTATTGGACCGTTGGCTAAGATGAATTTGTTCGAGATATTTCAACTGCAAAATCTACTACTACAAACTTTGATATATATATTATGATGTATATATATATATACGTGTATTTTGTATGGAAAGTTTTTACCCAAGTGTTTTAGTTGTAACTTGTTTACAAGATGTAGAAAGATGTAGGGATGTAGTGTATCGACTTCTATATAGTTTAATCGATTTCCAATAGATCTATTTACTGTACATATGTAAAGATAAAATGAGATATACATGGCATATTACTAGTGGTAGGTTTCTCTTAACGGCGATAGTGAAGGTGTTCTGATTTAAGTTCCGAAGAGTTTAAAGTGGTGCAGTGCATGTCATACTAACTATCAGTTTCCCGCTTGTTTTGTGACGTCCAAGACATTTTTGATAAACTTAATAAGGTGACGTTCATGAAGTTACCTTAACATGTAATATAATTATAATTAAGCAGCGCAACAGAGGTATGAATGACTTAGATAGTAACAAAGTGTTATTATCCTTTGGAATGTTGTGGTCGTTCGAACAAACTTTACTGCCCTTAAGTACATTGTTCAAGTAGTAAGGCCGGTAAGTAAATAAGCTCTATCTTAATCAGTGCCCATTCGTCTCCCAGGAGTGGCGTAATGCTTTGATGATACGCCCTTTAATTAATATAATCACCATACCTTACATTCGCAATGTAACCCATGTAATGAACCCGTCCGATTGTGGAGCTCGCTTTTACTATTATTACTTTGCAGAAAGATCACTGATAGAGCTACATTGTTATTGCTCGGTCTAGGCATTTAGCAGAAATGTAGATTTACAGGAGATATCCTGGAGAGAAAATTAATAATTGTAACCAATTTAAAACGCGTGAAGAAAAAGTCTGAAGTGCTGTATACAATAAAGAAAAGAAACTTATAGTTTTTGGACCACATAATGATCAATTTTTAGTATGAAGCGCTGCAGCTCATCGTACACAGCAGCATTCAAGGAAAGTTATTCCGAAGCAGAATATATTGGCTAAAGAACGTACGCCGAAGGTTTGGGAAGAGCATCCGTTCGCTTTTCAGAGTCACGGTATCGAAAGTCCACATTGCTTTAAGGGTCGTCGAACTTTGAAAGAAGATAGCATCTTAAAAAGAAGGTATTTAGTACATAGGCATCTCAACTTATACTACAGTGATATGTTTTATAGATATTGAGATTTTATAATTACTACAGTTTAACAAATTTGGATAATCTAGTTTTATCTTCGACAGCAATGGACTAAAACTAGACATAAATTTCAGACGATTCTAAGTGATAGAGAATCCGTGCAAAGTAAAGCGCTCTCCCAGAATACTCCGACTCTAATATGATAACACTAACCATCTATTTCCATACATATCACAGTTAACTAATAAACTATTAATTATTAGTTAACTGTGAGTTTTGAGTGATTAAGTGAATTTTACATAAAAATAATTATCCATTCTATCATTGAATCTAGTTTTCTAAACTATAAACCTGCTTCATATTCTGCGCGCTATATATTACTTACTGTGTGGGTTAACGCGTTGTAATATAGAAAGGGAAGCGAGCACCAGAAAATACCGCCAGCTCGATAAGGAGACGATAGCGAGAATAATATATCAATTCACCGACACTTATAAGGTGGAAATACTCCACCCGCTGAAGCACCTGCTCTAAAATATTTCTCGAAAAATCCGACGTCGGTGTAGCTTTCAGCTGCAAGAGATTCTCGTGTCGAGTATTAACCGAGCGGTTTCAACGCCATCGAAGGTTTATCTCCCAGTTGCTTATCGCTTCCGGTTACACGGCGAACGATTGAAAACTTTTAAATCAACCGTAAACATATAAATCTTTTATTTTTTAAAAAAAAAAATATTCTTATTATACCATTCAAGTGGCAAAGAGACCTATGTCCAGAAGTGGACGTCTATCGGTTGAAATGATGATGACGACGAAGTGCCAAAGAGGTATACTGTCCCTCTGATTGTTGGAAGTTGAAGGTTGAAGCCTATGAGCATTATGAACGCCATTCCCACCCAACATAGTTATAATAACTCGTCTCATTCTTAACTTCATGGCGTTAGTTAATTTTTTTATTTCTATACCACCACTTTACTTAAGAAGTTAAACACTTGTAAAAATTTATAACGGGAAAGACACCGAGTGACTAATGAGAGAACATTAATAATATTCTCCATAAAAAAAATATTTTAATAATTTTTTTTTTAAAAGTAACATACACTATAATACTTCATTTTCAGCAAGGTATTTACAGCAATAACCCTTACCATAATGACGTACATATAACATTTTTTTTTACAATTAAGTGACGAGACGAGCGGGTCGTTCACCTGATGATAAGTTATACGCTTGCAGTTAATAACATTGCGCTACTTAGGATGATATATACTGCACCACGGTGCGCTCGTCGCCTGAGAAATAAGACGTCGAGTCTCATTACGTCAGTAATTACTCTTACGTACAGTACCCTTCAAACCGGAACATAGTAATGTTTGCACATAACCTTGACGGTCTCTGCCAACAAAGACCTACCACCGGGTAGTGGTATAAAAATATTTAAGATATCGTGCATCATTAAGGTATACCATACGAATGTACTGTACCCACGTGAGGTCCATAAAATAACATTTGCGTTTTATTACAGGCGTAAAAGTCAAATACGAATTCTCTCACCAATCGGGAATTTCGAGGAAATACTCCGGATAAGAGTAGGACACGCCCACATTGTTAACCAGAGTGCCAATCTCGAGGTCCGCAATCTCTCTTCCTATTTTGTCATAGATCGCCTCGCCGTCGCTGAAATTCGCTTGAATTATCTTCGTGCTCACTTTGAAGTCCTTTTCTATGAGAGAGATAGAAAAAAAATCAATTTATATATACAAGCTAATAAAAGTAAACTGATTTTTGTGCTTTAGTCAGCAGAAAAAATTGAATAAAAAAAAAATTATATGCTATACCTTGTTTGTATATTTTAATTTCTTTATATTTCTACAACATTCTTTGGCGATTTATTTAAATATTTGTTAATAAACTATATTTTTATGTAATACATCATATTACTTCTTTATTATTCAATTGAGCGAGGAGATGACGATTCACTTGATGGTAAGTTATAGGTATGCAATTAACAACATTGCGGTAGTCAGGATGGTATATACTGCACCACACTGCGCTCTTCGCGTTGAGACAAAATGTTGAGTCTCATTACTTCAGTAATTTCACAACAGCGCCCTTCAAACCGGAACACAGTAATGTTCGCACACTACTGATTGGTGGCAGAAATAGGCGCTGCGGTGGTAGCTACCTAGAGGGTCTCCGGCAACAGAGCCTACCACCAGTGAATTTTCAGCCAACGAAGTTTATTACGAGAAAGTCATGCCGCCGGCCGTAAATTTTTTTAATAATAATACTTTGTTATTCTACAACGGGTTAATACTCTAACTTATATTTAACTTGCACCTTCACTTAACACAAATAAAGTAATAATGGGGCTGTGGTTGTTTAAATATGTCGTAGAGAATACTCTGGAGTTTAGAGAGATACTTTGATAAATGTAAAACAGCAATGACGTTAGGGTAGCAGATTTCGGATTTATAAATATTTCTCACTAACAAAACTCCACAACGAGCAACACCGGAAACAAACGAGAGACATCCGTGTAAGATAGTCAGCTGTTAGAGCTTGAGGCAGTATTAACCTCAAGAATAGCCCGTTAAAGTTTTAAGTGAGGAAGAGTAAAAAGTTTATATAGCGATCTATTTATAACATACATATGTTTCCTGCGAGTTTTTAAGTTGACAATAATATTATTTTAGCCATATATTATGTTATTAATGTGTTAAATAATAAAATGATTTATTTACCTAGTTCCTCTGCCGTATTCTTCAATTTGTCCATCGATCGACTGACTAGTACAATATCACAGCCGCGGGCAGCCAACTGTAACATACGACCGTTTTAAATATACCAGAAACACCATTGATAATAGCACATGCTCAATAGCTTTAGATTTTGGTAGCGTTACATTTAGAACATTCGGTACAATAAACACTACGTTAATACTATAATCGCATATCCCTAAGCTCATTGAGTCTGTCTGGAGTGGTTACCTTGGGTCAGGGTTGCTGCAGGAGCCGAACCCGTGAGTTCTTTTTTCTGTGGGTAATTAAGGCACTGTATCGCCTACGTAAGTGCAAACGAAACGCAAAATTCAGACCTCAAAGTTAGGAACACTATCTACTCTCAGATGTATAACTACATGTGTTATATGAAAATGTTTTCCTCATAATTCCACGTGACCTGCTCCACTTGTTCTTTTTGTATTAAAATCTCGTTTGAGTTGACGATCAACAGATATCTTACTTTTTTATAATATATTTTATGCCGAAAACGGCGGTTACATATAAAAATATATATACATTTGAAATTATCAACAAAACGTAAAGGCGAGTAGAGGTTTATCTTAAGTGATCGGCTTTGTCATAATAAACTACCAAGTAGTTTGTTTACGCAGTACTAAAAAAAATTCATCATTCGTCATTATCCTCGAGATGTGCGATCGTTATCTCAGTGTCTAGTATTCGGGTGTAACCTCTTGGACTATATGCTGTATATCACAGGTTCCTAACGAAGGCGGTAGCATCCCGTGGTGAGTGCTATGGCTGTATTAGAAGGGAGAAAAATAAAACTTTTAGTATGTTTATTAATAGAGAGAAAATTAGTATAGTTAAATATTATGTTAAAATAGGAGTGGGATCTTTTTTCTTATAAAGGAGGTAATTCAAAAAAGGCTAGGGATCTACGGTCTAGATACTTATATACTATATTATACTTAAGTAGATAGTGTCCGGATATCTACCACCAAGTGACTGTTTTAGAACTGTCATCATCACTGTTTCATTGAAACTTACTGCAAAGGCAAAGTGTTGTTCATATTTACTATAAGACTTGTAAATAAGGCTTTTAGTTTAACAAAGAATAAAGGTTGACTACTTTAACTTTATTACCAATATATATATAACAGGTTATCATTTATGTACAGACTCATCACAAAATCTCTGGAACCATAAGGCATTGAGACTAGAAATTTGATAGGAATATTCTTTTTACCGACTATAGGTCAGATAACAACCGATTTTATGAAATTTTACCCCCAAAAGGGTTGCGGGAGTGTTAATAATGGGAAGGGGCCCGTGTAGCAGCGGAATGCCGCCGGGCGGGAATATTTCTGCCAAATTGCAAGTCTAAATTATCAATTCAATTCTACACTCGCGAGCAAAAATTTGGAATCACTCACTTGAAATTGGTTCCGCGCGATCTTGTGTACTAAATATTTTTTTTAATAATAATAAAAATGATATCATTTTAAAGATTCAACTCTTAACTTTAAATTGATATCAAATTCATTAAAATAAAGCTAGTATTTAAGAAGCTATCCCGGATTAAGTGAAGGAATAACGAAAAAGACGTGTATCAATTGTTTGATACTTCGCGGGTTGCGACCTATTGACCCCCTATAAAAGCTCCTGTTATCGGATTTGCTTTATCAGTCGATTTTCACACGTTGACTGGTACACATCTCCGCTACTTTTGACTCTTACCTTTGTACGACAATGGAGACAACACCTACAGGAGCAGCACAAATCGTAGCCCTATTGCAAGAAGGGCTCAGCCAGCGCGTTGTCGCTCGTCGGCTCCACATAAGCCAGTCCTATGTTTCGAAAGTTTACAAGCGCTTTTGGGAGACTGGTGGCCTTATCCCGAGACCAAGATCAGGACGGCGCAGGTGCACATCGGAGAGGGATGACCGTTTTATAGCGTCAACCCGTCTCTGAAAACGGCATTTAATTGGTGTTGGCATGCAACAGGAGCACCGAGATGTTCGTGAGGTAGGAGCCGGCGAGTGGACAGTTCGTCGACGACTCAAACAAGCGTATCTGACTCCAAAAAGGCCTGCCACAGCCTCAAAACTCACGACAGATCACCGACAAGCACGCCTTCAATTTGCTCGCACCCATCTTGATTGGGAGGTTGAGCAATGGCGACAAGTCCTGTTCTCAGACGAGAGCAGTATGTGTTTGCACGGTAGCGGCCAAAGAGGTCGGGTCTACAGGTGGCCTGGGGAGCGATTTTCGCAGTGCGTTGCGTGTTTCGCTGAAATAGTGGCTTATTGGGGCGGCTCTTGTATGATGTGGGCCGGCATTTCCTTCGACGGTAAAACCGAGCGTGTTTTCGTGCCTGGCAGGGGACAAGGAGCAGGTCTAACTTCGGACCGGTACATTTCCGATATTCTGCTGGAACATATCGTTCCCTATGCGGGATATATCGGTGATGACTTCCTCCTTATGCACGATAACGCTCGTTGTCACACTGCCCCTGTAACAACTGAATACCTCGAAGAAGTCGGTGTCGTCACATTGGACTGGCCAGCGCTCAGCCCTGATTTTAATCCGATTGAGCACATGTGGGATGAACTGAAGAAGAAGGTTCGTTCCAGAACTCCTGCTCCTTCGTGTCTAAATGAGCTGAAATCGGCGTTGATTGAAATCATGATGAATCAATTCAGAACCTGATCATGTCTATGAAGAATCGTCTTCGAGCAGTTATTAGGGCGAGGGGAGGGTACACAGAGTACTGACACTTAATTTTAAGGCTAAATAAAATATTTATTTATTGTTTTATTCATTCATTATTTTTCCATATTTCTTTGTTTTCCTACCTCTTTCACTTAATCCGGTATAGCTCCTTAACTACTAACTCGATTTGAATGAATTTAGTATCAATTTAAAGTTGAGAGTTGAACCTTTAAAATGATGTCATTTTTATGATAATTAAAAATTTAGTTAGTGAGCAAGATCGCGCGGAGCCAATTTCAAGTAAGTGATTCTAAACTTTTGCTCGCTAGTATATCAAAGTGAGTGGGACACAGCTAGTATAACAAAACTGGTTTAAAAAACTACAAATATTAGTCCAAAAAAAGTAATATTTCAAGAATTATTTCAATTACATTAACAGGATCAATTGATGTATCACTAGCTGAGACCAACATACTATTTATGTATATAGTTCCAAGCCGGCTTAATACTTATACTTAGTTCTTTAATAATATTTCTATAAGTCGCCAATTTCTAAATGAGAATTTTAAATAGCTTTGAGATTTATGTAAGAACGATATTTGCACATCATCTGAAAAGTAATTATAGGATACCGAGCGAGAAACCTTTGAAACATTCCTTTGAGGACCGAAACATCATCAGCGGACCTTTTAATTATAATAATGCGAGCCCGACAAAAATTCAAAGCTTTGAGGTTTTGTGGTAACCGCTGAGATTCATTGAGGTGTTATTTATGGGGCTAACGATTATGTTTGTGATCACACCGTAACATAAAAAAAAAACCTGACGATAAATATAACAGAAAAACCTCAAATTATTTTTCATTGGTAGTAGGTCTCCGTTGCCGTAGACCATCCAGGTAGGTAACAGCACAGCTTCTATTACAGTGTTAAAGTTAGAAGGGCACTGTAGCTAGTGTATGGTGAATGGACGGAACATCTTATACCTCAAGGCGTGGAGCATAATGTAGTGTAATTTATATAATGCTAAATAGTGTTAGGTTACTATGGGCATGTGTGACATTTACCACCAGGTCAACGTTCTAATATAATGATACAGTGGCGCTTTGTGGTGTGTGGAAACAGTCATTCACCCTGAACGATGTGCTTCACGATACACTTAAACAAACAAACTAATGAAAGGTATATGAATATAATATAATGGAAAAGCAGTCGTTATATTCCAATTGATATATGACAATAGTTACTAACAACCATAAACAATATTATAAATTAATGTTACTGAAATAACTATTTAAACTGCTCTTGTTTTAATGAAGTTAATGCTCGTTAGTTCAGTAATTTCAACAGCTACAACACCTTTCAAACTGGGATACGGTAATATTTGTATACTAATATTTAGTAGCAGAAATAAACACTGCGGTAGTACCTACCTAGATCAAGTCTACCGCCAATAATCACGAAATGAACTCGATTATTCAAAACCTAACATTAATTAAAAGTACTATAGTTAAAATTTTGTAAACTTAAAAAAGCTATCACAGAAGCTTTTTACTAATAAAGTATTTTCGTATACACATTGTTATATATGTACTAAATGTTACTAAATAATTTATGTACCTAATAATAATATTTTAATAACAGAAATAACAATAATCATTGCATACGTTTGTTTTTATACCATATAGTTATAGATCAGTGATTACCAACCTGTGGTACGCGTAGCCCTGGAGGTACGCGAGGTTCCATTGGAGGGTATGAGAAAACTATATTATAATACTGAGAATAATAGCTAGAGTATTTTGTTTAAAATATCCAGTTTTATAATTATGACTAATAACTTACTAAGGTGATAGAGAATAAAGAGTTAATAAGAGCAATAAACCTTAAGAGGAATGAAATAAATTTTTTGGAGAAGGTATTTTTAAGCAATCCGTAAAAAGTTTTATCATATTAAGAGGTAAGATAACGAAGAGATTAGAAAGCACTGTTATACAAGGTGATCTTCATGCCGTTTTTGATTTCCTCATTTGCCATAATTTCATTAGCTACAGCGCCTTTCGGACAAAATTGCGGCAGCAATATGCAAGTTTAGCAGGTAGTTTGTTCAAGAAAATGAATGGCATACCTCTCTAGCGTACTCCTTTCCAATCCCGTCAGTGCAGCCGGTGACAACTGAAAGAAAGAATCTATTTTAATAAAAAAATACTTTACAAAATCAATAACGAGTAAATGAAAACAAAATGGCGAGTAACATTTAATTAATATATTACGTAACTGCTTTAATAATTGCCGAGTATTTTACAACGTCGGCACCAAGTGCTCGTGGTCAAAGATCAAAGTCGTATAGATTGAGGGCTAAAGGTCTTGGCGATGTGTAATTAGTTACCGAGGTTTACTACAACGCAAAAACATGAATGTTGTGATTTTAAAAAAGACTATTAGAAAAAAAAAAACTAATTTATTGCAAGGACATTGAATTTGTTGTAACGACAACAACCATACAACAATTTAAATCAGTATTGTGTTGTGTTATATTACAAACTAGCTGTTCCCCACTTTGCTGACTGTAATACCCATGGAACTCTGGTGAAAGAATTTTGTATAAGCAGTTCCTAGGTGTCCTATACTTAGTAAAATGAATATTCTTACTAAATTTTAAGTCTCTAGGCATTATGGTACCAGAGATATTGTGGTAAGTTCCTATATAGGTAGAAATCTCTTGTATAGGATATTTTATACTGCAGTACTTGGTCAGTTCCCTTTTAACATGAAAGCCCAGGCTTTGATTACGTTGTCATGTATATAATTTAGCGAATTTTACTCATCACTCACAGAAAGTAAATCTGTCGAGATTTAAGATCTAGAATATTCTAGGCGAGCGTGTTCTACACAAAGGCTCGTTGTGGTTGTGTGTAAAAAAATTACACTCTGTAAACGGATAAATAAAGACAGAGATCTTAGCTATAAAAATTCATTAATTGAAAGTAGTGAATATAGGTTAACCAAAATTAAGATCACCAAGACCTAGTAAATTATGAGCATACAAGACTTGACGTCCTTGTAGGTGCTTATGCCTAATTATTGGTGGTAGGTTTCTGTTGCCGGAGACCGTCTAGGTAGGTACAACCGTACATCATCCTAAATAGCGCCACGTTGTTATGGGCAGTATCACTTATCAACAGGACAATGTCACGTTTAACACGTCGCATCGTCGTATAAAAAAAATTAAACATGCGTATTACTACTTACATAATTTACACCAGACAACCAAAATGGGACATACGCAAATGGTTTATCTATGCGTATTAAGTTTTATCTAGATTTCTAATAAATAGAATGTTTCATCGAGAAACTAAAAAACGAGACCTAAGCCTACTCTCCTGATTTTATGTTATATATCAATAAATTTATTTTTTTATTCTACGTGAGGGGCGGATCGTTCACCTGATGGTAACTGATACGTCTGCTCGTAACGACGTGGCGCTAGTTAGCATCTCATTGTGTTCTTTACCTGAGACAAATTATTTTAGTCTCGTTACCCCAGTTATTTCAGTAGCTACAACGCTCTTCCTACCGGAACACAGTAATGTTTGCACTCCATTATTCGGCGGAAGAAATAGGAGCAGCGGTGGTACCTAGCTAGACGATCTCCGGCAACACAGAGCTATCATATTTACGTATTTATAGTATTATATAATGACGCCCACTTATTGTTCCTATTACTGGGACCCGAGGATTTGACTCCAGGAGAGGCTAAGGTTCATTCATACACCACACTGGCCCAGTGTGGGTATGTGGATAATTTTTTTTAATGAATACCATGTCTTCAATTATGAAGGCCCGACGGCGGTATGAAAGGCATGTTGGTATAAAGATAACATAATTCAAAATAAACTGGAGCTCGCAGCTTAATGAAATTTCTCACGCGCACGAGATGCTCTGCAGTATTTACTTAAGATCAAAGCGTATAATTTACTGGTGTTTTAATAGTACTAACGGGCACGTGAAAATGCGAAGCGCAGAACTGTAACCCTGTCAACACACTAGTGTAATATCCTTTTATACTAGATTTTAAAAACAGGTACATATTTGTATAAAATTACGCGCCGCTACTGTATTGTTAATATTGGGGGTAGTTCGGCTCGAGAAGATGACACAGTGTTATTTATTTATAGTAAATCGGCGTATATGTAAACATGTAAATTATAGTGCTGTAACGTGAACAATGATGGTACGTCTCTGCTTCATAAGCTAAGACTCGCTCAGAGTGCAATGGAAAGAGCTAAGATTGGCATTTCTCTCGTAGAGAAGGTTCGAAATGAAGTAATCCACCAGAGAACTAAGGTTACCGGACATAGCCTTCCGATGTGCATCTGAAGTGGCAATGGGCTGGGCATGTCTGCCGTAGAAGCGTGCACCGATGAGGTAGAAGTATCTAAGAGTGGAGACCGCGTTTAGGCAAATGTAGCACGGGATGCCTACTGACCAGATGGAGTGACGTTCTGCGCTAGGCGGCTGACAGCATCTTGTGTTGTTACGTATAGTCGAAGATCGCGTGAAACGGCGTTCCTTGGAAGAACCCTAAGTCCAGCAGTGGTGTTGATTGATTGATTGATGTAAATGGAAGCTCTGAACCGATTGGACCGATTCCGATTAATATTTTATTTAATCACTCAATCAGGAGTTTAAAGATCATAAGCAGTTTTCTAAATAACTTTTAAGGAACTTATAAAAGAGGGTAGTTTTAATCTGTTTTATTAAGTCTTCATTGCCGGAGATTGTCTAGGTATGTTCTACAACAATTATTGGCCTTGACATGGTTAAGTGTGGTGTGGTGGTCGATTCACAACTGTCCGTTTCAGACTATCCACAGCGCTTTAATTTTCAATTACATTTTTGTTAATTTTTCATTTTCTTCAGAAAATAGCTTCTGAAGAAAACTTTGCTCACTAATGTACTCGTAATATTAAAGAGGTCTTCGATTTTTATTCTATGACAAAGAGCCTGCGTCTGAGTCAAGTATAATGGAGTACTTGCCGTATGCAACTTTCTAAGCACGTGCTCACGCAAGTATCCATGCAAAGAACACTCCAAGGAGGGTTTAGAAACACCTCAATACTCCTCTAAGTGCAAATAAAGTAGAAGTAGAGCTGAAGCGAACCCTCCGGGAAAAGTTGAGTAGGGAGCGGCAACATTTTCTCGTTTCAAACTATTAACGAGTTCGGAAGCCAAACTATGATTGCTGCACAGGTAAGACATTTGCTTGCCTTTGGGAAAAGGCTGTTTCTTACTTGAGTTATGAACGTGTAAAATTACTACGGTAACGTGACTTAACATCTTTTGTCTTAAAACCTCAAACCAAACGCCAACACATCTGGGATCTTGTTGATTAACAAGTCCTAACTTAATACGAGACGGCTTCCTCGCTGGAGGAACAGTGCTTTCCTGCCAATGAACTCCTACAACATATCTGTTTAGGGTTTGTTAAGCCGATCGCAGGATTAAAAAGAAGAAAAAACAAGAAACAAAAAAAAACTCAAATGCAATGCAGTGTAGTGTTTTTATCTTCTTAACTATCGCTTCATTATTTTGAGCAGATGCGTTATCATCAGATGAACGTTGAGCACCTACCATCGCTACATTAAATAAATAAAAAATTTCAAGTTCATCACAACGGGATGCTGTAAAACATGTTAGATCCAATTGCAAAAGAGTAACTCTATCAAAGTATGAAATACTATTGCATATAAAGTATCCATATATAGTTCGAATTGTTTAATGTTAAATATTATCACAGTGCTTACGTACTTGAACATTACTCTCCACTCCATTAAGTGTATACAACAACGTTTATTATATATTACATAAATACTTTGTTTGGATATATATAAATGTTGTATGTATATAACACAAACTAAATAAATGCTCAAGTTCAAGTCCATTTTTATAGCGACCAGGTGAAAAGGACAACTCGATCTCTTCGATTTCGCTTTGAACTTGATATGACCAGCGACAGATTGGAACAGTCTACCAGAGTCAGTGTTTTCGTCAAGGTATAAAGTAGAAATCTTTAAGAGAAGAGCGAATAGTGCGCTTTACCACCACAGACTACATCGCCGCTTAACGTATGTTAGGATCGTCGCCGAGCGCTAGTTTATATATTTTCAAAAAAGGACTTTGATCGTATTATATGTATGCAAAAACAAAAATAAACGCCTTAAATCGTTTGAACACAATAATCTCTGAGAGCTTAGGATCAATCATTGTAAATATTTCCATATATCTGTCTCCATAAAAACCGCTATACGAGCATGAAAAATACATTCACGTTATACACTGTCATTTGATATCAGATGACAGCAGCACATAAATATGTTAGTAAACTATTGTAATTAAACAAAGTATTCTATATAAATGGATATTTATATATATAGATATATATAGAGATAGATATATATATATATACCTATAGATATGTACTATTTTTGCGCCTCCTTGTATACAAGGTATACAAGGTGGCGCAAAAATAACCTTCTGATGTTTTTTGGCTGTAATTTAAAAAAAAATATGAAAAACTTTGATTCTTCTTATGGATTATTTTTATTTGATCTTTTAATTTTTTTACATCAAGGCAAAATTTAAAGCATTTTCTGATAGGAGGATTACTTTTGCGCCACCCTATATATATATATATTTATGTATATATATATATATATTTATATATATATATATATATATAATAGATCTCCACCTGTATAGAGACTCATCACGATATCTCTAAACCCATGAGGTCTAAAACTTGATATTTTGTAGGAATATACCTTTTACGGAGTATAAGTCCGCTAAGAACGGATTTTACAAAATTCCTTCCCCTAAGGGAGTTGCGGGGTTATTACAGCCGGCAAAACAGGCGGGGAACCAGCTACTTTAGTATATAATAAACATCCAGTTTTTTATTTGTTACTTTTCTTGTGGCAGGTCTTGTCGGAGATCATCTAAGTAGATACCACAAACAGTATTCAAATATAATATAACTAAGTTTAGATTTAAAGGGTACCTAGTGATTTTACTAGAGTTCTGAAACGTAACATCTTGTCTGTGTAATATCCTAACTACCGCAACTTTGTTATAAGACGTATTTCTCACAATCAGGTGATAATTCTATTAGTGCTCCCTCCTCCTGGAATAAAAAGTAAAGATAAAATAAATTTTACAGGAAGGACAGAGCTTGTATATTTTACCTTAAGCAAAAGTATATATATATATATATATATATATATATATATATATATATATATATATATATATTATACACCTGGTCATAAGAGGCGATGTAGTATTTTATAGTAAAGCGCACTAGTCTAGAAGTTTCCTATTCGCTCATCTCTTAAAGATACTCTCATCATAACTATATGGGAACAAAGTCGACAACAATGTTAGAATGATAAAACATTTTCGATTTAATTCCGGCATTACATGATTGCGACTGAAAAATCCTGAAACACTCCGATATTTCAAGCTATAAAACACTGATAATATTTAAATCACTTCCAACACTAGCCGAGTATGTCAATCGCATCGATCATGAATAAATCCGTCGAGCTGCAGTCCGCAAAGCCATTAAGCTTAGCAGTTTTATTATTCGCTACACGTATTATAATTAAAAAAAAAATTATCAATCACATTTATTATTGTTACTCAAGTGTGTTAAAATAATGACCAGGATGTTTATATAACGTCTTCAGCCGGTACTCCAACATCGCAAGGTATGTTCCCATAAACCGATCCCATAACATTAAATATCCATAATGAATTTTTAAAGGGAAAAGTAAATTCGCTTCATTCAATTTAAAATTACTTGACACCAAATAAGGTTCTCTTATCGATAAACAAGTTTTCCTAGTAATTTTTATCATTATGTAGTTCTATATAAATAATTTGAATATGTTCAATAATACTCATAAATGGCCATTGTAACAGGAAAATACGAATTCAGTAACGCGTATTATTTCTCGAGTGAGTAAACGATATGTAGTCTAATAGATTACTCAAAGACTATTGACGTTGGAATTGTTTGCAGACGTCATGGTAAATCTTCATAGCACGAAGTGCGGACCTGCTGGAATTCCGCAGAGATAACTGAATATTTCTGCAGTTGTAAAGCGCTTCATCTAAAATTAGCTGTAATAGTGGATGTGTGAAAATTATTTACTTAAATCATCATGCATTGATAGTATACCCATAACAGCACAGTCATGGCACAAGATCATTTGTTAAATTTTGTAGAACTCTTGAGGTTGGTGGTCGTGGTGGTGAATGACAACAACACGCAGCAGCAATATCATATGATAATGACAGAGTGAATCAAAGTAAATAGCAAGTAACTAAATACAACAGTACTATGAAGATCCAGCGAAATCTAATATAACGGATACAATTGTATATTCCGTAACAACTTAGTGACCCAAGTTCATGTATAAAAAAATGACAAAAGTTATATGCATTTGCGTTATAGAAGATAAAAGCGCGATCTATTATATGAGGTGGCGCCATCTGTTGAGTTCTATGAAAACTTCTTGTTACAATTTATAATAATAAATAAACGGGGAAAAAAGTATAGATTATATATACAACGTAACATTAAATGTAATATTACATTAATGAGAAAGTTTGTTAGAGGTTGTAATAAAAGTATGTAGAAAGATAATATTGTATTTATGAGTTCTAATGCCATCATCATCAGTCGATATACGTCCGACGCTGGACGTATTCCTCACCCACAGATCGCCACAGCGATCGGTACTACGCTGTCCGCTTCCAGCAGCTTCCCGCGACCTTACAGTCAGCATGGTCTACAGTACCGCCTGGCACCAGGGGCCGCCGTTTGTAAGGGTTTCATTGGGCTATTTCCCACCACGCTGGCTCAATGAGGGTTGGTGCGAGCCAGAACCTCAATTGTTGTTTAGCTGGGTGCATCACGAGCAGGTGAGGTTGGCTTGGATCGCGTGAGTTGTTGTGAGGGACCCCTTACATCCCTGATTATATGTGGTCCAAAATTGTACTATTACACAAATATAGATTATATGATCTGAATCAAGCTTCGCAGTATTATTAAATGCTACGAGACGAGTTAAAAAATTGTTATGTAAAGTTTTTTTTTAAATGCATACCCTGTCGATTCTGATGAATATTTTTAACTGTTTACTTTTAATACATCAAGGCCTTTACTTTTGAAAAGGTTGTTTAGTAATAATGGATATAATTACAAAAAATTAACTCCAAGTACCTGACTTTAACTTGACCTCCACGTTAATATTTAAATAATATACAAAGGGCGACGTATTGTAAAATGGTTAAAAAACCACACATAAATAAATTTTAAATTCTACATAAATACTTCTTAGCATAGTGATGTACATAAGGCTCCTCATGTTTAGGAGTATGTGCCGTATTCACCACTGCGACCAGGTTCCTGACAGCAATATGATAGAAAAAGATTGTAGTATACTCCTTATGTTCTTTAGTCATTTTTTACAACGGGGGTAGATATGCGGTATTATTTTTTTTTATATCGGGGAGGAAATCTTCAAAAAGATTTCCTTCCCTTATAAGTGGAATCAAAGTTATGTAAAGATTTACACTTTTTAAAAACTTCTTTTGTGAACGCCTTCAGCGTTTGAGGAGTACACGGGATACGAGGACCGCTTATTACGTTTATATTCTAATCCATCTCTGATACCGGAAACAGAAATGCTACAGAGATATAGATTAAATTGGATTTATATTAAAAACACCTTAGTTACTGTAATAATAATTATCTTTGTTCCTTTACTTAGTAAAAAAGTGTTTAGTAAAGTTTTTTTTTGGATATAAATAATAAGTAATTCGCTTGTGGTAAATGGTTTTCCATACAATTCTTACCTGCAACTTTAGATACTAGTTGAAATATAAAATATTATTCTCCTATCGGCAATGAATGTAGACTTCAGTTGAAGTTCGTATTTTATTATAACCTATATCGAGGCCTACAAGTGACTAGTTTCTTATTGAAGCGTCTATACGAGCGAGACTTATCTGACGGAGTGGTAAATCATCATCATGTATCAACCGATTGACGGTCCAGTACTAGGTATCTTCTAATGTATTCCATATAACACGGTTTTGCGTTATATGAGTCCAGAGGAAGATGAAGCTTCTTCTTACAACCATGTGGTTAGAAGAATATACAGTTTCATTGTCGCTTGATAAACTACGTTTTATGATAAATAGGAATTATGACGATAACATCATACATAATCGTATTATGGTTTTTTTCTCATATTTTCTATATCGGCGCGAAAATTGCTAGTGCTCTTTGTTTTCGCAGTAAAATAGAGTAGTTATTCAAACTTATTACTAAAGCCGGGTTTTAGGAAACTTATTCGTTTACTATATTAATTTAATAAAGTTCAAAAAAATGTATATTATAGTAAAGATCTAAAAGTTATGATTGCCTTCGAGCAATTTTTTTGGATTTTTGTTTTTCCTAGAAAGGGCTCGCAGTTGACCTCATGATATTATGTGACAATGAGTCTATAGATGGTTAAGCATACTCGCCCAGATTACTCTGGCACTCAAATGTTGTCAACCGGAATACAGCAATGTTGTTATGGCGGCAGATTTTCAATATGAGGATCGTAACAAAACAAACGTTTTCGAAAGAATCTAACACCAACCACCACCTTCGTCTTACTTGGCATGTACTTAGCAGCTATACCATGAAAGCACTGAAATATTTATGAAAGAAAAGCGAATACGCTTCTTTTAGACTATGGCGCTTTTGAAGACTCCATCGTCGCTTACCATCAGGTAGGATTATTACAAAGCGTTCTGTCTATATTATTGAAAAAATATATATATTTCAAATACTATTAACACTACGTGAAAGTGTAGAAACTGGCACAACTGTACACGTTCCTATGTCAAATATTATTGACCTGTAAATACTGATATGTTTAGTTTGATTCAAATATTAACACAACTGTACGTGTAAACATTACTGAAGTGGATCACGCCGTATTCGTTCACAATAAAAGCTAATGAGGTAAATATGAACAAATGTTTATAGTGTCTAATGACCCCAAATAGGTAAGTAAATTTACCTTGTATAGATTACCGTGATAAACAAGAAACGTGTTAAAAAAAATCATTACATTTTTCAATAGATAAAGAAAAGATTTGAGAGGAATTTAGAAAATCTTTAAGGCACACATTTTACTTCCGCAATACATAGTTCATTCTATTAGTGGAACATACGACCTTGTGACTAATGGAGTACGGAATAATTTCCCTTGAACTTGTGGTGGATGAAGGTGAAAGTCAACTTGTGTAGCGTCCAAGCACCGTAATGTTTACCTTCCTGACAATGCATTGGAAAATGGCCCGTACTGCATTGTTTTTTAGGTTTAATCTCCCAAGAAATGAATTAAGCGTCCATTAAACAACCTCTCAAGAGTGTGATTTCGCCTGGATTCAATGAAAAATTTCTCATAAATATTTATTTCTAAGATAAAAACCTAAAAGTCTATTTGTTTTGTTAATGAGTGTGTAAAGAATTTGATGCAAACTCTCAAAAAAACATTGAAGGTCTAGCCGGAGACCATCTATGTCTAAGTAGGTAACACCGCAGCTCCTATTTCTACCGCCCAACCACACTGTGGTAACATTACCGTTCTTTACTTTGAAGGACGTTGTTAGTGAGATTACTGAGGTAATACACTTAACGTTTTAAAAAACAAATATAACTATATACATTCAATGAAGCGATGAGACGAGCGTGGCGTTCATCTGATGGTAAGCGCTAGTTGCCCATAACAACATAGCGTTAGTAAAGATGGAATTAATAGCACCACATTGCGCTCTTCGCCTGGAGACATAAGATGTTAAATGTCATTACTCCAGTAAATTACTTACAGCACCCTTCAAATCGTAACATAGTAAAGTTTGCACACTACTGTTAGGCGACAGATATAGGCGCTGGAGTGTCACCTACCTTTTTTGTTTTTTTTTTCGGGGGTGGGGGGGAATCTTCGAAAGACACCCTGCTTCTGGGGGAAAGTCAGAGTTATGTCAGATTTTTACTCATTAAAACCCCCTCGGTGCTCTGCAGCAGTGCATTCGGAGAGGCTCCGGGATCTCTTATAGAACGGACTGGTGCCTCTCTACACTTTCCTTAAACACGCCTCTGAGGAGGAGCTTAACTCTCCTAGGCTGTCCCACACAGATTCGCTTATTGAGCGATAAGGGCGCCCACCCTCAAGATCTCTGAAACTCCCAGACCCATTTAGTTGCCTTCTACTACAGGCAGGGCTTACCTTAGTCTTATTCTTACTAGCCCGAGACTACAGGGCTGATGGTGTCAACTACCTAGACGATACACTAATAAAAATAAGATTCCGTTTAAGAGCCCTTTATCCGATATATCGTATCTGCCTATATTTGTTGCTGTTCACAAAAAGAGACGAGTACGGTGTAGTGCAGTGTAAGTTTACGAACTAGTTCCACATTTGTTATGGATATTACTTACCACCAGTCGAACGTTTTAGATATTTTCTCTTAGCTTTTTAAAAACCTCTCTCACTACCGCGGCGATTGCAATAAACGCATGTTCCGATTTTTAAGTTAACATAAAAAGTTATAAGTTTACTTTATTATTATCCTGTTCACGGTCGAAACCTCGGTACGTCATCGAAAAGGTAACTTAAACATATACACGTTAAGCGAATATCATACGGAATGAATGCGATGTAATTAAAACATATGTTTTTCGTTTTCTCCTTGATCCTCCAATCATGATATATCTCATACATATTATTAAATAATTAATAATAACAAACATTAATATTTAATATTAATATAGTGAACAACTAGTGTCATATTCTTATGGGTAGGATTACCATCTCACTCATCTCGTCGCTTTGTTGAAAAAAGTTTTTTTTTACTGAACTGTGGTGATTTATGAATTATGCTGAATATCAAATAAATTATAATATACATTAATTGTTATTATATATCCAATAGATATATAAAATTATTTATATAATAACTTTAAAGAAGGGCTTATATATTTGTGAAGATTCTACAGGTTCGAAATCAACTTTCCCACTACATAGTATTTTTTGTTTCGATATTATTATGGGACTAAGTCTTATTACCTATGTAAAAGAAAATAAAAACCTGTTACACAAGGTCTCTCGTCAGAATAATGTAATAAGTATCTAATTAAAAAAAATATCTAAAATCAAAGAAAATAAAGTTTGTATCAAACATATTTGTACTGCCTTTTCCCCGCTGGCTTTTCAGGCCGTAATATCAAATGAAATTTGAAATTTGTCTGAAATATTCCTTGATAACAACCGAATTCGCAAGTGAAAACGTTCGTAAAAGTTAATTACAAATAAAATGATGAAGGAAGTACGAAATTCAAAAAATAAATACCCTATTACCATCTAGAATTCATTCCGTGTGAAACGAACAGGTTACCATGTCGATACGTTCACTAGTTTTCACGTGATTGGCTCACAAACAAAACCCATTTTCATTATACATATATTGAAGATTAACATAATTAAAATATGAGCATGTGACGTGCATAATACTGACGAATAGCACACAGATAACACGACGACGGGTTTAAGTTATTACTTAAAGCCGTCGCCTTCACATTCACCTGCTTAAGATCAAAAGCTCGTAATTAATCGGTGTTTTAATGGAATAACGTGTATACGTGAAAGCCTAAGAAAATTTTGTCATATTAACATGAGACGCCATTACAAATTTCTCTCACGCACTTTGAAATTAAAATAAACGTACATTTACGCTCTAAACGACTTTCCAAGTAATGATGTATTTAACTTGTACATTTTACCGGAGACCGACTGGGTATACGTATCACAGCTTTGTACTGCCATAAGGCAGTGTGCAAACTCTGTTTTGTAAGGTGGTGATACAGTGTCCCAAGCAGCATATTTCACACCTTGCGTCTTAGACCCGATATGAAGCCGGAGTACCGGATCGCATACTTTCGCTTCTCTTTGCGTTAACTTTTATGCGGATTTCATGAGAAAATAGTGTAGTAGTTTCCCCGTGTCTACCGCACCAGTCCATTTCAGACCTAAGACCGTTGCAGCTTCCTTCACCCGGTTGGCCAGAGAGTAATAAATATACCGCCATTGGTCGAGATACCGAGATTCGTCTGACGACTAACAGAAGACCGCCGCGTGCAAGTGAGGTTGACTTTTGGATTGACTAGGTATTGTTCACGATATCCTCTTTTTACCCCTGCAATCTTAAAGTATATACATAATACAAAAAGATGCGTTTGTTTATGGGTGTTTTTTATTTGACTAAACGACGAGATAAGCAAGACGTTAATCTTATAGTAAGCGAAATGCTTCTCCATAACAAATAGCGCTAGTTCTGATGATATACACTGTACCAAATTGTGCTGGTCGTCTCAAGACATAAGATGTTTAGTATCGTTATCCCAATAATAAGCTACTACGCCTTTTAAAGCGAAACACAGTATTGTTTTCACACTACTGTTTGGAGGCTGACATAGGAACTGCGATGGCACCTAATGGCAAAATCCAGTGCATACCCTAGCTCCCTACACGTATCTAAATAATAATCTTCTAACTCACTCAAAAGTTATACAACTATGATGATTAAATTAACAAGTTTTTCCTTTATAGTATATAAATTGTTATAACGTTATGCACATTTTATTAGCTAGTCTTTTTATTGTTCGGTTCTTGTGTAACGCAATAAAATGTTTTTACGTTAAAATACTAGTACAGTTACTTTCCACAGATCACTCCGGGGAGTATTTAGGAAAACTTGTAATGGCCTCAAAGTGCAAATATAATAAAACTTAAGCCGACGTCGGCCCATGGGAGGAGTTAAGTGGAGAGCGTCAACATTTCTTCGTTTCAAACTATTAATAAGTTGCGAAGGTCTAAAAAGGTTATTTCTATAACTACCCTTAAAAGCTATTTTACCCTGGGACATTACACTGCACAAACAGTTAAATAAAAATTACTAAAAATTAAATCAATAAGACTTATACAAATTTAGTTAAAAATCTTCTATATTTTTTGTTGGCTTACAATATTATTTACTTGCATGTAAGTAATATAACCGTCGATAGTTACAAACGAACATTACTTATAGATTTCTAAAGCGTCTCGAGTACGGTATCTCTCACCCCCTACCCTTTTGTTACAACTTTCTTTAAACGAAGCGATTAGACGAACAAGAAATTCTTCTAACTACTATAGAAGAGCTCAGCTCATCTTAACTAGCTCCAAACCATAACAGTTTAGAGGTAGTTAAGATGAATTACACTGCAACACATTATATTCGTCGCTTACAGTCATAAGCTGTCAAATCGTCTTAACCCTGTAATTTAAATGGTACGACGCTCTTCAAACCGGAACATGGTAATGTTTGCACACAACTATTTGGTGACAGATGTAAGTGTTAAAATGATGTTTAACTAAAAAGACGAGACGAGACTTACAACCATGATATTATTTAATCATTAACATCTTAAGCTAAAGATACAGCTTGCGAATTTGGTGCCGTAGAAGCATTTTCTGATCAAACCAAAGGAGGAAGTAATAAAACTTGACATGTAAGTGTTATAGACTAAAATAAAAATTCATTATCATCATCATGTCGAAATAGGTCTCTTGTAATGTTTTCCAAAAAGCACGGTCTTGGGCTGATAAATTTTTTTTTGTACTTTTATGCGACCTGGTGATACGCCCGCTCATAAGAACGTGGCGCTAATCGGGATCTGTACCGCACCACATCACGCTCTCCACCTGAGACATAAGATGTTGAGTCTCGTTATCTTAGTAATTACACTTTCTGTCCAGCGGGTCCCAGCCTTTTTTTATGTCATATGTCCACCTAAAAATTATATCCGTAGAATTATATTTTGTAGTATATAATGAATTCCCAAACAGATTTTATACAATGTCCCCAATAAGTTCACGGCTCGTTGAACCAAAAATGTGTTAAGCATTCATTGTTTAACTTGTTCATTGTTCGATACTTCCAGTTGTTAAAGCGTGGAATTTTGTACATTTAATTAACACTCGTTACAAAGTGCAATCAATTAAAATGTTGCGCAACTGTAAAGCCGGTTGAGATCTAGTTTTATTGCTTTATATAATATGGCTAATGGAAGCACTATTGTTTATAGAATTAAAACAAATATCAAGCTCATTACCACAAGACTTCAAGACGCTGTGAGCTCAATCTGTATAGGTCGGACTGTAACCAATAATTAAAGAGCAGCATGTACTCTGTAAACTATCTTATAGTATCGGGTTATTAAGAATAGGACTAAGGAAAGCCCTGTTCGTCGTAGAAGGCGACTAAAAGGGTCCTTAGTCTCACGGACTATGAAGGCGTGGCCCTCATTTCCCACTAAGCAAGTCCAGGGTGGACGACAAATACGAGGTAATATTGCGTTTGCGGTTTAGCGAGGGTGTTGAGAAGAGTGTCGGGAGGCACCAATGACCAGGTGAGGGGATAGTGGGAACAAATCCCTCATAACCTTGTTTTCCCCCAAAAGCGATGTATCTTTAAATTTTTTCTAACACTTCAGTTCTGTGACCATGGCCGCTGTAGAGCGCACTAATCGTGAGGACAATGAAGAATTAAATAAACACAATAAAATCGTAAAAATATATATTTATTAAATAGTGTAATATTCTCGTAAATATAGAAAACAGTATTACTAAAATAAAAAAAATACATAATGTATATTATACACACAGCTATCTGAACACTTTTAACATTAAAAAAGTTGTAGATTATAAAATTTTTTTCGTGAATAATCAATAAGCAAAAAAATTTACGCAACTACGAATTACTAATATATGATCAGATCATTACCATCTTACGGTTGCTTTTATTTATTTAGCTCCATGACAGTTTTTTTTTTTTAAGTCAAAACTGAACATAGGCCTGTGCAATCAGTGCAGTAGTTCGGACTAAAGAGCGTTGTCTCTAGTGAAATTACTAGGGTATCAAAACAATATATCGTCTCAACTATCCCAACTTTGCCTAATTAAAAAAATAATCAAAATGGAGATTTTCTCTAAATTTATGTGTAAAAAAAAAAACAAGAACTAATCTAATAGAGGCATACTTACAATCAACTTAATGTCTAAAGGAGTTGCTAGGAAATGTTTTATAATTTATACAAGTTATATATGCATTGATTAATATTTATTTATATGAAAACACTTCCTCATTATAGATATTTCGAAGATTGTAGGAGTTACTTGATACAGTTTTGTGACCTTGAAATACTTGATAATGAGTAATCTGATAGGTAATATTTAACAGCACCTCTTTCCTCTTCTACTTTACAACTCTCAGTCATATCTTATTAAAAATCTCACACAGATTTCTCGTGACTACTTCTCATTATATTGCCACAATAAATAGTGAAAATATACACAAGATATTGTCAGTCAGTACGTCTCGGATGAAAGCTGTTGAATTTGAAACCTGTTCGCTCTCTATAATGGAACCGGTTATTATCTATACTCCAATATAGTGCCAACGACCTTATGCTATCTAGGTTAAGTTCAATAGAAAAAATAGCTCAAGTTTTTGTTCGGATTAATTATTACTTTTGATTTAAGTATATGAGAAAAACATATTTCACTTAACTTTTAATAACATAATATCTAAAAGGAGAAGCAAGTGTGAATTTTGAATTTTTTGTCATTTTATATTTTATACTTAAGATCATGCGCTAATTATGATAAGTGATCACCGAAATATGCATACACGAAAACGTGTAACATTAGTGAAGTGGCAATTATAAAAACATGTTATTCCTGTTGTATAATATACATGTAATATTTAAAAACGTACACGTTTAATGGTAAATTAATAAATATAATGAAACAAGGTAATCTTAACCGAGAGTATCAACCTTGTAAGGAATAAGAACGTACATAACTAACGACCAGTTTTTATACTTTCCGTGTAATTAAAGAACGTAAGACAACGGTAATTAATGTTTCTAATAAACACATATCAATGTAATTAAAATTGTTTCAGGTAATATTAAGCATAAATTTCTTATAATGGCCTAAAGTGCCCAAGGACTATATGATTTGATTCCGCCATCTCTCTTCTACCACCGGACGCACAGATACATCTCCGGCACTCATCTCTACGTTGTGAACATCACACGCATTAGGACGAAGCGTTTCGTTTCGACCTTCTTAATGCGAACAGCGAAGGATTGGAACTGTCTGCCGGCGTCACTGTCTCCCTCCAGGTATGACGTCGGCATCTTTAAGTGACGAGTGAATAAGCTACTTCTAGACTAGTGCGTTTTAATACCAAAGACTACATCGCCGCTTACTGTCAGGCGGGATCGTAGTCAAGTGCTAGTCGGTACAATAAAAAAAAATCTTCAAAAGACAATGAGCGTGCTTTCTGAGGATACTCCAGCAACAGAACAATATCACTGAATATTAATACAATATCAATTTATGTGACTTCGGGATCGAACTAGAGACTTCCGTGTTACATGGTCCTTATGCCACAGATTGTTTTAAGTATACGTATAAGAACCGAAGCCACAATGCAGCAGTAAGTTGATGACAACTTAGAGTTGTTCCTGCTAAAAATTAATTAAAATTTATAGTTTTAATGTAGTACCATTAAATAATTTTTAATAAGCTTAATTATCTTCTTGCTGAACTCACTTAAGCTAAAAGCTTTAGCAAAGTTTACGTTGTCGAAACAAAGGACTTTTTAACGTCACCATATTTTAAAAGTGAATTACTTATTCATGACGAAATAGCTTAAACTCTTTAAAAAGTTTCACTTGTATCGTTTCGCAGAAGATATTAGAACATCGTTTACTTCTTAGGGAAGTTTGTATAACAAATGCTTAACTTATTTCCTCCATTTGCAAAGTTTTTTTGCTTTAGATAATAGTTAGTGCTTACCACGATCTAAGCTGCTGTTATGCGATGTGGCCTACGGTCGTAAAGGGCTAACTTATTTTTTAACTGGGGGAAATCTAAAGATATCGTGCTTTTGGGAGGAAGACTAGGTTATGTTCGAATTGCACCGACTAAAACCCTCTCGGTGGTTATCGTCCGTGCATTGTATGGAGACCCCGGGAACTACTACGTCCCAGGAAGAGCTGTAATCCTCGACAAATCCATCACCAGCTCGCTTAAAAATAGTGACTTTAACCCTTGTCTTCTGGTGATAGAAGGGGAAGGGGAAATTATATCATACACTAACGCATATTCCCCAAAATGTATACTATAGAACACCGGGCAACTTGCTGCCTGATCTAATTAGGATAAGTTCTTTATCACAGATAAAATCTTCGCCTACCACTACATCGAATCTAGTGCCGCAAGATGAGTTTTTGCAGCACCTGTCCAGATATGGCAACAACACTCCATGCATACGCAAATCGAAGGATAGCTAGGAATAGAAAATGAAAACTAGGGTTGTCGAGGAAGAGAATTATATTCAAGTAATAATGTTATAGTATAAATATAAAATGAATATGATCAATACTGATTCTATCTATTAATCTATTTATCAGGTATAATCTTATATTAAGTATTTGTTTGTAGATATCGATAGTAATCTATATGTTATATATAAATAGATTTCCGCCTATATAAAGACTGATCACAATATCTCTGGAACTATAAGGCCTAGAGACTTGAAATTTGGTAGGAATATTCCTTTTACCCAGTGTAGGTCAGCTAAGAACGGATTTAACAAAATCCTTGAAGGGAGTTGTAGTGGTGTTATAGCCAGTAAACGGGGACGGGGACAGTTTTATACATCACAGGCGAAACATGTATCTACATCTAACATTTAATTAACAGCAACTATTCTTACTTGTTTTTTTTTTAGACCAGAATCATGTTAAAAAAATGATTCTGGTCTAACATATATTAATTTCATATGATGTAAGCAACAATGCTGGTATTGGTAGCAGTAGATTTATTATATGATGTTAGACTAATCGAGTTGAAAACAACCCTACTATCATCCAAGCTCTATAACATTGACGCGGAAATGACCAGCAGGCTCCCGAAGATGGTTAAAATTGTTTTTAATAGTTTAGCGAATAGTTTACGTGTAATACATGCAACTATTCTGCACAACTTAATAAGGTCAACAAGGCGTTTATATGCAGGAAATGGTAAACAAGTGCATAGCTGTTCTATCCTATAGTATACAGCCTTGTAATCATCGAGAAAGAGATTTCTTCATGTGTATATAAGAAAAATATTTTATTTTAATATAAAATATAAATAATATATATAAGGGCGGCTTTGAAACGATTTTCAGTAACATAACAATTAAAAAGTTATTTGTATTGGTTCATACTGTTTCATATTGATTTCAGCAATAAATATCTATAATCATAATTTTTATATCACATATATAAGCTAAGAAATATAACTTATATTATTTTATAATAAATTGGAAGATATTAAACTTTATATACACGGAGTTAAAATAAAAATATACTAAATTTCCCATACTACAACAATATAAAATGACGTCATCTACTAATTTTTTTATCTTTGTTATTTAAATTTTACAGGTTTTTCTTATTAATGTACATTATAACCTTAATTTAACATTTTAGTGAATTAATGAAATTCCTATAAAAAACAAACAATGGTCACACGCTTCAATGTTTAGCGAGTGTTTCTATTATGATCCTTTATTACCGCTTTTATGAGACAATCGTAATAACTTCCGGTTTTTAAGTAATTCTGATAAATTCTATATACCTCTAATATTGATTGTGCACATTTATTCTTTAAATGCTAATATTAAAATAACTATCAATAATATATAATGTTATATTCAACAACATAAAAAACTAATAATGATTGCTGTACTGTTGTATAGCCATCAAATATATATACATGTCGATATTATAAAACATCACCGAACAAATTTTTTTTTTACTAATACTGTACGAGTTGATGATTTTGAAACTATTTATTTTCAGTTATAACTTTTAACTATCACATTCACTTATTTAATAATCTTAATAGATTAATAAGAAATCACATTTTCAAGTAACCACCCCATGGGCTCAACCTATTTTAAATTGCTCAATAACTTAGTTAAAGTGTGACCTACAAAATGTAATATAACATGTACTGTACACTTTAAATGACCTAGGTCGCGTATCTAGGTTATCACTCCATTAACCTACCTACTTCGTGCACTGCGAATGTAACAAGCGGGAACGTTTTCGATATATCGGATTTTATATTCGTTTACAAAGCTAAACAAATATATTCATATTTTTTCATGTTCCATAATTAACTTTACTTATTAGAAAAAATATAAGGGTAGATAAATTTCCAACAGTACACTTCCAAATGTATCCACCTGAATAAAAATTATCAAAACCGGAAACTGAAGAACCTTGTACGTGTCGACCCTTGAAAGTAATAAAAACAAGATAATTTTTTTTAATGAATTCGGCAAATATTTTATATAGTTACAAACTGAATTTTATATTGGAGTTTGTTCAAAAATCGATGATTCATTCACTTATCACAATACGCTTCAAAACTCGTTTTGATTTCTAACATTGTCCTTAAAACAGTGAATTGAATGAATTTTATAAAACGTGTTTTTAATTATAATGACGTTATAAACATATTAATTAGTCCCGGGCTTAGCTGGTAATTTTGTGAGAAACTTACTAGCCATATACATCTCACAAGGCCAATGAAAAATATTCAAAACTGCTTTAACTTTAACTGAATGGAATCGATATAACCCGGATCATATAGTTTAAGTATTTATTTTCCTGTTGAAAAAACTCAAACGTGCATTTAGACTTTGTCCATATATTCGCAAATATAACGTATCAAATAATAACCATAGGCGGAGAGTAGAACCCAAAAAAATAATCACGAGCACTAACTAAACCCTCAAAATACTATATACTAACTGATGGAAAGTCCCTGTCGCCGGAGATCGTCTAGGTAAGTACCACTGAATTTCTGCTACCATACAGTAGGGTGTATTCATTACTGTGTTCCTGCTTGAAGGCCGCTGTAGCTAGGGAAATTAATGGGATAACGAGAATCAGCACCTTGTGTTTCAGGCACCGAGCGCAATGCAGTTTATATCATCCTAACCAGCACCAGGATTTTATGGGTTAGGCGTATCACTTACCAAGAGGTGAAAGTCCCGCTCGTCTCGTCGCTTAGGTAATAAAAAAAAAATTTATTCATAAAAGTCCATAACAATTAAACAATTCTGATAATTCAATATGGTTGATGTCCATTACCAGTATTTGACGTTTGCTGCAGTGAAGCGGATGAATATATTTTCAATTCGCTGAATGAAATAAAATGTATTAAATGTAATTAGAATAATAACATGATATTAAACTGATCTCAGAAAAAGAATAAAACTATCGATAAAATAAAAAAAATAGGTCACAAAGGTCAGTATTACAGGGTTGGAAAATATCGTTCAATATAGTGTTGTAATAAAAAAATTTATAGAAACATTGATCGTTGAGTAAAGTAATGTTGAACTTTAAACTCTTACAAATATATAATAAAGCAATACAATCGGGCATATGTAATAGCACAACTTTCTTTCCTATGTGAAAGTAATTTTCTTTCGTACGGATTCACTTAACGATAATTGTATAGTGTCAATGTAAAATAACAAGTCATCGCTTGGTGAAACGTTCACGGAATCTAAAACGTTAAATTGTTAAAAATACTTACCGGCCCATTTGCCTTTTGATTTGAAATCCACTTTGTTCACAGCTGGACCCACTACATATGTGTACACTATTTGTAGAAAATAATTTAATATGTATAATACTATGGCTACGAGAAATGCAATACCGAATTTCTCTAGAGCGGTGAATTGAGCCATTTTAAATGTTTATACGAGTTTTAGATGATGAAAATTTAATTATTGCAGAGGTTAGGTTAAAGAGTGAAATTCAAGAGCTCATTTGACATTGCACGCGCATGCGCTGTTCTGACTGAACGGAAGAAAGTAGTCGGAGTGAACACCGATCGCCGAACAAATACGATATGGCGCGACGGCGTCCGAATAATACTGTTCCCGTTTCGACACCGACGCTTAAATTACCGCAACCATCTCGCTCACGCGTAATTGATAAGGAACAAGCGGTCACATGGGCTGAGTATCGAGTCAAACAGCTACAGCTATTATATTTTATTAATATTATTTCTTTTTTCTTCCTAAGTTGCCTCGCCGATAAGCGGGGGCTGGCGGTCAGTTCACCATATTTTGCTCTGTCCGTTGCAAAACGGAGCAGTTGTGCTGCATTCGCGATCCCGATCCACTCCATAATGTTACACGGCCACGATTTCTTCCTACGACTAACAATTCTTTTACCCGTCAAATGCCTATCAAGATGAGTTTCAGTTAATTCTTTGTTACCTATCAAACGAAAAAAAGAAAATATTTAATAAAATTTACTATTACTGTACACGGCGCTAACTACTAATTATATGTGTTTTACCTGTATAGCTCAAATATCTTTCTTGGTGGCAAATCTCAGTTGCCGGAGACCGTCTAGGTAGGTACCACAGCAGCGCCTATATCTGCCAGCAAACAGTAGTGTGCAAACATTACCGTGTTTCGGTGTGAAGGGTGCTGTAGCTAGTGTAGTTACTGGAATAACAAGATTTAACATGTTATGCCTCAAGGCGACGAGCGCAATGTGGTGTAATTTATAATATCCTAATTAGACTACATTATAATGGGCAAGCTTATCGCTTACCATCAGGTGAGCGTCTTGATCGTCTTATCGATTCGTTGAAATAAAAATGATAAACCTAAAGTTTATTACTAACTTGGAACAATAAAAATGGTTTTCTTTTAGCTTTTTTGTTTCTTTAAGAAAAATAAGGGTAAACCTATAACGGCAATAACCATAGTTAAAAAAAGCTGTTATATAAAGCAACGGTATAAAATAGATTATATTGCGTTTGTAAATGAATGTAGATAATGGATGGTAACTTCCAGCCGTCATCACGCAATAATCTGAACCAACTATGCATATAAAATGATCGATATGCCAGCATATCATAATAAAATGAAGGCTATATTAATGAACTAAATTTAACACAATACCTGCGCAGTATCTTAGAGACTAGACAAATGTTAGATTGATAAAAAAAAACCACGATAGACATAGAAAACCTTTCCATATAATATTACGTAACAACTAACGTACGTACAGAATGAAAATAAAAAAAAATTAAATCGTTCATACACTCAATGCGAATAAAATCGTGATTTGATATATAATAGAGTTGTCTCTTTCCTTCTGATACAAAGCTCCAGATCCCAGAAGTGGGAACGTAAATGGGCAGTTTATGTTGTTAAAGTAACAAATTAGAAGTTCTTATTATAATACTACCATTATATCTCTGTATAGCCGCAATACAAAGTTACCCTAATAAAGTTTGCATATTCAAAACAGCTTAACCCCTTGCGAAGCTCTTTACTTTGTCTGGCTCTGCAATAACAGAAGATTTTCAAGTTGTATTTGAAATCACATTTTCCGGGACACACAATAAATGTAAATGTAATATTTTTAAGTAAGAAATGTTTGTAAAGGAAATTCGGTATTACATTTTTACACATTTACCTTGTGGAATTGAGTTTTATCTTCTTTATTTTAATGGGTTATTGTCTCAAATATTCCCATTATAATAAAATAAATATTTTCCAAATGGAGATACTACATAAAAAGTTACGCTTTGTCATCATCGTTTACTTAGCTTAGTTCCGTGAGCCCCAAGTTTCATAAATAAAGCTGTCAACAAAACTAACTTCGTCGAAAAAAGCAATCTTGATCATTTATAATATCAGCCTTTTTCTGTCCACTGCCGAATATCTGATGTTATTGCTGGTAAGTCTCTATTTCCAGAGACCGTCTAGCAAGGTGCCACCGCAGCGCTTATTTCTGCCACCAAATAATAGTGTGCAAACATTACTGTGTTCCGGTTTGAAGGGCGTTGTAGCTAGTGAAATTACTGGGCTATAGAAACCTAACATCTCATGTCTCACGGCGAAACGTTCCCTCCAACAGGTTCCCGCCTTGTCGTGGCGGAGGGGCTTAGTAGCCGTGGCTGGGTCGCCCACGGTGAAGCGTAGAGGAACCTACACGGCCCCCCCGGCCCGACCCCGAAAATTGCAGTAATTTATACAAACATTTTAAAAAGAAAAAAATGCATTAAAATTGTCTTAGTTCCTTATCATTTGTGAATTCTATAACTATAGTCTGGAACAATTTCTGGTACATTCTCGACTAAATATTCTTTCCTATATTACAGTTTATCGTGCATATTATTAGGGTACCACCCCGGGTTGCCATTTCAGATAAAACGCGATACAATCTTCCGTTCAGCGATACACAACAAACTAAAGAGTATCACAAAAGGCTAAGCTATTTTGAATATGTAAACTTTCATCTGTCGGCTTAGAGATGATGTTGACGCTATTATAGGGCTACATTATATGGCATTAGCCGTTATTATAGTGGATCTTTTGAATACACTCTTACGATTTTGTGTACCAACACAAAAAACAGGCTTTCGGGAGTTTGACGAGTGCTATGAAAGTAATAAAGTATATATAGTTGGTCAGTTTATTCGATCGTATAAGTATACGTAATTTTTTAAATAGTAGACGTTTTTTAATGTTTTTTTTGTTGTGTTGACTTTTTATTTTACGATACGACGAGACGAGCCGGATATTAACCTGAAGGTACGCCTGCCTCTAACAACGTGGCGCTAAATAAGATGGTATATATTACGACATTTTGCGCTCGTCGCCTGAGACAAGATATTGTGTCTCGTTTCCCCAGTAATTATACTAGCTACAGCGCCCTTCAATCTGGAAAACATTAATATTTGCTGTTTGGCAGAGATAGGCACTAAGGTGGTACCTACTGAGACGGTCTCCGGTAATAGAGATTTACCACCAGTAATAATTAATAAAAAAAGAGAATTTATAAATTTGTTATTCTCTTATATATTAATATTAAACATTAGTACATATAATAAACTGATTAAACCCTGCTTGCTGACAAACCACAGAAAAACTGGCAGCGATGGTGTGGGTATGTCATAAGGAGACCACCTAAATACAAGACAATAAAACACTTAGTCTCAACATACCCGGCAAACGAGGAGAAGACCGAAGCGATGGCTGAGTGTGGTGTAAAGATATATGAGAAGCTGTGGTCTCATTTAAGGCGATATCCCTAATAGAGCGACTATTTGGGATACCGCTTTATTTGAGATGTGGCGTGAAAGAGGTAAGAAAGCAGACCTTTTTTTTTGCTTTACGTGGGGGAAATGCCTTCGCATACCTGCTCTCACGGAGGCACAGACAGGTTATGTCGGACTTGCATTGATTAAAACCTCCAAGATGTTAAACCTGCGTCGCTTAACAGCAGGGCCACGGCAACGCTTTTCCATACCTCCGCGACTCGGATAGCGCCGGCTACACCATACAGGTCCACTTTGGGGGAAGAATCCGCTCTTTCCAACTCTATAAGGGCGCGCCTTAACATAGAGCACGCCCTCCTCTCTGCCTCTTATCGTCACCTGAGTAATGGACCACCGAATTCGTCACCCAGACGCCATGGGAGCCAAGAAAGAGAATTCACCTGACCCCCCGGGAGGGTAGGGAAAGCGACGAATCGCAATACCGACACTTATCTATCTCCGCGACTCGACCTCGGCTAGGAACGGTAGTACAAACATGCCGTCGTAGGCCACTGGCGCACATCCGAGATGAGCTCATGGAGCTTACTTGGAGGGGCCACTTCGGCCCGGACGGGTAGGTTCCTCTTAGCTTGACCGTGGGCGACTAAGCCACGGCTACTGAGCCACACCGCCATGATATAACGGGAACCTGTTAGAGGGGAAGAAAGTAGACCTTATCATAAGATAGGGCAAGAGCTAAAAAGAAGAGTTTATATAATATGTATTTATATATTAATTATGATCTATGTATATATATATATATATATATATATATATGTTGTTGTTGCATACCAACTCTGTTAATATTATCACCTACATTACTACTTACCTAATTTCAGTTTAAGACAGTACTGTGATATTTGTCTTAATCTTATGACTTTAGATTTACGAATTGTATTCACAATGTAACTTAATTATGCTGACTAATTGTTACGTGGACCTTTATCAGCTTTAAAAAAAAAATAATGATAAGGAATAAGGTGCAGATAACGCGGAGTACAATGTTTGTACAAAATTTAAAATTCAGTTAGTCTTAGTTTGAGACAAGTGTAAAATGGCTACGGTTAAAATACCTCAAGGGATACTGAATGGTGGTAAGGCTGTAACGGAAAGCGGGTTTGAGTATTATGAGTTTTTAGGAGTGCCTTATGCTAAACCACCGGTTGGCGAACTGAGATTCAAGGTAAGGATTCAGCATAACATATCTTATATAAAAGTTGTTTAAAAAAATATATTACAAGTGTGATGGCATTAAAAGTGACGAGGGCAGTGTGAAGTATAAATATTTATTATTAACCAGCGCCAGAGTGTTATCATCATCATTAGGTGCCCTCTTTAAACTGAAGTTTGGCGATCAGATTGAGAAAAGCAATTCGATCCTCAAATATTTATGGGTACGGGTAACACTATATTTGTTATACCGTTCACTGATCGTTTTGTTACGTACTGGTGGTAGGTCTCTGTTGCCTTGCTGTAATCTGGGGCTAATGAGTATAAGATTAAAGTAAGCCGTGATTGCAATAAAAGACGACTAGAACGGTTTTGCGGGTTCATGGGCCTTGATGGTGGGGCCCTCATTGCCTACTAAATGAGCCCGGGATGACCGGCAAGTAGGAGGTAATCTAGTGCTTGTCATAACAAAACGAGGATGGCGAGGAGAACCGCAGCTCTCTTCGGGACGTGCTTTAGGCGTAGAGCTCCGGTGCGTTCTATAGGAGATACCAGGGTCTCTTGCGACGCGCTGAGGATGACCACCAAGGCAGATTTTATTTAGTAAAAATCCCTAATAACCTTATATTTCTCCCAGAAGCAGGGTATATTTTTAGAAGATTTTCCCCGATAAAAAAAAAAGTTTTTTTGCCGGAAACCGTCTAGGTTGGTACAAACGTAGCGCCTATTTATACCGCCAAACAATAGTGTGCAAATATTACTGTGTTCCGGATTGAAGGGCACTGTAGCTATTACTGGGGTAACCAGACTTAACATCTTATGTGTCAGGCGACGAGCGGAATGTGGTGCTGTGTATACCATTATAATTAGTGACTTTTTGTTATGGGCAAGGGTATCACTTACCATCAAGTGAACGTGCCGCCCGTGCTGTCGTTTCATTGTATAAAAAGAACATATTTAATAATAATTCGTCTTCAATTATTTACATTAGCTATGTTAATAATTTAAATTAATTATAATAATGAAACTAATTTTTTTATGTGTGATTTATATTTAAATTACGAGAATTAAAGTAAATGATTGTTTTCCAGAGCCCACAACCCCCGGAACCATGGGAAGGCGAAAGAGACGCTACTAAAATTAATGAAAGTAATATTTCTTGTCAAATAGATTTTAGAACTCGTAATTTTATAGGCTCCGAGGATTGTTTATATCTGAACGTATACACACCCGGTTTGCCATCTTCAGAAGACGAGAAACTTCCTGTTATGTTCTTTATTCATGGAGGTGGATTCAGAGGTAGAAACGGTATTGTAAAAAATGAGGCAGGACCTGATTTTCTCATAGAAAGGAATGTGATTATCGTAACTATCAATTACAGATTAAGTGTGTTTGGGTTTTTGTCACTAGATATTCCCGAAGCAGCAGGCAATATGGGTTTAAAAGATCAAGTCAAAGCGCTAGAATGGGTGAGAAATAATATTGGATATTTCAATGGCGATAATAATAACGTAACTGTTTTTGGAAGTAGCGCTGGCGCTGCTTCGGTTGAATTTCTTTTGTTATCTCCGACAGCTAAAGGACTTTTTCACAAAGCCATTCTTCAATCTGGATCTGTTTTCAACTCGTGGGCATTAAATACAAACCCTAAGAAGGTAGTGGAAAATTTGTTGATTAATTTAGGATACGAAAGTTCTATGGATGATTCACAAGAAATTTACAAATTTTTGCTAAATGTTTCTGCTGAGGAACTAATTCTAGCTAGTACGAATGCATCACCTGATTTTGATTCGAAAAACCTAAACTTCGGATTTGTACCTATCATTGAGAATGACTATAGTAATGGTGAAGCATTTTTAATCAAAAGTCCGCAGAGATTATTAAAAGAGAAAATATTTAACAAAGTTCCTATAATTAAGGGTTTTTGTAATAAAGAAGCCGGATTAAGGAATTTGTTAGGAAACAACTCTATTAAACAGTTGGCAACGAGTGACAATTTTGTAGAATATTTTTCCTACAATTTTGATTCTGTTGAATGTGAACAATATAATGAAAAACTACGTAAAGCCTATTTGGGTAATAATGCATGTGATAATGATGTCATTGATATAGCAATAGATTTCTTGAGCGATTTGGATTTTACTGCAGGTGTCTGGATTTCGGGAAAAGAACTGGCGAAAGCCGGTTTTCCGTTGTATATGTATGAATTTTCATATGTTGGAGTTATGAACTTTTCCCAGATTTTTAAATTAAACGTAAAAGGTTCAGGACCCACCGATGATTGTTCTTATTTATTTTCAAGTCAGTTCAACAAATTGGTTGGAGGTTTTAATGAAACGGATGCTGTAATGAAGAATGTTATGGTTAAATTATGGACAGATTTTGCTAAAACAAGGTAAATTTTTTTATTATAGATTAGAGACACCTTTATTATGATATAATATTAATACTTTTTTGTATTGTTTCAGTAATCCAACTCCAATACCAAGTGATACAAATCCTCTTACTTGGCCACTGTTTACAGAAGATTCACCAGTTTATCTCAGTATTAACAAGGAGTTTAAAATAAAGTCTGATTATGCACCTGAAAAAATAGCAATTTTTGAAGAGATATTAGGGAAGTTTACCAATTAAACACGCATTGTTTTTTTTTTTTATGTTTATGTGAATTTTTTAAATTTTCGATATGGTTATAAATTACATAAATTTTTTACTATTTCTTATTATTACACATTTAAAGCATGCATTTTGTATAGTAAGGTATATATTGTAACAGTTTTTTTAATCTACTTAAAACATTAGGTCCTTACATATGAAATTGGCGTTTTGTACGGGAGGAACATAAAGTATTTTTTTTTTAAATATATTTATTTAATCAAAGTATGCACCGTTGTAATCTATGCACTTTTGCCACCTCATAGATAGTTCATTGATCCCTTTACTGAAATAAACATGGGGACGAGAATCAATAAATTCTTTAAAGGCGGTTTGGACTGCCGCTGTTGCTGTCGGATTGAATTTTTTTCCTTCTAAGAAGTTGTCCAAATTCCGGAAAAATGGAGCAAGGCCCGGGGAGTACGGTGGATGTCGCAGACATTCCAGTTGTAGCTCATCTAACTTAGTGGTTGTTTGTTGTGCAGTACACACTGATTCACGACAACGCAAGACCGTGTGGTCTTGCGTTGTCGTGAAACAGCAGTGGCCGAGAGCCATTGACCAATCTCTGTTGTTTAGCAGCTAGTTCTTCCTTCATGGTTTGCAGTTGCTGACAATAGATATCTGCCGTAATCGTTAAGCCAGATTTTATAATGCTGAAGTAAACGACACCGGCGCTAGTCCACCACTCACAAGTAACTTTTTCTGAGTCAATTTTCGTTTAGGGCAGGATTTGGCTGAGTCTCCAGAATTCAACCATTGCGACGAGCACTTCCGATTATCTTACAGTATCCACTTTTTATCACAAGTAATGATTTGATTTAAAATCCCTTCATTATTGTGTCGTTTGGGCAAAGTAACGCAGCAGTCGACGCGTGTTTGCAAGTTTGATTCACTCAATTCATGAGGTACCCATCTTACATTTTACTTTCCCGATATGCTTCAAGTGAATTAATATTGTTTTGTCACTTACGCCGAAAGCTGCAGCTATCTCTGAAGTGCTTTGTGATGGATCCGCTTCCACAATAGCCTTTAATTCTTCATTTTCCACTTTGGTCTCCGTCCGTCCACGGGGTTGGTTCTGAAGGTCGAAATTTCCAGAATGAAAACGTTGAAACCAAAAACGTACCGTGCTTTCTTTGGCAACACTAGCGCCGTACACATCATTATTCCTTCGAGCTGTTTCTGCAGCACTGGTGCCACGGTAGAACTCGTACTCGTAAATATACCGAAATTTCATGTTTTCCATTGTGCGGTAATAAGCGACGTCAAAGCAAAAAATAATGAGAAAAAAATAAATGAATGGCTGTTTTCAAAACTCAAATGTACCAGCTAAATGAATTTATAAATTTGAATTTGGGATTCTTAAGCAAAGAGGAGATATTTCAGATTAACGTGGTCAGCGCGTCCCGCCAGCGCTGGCGGGGTCGCGGATGTGTGCGACAGCGTTCCCGTGACCCTGCCATAAAGCGACGAGGAATAACATCGTAAGGGTTTTAGTCGGTGCAAGTCCGACATAACCTGTCCTTGCCCCCGCGAGGATAGGTACGCGCAGGCATTTTCCCCAAGCTAGTCAGGCCGCAGTAAAAATGCGAGTAAATATTCTATGTGCCATTTCTGCCTATCCCAGAGGTCAGAAGCATCAATTCCAGGTCATGAATTTTAATGATTATCGCTTTGTAGAACTGTTTAACTTCTTTTGTTATTCAAGCGCCGTAGCATTTTCATATTTTAAAAATAAAATTTGTTATATCCGTCGGCCACTTGTCAGTTTTATAGATAAAATGAAAATAAAAAATAGTCTATAAGCGAAAATCTTTCAGGTGTTTATTTTTGCCGCTAGTATGTAGTGTATAAATATTAATTTGATTAAGTGTAGATGAACTGTAGTGATATTGAGCGGTGTAGGTATTACAGAATTATTATACAAAATGCTCGTCTTGTCCTTTTTTATCAGTGAAATATCCTTTCGCATATACCTGACCTAGCAAATATATGCAATTATTTTACAGCATAGTTTCAGAAGTACAGTACTTTTCAAAAGATATATAAATTTATACAATTTAAAAAACGCCTTTACTATAGAGTTAGTTGCTTTTCAAATGTCCAGATTGCTATTACATTTTATATGACTAAGTTCGTCAATAATAATGAATTGCTAGTTAGTATACTACATAGCATATACTACACAACATTAATTGAGCATAGTAACACCGGAACATTCGGTTCATATTTTTTCAAAGATTATGATTAAAGTTTAAAGAACTAAGGTTTACTGATTTTATCGATTTCATCATCATCAGCTGATAGACGTCCACTGCTCGACATAGGCTTCCTCAAAGATCTCTACTATTAGAGTTTATTGAGGAGAATTGGGTGTTACTCCACCAAGCTGGAGGAGTGTGGTGCACCGCGTGCAGATGAAGTTAATTTGAGTTCCGTAAGAGGTTAGGAGGAACCCTTTACACCTATCTTTTTTCGACTTAATTTTTATTATTTATTATCCAACGTTTGGAGAGTTTTATAACGCTTATACTTTCAGAACAATTGATGTCCTGATTTCATTGTTATCCAAGTTTTGGAGATTTTTGTTACGGTGTGTAGGAATTATTTCATCCAACAATACTTTAGAGAAATTTAAGTTGTGTAATATAAAACGTATGTATCTGTTAAATTTATTCGTTACTCTGAAATGCGTTCTTTAATTATTATGCAGAATAATGATTAGCAAGGTAGTAGTAAAACATATTTATTATTCATTGTAAATGTTAAACATTTCATGACGGTTTTAGTCTAATGTAACTCTGCAAGAATTAAGAAACGATGCTACAGGGGATGCTTTTCTTTCAGGCTCTCCCCCCAGAAGTAAACACAGAAGACGGTCTTCACAAAGTGAGAGAGGAATGACAGAAGGAATTAGTATGTAGAATGATAAAGATGAAAAGTTTGAGAGTAGAGCAGAGTATGAAAGATGAATATGTGGAGTTAGAAATAAGATATGTGATGGTAAATGAAAAATAGATAATTAAAGCCTTGACCCACAACACGCAGGGGAACAATAAAAAAATGTAAGACTGCTGAACAGTTTTGGGTAGTTTTTTTTCATTTCATGAGTATTTGTACGTTATATTGAGACTGTTGCTTTTTTCTTTGAATTTTATACATTTTAGTAATTATATCCTTTTACAATACTTGTAACATTGCACAACGTAAAGTAGTGGTGTTTGGGTATTCTAAACCCTATTTTACATGCTAGGTTAGTAATTAACAACAATATATTAACAGCGAATGAAAAAATATCAACAGTATATCAACAAAAAAACATAATAAAAACAATTCCATTTTTCAGGATTAAGAAGGATTCTGATTTACAGGACCAATTGTATAAAATCTTACCAGCAAATCATTCCAGACACGAATTCCGGAAATCCGTGCCGTGCTCAAGTGATTTGTCAAAGGAATTCTGCATATACGTGTGCGAAAACAATTTCACGAGGAATTTATTTATAATATACCCTACTAAGCATCGCCGAGGGAAAACTAAATATTCTATAAGCAAAGTAGTTTTTTAAATAAATGGGAATATGTCGGTTTGATTTTATTAACATTTTGTTGAGTTTGCTCTTTAATCATTTAAGTCATTTGAGATAAGACAAGAGTTAAGTCATTTCAAAAATACTACAATATTACATTTATACAGGGTGGAAGGTAGTAGGTGCAAAAGATCTGGAGGGGCTAAAGTATAGCTCGTATCCTATCTATCTATGTATGGAATACCCCATACTAAAACAATAATTTTGAAGTTATTAATTTTTTATATAATTTTCAAAAAAATACCCGATTTTCTAGAAAAATTAAAAATAGTGATTTTATATCTTACTTACTTCACTTTTTTTACTTTACTTACAGCGCAAATTTTAATGTAATAAATATTGTTTAAGCATTGTTTTATTAAATTAAATTAATAATCATCACTTAAAGGCTAAAACTTTTAAATTAGGTTCTTTAAAATTTGTGATTATTAAAAAGTAAGGCGTCATACTTAAATTTTTATTTAAACTTAAAATAAAATTTTATTTATAAAAAATACGTATAAAGCACATAAATAAGTACCTGACTTTAATGCTTATCCGACAAGGTATAAGAAAGTACATAAAGTTTCTAAAATTTAGAAAAAAAAAGCACTTGTGATAAAACTAAATACCATGAAATATCAAACTGTAGAGAAACATAAAAGTAGACGCCGCGCCGGACCTTAATTTGACCTTTTTTTTTGTAACACGTGCGAGCTTATTGTTATCATTTTAGATATTGAGTTCATTGTAAAAGATGTGCAATGCCATTTTTAGGTAATGTGTCAGTACAACAGTTAAAATTTAACTACTTTCGTGGGCGGACGTACATTATCGTTGTCTTCGCAATTCTGAATAGTTTTTCTTTTCCATACGAAATAAATTTAATTTCAATGCTGGATCACGGTAATCAAGAATGCGGTGACATTTTCTATTGTTATGGACTTAGTGATGGAAATTCTTTACAAGCACCAACAGAATATCAGCTACGTTTTCCAAATCGTCACCCACTAAGTCATAGAGTCTTTGCTACGGCGTATCAATGTGTCAGAGAAACTGGCAGCGTTCAACAGAAGCGACATGACGCAGGTTGGCCATGCATCTACGATATTGAAGAGGAAGTAGGAATCATAGACCATTTTGTTATAGACTCGACTACGTCAACCATGGTCGTGGCAAGATTGCTGGGTTTAACGCAATGGAAACTATGGTTTACTGTGCATACGGCAAGGCTCTACTTCTATCATTATACACTGGTCCAGGCTCTGGAGGAAGGAGACCCTGCAAGGATGTTAGACTTCTGCCTTTTTATGTTGCATTCAAACTTAGAAAATAATAATTTTCTCACCAAAATATTGTGGACTGATGAATCGAAGTTTGACAGAGACAGCATAACAAATTTTCATAGCAGTCAATAAGCGAGGTGAAAAGCGTTTTCTCCCCGAACAGGTTTCCGCCTTCTTGTGGCAGTGGGGCTCAGTAACCGTGATATGGTCAACCATGGTGAAGCTAAGAGGAATCTACCCGGCTGGCTTGGGATGTGGGGCCGGCCCGAGGTGGCCGCTTCAGGTGAGCTCTGTGAGCTCGTCTCAGATGTGTGCCGGTGGACTGCGGGGCAAGCTTGTATTGCTCTTCGCTGCCGAGGCGGAGTCGCGGAGGGAGAGGAGTGTCGGTATTGCAATTCGCCGCTCTCTCTATCCTCCGCGACTTAGTGGTGCCACACCGCTGATGCGGTGGTGGCGGGGTAGCGGCGGAAGAGGAGTGTCGGTGTTTCGCTACTCTCTTTTCTCCGCGACCGTATAATGGTTAGCGACTGAACCCAAGACCAGATCCGCCGCAGGGAGTCGGGAGAGTTTTCTCTCTTGGCTCCTATGGCGTCCGGGTGACAAATTCGTGGGATCCGTTGTCCAGGTGACTTTAAAATGCCGAGAGGAGGGCGCGCTGTATGTTCCGACGCGTCCTTACAGAAGTGGGAAGGAAGGGATTCTTCTCATCGAGGTGGGTCTGCATGGTGCAGCCGGCGCTGGCAGGGTCGCGGAGGTGTGCGCAAGCGTTCCCGTGGCCCTGCCTTAAAGCAACGCAGGTGGAACATCATGGGAGTTTTAATCGGTGCAAGTCCGACATAACTTGTCTTTGCCCCCACGAGGGCAGGTATGCGAAGGCATTTCCCCCACGTAAACCAAAAAAAGGGCGCTTTACCGTTACAAATTACAGCATTACTTAACGTCACTAAGAATTACGTTAAAGGTCTAACCTCTTAAAATATCGTCATCATATCAGTCTAAGGCCTTCCATTGCTGAATGTAATTCATCGTGTTACTACTTACCAATTTTTTATCACTAACAATCGGGAAGTAGTGGTAGATTTGTAGTTGTAATAAATAAATATTAATTTATTTAACTGAAGGATCTATAAGGAGTGAATAAATTTTAAGCTCAAGTATCATATAAGTAATAGTAGGTAAAAAGTGTCCAAATATTACCAAGTTTCGATTTGTGTTACTTCTTGACTCTGAACCAAACGAAATTAATTATTTATGAGAAGCTGTAGGTAGAGCAGCGGTGGTATTATTGTTACTCTCTTCCACATAGGCGCTGAAAAAAAATTCTCACTATCCTCTCAATTATGATTACAACTATTTCTTACCATCAGGTGATGCTTTTGTTTCATCGGTAATTTATAAATAAGATGTAAATTTCAATTTGAACTTGACATTATTAAGACGCACTGCTAAAGTTAACCAAACGCTTTTTACTAATATCTAAATGTAGGTTGTTTAATAATATATTTTGATCGACGATTAAATTAAAGTCCTATCAGTGTTTTAATAGTCCTTACGCTGTAACGGTCCCGTCAAGAACTTATTACAAAAGGGTTAACCTCACTGCCAACTTTTAACCGGCCTGATCCCCTCTGTGACATTTTTAAAGGGAGATATCAAATGAGCTAACCGAAAATTAAACCCTACTTTTAAACTCAAAACAAAATATTTCCGGTACTCGACAAAACTTTTAAAACATTTTAATAATAATTGAGCACATTTTTTTTTTTATTTTACGAAGCGACGATATGATCGTGCGGGACAAGCGCAGTGTAGTGCTCTGAATATCATATTATCTAGCTAGTTAAGGTGGTATCGAGTGAGATCCACGTTGTTATGGGCAGGGCAGTCTTTTCAGTTCATTGGTTATAAAAAATCTAACTTCTTGAGCCGAACTCAGTTGTTATAAAGAAAATAAAGTAAAATTACAAAAAATACATTGTCTTTTCTGTAGATAATTTATCAGTATAATATTTATATAAATTAGTTTTTATGCGATTTTATTGTTTATAATTGATATTCTTCCATTATTTTTATAGTAACACATCCATAAGCTACTTTTTTTGGATAATCGAAAACATTCGCATAGAAATTTTTAGAAAAAATCGAATCTAAATGTATAAATATGAAGAGTTTGATTTCGCACCTCTTCACGATTTCTGAGGAAATTTTGCAATGCTCTCCATTGGAACCCCTACAAACAACGAGGATATTTTTTAAGGAGGTCTATGTCCAGCTGTGGACGCGTATCTGTTGATAAAGATGATGATGATTGCAATTTCAATTTACGATCTAACGGCGCTTAACTCTGATGTTACATTGAGGAAGGTTACCCTCAAAAGCGGTTAACTCTATATGTTATTTGAATATTAACATTTCGTTATAAATGTTATGAACTTTAATTCTGTAATTCGTATTGTTTTGAATAGTTATCAATTTAGAAAAAGAAATTAGAAACTGTCACCTTTAATCTGTATATTTATATACATAGGAGATCCAGAGATTCGTTGACTCCTAACGAAATCTCGGAAACTATTAGACGTAAACACTCAAGATTTGGTAGAGATATTGATACTTCCATTTAAAGGTCAGCTAAGAATAGATTTTGCAAAGCTCTTTCGCCAAAGGCAGTTTTGAAGATGTTAATAACAGGAAAGGGCTCGAGGGGCGGCGGAATAGGCGCCGGACAGGAATATTTCTGACAAAGTTTCAAATCTATTATATTCTCCAAGTCATTTTAATGATTTTTACCTTCAACTCTAGAAAAACTAGTTAATGGTTTTAAACATCTACTAGAGAGTATGTACTATAATAATTGTATTTTATTAGCGATTTGATGATGAACTGTGTGTGCTTCAACTTTTGTAAGAAATTTTTATTTCAACCAATACCCGCCAAACTTAACAGTCAGTTGGGTAATTAGTAATAAAAAAGTATAATATTTATGAAGGATTCTGCTTAACTAAACTTCCATCGTATAGAATTTACAGAATTTCAATTGCCTTCTCATACAGCAATTACGTAGAAAGTGATCACAGAGGGGCGGAAGTCCGTACGAACAGTGATACGGCTATTGGCCATTGATTGCGAGGCAGTGAGCGTTTTATGAAAAGCATACTTTTGACGTACACCATCGTTACAGCAAACTAGACTTTATTCCCGAGCAATAGGATTCTTGTGAGATACAATGAAAACTTTGTATTTCGGTAGTTACGTTAGATTTTGGTTCCTTTTGTTCCTTACACAGCTTGTGACAGTACTAGTCCGTTAGGGATTCAAGCATTTGATGACGAACAACGACCAATATGAGAGTTCTATTTAACAGGTACATTTGAAGTAGCTTTTGTATAGCGTTTGTTGATTGTTAACACATAAACTATTTTCTTATGAAAATAGTAATTATTACTACGAATATAAACATAACGAAAGCATCGAGACATCATATTTGGAAAGGTTTTTTTTATGTAACCAAAAAGCGTTATGATAAAAGTTTACACGAGATGTTTTCTGATGATAAGTAATATGCTTGCTCTTAACAACGTGACGCTAGTTACATTTATATACACGTGGTGTAGTGTAGTGTTGTTATCTCGTTGCTCCAATAATTTCAAGCTACGACGACCTTCCAATCGGAACATAGTAATGTTTACAGTTCTATTTGACGGCAGAAATAGAGCTGCGGTGGTACCTGTAGAGAAGTCTAGGTAAGTACCACTGCAGCTACTATTTCTAACCATATTTGCTATATATTAAATCCTAATTAGCGCCACTTGGTTATGCGCAAGAGTATCACTTACTACCCAGTGAAGGTTTCACTCCTTTCGTCGCTTCATCGAATAAAATCAAAATTCTTTCTCTTATTCACCCCGTGAGATATTTGTATCTCACGCATAGCCTTGTATTAAAATTATTTCTAAGATTACGAAGTCTATTTAATTGTAAATCTAATTCATAAGCTAAATAATTGTTTTTTTTTTGTATCAAACTCATTTTGAAATCTGTATAATAACAAACATTAAGCAGCGGCGAGATAGCTAATCTCACTAATAATAAATGCCTTTAGTAAGATCCTTAAAGTTTAAATGCGCTTAAGCTTTCTTCGGATAAGAGGCGAGAAATGATAATTAGCAGCCGACACTAAGCGCTAAGACTCGTTATTTAAGTAAACTCAGTATTTGACACTGAATTACCAGGGATTCAAAAGTTGCATTTAACTTTACAAACAAACATTGAGGTCGTAAGATCCTTTTCCCCGCTTTTAGTAGTAATTTATAAGCAAAAAGTAATATATCAAATATGATGAATTTTCTATTCAATTTATTAGGTATTAATGCAAAAATAAATGAGAAAGAGTGAAATCCAGAGAGAAGAAGATCTGACGGCAGACGAGTATGCGAATATTTTTGATAGGATTTGCCGTGATAATAATGTAACTACGAAATGTAGAGGTATACTAAGAAAAAGAATGATGTTGAAGCGCTAGTTCAGAAACACAGGACTTTGATGTGGTGGAGGAATTTATAGATATCAAATACATTAAAAATATATTTGGGTAGAAACTGGTGAAATAATGATCACGGCCATTGTGTCAAGAGTGATACCGAAGAAGATACTCGTATGAGTCACAGTTTTGATGTCGCTATCGGTTTTATTAGAAGTACCACCAAATAAAATATTTATTGTCATATAAAGCCAAGCAGGCTTTTTGGTCCTTGGAATAATGGTGACAATGTGTTGTTATTTCTTAAAATTTGAACCTACTTCATCTTGGTAATACTAGTTGCAATTTAATACTCTCTATGCAGGAAACATTTCGACATGCCGTAAAGATAAGAACAATGGTACTGATGCCTCATTGATATTAATATCATGTATTTGATATTCTCTCCGGGGAAGATACCGCCTTTGAAAAGTTCCCACCCATATTTAAGCCGCGACCTTGAAAGTGAAAATATTAATATACAAAACGTATAAATAGGTTTAAGTACGAAATTGATGCATAATTTAATTCATATGATTAAAGAAATCTTAAAATTACATCTCAAAGACGAGCGTTTAATATAGATATTTGAAAAAAAAAATATTTTTTTGTGCGTTTTGAGATTTTGCTGTGCGTCAGCTCCGAAGCTCCAAATATCCAAACTCTCCTATTCTGAATCCACGTACTCCAAAAACAGTATTAGAACTAAGATCGGAAGGTAGGGATAAGCTGTAGGATGCGATTGGCGCAGAACCGATCAATGTGAATATTCTTGAGTTGAGTTTACATATTTATGTACTCCAAAAACAGTTGACGTTATCAATAGATTTCATCTTGTGTTTTACAATTAAATTATACTTAAAATACTCTGCAGCAAACGTAATCTAAGGAAAGTGGAAAGCAGATAATGACATTATCCAATCTGAATTCTATAAAGCTTAAAAAGTTGAAGAAGTTAATAATTTTAACTATCTACAGTAAACAGAAATAGAAGTAAAGTTTTTATGGTCGTACAGTTACAAATTTATAGATTTTTTAACTTTATTTATAACTTCCGCTGAATGATATTATTACTTGCAAAATATCCAAAAGCGGCATTTCGGTAATTAATATTGACTGGTTAAACCTCTCACAATAGATCAATCATGATTGTTAACGTGTTAGTGCTAAGACAAAAGATATAGGGTTTAAAACAAAACAAATATCTCATGAAATTCACTAGTTAAATTGAGACGTACAACCCTAATTTCTATTCATGGGAAAACATGGATGTATTTGCATCCATGATGGAGGGTTTGGAAAACCGTTACTGGTATTTTGCTTTAGATCATTCAATGTCAATCTTACTTTGATAACGAACTAACAACCCGCCACGATATAATAATAGTAAATATGTTAATAGATTTAAGTATTATAAAATTGTAAGAAGAAATTTCAGATGAGTCAACTATAAATTATTTATGTTTTAAGTTTTTATGAACTACAATTGTTTTTTTTTGGACTTTTTTCCAAATTCTATGAAGCAATTTCTAATCCTTATAATTTTGGCGCCCATAAGAACCTTTATTTGAACTTTCCATCTACGAAGTGTGCTATTAAGGAACTGTATGACTTTAAACGTCTCAAAGGAAATGCTTCATCAAAATTCATGAGCAATTGTTGAGTTTCACGGAAGTTGAGTGATATTATACTTTTATTAGATATGCCGTGGAATATATAAATTCCATACAAGGGACCGTTGCGGGGCAAAATAGTAAAATGTTATAAAGTGAAAGTGTGGTTTTATGTTTGCTTTGTATTATAGAATAATAAATTATATGCATGTTATATGATCAATTTATAGAGATGCTTCTTATAAATTTAAGTCAAAGTACTAAGCTAAAAATAACATAAGTAATTTAATCTTTAGGTTCCTATAGAAAGAGGTCAGAAAAGTTTTACAAAACCATTTTAAAAGGATATTAATATAGAACTATTTTGAAAGGAGGTATAACAAAGTATAAGTTAGAATATAAAATATATTTATTATAACAAAAGTTGAGTGATTTTTTTTTTTTATTTCGAAACGTTTGTTTAGTAATAATATCGTTTTGTTACTTAAGAAAATGTAAGGGAATCTTTTCGCGCCTGGCGGGCCCGCTTTGGTTTAGACGGGGATTTAATTAATGGAATTTAGCCGCAATTTACAATGCGCCCTTCATCAGTTTAGCTTGCTATATAATGAAAATTTCGCTTTAAATTACGGCAAGTGAGATCCTCTGCGGGTATAAGACGAGGGAATCTCGTATGTGTGTTATTTTATTTACATTCGACAGCGCTAGTATTCATTTCATCAACATTTACTTATAAGTATCTCATTTTATTGTTACAATAAGGTAATCAAATAAAACTGAATTTTTGAATTTCGTCGTCTTTGTTTCATTATTTTGATTATTTTTATGTCGACATTTGGACCGCTTTGCAGCAGCCATGGTAACGGCGACACTGAGGTCACAGATGTTCCGATATCATAGTTATCACAGGATATCTATAATTTTTTAATTATTATTTGTTGTCCAATCTACGCAGTATGATCTCACTGTATCCTGAAGTCTTCTATTGTTGTGCTTGGTGTTTGATCCAATTTTAATAATAATAGCATACCAGGCAGGTGGTATTACCCAACCATCTTCTCTATTGAAATTAGGATGCATTTGAACCACGCGAATCATCCCTTAGTGTTATTTTGTAGGTGAATTTATAATTCATCAAACCTTTTGGATTAACAGTAAATTTTTGAATTACGGTTTATAGAGTGAAATTGTGGTGTATATAATATAACTTATGTGAGTTTATAAACTTTATAATATTTGTTACTATATCTGTTTAACTGTGTATAACACTGCGATAATGAATATATTTTAACGCATCAAATATTATGTTATTAAATGAGTACTTCTTAGTTTCTCGGTGTGATCTGATCTTTATTTTTTGTGTCTACTTCAACGACTTCACTTTTGGCTGTCTTCTCTCCTCTGGGTCTGCATCCTCTCAGGCGGGTTTTATGGTCCTTATATTATTTGTTATGGTGTCCAAACCTACCACCCAGTTACGAACGCTGGCGCTTACAAGAGCTTTTATATATAATATATAACTAGTCTGGCCATAAATACTGTTACATAAAAACTTTTCTTTTTTCAACTTTTTAATTCTTTTGGATTTGGAACACTTATGTTATTTTAAAAACTTCTTACGATTTTGCGCCCTTTCACATATATTTCGTGTTCATTATCAAATTACAATATGGAATGGGGTGTTAAAGAAAATAGGATTGCCGTGATAGCCTTGCACAAAGTGGGTATGGATACGGTCCGGTTGGTCATATTCCAGACACTTCAAAAGCTTGGTATCAGCCGTATGTTCGTATATCGTACTATCAACAGATACAACAACACTTCCTTTGTCGAAGACCAGAAAAGATCAGTGCTGTTAGAACTACAAAGGCTGTTAATGCTGTTAAAGACAGAATTCGTCGAAAGAGAAAAATCTTATCGCGAAAAATGAAGATTCCCGGTAGGACTCTGTCGCGTATTACAAAACAAGACCTGAAGCTCGGTGCTTATCAAGGCACGGTCGATATACAGGACATGCCCTAAATCAATCTTTACAATTAAAGAGAGTGGATCGATCAAAACGCCTTCTGTCGCGATACGCAGGTGAAAGGCACAGAAATATCTTCTTTACCGATGAAAAAATTTTCTCGATTGTAGAACACTACAATCCAAATGATAAAGGGTTCGGTCACAGTTCTAAAGAAACTATTCAAGTGGTCGGAAAGGTACAATGTAGTCATCATTCTGCGTCAGTAATGGTTTGGTGGGGCGTGTCTTATCAAGGAGTCACAAATACATTTTTGTGAAAAAGGAGTGAAAACTTTAGCCAAAGGGAATCAAGATACAGTCTTCGATCATGTGGTGAAACCTCTCAGCAATACACTTTTTAAAAATATACCGTGGACTTTCCAGCAGGACTCTGCACGTTGTCGCAAGGTACGAACTACACAAACCTGGCTTGAAACCAACGTTCCGGACTTTATAATAGCTGAAGACTGGCCCTCATCTAGCCCAGACCTATGGAGGTCTGTGACTCTTGTGATGAGTAAAGTAAAGAATTGTCTTTAGACTTCAAATTATGTTCAGTTTTAGAGGATTTGGCCTGCTCTAAACGACACGGCAATATTGAGTCTCTTAAAAAATTTTAGGAGCGAGCAGTGGCAGTAGTGGAAATTTCCTTTGGAAACTGCGTAAAAATTATAATAAAAGTCAAAAGTGTCTGTTTTTTTATTTTTTGCTGAGACTAATAAATATGAAGGTATAAATTTTAATGATATTACATTACTTCATTAAAAAAATGCATTTTCACTTGTAACAGAACTTATGGCCGGACTAGGTAGTATCTAAAACGTCAAAAATAAAATATCTATCTCTATTAACACAGGCTAAAGATTTAAAGAAAAGTACTCGTTAAGTTGAAATTCAATGTTTATAACGTCGATATAAGTTTTTAATAAATTGAAAATTAAACTGCTCGTTAAGTGAAATAATTTTTAATAACCTTAAGCTTACTTTATAAACTTTCTCCGTTGTCTTCGCGCTTGTTCATCACTTCTTTGTACGAAAGTTTTCAAGTAATTTTGTTGGTAACTACAGTTTGTAGAAAATTAATCAATTTAATTACAACTTGATCACTTTTATGTGATCTGTCAAGTTTAAATAAAATATAGTTGTAATTTGATCATAAGGTTAATGTTGATTGATACAAACCTAAAGTGGTGAGTTAACCATCTAGGAGTCTCAGTAATGCAATGGGAAAATTAAACGATATATTTATAAATGTTGTAACAGTATTAAATGATTTAAACTTAACCAGACTTTCGAATGTTAATGAAATGAATTTAAGTAAGCTGTAAGAATTTGTCTTCAATTTTAACTTCAGGCAATTACAAAGCCTGGTGTAGTTCATAAACAGTGTGAATAAGCGCTTATAATTTGAGTGGCAGCTAATTGGCAAATGGTAAGTGTCGCTAGCAATGTGAAAATTTATTATACTCCTTTGAATGGATACCTAAAGGAAGTAATCTCATTTCTAAGAAACGGTAACCTCAAATTATAATTCATTTATAATTTAAAGTAGAACACAACAACCTCTTACTTACTGTCTGGAAATGATTGATCTAAATTATGATGATAGAGGTTAGATAGGGGGTAAGAAATTGGTGTAGCCTAAATTAGTTTATAAATGGCTTTCCTCAAGTTTTAGATCATTCGTAATCTAATATTGTAAATAATATTTCTTAATTGTTTTTTTTTTATTTCGTAGTCAAAGGAAAGTAATAGTAACATTTATTAATTATATATATTTATATGGCTGTAGGTCTCTGTTGCCGGAGACCGTCCGGGTGGGTACTTTAATTATTGATATATTAATAAATACATTATGCAGGTTTGTTGAAAACATATGCAGAGATTAGAAGGCCTGTAACTACTTATACTTCTCTCTGTATAAACATTTACAGGCCGATAGTTTATTGGTTTGTTGCGTAACAGCGTCAGCCAATGGTGTGAATTTGGCGCTGAATTAAAATAGTCCATGTACACTGATACTATGTAAAATCGATAAAAATTGGAAAATTTTATTGTAAAACAGCTGTTCATATACAAACATACATTTTCACTGATTTCCACAACAATTAGTTATAATTATAATATTGTTTAAAAACAAATTATTCGCTGATTTAATCTAATCTCAACAACAAAGTATAATATTAGGTGCGTACATATGAAATTAGCGTTTTGTCGTACTGACCACTTTGATCTGAAATATCCCCTCTTTGGTTAAGAATTCCAAATTCAAATTTATAAATTCATTTAGCTGGTACATTTGAGTTTTGAAAATAGTCATTCATTTGTTTTTTCCTCATTATTTTTTTCTTTGGCGTCGCTTATTACCGCACAATGGAAAACATGAAATATCGGTATATTTACGAGTACGAGTTCTACCGTGGCACCAGTGCTGCAGAAACAGCTCGAAGGATTAATGATGTGTACGGCGCTGGTGTAGCAAAAGAAAGCACGGTACGTTTTAGTTTCAACGTTTTCGTTCTGGGAATTTCGAGCTTCAGAACCAACCCCGTGGACGGACGGAGACCAAAGTGGAAATTGAAGAATTAAAGGTTATTGTGGAAGCGGATCCATCATAAAGTACTTTAGAGATAGCTGCGGGCGTCGGAGTAAGTGACAAAACTATATTAATCCACTTGAAGCAAGTCGGGAAAGTAAAAAAACTTGAACGATGGGTACCTCATGAATTGAGTGAATCGAACTTGTAAACACGCATCGACTGCTGCTGCTGCTGTGTTACTTTGCTCAACCGAGATAATAATGAAGGAATTTTAAAGCGATTCATTACTTGTGATAAAAAGTGGATACTGTAAGATAATTGGCAGCGTTCGTCACAATGGCTAAACTCTGGAGACCCAGACAAATCCTGCCCTAAATGAAAATTGACTTAGAAAAAGTTACTTATGAGTGTTTGGTGGACTAGCGCCGGTGTCGTTCACTACAGATGCTACTAAAATCTGGCCAAACGATTACGGCAGATATCTATTGTCAGCAACTGCAAACCATGAAAGAAGAATGAGCTGCTAAACAAACGAGATTGGTCAATCGCTTTAGGCCACTGCTGCTTCACAACGCAAGACCACACACTGCACAACAGACAACCACTAAGTTAGATGAGCTACAATTGGAATATCTGCGACATCCACCTTTCTCCCTGGGCCTTGCCGCAATAGATTACCATTTATTCCGGAATTTGGACAACTTCTTAGAAGGAAAAAAATTCAACTTTGATGCGGCAGTCCAAACCGTCTTAAAAAAGTTTATTGATTCTCGCCCCAATAGTTTTTTTAGTAAAGGGATCAATGAACTACCTATGAGATGTTAAAAGTGCATAGATAGCAACGGTGCATACTTTGATTAATTAAATATATTTTACAAAAAAAAAAATTGACTTTATATTCCTTCCGTACAAAATTTCATATGTAAAGACCTAATAATTACAATTTGAATTAGCGGACACCTTTGCACAGATATCGTTAATAACAATTCATAATATCTAGAACAGCAGACAATTCTATTGACTGCCGGGCTTTTACTGATTACAAAGAAGCAGATAAGGATGACAATATTAATGGATTGTTTTCTGAGCAATGGTTATAATAATAAACTTTATTCCGGTTTTTACGCGTTGACTACAACAGAATATTCAACATGAAATATTTCCGAGAGATAATGTTGGTAACCCTTTACCGGGATACAATATTCAAGGCCCGGCGCGTAGGTACCGTGTGTATTAAACATGTTTACATGACATGCGAGTGCTGTTTGTACATTGATGTACATTTGAAGTACGTATTATGTAAACGGAATTTTATAACCCAATTTATAATATTATAAAAAGGTGCCAACATTACTGTGCTACGCTTTGAAGGAAGCTGTAGCTAGTGCAATTATTGAGTTAACGACACTTAACATCTTTTGTTTCAAAGCACAAAATGGTGCTGTGTAGGTAATTTTAATTAAATAAATAAAAACCAATTTATTGCCTTACCTATATATTTTTATTCACTATTTATAGTTAAGGTAAAAGTAAACGGCTCAGCTAATTCTGGCCGGAACAGCAACTACGGTCGGCGCTGGTTTTCTGCCCCCACTCACTTCCCAAAGGGGTAGGTGGAAGAAGGAACGGAGGCCTGAAAGGTGAAATTAATTATATCTGTAAACTGTATGAAAAAGAAAAAAACAATTTGACAACAAACAATAATTTTAATCTTGTCGGTGATCTAGCATGTGTGTGTAATTAGCGCTTCATTGGTATATACAGCCGTATCACTTACAATCAGGTGAACGTCTCGTTCATTTTATACACAAAAAACATATCACATATATGTAACATATAAGATGATAATATTAAATTTAATTTTGTGAAACTTCGTATCATCGCAATTGATAACTGCCTATAGATATGAAATGTTTTTAAGTTGTATCTTTATGAAATATCATAAAAACGTATAACGATCCGTTTTAAGTAAAACCTCTCGGTCTTACTTAATTATTTAATCAACGGAGCAAGCCGCAATTTACAAAGCGTCCCTCTACAATTTCACTTATTTAAGACCTCCTCTTATCATTATTTACAAGAAGCATTTCGGTAAAGTGCCTTGTATAACAGAAGCAATAAATTCACTTTTATAGTATTATTTTAGAAAATAATATTGACGCATAAAGGCATCGGATTTTATGAGTTTGTTTTATTTATGATCACGGAAGGACTGATCTGATAGATGACCTGACGTTATAGTCCACTCCGAGAACCTGCATCTACTTAATTATTGTTCATCGTTGTTCGTAGAAAGCTTGATGTTTAATTTCATTTTATTAATAATGGGATCCCATATTAAATAATAATAATATTTTTTTAAGTATTAGACCATATCTTATTGGGTCTTTGATATTTTTGATCGATTTTTCAGATTTAGTTACTTTTATTAGTAGTAAGTATCTGTTGTTTGAAACAGTCTAGGCATGTACCACCTTAGCTCCTATTTTTGCCGACAAACGTTATTGTGTAAACCTACTGTAATCCTGTTTGAATGGCGTTGCAGCTAATTAAACAACTGGGATGATGAAACTTAACACTGTGTATATCATCCTAATTAACGCTCTGTTGTTATAGGCGGGCATATTACTCACCATCAGGTGATCGCCTCAATCGTCTCGTCGCTCGATCGACCTTAACCGATATACACCGCTTGTAAACCAGCATCGGTCTTAACTAAGTGACACTTAAGTTGAAAGTTCGACATTATTAGTTATAATCATAAATAATATTCCTCTTATATTAATATAATTTAATGATACTTATTATTGTCTGGTTTCTTTTGAAGGAGTGCATAAGAAATATTGACAAATGGTGTACAGGTGTTGCCTGTGTAACTTACATTATCTTAATCTATCCTAAGCTACAGTATTGCAATATGCGAAAAAAACAAAACTGATAGTTTAAAAAAGATGACAAAGACTTCTTTTAAAAATTATTTATTTTATAACTTTTCGATATTTTATTGAAAAACTGCATGCATATGGAAACTTACTATTCGTAAGATATATATACTTTTTATCATCATAAAAATTACATGAAATCCTTATGCAGTTGCTTCTAGAAAACTAACTAAATTTAGAATTTTCTACAATAAAATTAAGAAATCGAGCAAGTTTTTCTTTTATACAACTAAGCCACGAAAAGAGCGCCTTATAACGTGGCCCTAGTCAAGATGATATTCAATAGCACCATATTGCTCTCGTCGCCTTGAGACCTAAGGTGTAAATCTCATTATTCCGGTAATTATACTAGCTACAGCACCCTTCATACCAGACCACAGTAATGTTTGCATACAGCCTATTTCTGTCTCCAAACAGTAGTTTGCGGCAGAAATGGGCCGGCCTAGACGGTCTCCGGCAACAGCGACGTACCACCAGTAAGTCCGCACTCACGGGATCCTAGCCAACCTAAACTGATCGTGGTGCACCTTGCTTAGTATGCAACAAACGATGGTCAGGATTCCACCAACCCGCATCGGGCCAGCATGGTCGGAAGTGGCCCATATCTGTTCGATGTGGGAATCTTTGAGGGAGGCCTGTGTCCAGCGGTAAACGTCCATCGACTGATGATGATATAAAATGAAGAAAGAAACATGAAATTCAAAAAATAAATAGCCTATGACTATCTACAAATAATTCCGCGTCGAATGCTTATGTTCCCATGCTGATACGTTCACTAGTTTTCGAGTGATTTGCAAACAAATATAAGCCATTTTTATCATATATATATATATATATATATATTGGCTTCATATTTATAGTCTCTTAGAAACTTATCTGTAAATTTTTTATTTGATATCAATTCATTTCACGAAAATATATTGAAAAACCTTTTTGATTATGTTTCATTTTGTGTAATTTTTTTTTTACTTATTTCCTGTTTACTATAAAGGTGTTGCTACAAAAGTTAAAATTAAATAAATTGATATTAATAATGCAAAAGTTGCTGTCGCTGGAAATTTACCTTGTACTTTAATTAAAGTCCCTCAACTGAAAGCTTTAAAAGTAATTTTAGCGACAACCATACTACAATAGAGTTCACTGAAAATTAATTTACAAAACTCTACCTTCAGGGTGTAATTATTAGTTTTAAGTGACTAAATTTTGTGCTTTAACCACCTTAAAATGTATGAAAGTAAGTTATTAGGTAAATGAATAAATTAATGTATTTCATAGTAGTTTTTTAAAAAGATGTGCGTTAAGGTTTTGTATAGACGAATTCCTCTAATTAGGAGGTTGCTACGATTTTAATTTAATTACAAAAAATTTCTTCTGTGCTTACTTATGTCTCAGGTGGTAGGGTAGTTAGTTTTCTTTATTTATTATTTATAAATATTTATTAAAAAAAACCGCATTACTTAAACGTTATTTTAAAATAAAGTAAATAAAATAAGTCTCTGTAAAGTTTTTATTAACATTTTAATGATGGTAGGTCTCCGGCAACCTGAGTACCGACCACCGTAGCATATATTTCTGCCACCAAACAATAGTGTGCAAACATTACTCTGTTCCGGTTTGAAGGGTGTTGTATCTAGTCTAATTACTAGGGTAACGAGACTCAACATCTTAAGTCACGAGCGCAATGTGGTGCAGTATATATCATCATAACTAGCGCCACGTTACTGCGGGCGTATCAGTTACCATTAGGTGAAGGTCCCGCTCGTCTCGTCGTTTAATTGAATAAAAAAAAGGAATACTGTGCCTGTTGTTGGGGATATTGTTTGTTAATTCACATAGAGATAAAATAGAAATATTATTGTAATATTTACCAAAATGAAAACAAATTTTTATCCGGTTAAAATTAATGTTAAGAAAGAAAATGAGATATTTGATTGATGTATTTCTCTTCCCAACTAAAAGGAAGGGCGCGTATGAACCTTTGCTCACTTTGTAGTTCACAAAAGGTTTAACAAGTTCTGATTAACACTTTGTTTGATTAAACAGGAAGTGAGCATCAGTTAGAAATAGCTACAATTAAAATAAAAGTTGTAGCTGTTTGTATAATTCTTTCCTAACATCTGAGTAAGGATTTTCTTTTGAAGGTGTTTTATCTTAACTAATTTTTGCCATTTTGATATTGTTTGTAACTATGTCATGAAAAACTATATAGATAGGGCTTCCTATTTTAATGTACCATAAAACCCTTAACAACGAATTGTATGTAAATTGCTGTATTTCTGGTTCACACTAAGAGCATTTATTTCGTTTTATTAACGATCGACGTAGCGTAAGATATTTTCATCTCATTCTTTTAGCGGCGTTACTTGCAGCAAAGGAATTTTCTCTACAAAGGAGATTGGTTGTTTCGATTAAAGTAGATTTTAATCTCAAGTCTTTCTTTGAAACTGAAGCATTGTTTTTGCAAAAACCACTTAAAGGGTCCATAGAATCCTTAAGTATTTTTATTTGTATTTATTTTAAAATATGAAATGATAAAATTATATTACTTCACCTGAACTAAAGGTTTCAAAGTAAGTAACTCTACGTATCAAAGATTTTTTTTTTAATATATGCAAAAGCTCGCGACCTAAAGCCAGAGTACTTTATTTAGAGGGTGAAAAGAATAGTTTAGCTCATAACAGGCTCTGTGGCCCCATGGGACAAGGTATGTTAGTGTATTCATGAAAAAATTAATACATAGTCTACTGCCGGGAAAAAGTATGATATGGAATTACTATGAAGAACCTTAGTCAACTGGTTATCACGAATTTTTTTTTTTACAATTATGTAAATTAGTATAAAGTTCGCATTAGGATTGATTTTTTTAGCTTATAAAAATATTACAAGATGCATACGTCTGTTTTCTAAACCTTTTCAATATCAATCAGGTAGCTTGCGTACAGCTCGCCTGATGGTAAACATTTACCATAAGCCCATGGAAGTGTGTAAGACGACCGCGTTGCTTGTTCGTGAAATAACGTACCTTCCTTTAAAAACAAAAAATTCTCATATTCTTTATGAGAGCGCTAAATCTGCAGCTCCAAATCGGAGATCGCAGCTTCGACTGATATTGCAACTGTAGCACACTTCTAGCATAAACTAAATCTGTAAATCATGAAAATAGATGTTAATAATGAAAAAAATCTTTTTAATAATGAAGTTAAAAACACTTTTTCAGGTATCTTTACAAAAAAAAAATAATGTGTTTCAATCACTATTTTGATTCAATCTGAGCTATGTTACTCCCACGTACGAGTACCAGACGGTCGTTGGTTACATTGGATATCTTCTTCAATTAACATAGTAGAGGACCTCTTAGTAAAGTTTATTTAGGACAATGGTTTCAGGTAAGATTTACTGTTTTACGTGACGGACAGATAAGAATTAATCAGTTGATACGTATCTATATTTGCAAGCGTATCATGTATTTCTCCTGGAGGAAAATATCCATTTTCAGAGACGGTCTACGTCTAAAACTAATCATCTTATGTTTCCAGGCAATGAGCGTAATGTAGTATTTTGTAAACATTCTTAATTAGTATCCTATTGGTATATAATATAAATATATTCCTTTTATCCTATTGGTACATATTATAAGTATAATCAATTTTTTTTATAATTATAATATTTTTTTAAACAACAATCCAATCGAGTAGGAATGGCCTCAATTTGATAATGGCAATCAATGATGAGAAGGATCAATGGAGCTTCCGAAAAGTATTTATTTTATATTACGTATGATTTTAATGCAAAGTAATTTTTATTTCACAATTTGGATCTAATGATGACTATAATAAAGTTTTATTATCAACTTCATAAGTAAAATTTTTTTTACCAAATATCAGAGTACATTTGAGGGTATGAATACCAAAATTTTAACAGATGTTTTTAACAAATTCAGTTAACTTATTAGATGTTTAATTAAGGAAATAGCGTTTATAGCATTTCCGGATTTTACTTCATTATCCACTACAGCTTGCCAACCAGTAGGAAGGAATGAAAATTAAGCATGCCGGCGGCAACACAGTAATTAAGTGGCAATTTTGATAACAAATTGCTTTACCGTTGCGTAATTGCAGCACTAATGGTTTACATTTTGCTTGCTCTTATTTATTGCGTAGGTTGAATACATTACGCGGACGATGGATACGATCTCAAAATACAAACGGAACAGAGGATCGGTGAACGTACTTGGATATTTCTTAATAAGATTTTGAAGAGCCGCACTCACAAAGTATTAAAAACCTCATCCCCACGAGAACTATCATAGTTGTAATCCAATCATCATTTCATAATTAAAATTATTTTTTTTATTACAAATCTTTATGGGACTTTAAGTTATACAATTTTTAACAAGAATAGTATTATTAAAATTAGTTTGCTGTAAAACGCTATTACTACTTATATATAAAAAGTGAGTAAAATATTCCTAAATAAAAAACAGTCGTAGATCAATTCCATTAAGAGCTATAGAAACGGAAGTTTTTAAAATCCATTCTTAATTGATCTGTAATTTTTAAAAGAAATATTTCTACCAAATCCCAAGTCTCTAGGCTTATATCCTGAGATATCGTGATGAGATTTAGATGGAAATCACTTAAATATCGATAGATAATACTCCTAAAAAAAATTCATTAGATATTATGCACTCATCAATATCAAACATGAATGTGAAATATTATCAAATAATGTTAAACTTTTGATATTCACAAGAGATTATATTTCATCTTCCAAGTTGATATCTAAACGGAGGAAGCTCGCTTGTTAATATTGCAAACAAAACTGGTACAATACGCGTCATCTTATCTTTATAGTGAACGTTGAAGTTACTTGCTTAAAATTACTTCCAGCTTGTGAGGAACTTAGTTATAGTCGTGGTAAAGCTATGCGCCAACTTAAACTGGCTGAAATACGAGTAGGTTAGATCGAGCTAGGAGAACGTAATCTTTAGTATGCACATGCATTTGCATTCTGAGTTTCATGTGGTATCTTTTTTTATTAATTGGATAAACGGAAGCAATGTCCTCGTTTCATTGTATATCATAATAGGTTTGGGAGAGAAACATTATTTTTACTTGTGCTTCAAGATTTTATTTAACTTGTTCGGAATAGTTAAATTTAGGCTAAATTTGCAGCATTTGGTTCTATGACTTGTTGGTAATTAAGGGGTAGATATGAAATATCTTTCTCATAGAAGCCTTAGAATTGAATTTTCTCTTTATATATTATTGATTTCTTTCTGAATATTTAGTCATTGATTCCAAAGCAAAAGTTAAAGTGGTTCTTACTATTTCAAACAAACTGCACAGTTGATCTCCTGTAAGAGGAACCAATAATTTATCTGTTACGTTCAACGGAAGGCATTGATAGGTTAAATTTTTATAGAGAAGGTTAGGAAGCCGAACGCTATCCAATCAACAATAAAGAAGTCAGTTAAAGAACAAAATCTCTGATATAGCCCAGTGGCTAACTTGGATTGGCAATGGCCTGATGACTGAAGGAAGAGCCTGGGGTGGGACCACTGCGTATGAGGTGAACCGACGACCTGATCGAGATTACGAAGAGTCATTGAATGTAGGCACAGTCGAGTCGAGTTTAGAAATGTATTGGATAAGCATTCTACAGTGGACGGCTCTAGGTGCAACTGATGATGATGGTGATGATGAAACTCGCGATACTTTAGAAAGTATAATCCTCCCCATTTCTCAGTTTATGTTTACAACATATTTCGCAGAAGAAAATCATATTGCTATCACGGAAAAGTTTATTGCCAATAAAATTCTGAAATATGTATCTTCTTTAAGATGTTGCAATATTTAAGCGGCTTATTGTGAATTTCAGAGAGAAATGTTACGATGGAAAATTGGCTGTATGTTTATTTAGATGGCCGTATAAATTCATTTTTCTACTGTTTATATGTTCTTAATGTTCAGCATCTGAGATAACACTGTTCAGTTTTTTGTACTTTATCTTAAAATCACCTATTATATCTTCGTCGAAATTGCCTTCTGTTATCAATAGAATATTCAATACCTACATAGTTAAATTTTTGATTAATAACAATTGGTCAAAATTAATAAAAAAAATTGGATGTTCGTCCTATTGTTTAACCTGATTAGTTAAAAAATACCAAATTGGGTAGCGAAACATAAGAGTGGACTTGTATTACCAGTGTTGTGCAACTGCTCCATATGGCCAAAGTTAGACACAAATATGCAAAGCTAATGGCCAACCTTTCAAAGGAGAGGCATTTTAAGAAGAAAGAAGCTGAACAATAGAATGAATAAGACTGATTTATATACAAAGCTAACTAAAAGACTTCTTTATCAAGTATATAATAAAATCTATTGTGATATCTGACAATGCTAAAGACGATGAAAAACAATATAAAAACGAAGATTTTGAACATTTGAAAATTATGAGAATCGATGAAATGTTACCATATCAACATTTAATTCAATATGTACTTGTTTGTATATGTTTGATTATATAATGTTTAGTAGGTTTATGACAATGATGAAATTTTAGACACAATTAGTTGATAAATTATAACTTTATTAGAGCAGTAGGATGTTAGGATATTGCAAACAGTATTTACCTTTATGATCGATCATAAAATGATTATGCCGAGCGTTATATTGTTTTCATAAAGAACGTCCTAACGTTTTTTGCCGGCCAATTTATTTAATACTTTAAATTGTTTGAATGAGTAATGATATACATTTTTTTTTGTTCCATCTCCATGTGATGGGCCTTTATTGTACAATTATTTACCATCTGTTATTTAACTTATTTACAATATTTATCTCATACTCATCTTTCATTCTTTCTTTTCTATCATACTGCATCCCATTTGCTTCTTTCACACCTGGAAAGGTACCTGAAAAACATAAAGAATCCCTTTTTGTCCGTTTTCTTCTCATTCTTTTCTGTTTCTTGTTTGACAGTTTCTTTTTCTACACTGTTATCATTATTTACATATTTACGTTCTTTATGTTTACATTTAACATTCATTTTACTGATTTAAACTAAAGCCTATTTTAATATCACAATTTTACTTTAATTCTATGATCTATTTCTTTTAATGACATCGGCTATAGCTATTTTACAAAATTTTATGAATATTTGGCGACTTTCGTCTTCACTCATCATAATGTTATTTATTAGTTATGTTAGATATTGGAAAGACTTTTACTTTTATACAAAAAATAGATGTAGCAAATTAAACATAAATAGCAATGAAAGATAACAGAACCAAAATAACCTTTAGTAGTAGTCAAACTAGCTCATCCGCCTATGTAAAGAAAGCTCTTATATTCCTTAATGTATATGTATGTATGTGTTCTATTTGGCTACAATAAACAATTTATTTATCTATATATCTATGTAAGGTAGAATTATATAAACCAATTGGCTCGTCAATCGTTTAGTTACAATCTAACATTCATTTCTTACGGACGCGTCTGTTAGTTTATCTACGCTTGCTAAAATATAATAATAATTAAGCTCCTTCATTAAACATTATCCATCTTATTACTATCTATCCATCGAAACACTCTTTAGGGAAAGAATTTTGTAAAATCTATTCTTAGTCCACTCCTAAGTGGTAAAAGCAATGTCTCTACCAAATTTCGAATATTTACTTCTAAGAGTTTCCGAGATCTTGTAATGCGTCAATGAATCTCTGGATATTTCTATATATATATAAATATACTTATCAGTACTTATGTACGGGTATATGTAGAATTATTTGTATTCATAACTTTATTATAATATATGAACTATTTATGTGAAATATGTTTCAAGCATGCTCTATTATATTATTCTTGCACCTACTTATAATATCTCTTCCCTCCCAGAGATGACTGGCAAATAATGTTTTTACAACATTAAGACGCCCTTTATATGTTAATAGACTACTTTAAAAATAAATAAATAAAGCGATATTACAAAAAAAAAAACTGTTGTCTGTTATTAATCATCAATATTTTTAATTTTTTTTTCGATTATTTTTACAACGTCGTCTTTTACTAAATTACCTTTTTATCATCATCAATTTTGCTGAGTAATATACATATTAATTGTGGAATAGATTATTAAGTAACAAAATAATTAAATTAATTGACTTAATTAGTGCCAATTATATGATATATTTGTTATAAAAAGCTGTAATGATATGAACTTTATAACTGCTTAACGACGCTAACAACAGTTGATAATGAAAAATGAGGAAGTAAAACCTGTTTACTATCAAATATAATAATCGTAGTAATAAATGATGGCGATTTGTATAAAATTTAATGAGATTTGGTTATTATTTAAATAGTCAACATCTTCAGAATTAATGATGACCTCTGATCTACATGATAAAGCAAAGACCTTCATTGTTTTCATAATGTTTATAGTTGGTTAAAAAAAGGTTTATGTTTTTTGGGTTTTAAGGAAGTACAATAGATGTGTAATTTAAGTAGAGCTGTTTATGCAATATTCTTAATAACATTTTTATTCTCATGATATTAAGGAGGAAGTAAACAGATAAAAATAAACTGTTTGTTGAGATTTGACAATAATAACACATTTTATATCGTATAAATGACATGAATATAAAAATAATAGGCTTTCTTGAATCTGCACTGTAGCCGCGGGCTATTAAGAGCAGGACTAAGATAAGTCCTGCCTGTCGTAGAAGGCGACTGAAAGAGTTCTCGGGTTCGTGGGCCTTGAAGGTGAGGGTCGTCAATGCCCATTAACCGATCCCGGGGTGAAAAACAATTATAAGGTGGTGACGTATCTGTTGCAGCAAGGCCCTCCCTGGGATGTGCTTAAGTGTAGTTCAGGGAGGCACCAGTGCGTTCCTTATGAGATCCCGAGCCTTTCGCAACTCACACAGCTGATTATAAGTAATATCAATAACAACAATATTTGGGATAATATACACAGCACCACATTGTGCTAGGCGTCTTGAAACGTTAAGTTGTTATGTTACATCAATAGTTTGACTAGCTACGACGCTTTTCAAACCGGAAGACAGTAATATTTGCATACTACTGTTTAGAGGTAGTGACAGGAGTTGCCGTGGTACTTACCTAGACGGTATCCAGTAACAGAGACCTACCAGCAAAAGGATTAGAGGGTAATGATTGGTTTACTTTAAGATTTAATTAATCAGGACTTGACATCTTATCGTATCACAGGGAAGAGAGCAATATTGTGATCATTGTCATGGGCCAGTGTATCATTAATGTGTAATTTTCACCTCGTAAAATAAGAACTAAAACTTAAGTTTCTTGGCGGTAGTTTAATAAAGTATACTCAATTGCATTTCAATTAAGTTAAAAAGATAAAGTGCTACTCGTCTCAGTGTAATAAAGCGACAATTTTTATAAAAAATTGTGTTAGCGCCGCGAAATTGCAAGAGCGTTGATGTACATTTCCTATAGCCCTCTATATACGTTCTAGATTCTTAGGAGGCTTAAAGTTTTTATGAAACCTCTCTCCTTTCTTTTTTTAATAAGCGACGAGACAATCTGGATGTTCATGATGGTTAATAATACCGCTGCCCATAACAATGTGGGGCCTGATAAGATGATACATACATATATATCGCGCCTTGTTCCCAGAGGGGTAGGTAGAGACCACTTCTCTCCACTTGCTACGATCCTGGCACACCTCTCTCGCTTCCTCTCTTCGCTAAGATGATATACACTGAAAATTATTTTTTGTGATAAATTATAAGCTTAGGTTTGGAGGAATGTAATAAAAATTATTATCAGGGTAGTTAGTTCTAATTAGTATCCTTAAGTACCGAACAATATGCATTAACTGTAAATGAAACGATGTTTACAGGGCAATGTAATTTGTTACGATGTAGCTTTAGAGCATGCAAGGAACGTAATGTAGTTATATCAAAATAGACCCAAATGTCACTACGGGTCTCGTGAAACATTGTACGATACACTTATTGGTATGTATTACACCCTCCTCTTACTCTACTCAGGGTAGCATATAATATAATAATAAATGTGCAATACATGTCATTAGCGAACCTAACGAACTTTGTCTTGTAAATGTTTATGTACAGAAACAAGCGTATCTAATTCATCTTCATATATGTGGGAAAAAACCATCATTGACTCATCTGGTAGAACCTATAACTTAATGGATAAATAATATTAGTTTTCTTCTTACCTCAAACAACCTAATTTGTTGAAGAGATTATCAAGTATGAAAAGAAAGAAATCATACAATATAAAAGATCAAGCCTAAATCATAATTATCTTAAGGAAATCTACTATTACAACATTTTGTGAATAAAACACAAAATATCTACCCAAGTAGTACAGATAGAATTTAAATATAAAAAAAAAACAACTATCGTCGACACCAAAACAATACGTCTTATATTCTTAAAGAAAAGTCAGAAGGCAATTCTTTGTTTTCGCGAAATTATCTAAATTGTTAGAGAAGTGTAAACTTTACAACATAGGGCTTGGTTACACTGAAAATATCTTTTCAGAATAACCGAACACGTATTGTGGAGGGTTGTAATATAAATGTTTAATTGAAATAAAGTAAGATAGTAGTAGTAAATAAGTAGATTTTACTCTTCTTCTATGTTCACTCCTCTTTATGTTCTTAGTCATATAAAAATTATAATATTCTTATTAGAACAGGAAATCAGTTCCTACTCTTCTGTAATCGTCATTATCAAATTGAAGTTAGACGATCAGTTACAGAAAACTTTTTTTTACTACTCCATATCCGTTCTCTTATATCATCAAACCATTTTAGTTGCTTCCGGTGTTTTCGTTTCGGTAATCAATTTTGGGAACACGTATTTTTTTTTTTACATTGAATAGCCTGGTGCTTGATTACGATTCCACTTCATGGTGAGCGGAGATGTATTCTAGGTGGTAAAGCGCACTAGTTTAGAAGAAGCCTATTCACACTTACACTCCCACATCATAGCTTGACGGACACCGTCGCCGGCAGACTGTTCCAATCCTTCGCTGTTTGTATTATGAAGGACGAAGCCAAACGTTTAGTCCTAATACGCGGAATATCGACAATTAAGGGATGAATTTTTGGCGTGTGTCTATACGTCCGATGAAAAAAGGCGATCGTCATCATGATCAGCCGACAGTCGTCCATAGCTGGACATAAGCTTACCCGAAAGATGTCCTCATCGTTAGTTGAAGTTGAGTGGAATTAGGTCATAACCACGCTGGCCCTGTGCGAGTTGGCGGGTGGTCAGAGCCTCGTCCGCTGCACCGCGTGCAGGTGAGGTCGACTTGGACTCCGTAAGATCTTGGGCGGAACCCGTTACACTCCGGCAAAAGTCGATAGCGGAATTAAATCATTAAATTCTTGTTTACAATTTCCGAAACGCATTCAGTAGAACACCTGGAGACGAGCTAAAGGTAAAGAGTTTTCAATATTCCTCTTCATGACGTTTACAATCAAACCTTCCTTTGTCTTTAATAATAGAAAGAATTTAAAGAAATATTTCCGTGAACTGATCCTTGCGTTAGGATTATAAAAATTATTTCTAAAGAAAAACAAGAAGTCGTTGGGAAATATTTTATTGAGATTCCTATTTCATTCTTTTGAAGAAGTTTCCCCTTAACAGAGAACACGCATTAAAATCAAATTACAAAAGTTTGAGTTTTTGGTGAATAGAAATAGCCCTGTTTGACTTTTTCCGCTGTTTTTGTAAAACATCATAATGCTCCTTATAATTTGAATGTTAAGTGTGAAAGGGAATGGTAATATTTTTAAAGGCTTTGTTTCTCGAAATATTAATTTCATATTTGCTTTAAAGTTACTAATTAATTTCAATTAGAATATATTCTATGCAAATTTTTCCAAGTGAGATGCAAGTGTCTTCAATATTTCATGTATTGAAATGGTAAGAATTTTGTGTACTTTATTAATGTGTGTCAAACACTATTTGATCGATAATAAAATAGTGACAAATACAGCATGAGGACATGTTGAAGCTTAAGGTATTTATTCCACCACAAAGGAGAAAAATGTCTACATTCAATATTAAAAAAAACGTCTAATTGATACGGATCGCGTATGAATTAAATAAATACATGTATAAACAGTTGATCGTTACCTCTTCATACTGACGGCAACCTACACTTTACTGGTGGTAGGTATTGGTTGTCAGATACCATCTAGGTAGCTACAACCGTAGCACCGCCAATATTTTTTTTTTTTTTTGGAGGACTGTAACTAGCGAAATTGCTGTGGTAAGGAAACACCTTATATCTGAAGGCGACGAGCGCAATATAGTGCAGTGTAAATCTTCTTAATTAGCGTCACATTGGCAGGCTTATCACTTACCATCAGATGAGGTCTCGCCCGCATCGTAACTTTGTAGAATACAATAAATCCTTTCCACTTGTTCTGTCGCAGCGACGAGAGCTATCGAAGATAATAATCGATGAGCGATACTCGCTTTACTGTCAGAAAACTTAGTAGAGAGAGTAAAATACATGAGTGCCAGTATTCGCCAGTGCCAGCGAGTGTAAGGGGTCCCGCAAATCAACTCATGGGACCTGAGCCAACCTCACCTGCTCGTGGTGCACCGTGCTAATCAACAAACGGGGCTCTGGCTTCCACCAACACGTATTGGGCCAGCGTGGCGAAAAAACGCCTATAAACATCGGCTCTTAGTGGCCAGCGGTACCGGAGGCTATTGCCAGCTCAGGACCGATGCGCAGATCCTTGGGGAGACCTATATCTAGCATTGAACGTTCATCGATTGCACACTCACCTATATTCCAGGGAAGAAACTATCAGAACTGTAAACTTTTATCTTTCATGATCGGCGGCGGGACAATTGTCTAAGTCTGTTTCACGATTATGTATGATAATCTTTTTCACAACAGTTTTGCTTAACGGTTAAGATAATGTTACAAAAAAAAGTTTAATTTTAATATGGAATTATTATTTTGTAGAAAATATATAAATAGTAGTCGCTTGTTATTTCAGTTACTAATATTTCAGTTACTAATGTTAGTGTTTGTACGGCGAAGAAGTTAAAGGCAACAGTGAAAGATTTCACAATAGAAAAGTCCGGTAAAGAACATCCGTTATATCCTTTTTTAAATTAAAGTATTGAAATATATAAAAGAAATAATAATTTTATTCAATTTATTTCATATTAATCGTATTAATTATTATAATGGCACCGCTGTAAAAAGATTAGACTTATTTCAAGAAGTAACCTTTATCTAGTTTTTTAGTCTCGGATCGCTTTACGCCTTACAAACAAACAAGTTTTTTAATGTTAGTATCTTTGAAAATTAAAAAAAGATCTTATCTTAGACTTATGGCTAGATTTTTTCATTCAAATTAATCAAGATTTGCTCGCTTACGCAGTAGATAAGATCTCGCCTTTGTGGTAACTACTCGTGTGTTGATTCTAGTTAAGTAGTTTGTGTAGTTTTAAAAAGGAAGATCGATATATAATCAGGTAAGCAATTTTTTTATTCAATAAATAGTTCTTCTCTTCTCTTCTTCAGATCTTACTAATACACGATCAATTTAATAAAACTTTAAAAAATACTTTAATGTATTGATCTTTGAAGAATGGTTATAAATTTTGTATAACCTTCATTGTACAATACTATAGAAAAATAATTTAATAAAGCTAAACAACGATTAAGGAACTTATGATTAATCATTCATCACCATTGGAGATGAGGAGCATTCCAGTTTCCTTTGTTGTATTAAAGGATATTCTTTTTAATGTCGTTTATCGCTGGGAGCCATTGGACTCGAACAGCGTAAGATTTCGCAAGATATATTACATTGGACCTATATCCAGCAGTGGACCTCAACTGGTTGAGAGGATGATGATTATAAAAAAGAAATCAAATATAGACAGCTTACTTAAGGTTTCTATTGCTGAAAAACGGACCCTTCTCTCACAAGGAGAGTATGAAAAGCATTTCAACAGGGGGGATATAATAATGACCTTCTCTTTGTACAATGGTGGAAAAACAAAGAGAATATCAGATGGGGTTGATGTCATGAGCGATGTTTAGAATAAGAAGAAGATTCGTTTCCAGAATTTATCTTTCTTTTATTTTTCTTCTTCTCTCGATTCAAATCGCGCAAGATCGTGCTTTATGGAATACATTACAAGAGACATGTCCAGTAGTGGGCGTCCATCCATCGTCCAGAAACAGATAAGTTCAGTTCAGTTCAGTAAGTTCAGTTCACCTTTTTAAATCGAAAATGTTTAGGGTAAGGTTAAAAAAAAAAAAAAAAATTTTAAAGCTTTGTGCTTTTTTTTAAACAATTTCTTTTTGAATTCATCTAATTATTCGTATTAGAGCAAACCTAGAGATTTTTGAAAAATATCGTAAGTAAATTGAAAGTTACAGATAAGTATTTACAGATATTATATATATATATATTATATTACTTAATTATTTTTTATTCGACGAATCGAAGAAACAAGCTAGACTTTCAAATGTGACTAACACGGCTGCCCATAACGTGGTGCTGGTTAGTACGATGTACTCAACACGACATTGTAGTTGTCGCCTTGACACATATGATCTCGTCTCGTTGCCGCAGTAGCCTCACTAGCTACCCTTCAAACTGGAATTCAGTAACGTTTGCACACTACAGTTTGGCGGTGGAAGTAGGTGGCGCAGTAGTACCTAACGACACAGTGTCCTACAAAAGAGACCTACCATTTAGACCTACTACCAGTTATCATAGCCTATAATAAACACAATTAATTAATCTAATAAGACTGCAGTATGATATTTTATGCACATTATAGATATATAAATAAATTTTAAATTTAGTGTTAATACTAGTAATTAGATCAAACGTTAGACGAATGCCCTTGAATCTTATAGTAAATAGTAAACTTAGTGTTTGATGTAGTTATGTATTTACATACTTGTAACCAAGAGATGATGTTTTGTAGACGCGACAGTTTTTTTTTTTTTATATATATTCGTGTTACACTTTACACGTTATCTGATCCAAGCGCTTATTCTTGCAGCTTTATTATCTAGACTCTATAATTGTAATAACAGCGTAGTCAAATATTGGTGATTCGGTTTTGATGTCTACTGTTAATCATAGACCTTTTCTTTAACTCTTCCCATGCGAGCTGGAAGGCGCAGCACGTTGGTAAACTTTGCTGGTTAAGTTGCTTCTCTTATCCCTTCTTACCTACTCACCTGTTTTTATTTACTAAACTTACCCGATGATGCTACAATCCTTATTGGGTCTTGGCTTCCTATACAGTTTTCCTCCAGGTGTCGCGACTCTGCCTTCTTCCTTAGCCTATAACTTGATATCCTTTTTAGGCGTTAGTGCAAATTTTGAAGTAATTTTAATATATGACGTTTTAGAGTATTTCTAAATTGGAAGGTTAAGAAATCCCAATTGAAGGACTAAAGTGGACTATTATACGTTTGATACTATACCACTGATTTCGATCAATGGATGTAAATTAAGAAGGATAACATAAACATGTAAACGTATAATTTTTAAAAGAGCTAAACGAATTTACCCCCATTTTTTTTATAAAAAAAACCTGTTAAAGATATTATGTGTCTTCTAAATGTTCTTTGCTTTCGTGGTATACCTTTTACGTAACGATTTAGACGGACATTACTTTAGCGACCAGGATAACTGGCGGTCGACTAGTCACCTTGTCGTAAACCACAAGGTGAGTGAAATAAATTGTGTTGTTTATTTATAATATAACTTTATTGTTATGACAAAGTTGTGTTTTATGATAAAAAAAGGTTTTGTGTTTTTAAATGTCAAATATAAACATGACCTGAGTTTTATACGAAAAAAGAAGACAAGCAAGACATTTGCTTGGTGAATGACACACCTTGTAACAATACAGTGTTAGAAGGATAAAGACAAGGAGCAACACAGTGCTCGTCGCCTTAAGACAGAGATATTGTCTCGTTACCTTAGTAATTTACCCAGCTAAAACGCACTTCAAACCTAAACATAGTGATGTTTGCACACTACTGTTTGGTGGCAGAAATAGGAGATGCAGTGGTACCTCACTAGAAGGTCTCCTGCAAGATAGAGCAGTTAGTTGATATTAAACGACAATCAGGACGAAAATGGTGAAGCGCAGCAGCACGGAATGATTGCGGATGCACAGTTCAGTTTATTAATAGACAAGCTGAAATATTCCTTTTTAGAGGAAACCCATGTTTAGGCAGAGGGTACATTAGTAAACTGAAATGATGATAATGAACGTCATTCAACATTAAAACTTTTATATTTTTAGTTGTATTTTAGAGTTTTTTATCGACGATTATGGAAAAAAATATATCTTTTGTATAATGCTTTTTTTGTTGCTACAGCAAAAGGACTTACAATAATGGATTTATTTTAGGAAAAAATATTTGCTTTTCTTCAATTATTTATTACACTACAAAAGTTATAAAAGATCACTTATACTATAATATATATATTTCATATCAATACAGATAGGTGGACAAACGCGTGCTCCGACAGATGCTATGGATTTAATGTTATATACTTCAATGATTTTACTAACATTCAAATTGTTGTTATTTTTCGCCTCTGTATTATATTCTGGTGTTTATGTACTTACTATATTTCCTTACAAATCTATACAATCAACTAAAACTATTTAGATAACTAAACATATTCGTTTAATACGCTAATTTATTATATTATCAACATGTCAAGTGGTTAGTCCAATCTGAGAGTTCAGATTGATTTTTGGCATCATAATAATATTGTAATTACTCTGTAACTGCTACTTGTTTTGAAACTAAAAGTGTTTCTAACAATTTTGAATAGATATTGAGAACACTAATAATTGAATCGTGGTTAGTTTTTCGCTTAACAAAACACTTATTGCATTAAACATTCAAAGGAAAGAACCGACAAAGGACCTGATTAGTTTTATTAATATGATCGCCAAAACCTCAGTTTGAAGAGGACCTCATGATGATTACTTTGTAAATAAAACAAAATACATACTACGGTCTAGCTGTTTCAGAAATTTGTTTAAACACTATTAGACAGAACATTAACAAGTGCATTCGATCAATATTGCAACGACAAAGTACCTTCATTTCAAATTCCTAACAGCCACTCAAAGTTCTCACCAGCAGGTAACTATCAACGCTAATATTTACTTAACCTTGTATGTAATAAATATTTGTAGTAAGTTTTATTATACTTAGTAAATCACATACTCTATCTTTAACGTACATATATTTAACATATTTTTGAAACTGGTTTCAATGCTACGATTTTTTCAATTCGTCGAAGCGACCACACGAGCCTACCATTCAATTCATGATAATTAAGAAGTCTGCCGATAATTAGGCGCTAGTTGGAAGAAACAATACACACACTACATTCTACTCATCGCCTTAAGACATAATGTTATCACTAGCTTCGATGTCCTTTAAACGAAAACACAGTAATCTTTACGTAGTACTGTTTAATGCGAGAAATCTATCTATCCACGGTCTCCGCTAACAGAAACATATCATCACAAAGAGTATTGTTTATGATTAGTATGAAATCGGGATTTAAAAATACATCTTGGTAGATGTTGGGCTCTTGATTTAGAAAGAGATTTCTCTTTTTCGTAAGATATTTGAATTGTGTCGTCGTCGTAATCAACGTCTGTGTGTTTATATATGACAAACAAAATACAACCCGATATAAAACTTCCTATTAATCGATATTGTACTCATGTATATATATAAAAAAATTAAATACTTCTTTTAAAAACTCTACTTATATAAACTATATATAATATTATTTATATTATAACATCTAGCTAATCAATTAAAAGTTTTTAATACAAGAAAAAGAGGGCGGAAAAACGAAGGTTTTGTATATAACTTTAATATGGTGAATATAAATTTGAATAAAGAATATAATTATATATTTAGTACATTACATTAATAACAACAAAAAACTTTTTTAATTACTATTAAAATTATGCTAAATCAATGTTGCAAAGGAAGTCTATACACAGGGTGGCGCAAAAGTAATCCTCCTATCAGAAAATGCTATAAATTTTGCCTTGATGTAAAAAAATTAAAAGATCAATAAAAATAATCAAAAATAACCTTCCGATGTTTTTTGGCTGTAATTTAAAAAAAAAATTAAAAACTTTGATTCTTCTTGTGGATTATTTTTATTTGGTCTTTTAATTTTTTTACATCAAGGCAAAATTTATAGCATTTTCTGATAGGAGGATTACTTTTGCGCCACCCTGTAAAAAATTATGCAAGAAGTTTAAATTACCTCAATCTGCAATTTTAAGTATTATTCGGTTTATAATAATAATAGCTTAATCAGATGAATTAGGATTTAATAGTAATATTCAAATATGAATTATGTGTGATGAATATTTCTCCGAAGGTCATTGTTTAGCAGCGGATACGGATAAGCTGAAACAATGCAATGACACTCTAAGTATATAAAATGATTAAACTAAGTTTTTCTAATTAACAGTAATATCGTAATTATTTAAGACAACTGTAATATAATATAATTATAATATCTCAATAACATTTATAATAAACGTTTTAGTTCTGTGAAAAACAAGTGATGTTTTATATAACAAAGTTGTTTTTGAATCATCATCTTTTTTTTTTTGTTAAACATTATTTTCCTGGTTTATTTGTAAAGCGAACCAATTAGACGTGCTTTATATAAAATTCAATTTACATAAGATTTATCTTAAATGCACAATATTCAAATAGTGTATGACCGGGACAGGGCCAGTGTGGTGGGAAATTGCCCAAGACCTGGCATTTCTCGAAGGTACCGGAGGCCATGCTGACCGACGAACTGGTGAAGGTCGCACGACGCGGGCAGCGCAAGACTGGTTGACGTGGAGATCTTTGGGGGATGTCTGTGTCCAGCAGTGGACGACTATCGGCTGATAATGATGATGAAATAGTGTATATAAAGTATAATTATCGCGTATATTATAGAAATTTTTAACTCACTCCACTGTACAATTAAGAGTAAATTAAATAGACGTTAAGTAATTTTATGTAATTAACTTTAGTTATGTGTTAGTGTCTGTTGTATGCAATTGATAAAATAACAGATTTTCACTTAGTGCATATGTACGGTAACAATATATAGTGAAAAACCTGTTTTGTATGTTCGCAGTAATCTGCGGTGCTTAGTTAATTTTTACTGAACTATCACTGCCTTGTATTACAGGTGATGTTATAAGACGTAACTTTATTTATTTATTTATTTATATCTTTTACATCTACTATGACAGGATATCCTAATACAGTAGTGTAACCTAATACAAATAAATACATTTCTTTAGAACAATTCTTACATTCTATTTGAATCTTTGTGAATTCAGTCCTCTGAGTTTTTCTGTTCTTTAAATTGAAGTCTAGAAATAGACGTCAAGTTTAATCTATTGGAGATGAAAGAAAAATTATGATAGATATATTGATTTCATGATAAACATATTCTGTTTCAAGTATAGTAAATAATTAATCGAAATTCATTTAAGTGACATAGTTACTTCAAGCAAAAGTTCTATTTTTCAGAATGGAGCCAACATTAAACCATCCTCTTGCAATTGTGACGGAATCTGACGTCAAGAAAGCACGGCAGGTTTACGGAATTACCGACCCGAATATAATAAAGGAAAGCTTAGATGCTTTAGATGAATGGTGTCGAAAACAGGAACATCTCGCTGATGCTAACAAGTATTTAAGTATGTAAAACATTTATAAACATAAATCACATCCGACAAACCTTAAAGGTATGAGAGAAAAATCTAAACTTATAATTTTTTATTTGTTATCTGTATCAGATAGAGGAAACTATTTCCATCTTCAGCTATTCTTTTCAACTGTGGGTTTTGCAGCTCAGTCCACTCCTTTATATCCTCAAACCATTTCCTCACCTGAATACTAAGACTATTAGTATAGTAAATGTTGCACTCCAGGATCAATCTTGGTAACTCGTAAAGGGTTCCTGTCAATATCCGGTCATATTGCAGAAATCTAAAGTACAGTTTGAAGAAGATATCTCTTGATAATGATGATATTTTGTATATTACCCTTTTTGTTTGTTATTATTGTTATTACTAGACGAAATACAATAATTATTATGTATTCAAATACTTGTCAGTAAAATGTATCAAAGGGTATAAAAAATAATTCATAAATAATTATTTTCATAAATCCTTATTTTTTAGATTTTCATGAATTAACCTTCTCTCTCTTGTTCCGTACCTTCATTTATCTGTATAAAAATCTTGTCAACAATTAACCCGATGATGCACTTTAAGTTAATTTTTTTTGTAGACACAGAGGTTTATAGAGAAAGAAGTAACTAATAAATTATTGCGCATATTTCAAAATAATTTAATTTATATTTAAAGGAAAGTAATTAATTCTAATAATAACTTAAATATCCATAAAATACAAGTGAACTAATTTCTTTAAGTGATTTAAACGTGGTGTAAAATTTATATATATTGCGGAAGTCTTATAAGCAAAATAAATATAGTTCTACAATTTTTAAGTTCCAAATATTCTAAGCTATAATTACTAAATATACTAAACCTTAATTTCTGAATACAGTAATTAAAGATATATTTATAAACAAAAAATCTAACAGAGTTATGTTTTGATCTAATCAAGTTCCGGCTGTGCCAGTGATACATGTTATAGTATTGAAGTAGTACATAAATTATGGTTGAAGGGTAGTTTGAATTCTTGTCAACACTAGATTTTTAGATTATATAAATCTCAATGTCTACTTTTTGTGTTTTTATGTCGGTAATTTTTTATCAATTCCAGCTCGCAAAATTTTGGAAAGATTATTCGTTATAGCACGAGGATCAATAGAAGAAACTAAAACTAGACTGGATAAGTTGTTAACGTCGCGCGGTATGATGCCTGAGCTGCTACGTGATAGGAACATTGAAGAATTTAATAATCTATTGGACTGTATGTAAGTCATGAATTGAAAAAAAATTTTCGAAGTTTACACTAACAAGTAAAAAATTTGCTAAGTTTCAAGCAACATTGTAATAAATAACATAGTAAAAGAATAATGATTATGGCAACAATTGAACGACACTTGTTAGTTTACAGTACCATGAAGGTTTTTTCTATGCTCCTTCCACTTGCTTGTTGAAGCCGTGTCTTTATTTTATTCTTCCTCGTTTTCTATTTATATTATTACTTTCTATTTCCTTCTTTCATTCCAGTTCTCTCTTACGCTGAATTAATTTTTAACACCCTAGTCTATTCTATTTTTTCTTTCGTCCATCACCCCAATGAATTAGAAGTCGCTCTTCTATTTATTTAGTTTCCTGAAGGTTTGAGAGATATAGATTATATATAAACTAGAAATTCCTCAAATGCGAAAATTATGATGATGAAGTTTAGTGACTACTAAAGCTACGATTTTGGGTGCAATTTAGTAATATTTGTATTATGTTTAATAATATTTGTATTTCCAGAATTTATGTACCACTTCCTAAATTGTGCCCTGTTGAGCAGAGCAGGGTTATGGTCACTCAATTTATAAATGATAAATATGAGGACTTTACTATATTAGGTTATTGCAGATTCGCTTTCATGGTAAGATTTTAAGCTTCAGTTTGTGTGACTTTTTTGGTAGATGTTAAAACTCTTGTTTTGGTGTTATGTAAAAGGAAAACGTGGAAATTATATTTTTTTATTCACTTAAGCTACAAGAAGTGTTGGACGTCCATCTGGTGATAAATGTCACTTCTGCTTTTAATGTTGCGTTCATTAAGATGTTTACAGTGCAGCACGTTATGCTTTTCACCTTGAAGTGCGAGATTTTAAGTAACAGCATCTTTGAAACCGGAAAGTACCAATGTTTGTATACAGTTGTATGATATTATCTACGGAGACAATTACCTTTTTACGTAAGAAGAACTTCAAAAGATACTTTGCGCCTAACGGAAAGTAAGAGTATGTGGAATTTTTTTCTAATGAAACCTCGATGGTCATATTTTGTGCTTTGCGAGGGACCTTGATACCTCCTACGGAGAGCACTGGGCCTCTCTGCTTTTCGCCTAAGCATCGTCCGGGAGGAGCCGTAACCATACTCAGTATCCCCAACAAAGACGAGACCATCTCGTATTTGTCGACTAATCTCGGGTTGTTGAGTGGGTAATAACAGGTTCCACCTTCACAACCCATGTCTCTGAAGCCCCTTTTAATTGCCTTTCACGATAGGTAGGGGTATCTTAGTTCAATGTTACTAGTCCAAGACATCAGGGCAGTGGAAAACAAAGGCCCACCACCAGTAATATACGTAGATAATGTAATGTATATATTGTGACATGACTATTTGTTTTCAGATAGGAGAATACAGATTAAATTTCGATTATAGTTTGGCTGAAAGATATATAATTGATTTGGCTAACGTAAATATAAATCTGTTAACTAAGCTTAATCCAATTGTACTGAAAAAGGCGGAAATATTGTGCACTGTAAGTATTTCTTAGGTTATTTTACATCAATTCCCCAAAAGTGGATTGGAAGCAAAAATGTTTGATGCAGCGTTATTAATACTTCTTCACGACGCTACTGAGACCTAAAATATGTGATGAAGAGCTGTGTGCACAAATAAAGAGACTCAAAACAACAATAATTTTCATTAAATACTATTTTAGGAAGGATTTGGTACGAACGTAAAAGGGATACATATATTAAATGCCCCAACGTTTGTTGATAAATTATTATTTCTGTTGAAACAAGCTCTTCGGGAAAAGGTAGCTAGTCGTATCCACGTGCATAGTTCTTATGAAGATTTACACAAGCACATACCTAAAGAGATACTGCCTAAAGATTATGGCGGCGATGAGCAAACCTGCTCCAAATTACAAGGTAATTTATATTAATCTAGCTAATGCTATTAATGTCTAAATAGTAGCAATGAGATCAAAAACTTTCTACTGATATTTGAACTGACTAATTAGTTGTAAGGATATCCTGGCACGGGCCTAATTATATATGAATTAATTACAATTTTCACAAAAAATATTTCGGCAATAAATAGTTCATACAATTTTAATAATATATACAAAATATAATTTCAGTGCAATGGCGAGATGTACTTAAAACTGAGGAAGCGAGAAAAATGATAACAGATATGGACCTGCTGGTGAGCGACGAAACGAAACGGCATAGCTCCAAATTTAATGAAGAATACATGGGGATGCCCGGATCCTTCAGAAAATTAAATGTCGATTAATATATTCATCGATCTATAAAAACTTCTATTAAAAAACACTATATCTCAGTGTAAATATATATAAATGACTATTAAAAAATAATAACAGTGATCCAAATATTTTACTTTAATTATATTAATAATCAATACTAACAACAAAGTACACAAGCGTTAGTACTGCATCTCGCTGCAAGTATAGTTAGTTATCTTAAAAGTTAATTAATCCCATACAAACAAGACACAATTATAAAATACTTGTCGTTAAAATAAGCGTAGATATAATATTCTGTCGAATTACTTCTTCTGCTATTGTGTACCGGAAACAAATTTCTTGTCGAGTATTTTTTTTATTAGACGAAGCGACGGAGCATGAGTGAGGTTTAAGTGATACGCTTACCCATGATAACGTGGCGCTAGTTAGGATGATATACACTGAGCCACTTTGCGCACATCGCCTTTAGACAGGATGTCAGGATACGTTACCCCGATAATTTCACCAGCTACAGCACTCTTCAAACCGGAACACAATAATGTTTGCACAATAGTGTTTGGAGGCAGAAATAAGAGTTGCGGTGATACCCAGATGATCTCTCGCAACAGATATCTATCACCAATGTAAATAACATATTTATTAGGGTAAAATTAATAATTATTACAATTTTTTTTTTCTGAATAACTCTCTTTTCGTCTCTTCGCCTCAGTGGTTCGATTTATCTTAAAGTGATGAGCGCAACGGTGCGACGGAAACGTACTTACTTATTGATTATTTTACTTGATTACTTATTCATCATTTACTTATATTACTAGATATCTTACTTACAATGGTGTTAAATTTTCTTAAAAATAATAATTAATTCTTCTTCTTCAAGTGTCTCTCCATTACTTGTGAGATTTGTGAACTTGCGCCTGTCTTGAGCCATACGGAACAGTTGCCTGCATCGGTGATACCAGTCCACTCCCTTATATTTCGCAGTCAGGATGCTTTTCAGCGTCAAAAATGTCTCTTGCCTAGTCCACCATAATAAGTAGAAGTAGATGATATATCTCATGCCGGAGGACGTGCCGGAGATAGGCAACTTTTCGCTTTTTAATGGTCTGCAAAAATATCCTAGTTTGGCTGACGTGCTGGAGAACTTCACTATTAGTGACTCTTTGCGTTCAACTTATTAGTAAAAATTTATTACTTAACTTTAATTTCAAGTTTTATCGTTTTTGAAATTCTACATTGCTTAGCTGCAATTACCACAACCTTGCGAGTTTAAGTTCTTATACGCAGCAGCGGTTTACCGATGTACTGCTGTCTGTCGCTGTCTGTTTTTAATGTTGTGGTTTTTTTTATATATACAGTATATAATATAGTTTTTTGTTTAAAAGTCTTCAAAGTGAAAAGGTTTCTACAGGGTCGGCAACACACCCAATGATATCTTTGGTGTCACTGTTGGTTATAAGCTGCGATTATCGCTCAACACCAGGCGAGTCGCACGCCTGTTTGCCACATTTTTTGTCCGTGGGAGGGGGGGGGAATCTTCGAAAGATACCCTGCTTCTGGGGGGAAGTCAGGGTTATGTGAGATTTTTACTCACTAAAACCCCCTCGGTGCTCCGCAGCAGTGCATTCCGAGAGGCTCTGGGATCTCTTGTAGAACGCACCGGTGCCTCTCTACACTTTCTCTGAGGAGGGGCTTAACACTCCTAGGCTGTTCCACACTGATTCGCATGTTGCGTGATAAGGGTCCCCACCCACAAGGCCAGCGAAACTCCCAGACCCTTTTAGTCGCCTTCTACGACAGGCAGGGCTTACCTTAGTCTTATTCTTACTAGCCCGAGACTACAGGGTTACGTCTATTTACCACGTAAGTGAAAAAAAAATAATATATCACACAAACATACTCAAATGTACATATATGTTTATATATGTATTCCTGTTAAAAAGAGCCTGCAGGGTTTTCCAAAAAAAACATTCTCAGCTTTCCTAGCATGCTGATCTTCCAAAGTCGTGTCTTATGTATTAAAATTCATCTAGAATGGATTTTGTTCGAAAATGATTTGATGGTGATAATGATTTACTGGTGGTAGATCTCTGTTTCCGGACACCGTCTAGGTATGTAGCACCGCAGCGCCTATTTTTGCAGCCAAACAGTTGTGCGCAAACATTATTGTATTCCGGTTTAAAGAACGCTGTAGAAAGTGTAATTACTGGGGTAACGGGACCGAACATCTTATGTCTCAAGCAACAAGCGTAACGTGGTGCGGTATATGTCACCCTAACTAGCGCAACGTTGTTATGGACGGGCGTACAACTCACCATCAGGTGAACCGTATCCGCTCATCTCGTCGTTTAATTGAAGAAAAAACGAAAACATGAACATCACGGATCAACGAAGCGAACGAGATGTTCACATGATGGTAAGTGATATATACTGTCCATAACAAAATGGCGGTAGTTAGGATGATATATGCATCACATTGTGCTCGTCAATTAGAGACATAGTTTCCGGTTATTACCGAATACACCGTGATGGTGTAAATAGGAATTACTACTTGTAGTTACTATGCATTATATCATGAAGTCTATCGACATCTTCAATTTTTTATAATAAACTTAATTTCATGCTCAATACTAATGTTACACCTTGAACTCCTATGAAACTTTCAGTTCCCCGTTTGTATCTAAGCAACGAAAGTATGATCAAGAGTCGTGGCTTCAAGAAGGTAGCATACGTAGGTGGAAGTTCAAACAGTTTTGAACTTTATACTGTGACGTATTAAAACTATTATCTATCAAAGGTTAGCTAATAAAAACGGAAATTAAAAACATACAATACAAATTTAAATAATTTCAGTGCCTTCAAGGCCTTTGTGTTGTTATTTATTGTTTATATATTATGAACGCAACTTATATTCCACTTCAGTTTCGACCATTAATTAAATAAGTTGTGTGCTATCAGATTTGGACATGGAGTATTTAAAGAATGATCCTGTTCTCACATTCAATGAAGATACCTTCCAAAGTCTACGCAAGGAGTATGATTTGGATAAACCGGGGAGAATGGATCAAGCAATTGATATATTAGTCGAGTGGTTGAAAAAACAGGAACATTTCTTAATGAAAGAATTTCGTAAGCATTAACATTTATGAAACGTATTTTTTTATTAGTTATTTAATAAGAGTACATAAAAAGTTTTATTATGCTTTTGAGAATTTCATTTGAATATTCTCCTACCCACAGAAATATTTATTTACTCCTGCGACGCAGCGACCCATAGTGAATCTTAGCCTCCGACAATGACCGAACGAAATGAAAGAATTATTTTTTATTACCTCATCAAATATTATTTTGGACTGACGACCTGGTAGATAATGATTCTTTGGATGTCATTGATTTTGTACAGTCTAAACCAGAAATCGATCAACAAGCTTTATGTTCCGTTGACGTCGGTTTGGCTGACGATGAAACGTTATCACAACAATTAAAATATATTAATACGCCATTATTATTTTTAGCGAGAGATTATTTGGAAAGGAAGATAATTTTTTGTAAAGGATCACTGGAACGAGTTAAAACACAATTGGATCGAACTTGTGTTTTCAGAACATTAATGCCGCTATTTTACGAGAACATAAACTTTAAAACTGAGTACGAGGAACGCGATATCATGTGAGTGTTAGTTTCCCTAATTTATTCATTATACATACACAGCACCCTATTTTTTTATGTAAATATATTGTATATAATGAATATGTCCTTAATATGTATAAAATAATTATTTTAATATTTATTGCATTAGGGGAAAGTAAAACTATTTTTTTAGGTTTTGAAGCGCATGATGAAATGACTTGTTCCAGTTATGTTTATGAATTCAAATTCTGTCTATTGTCGAAGTTTGAAATCATTGAAGGTGTGTGTGAATTTGATCATTGAAAACATTAACTAATTTTTTATGTCCTTCATGAAGTACACTGTAATTCTCTTTTTCCAAAAAAAATATTAATTATGTCGTTTTGAGTTATTAGGCAAAATACATAATGTTAAATCTAAAATTAAACCATTAAGATATCCTTTAATAAAAGCATTATAAGTAATAAGTAAAAACTACGTTACCATATATTAATGCAAAATCACTAATATATACAGATATATATATATATATATAGAAATATTACAATAAGACGTGGAGACACATTCGGGTTCTGCCCGCCGTACCGATCGGACGCGTCCTATGCTGCCGTTATCAGTGCGCGCTACCGCTACACCCCGCCCCCGCCCGACCCGCTCGTGCCCAGTGCGTGGCAAGACGCCGCTAGTTCGGCCACCGATAGCGCTCGCGTGCGCTCGTGTAGTGCAGTGAAGCAGTGCGTGTATCCAGCGTGCGAAAACTCTGCCGGAGCTTGGTTCCGGCACTGTAAGTAGCCAATTTTATTCGCCTCAGAGGCGTTAATAGGATTATCAATAGGCCTGTCGCATTAGGCGACAGATAGGCTCGCTACGCAAGTAAGCACTCATCCCCCCCGCCGTACGGCGGGGCGGCTACACCTCAAAATGGCGGCCATGCCAATGGACGCCATATTAGCCAAGTTTGCGCGCTTCGCGCGTAAACAGTTCCCGCAAGCGTGGGAACAATTCATAAACTCCCCTCCCTCCATTCCCCCAACGTCCGTGAATTTTGACACGGACAGCCCGGCGTCCCCGGACCCAACCCCCGCGACTCGCGCGCCGCCCAAGCCAAGGGCCCCCGTGGCGGGGCCTTCTATGCCCGTCCTGCCCGCCTCTTCCGACTCGGACTCGGAAATTAGCGGCAGCGACATGGAGGTGGAATCTCCACCATCCAACCGTGCCGACAACGAGGGCTTCACCCTCGTCGTCAAGAAGCGCAAACGCGCTCCCAAACGCTCATCCGAGTCTAACTCGGACCGCGCCTCGCCGACGAGCACGCCGGCAAAAAAGGCCGCGCCTTCTGCGCACCCCGCCAACACCTCGGCCCCGCCCGAGAAACGTGGCCCGAAGCCACCTCCCCCGATTGTCCTCCAGGACAAAACAAAGTGGAACGCAGTTTCCAAGTGGTTCGCGGACCACAAAATTGAATGCCCGAAAGCGCAAAACACCGCGCAGGGCATTCGTATCAACCTCGCCACGGTTGATGATTTCCGGGCTGCTACCAAGCACCTGCGAAACGCCGGTCTCGGCTTTCACACCTTCGCTCTCCCCGAGGAGAAGCAGCTCCGCGTCGTAATTCGCGGAATCCCCCTCGAAATCGACATCTCTGAGGTCATCGACGACCTCAAAAAACAAAACCTCCCTGTAGTGGAAGCTCGTCGCATGACCAACATGCGCACGAGAGCAACACTACCGCTCATCCTTACAACCCTCGATCTTTCCCCGGAGGGGAAAAAAATATTCGGCATTGACCGATTGTGCAATCTCACTAGCGTGAAGGTTGAGATCCCGCACAAAAAGGGCATCATTGGCCAATGCCACAGATGCCAATTTTACGGCCATTCGGCCCGTAATTGCTATGCCCGCCCGAGATGCGTCAAATGCACCGGGGACCACGGGACAAAAGAATGCCCCCGCCCCCGCACCGCGGAAGCGACCAACCCCCCGAGCTGCGTCCTGTGCAAAGCCGAGGGGCACCCCGCGAATTACCGCGGGTGCTCCAAAGCCCCGCGCAGGCCCCCCGGGGGTCCCCAGCGCCCAACCACCGCTCCCACAAAGGCTGCACCGCAGCTCTCCGCCCCCACCCGCTCGGGGCCTCTGCCCGCGCAGCCGGCCCCTTCGCCGGCGGTCTCGGCGTGGAGCAAACCGCTCCCCCGACCCAAACCCACCGAGGCTCCCAAAACCGCCCCTTCGTCGGGGCCATCAAAACCCCAGGCTGCTCCTAGCCAAATGCCTCCGTTGGAGAATATCCAAAAACTGATCACCTATATTAAAAAGGTGAACATAAAAGATATTCTCGTCTTCGGCGAAAAACTGCGAGTCGCGAAGAACTCGCAGGACAGGCTCCAAGCCTTCCTTGAGCACAGCGAAACTCTCGCTGCGCTGGAGGAAGACTTCTGCTAATCCTCCCAGGATTCAGTCCGCGACCCTTGGTTCTCGTTTTTAATCCTCGAAAATGGGTACCAAAATCCTGGGCAGAATTAAACCCCGCTCTCTAACTGTCGCGTACTTCAACGCGGACGGCATCCACTCTCAAAAGGAGGAAATATGCCTATTTCTCAGGAACCACGACGTAGACGTCATGCTCATTCAGGAAACATTCCTCAAACCTTTTAATCGCGACCCGAAAATCGCGAATTATCATATCATCCGCCACGATAGGTTGACCGGCCCAAAAGGCGGCACCCTAATCTATTTCAAACGGTCCCTGCACTGCATACCGCTCGATAGTCCACCCCTCGCCAACATAGAAGTCTCGGCGTGCAAAATCTCCCTCACCGGTCATCAACCGATTGTCATCGCATCCGTCTATCTGTCCCCCTCCAAAGCGGTGCGGGGAACAGACATAAGAACCCTTCTCGACCTAGGCCAGTCTGTTATCCTCGCTGGCGATTTAAACAGCAGGCATAGCACCTGGGACACGCACAACTCCAACCCAAACGGGTTAATTTTATATAAACTTGCGGGTAAGCTCAATTTTAACATTGTAGCCCCGCCAACCCCGACGAGATTCCCGCCTAACGGATCTCACAACCCGTCCACTTTGGATATTGCGTTGTTCAACAACGTCACCATCCCACTGCATTCGATCGAGACCATCGACGATCTCAGATCCGACCATCGCCCGGTTCTTATGAAGCTGGGCCGGCCCGCTGGTGAGGTCCCTCTGACCAAAACCATCGTCAACTGGCGCAGCCTCGAGGTCAAACTCAAGGCCGCGGAACCCCAGCACCTAGACGGAATCCCCAGCACGATCGACTCGCTCGAAACTGCAAACCGAGCGATCGACTCGTTATCCCACCACATCGCCACAGCCGTCGAGGAATCGTCGAGGACGGTTCCCGAATCGGATTACCTACTCGGGTCCCTCCCGGCCGACCTTCGACGGCTGATCAGAACGAAAAACGCCGCCTTGAGACTATACTCTCGATATAGATCCGAGGAGAGTAGGATAAAATTGCGCCGCCTTCAAAGGCTAGTAAAAGAGCGCATATCCGAACTCAGATCTGACAGATGGGACAATCTGCTTTGCGACTTGGAGCCTTCGGATGCCACGTTCTGGCGTCTGGCCCGCAGTCTCAAAGCGGAAAATATGGCCCGTATGCCTCCCCTCGTAATGAGCAACGGTTCCTCCCTTGCGTTGGAGGATGCCGATAAAGCCGAGTGTCTTGCCGACAGTCTAGAGAGCCAGTGCACTCCCTCAACCACACCAGTGGACCCCGCTCACCTCAAATTGGTCGAGGACGAGGTGCGCCGTAGAGCAACCCTCCCACCAGAAGGTCCCCCCCTTAAACCGGTTTCCCCCGGTGAGGTCGTCGACATCATCAAGAGGCTGAAATCCAAATCGGCCCCTGGCTCCGACAACATCCCCAACAGAGTGGTGAAAAGTCTTCCGCCCCCGATCATCGGCCTGCTAGTGGCCATATTTAACGCGTTATTAGCCGACTGCTCCTTCCCAGACGCCTGGAAAGAGGCCGTAGTGATAGGTATTCCGAAGCCGGGAAAGCCGAGGAACCTACCCGACAGCTATCGCCCGATAAGCCTATTAAACACCCTAGGCAAAGTCTACGAGCGCATCGTATTAGAGCGTCTCCGCCACTTCACCACCGAAAACAAGCTCCTCCCCGACGAACAGTTCGGGTTCAGGAATAGCCACTCTTGCGTTCAACAAGTCCACAGACTGACGGAACACATCTTGGCCGGCTTCGAGCACAAACGTCCGATCGACACCTGCGCCGTCCTATTCGACGTCGCGAAGGCGTTCGACAAAGTCTGGCACGAGGGCTTGCTATACAAGCTCTACGCTCACAAAGTGCCAGACCGACTCGTCACCATCGTTCGAGCCTACCTCTCGAACCGCTCCTTCCGCTTCCGCGTCGAGCACGCTCTCTCTTCGATCCGGCCGATCCGAGCCGGCGTCCCCCAAGGCTCCTGCCTCTCCCCGCTACTCTTCTCGCTCTACACGAGCGACATTCCCAAGGACCGATACGTCAGCCTCGCTCTTTTCGCGGATGACACCGCTCTCTACCACTCGGGCAGAGCTCCGGGTATTATAACGAGTCGCTTACAGAAGGCGACCACTCGTCTAGGCGAGTGGTTCCGGAAGTGGCGAATCGACGTAAACCCGGAGAAAAGTGAAGCCATCCACTTCACTCATCGTAAGTCCTCAACCCTCCAGTGGAAATCGGTCCTAAATGGCCATAAACGAGGCCAAATCTCGCTCTTCGGCCAGTCCATCCCATGGAGGGACTCGGTCAAATACCTCGGCGTGACGCTCGACGCCAGGCTCAACTTCATCGCCCACATTCACGGGGCGAGAAACAAAGCGGCCCAAGTGCTGGGCAAGCTATACCCCCTGCTGTGCACAAAGAGCAAGCTCTCTCTCAGGCACAAACTTCACCTCTACAAGGTATGCGTAAGACCTATAATGTCTTACGCCAGCGTAGTCTTCGCCCATTCATCCGAAGCACGCCTAAAACCCCTGCAGGTTCTTCAAAACCGCTTCACCCGCATCGCAACCGGTGCCGAATGGTACCAGCGCAATGTGGACCTCCACAGCGACCTCAAACTCCCGACCATTACGGAACACTTCAGAGAGTGCTCCGAATCATATTTCGACAAGGCGTCAACTCACCCGAACCCTCTGGTGGCCAAAGCGGCCGACTACGAGCCGTCCTCGAATCCCAAGACCAATAAGCGCAGACCACGGCATGCGCTAATCCCGTCATCCCCAGGGGTCCCTCCCACGACTCACGATCCCACAGTCACCGACAACACCCGCGTCACCACACACACTTCGGACACTACCAACACGCTCCGAATCTCCGCATCACGCCGCGCTCGCTTCAGAACGCGGCGCCACAGGTACTCACACACCGCGTACACTAAGTACACCCGCGATCGGGGGCGGTTCTCACCGCCCAGAGATTCCGATACAGGCGAAGGTGGTCGGGGAACGGGCCCGCGCCCGCCCTCGACGACCGAGTAGATTCGCCAGAGCAACCACTAACAAGACACGTTATAAAAAAAACTCCGCCGTCAGACAACTACACCACATGTAGTACACTTTATAAACAGGCCGTGGATCCGGGTCCACGCGCCCAATGTTAGATAAGCTGTAACAGCCGAATGGCTTGCAGCGCTAACATCGTCATGAATCAAAGACGTGGAGAGTATTATTTGTTAATCTCTTAATGTATGACGTCTTTTCTTATTGTGATTACTTTTTTGTTTGCACTTCCTAGAGCTATTTTTTTATTGGCTGAGGTGGCAAAATAGGTGGTAGGTTCTCACCCATCCAGTACTGCAGTCTCAGGCTGATAAGAATAGGATTAAGGTATTCCCTGCCTGTCTCATACAAGGTGAGCCATGAAGTTGGGGGTCATCAGAGCCCAATAAACAAGCCTTAGGTAGACGGCCAATGCAAGGTTGTCTTGTATTTGCCGTAGTACAGCGTGGGCGTTAAAGAGGGATTTGCCCTTCTGTGGGATATTTTAGCCAGTATGCAAGACGGCACCGGTGCATTCCGTAGGAGATCACGGAGGCTTTCCTAAAGCACTGAGGGAGATCACCGAAAGGGATTTAGTGGGTAGAAATCTTATATAGCGTTTTACTTACAGAAACTGTATTATTTAAGATTTCCTCTGCGATAATAAAAAAAAGTTCCTACCTATTATTTCTACCACCTGATAGGTATATATGTTCATGCGAGTGCACATGAGAAAATAAGAATGACGGATTTCATACTCTTTAATTTCTGTAGTTCCCTATTTTATGTCATATATGGAAGGCTAAATTAATGTTATGACTATTCATAGTGCGCGAGAAGACAAAACCTAGGTTGTTTACGTTATACTATAATACATTTCGCGTAGGTGAAGAGATCTCATCTGTTTAGTCCTTATAGGTGTGTTCTCTTGAAAATAATTTTTTTGATTATGTAACGATATTAATAACACTTGCGAAAATTTCTAACAAATGTATATAAAGTTTCTTTATAATTACATCATACTATTTCATACACTGCCACTTTTACATGTGATCTTCTATTGATTTTCTAAAGTTATATATTTCATGAACTGATGAAGTTATCATATCCTTATCATCATGATCAACAGCCGATAGACGTTCACTGCTGGACGAAGGTCTCTCCCAAAGATCTCCATCGTTATAAATACATATAATAATGTTGAATTGTTAACCTTTCCTCTGCATTAGAAACAATATTGAACTGTTTATTTTATTTCATATAAATATTTTCAGTATCGATGCACTGCTGCCGAAACTAACTGAAGATCACTACAGGATATATTTTTTGAAGAATAATGGAAAAAAATTTGAAAATGGTCACTTAAATTATTTCCGCTTCACTTTTTCGGTATGCATTTATAATTATTTCTGTAATTTTATCATCTCAAAGATTTAACTTGCTTGTTTATTTTCGTTGTCTCACTCTAGATTACTGTTATTATTACTGAAGTTAGGCTTCTGTTGGCGAAGACTGTGTTGGTAGGTATAATAACAACACTCACTTTTTCTGCCAATCAGCAGTGTGCAAACAACACTGTGGATCTAGTTTGATAATCACACTCTAGCTAATGAAATTATTCAAAGTAACGAGACTTGTTATTTTAGTTTCATTACCTCCTTCCGTAGCAGATGTAAATCTTAAGGCGACGACTATAGTGTGGTGCTGTATAAATATCTTAAACGATTCCTCATTGCATTCACTTACCATCAGTGTAAATACTACTCGTCTCATCAATTATAAAACAGGCAGGTTCTAAGTGGGAATCTCATAGAGCATATATTTTGACCTCAGAGTCTATTAAATTCATTATTTAATTCCCTAGATCACTAAGAGGATTTTTTTTGTATTAAATATGTTTATAAAAAAAACTGATATAAAACATTGTTTTAGTAACTTTTCAAATATTCATATAAATTGAATTAGGTTTTGTGTTAAAACATAAGTTAACGTTATGAGTTAATAAGGCCCAGGGGACCAGCGAAATATTTATGCGGACCACAAGTGGTCCACGGTCCACCACATAGGCCACCTGTGATCTTGAGATACGATCGGTAAACAATGCGGTGAGACCATTTTAGTCAGCACTCCAATTATGGAGGATCATACAGGCGTATCTTATATCAAATAAAGTCCGATTTTTTTCTTTTTTTTCTGCCTTACTATTATAATAACCATTCATGAAAAAGTGGGAAGACAGTCCAGAAAAAGACGAAAAAGTTTAGCCCCTACAAGAAGTAGGCACTGTTTTTTTTATTTATTTTTTTTCTATTTTAAATTGACTCATTAAAATGTGTGTAAATAATTAACACAAAGCAAGGTTTATTTAACTACAATCTTTATTCACAAGCTTTAATTAATTACCTAATTAAATGTTAATTTTTATATGAGTCATTTGGAAACATATTATATATTAGAGGTCATTAAAACAGCTTATATTATAATGTTATATATTATAGACTACAGTACACAATTTGAGTAATTTAAGATGTTACGATACTAAATAAATATCAAATATTCTATGTATGTAACATGCTGATTATATTGAACTTAGTGAAAACACTAAAACACTAAAAAAATGGTGGATCTCGGATGAAAATTTAAAAATGTATGGAATTATATAATCAATAATTTTTATTTAACGCCGGGACGGGATGAGCGAGACGTTCACCTGATGGTAAGTTATACTCCCGCCGTTAACCGTAAGGCGCTTATAGGGATGTTATTAAATAACTACATTGTGATCGTGGCTTTGAGATATAAGATGTTAAGTATCGTTTGTGGAGTAATTTCATCAACAGCGCCTTTCAAACCTTAACACAGTTATATTTGCACACTACAGTTTGGCGAAGGAAATAGGAGCTGCGGTGGTACCTACCTAGACTGCCTAAGGCAACAGAGTATATATCATCCAGTAACCATCAGTAAAATTCTTAAATCAGACGTATGCTCGTAACTGTAAAATAATTCATTTTACAGTTTAACCGAATATACATTTTTTTTAGTAAAATTTACGGTGAATATGTTACCATACATAAAAATATAACAATAATGTAATATGTAGTTTTTATTTACAGTTGATTGAATATATGTTGGCGCGTGATTACTGCAAAGGACTTCTGTTAATTTTTGATATAAGTGAAGCTAACATTTATGAAATTACGAAAACTTTGGACATATCTCATTTGCGCCTGGCTTTCAAGCTGTTAATAGTAAGCATTGTCGTCGTTAATTTTGTCTCTATCATTTATTAATTGGCTCATTAAAAATATAAAAATACTGAACTAATTGTAACTTGTATAATAGGTAAGCACAACACGTTCAAAAATAAAACCTAAAAACTTAACCTATGTAAATTAAACAACACAAGTAAGTTCTTATTATTTACTTAGCATTATCGAAGTTCGTAGATAATAGCTCATGGTAAATGTCTAGACTACTTATTTTCATAAAGAGGTGGTTATTTAGAGATGATAGTTGAGGGATGAAAGTGTTTTCCTGTACTGGTGCTACAACGTCAAACTTCAGGACGTATAGGATGCGGGTGGAGAAAAAGGCGTGAGAATGAAGAAAGTCAGTGGGAATTCATATTCAAGTCGTTTAACTTATCTATTTAAGTTTTTAGGAGTGGTACGGTATGCCAAATGTTTTGGCAATTTCTCTTGGTAACCTTTTACTCACAACGATACTCTAATTTATATATTTATATAAATATATACGGAGGAAGTAAATTAGAGTTTGACGTAATATACTTAACGTGGTGCATTTACATAAATTATTAAATAATGTATTGAGAGGCCAAATTCTTCACAAAATTTAATCTACGTGTACCCTCACGCCTTTCATTCCTTCGACGTCCTGTACGTCCTGAAGTTCGACCAAACACTATATATAATATGTAAAGGAAACCTGCACATGAATTAGAGCTTATTCTAAGGTGTGTGTGGATTCACCAATCCGCATTGGGCCCGCGGTGTGACTATAAATACTATATAAATTGAGGGTAGACCTGTGCCTCAACAGTGGGGACGTAACAGGCTGTTGAAAAAAAATATATAAGGTTAGTTAAGTTAAGTGGCAGCGGACGGACACATTGCTCGAAGGACCGATGGAGCAGTAAGGTCCTCCAGTACCGCCCGCGTACCGGTAAACGTAGTGTTGGGAGGCCGCCTACAAGGTGCACCGACGTAGTAGTTTAAAAAATAACTATCGGCGCAAACTTCATCAATGAAAAAAAAAATTAAAGCACCTACACGGTTGCGTTCTGACCGCAGGAGTGTTCGGACCTCTCAAGATGTCGTTACACTGACCGAGAATTATAGGAAGATCCTTGTAATAACCTAATACTAATAACGTAAAAGTCATCAAATTCTTTTTTATTTGTCGATTTGAAAATCTCTCGCTTCTATATTAAAATTTGTCGGTACTGTTCAAGCTAAGTCAGTGTTGAAGGGGTGTAAGGGGTTCCGCACAACAACTAACGAGACCCAAGCCAACCTCACCTGCTCGTGGTGCAGCCTGCTAATCAACGAACTAGGCTCTGGCTTCCGCCAACCCGCATTAGGCCGGCGTGAGGGTAAATGGCCTAAATCATTCCATAGGAACTCCTACATACGACAGCCCCTAGTGTCCAGCGGTACCGAAGGCTGACTGTATGTAGAAATCTTTGGGAGAGGCCTATGTCCAACAATGGACGTCTATCGGCTGGTGATGAAAATGATGATTTATTTCTGTGTTATAGGAAAGATGTAACAGGAAGCAAATATTATTGCTTTATTAAATGCCTTTTAGTTCATATACCAATGTAAAATTATTTTAGTCACTTGTACTGTACTTCTTTGGTTGCTAACTTCACTTTTTTATTTTTTATACTTATTTCACTAAAAGTTTTTTAAATTTAGTCAGTTTTTATTAGAATAACTCAGTAATTTACATTTTTTCAGGAATAATGTATGGAGTGGATTAATTTTAAAAATTAAATATGTATCCACTTTCAGGAAGCTTACGGGATGAGAATAAAAGGTATACACCTAGTACACCCTTCTAAAACCATTGAAACTTTGATCGTATTGTTCAAGCAAGTACTTACCGCGAAAATTGCTGAACGTATACAAGTCCATAAAGATGTGGAGTCATTGTACAAATACGTTACCAAGGCACTATTACCCAACGAAGTAGGGGGAACTGTGGGATCAATAAAGGAACTGCATGGTAAGATAAACGTAGTAATAACAATAGAAACTAAAACAGGTATTAGAGTTATTGTAACGGTAGGGATAATAATTAAATTTAATTAGGTAAAATTGTTTAATATTCGTTCAGTGTTTCAGTGACTAGACTGTAATCATCAGCTTGTAATCTTAAATATTTTTTTTGATATTTATTATGTAACGGCTTCAGGTCCTTGATTTATATCGCAACCAATTGCAATCAATTTTATAAAAACACTAGCTGTTCTCCGCCCACTTTGCTAGCCGTAGTATAAAACTATTTTCGAGTTTCTATAGCAACCGTTGCTATACCAACATGAAAATGTTCATAAAATTTAACCAGAAATAAAATGATGAATCACCTATGAATTAAAAAAATAAATTGACTATAACCATTTACAAATCACTCTGCGTCGAATAGTTGTATTCCTACGTCGAAACTTTCACTAATTTTCACGTGTTTGGCGAACAAGGAAAATCCACTTTCACTGTATATATATATGGTCTAAAGACTCTCCTTGCTGCAATACTCTACTACAATGAGTCTAAAGCCTTGCTGTGCTTCAACATCGCAACAGGCACCGAATATAAAGATTTTTTTTTAAATCTATCAATTGATATCTACTAAATTGTTTTGGTTTTTAGAAAATTGGATAAACGTCATCAGCACCGAGGAGTTTCAAAAGGTATACAATAAAATGAAAGAGGCCAAAACCAACGAAGAGTATAGACAGTTGGACAAGTTCAAGAACGAGTATTTGGGAATGCCGGGAACTTTTAGAACTTTAAACGTAGATTGACGTGATTGATTTTGATAGATGTTTAATACTAATAAAAAGTTACTTAAATTACCCTTTTTACGTTTCAGACTTAATATAAAGTTATTAGATTGTGATGTGATGATATTCATTATTAAATTTAAATGTCTAGTAGTTTTTAAGTAAAAGCAATTGTCGTGGTATGTCTTAAAAAGGTGTATATAGGATAATTGATTATATGGCATGGTGATTGTGGATATTGTACATATCTTAATCTATATATAAAAAAACTTGTAACAAACAATGTAGTTGGTTTAATAAATAAAAAAATTAGTATTACTGAGACATTTATTAATTTTTATTTTTTCTTTATGTAACGCCTCTGCACCCGCCGTTTATACCCTTAGTATAACTAAGGGTACAGATCCCCCAACAGGTTCCCGCCTTGTCGTGGCGGAGGGGCTCAGTAGCCGTGGTTGTGTCGCCCACGGTGAAGCGAAGAGGAACCTACCCGGCCGGCTCGAGGCGGCCGCTCCAGGTTACAGCTCGGCGGCTCCGTGAGCTCACCTCGGATGCGTGCCCGTGGGCTGCAGGAGTAGCTTTATGCTGTATTTTGTAGCCGAGGTGGGGCCGCGGGGGAAGAGGTGTGTCGGTATTGGGATGCTCCGCTCTCTCTACCCTCTGCGACTAAGCGGTGCCGCACCGCTGATGTGGCGGTGGTGGGGCCGCGGGAGATGAGGTGTGGGTATTGTGTTCCGCAGCTCGCCCTATCCTCCGCGGCCGTATAACGGGTGGCGGCGGGCCCAAGATTGAATCCGCCGCAGAGAGTCGGGAAAGTTTTCTCTCTTGGCTCCCATGGCCTCTGTGTGACAATTTCGAGGGAATCTGTTGCTCGCGTGACTGAATGAGACTGCAGAGGGACGTCCTGTGTGTTCCGGCGTGCCCCCATAGAAGTGGAAAGGGAGGGTTCATCCCTCCCTCCCTAGTTGGGGCCTCGTTGTGCGGCTGGCGCTGACGTGGTCACGGATGTGTGCGAAAGCGTTCCCGTGACCTTGCCATAAAGCGACGAGATGGAACATCGTGGGGGTTTTAGTCGGTGCGAGTCTTACATAACCTGTCCTTGCCCCTGCGAGGACGGGTATGCGCAGGCATTTCCCCTACATTAAAAAAAAACTAAGGGTACGGATGGCGGGATTAATGCATCAGTAGCATTTTCTGCCAGTCAACGCAGGGGAACTTTGCTACACGCAAATAATTTACTTCATTTCTTTTGTGAAAAATATAAATTAAAGACTATAAATATGTACATATACATTTACTTTCATACGTAAAATCTTTATTTACATATATATAGACCTACAAATAAACATATAAATTAAATGTTACGTTTGTTTAAAACAAAAAAAAAAACTTTCGCGTTGAAATGAGAATATCTGTGACCACAGTAAAAAATAATAATAATAATGATGAACAGTTTTTCCCGTATTTTTTACTTATATTATCACTCACTGTTCCTCGCCTGCTCTGCTGAGCGTAATATAAAATTTAAGTTGAGATTTTTCTGAAATATTCCTTCAGAGCAACCGAAACCGCAAATGAATTTCTGTAGCAACCGTTACTATAGCAACCGCAAAAATAATACGAAATGAAAATTATGATAAAAACAATTAAAATTCAAACAATTAAGAATGTATAAAATTCAAAAAAGAAATTACCTATAACGATCTCCAAATCATTGCGCCTTGTATGGTACTGTTCCCGTGTCGATATGTTCACAGGTTTTCACGTGATTGGCGAACAAACAAAAACAGTTATTATTACGTATCTATATATATACATGGAAGTGTCACTGTCAAGTACAAGAGTCAGTAGCACCGGATGAGAAACAATAGAAACAATAGACATAATTATAATGCACTTCATAGTAAAGGTCTCTATCAATACATACAATAAAGGACTCTGTATCACTCTGTCCTGTTACTTGGACGATAGTATATTAAATACAGTTTCTATTGTTTATAATTAACATGAACCAATTAAACGAGGAGCTGAGCGGGACGTTAGCTATTTCGAGATAATGCTCACTTACTGTTTAATCAAACAAAGTGTTATTCAGAACTTATTAAATCTTTTGTGAACTACAAAGAGCGCAAAGGTTCATACGCGCCCTTCCTTTTAGTTGGGATGAGAAATACATTAATCAAATATCTCATTTTCTTTTTTAACCTTAGTTTTAACCGGTTAAAAATTTGTTATCGTGTTGGTAGATATTACAAAAATACTTCTATTTTATTTCTATGTCAATAACCTAACAATATCCTCAACAATAGGCACAGTTTTCCTTTTTTTTTATTAAATAAAGCGACGGGACGAGGGGAACCTTCAGATGATGGTATGTGATAAGAACGTGGCGCTAGTTAGGATGATATATACTGCCCCACATTGCGCTCGTCGCCTAAGATATAAAATGTTGAGTCTCGTTACCCCAACAAATACACTAGCTGCAACGCCCTTCAAATCGGAACACGGTAATGTTTGTATACTACTGTTTGGCGGCAGAAATATGTTCTGCGATGTTTCCAATTAAAATATGCTATCATAGTATGCTAAGGATCCAGTCATAATTGTGTACTGAAATCATTTTTAGTTGGATTTCCGGTTTGAGCATGAACACGATTACGTAAGACACATTTTTATATTTATTTCTTATTGCTCATACTGTAACGGAAAGGTCATCAAAATCTCTCGCTTTTATATTAAAATTAGTCGATACTGTTCAAGCTTAGAGAATGTTCAAGGGATGTAAGGGGTTCCGCCCAACAACTCACGGGACCCAAGCTTACCGCACCTGCTCGTGATGCATCCTGTTAATCAACAAACGAGACTCTGGCTCCCACCAACCCGCGTTGGACCAGCGTGGTGGGAAATGGCCCAAAATCCCCCCACATGAACCCGACAACCGTGGACATCTTTGGGGGAGGCCTATCTCCAGCAGTGGACTTCTATTGGATGATGATGGTGATGATGTTCAAGTTAACATTAAACTTGCTCGCCTGTTAAACATAATCACTTCATTCCGTAGTTATACATTTACTGATACATTATTGTTGACTTGTAAAGTGAAAAAAGTAAATATGTGATTTATCAAACCTAACAGTTTATAAACAATTTAAAAAAAAAAATATTTTTTTTTTTGCTAGATTTTTTATAAAATAAAAAACTAAACAAGTAATTACATATTTGTAAATAATTATAGGCTTCCTTTCAAGGTCATTTTGTTCGTGTTAATTGTTTATATATTTTGAATGTAACTTAGACTTCAGTTCAGCATAGACCATTAATTAAACACGTTGTGTGCTATCGGGTTCGGACATGGAGAGTTTAGAGAATGATCCTCTTCTCACATTCAATGAAGATACCTTCCAAAGTCTACGCAAGGAGTATGATTTGGATAAACCGGGGAGAATGGATCAAGCAATTGATATATTAGTCGAGTGGTTGAAAAAACAGGAACATTTCTTAATGAAAGAATTTCGTAAGCATTAACATTTATGAAACGTATTTTTTAATTAAGATTATGTTTTCAAAAAATTTTATGCAACAATTTACTTCCTAAAGGAATGAACTAGGAACTAGGATATTACACTAGGACTAGGAATACTTAATCCTCTGAAGCAGCGAGTCTCACTTTGGATCATTTGGGGGCCATTAAGGCCTCCGACATCGGTCCAAAAAAATAAGGAAATAATTTTTTTATGATCTTTACTAATATTTTTTTGTTTTTGTTTGATAATCTGGCAAATAAAGATTCTCTGAATAATATATGTTGATGGCACAGTTCAAGCAAGAAATCGATTAACGAGCCTTATTTTACAAGTACTGTTGATGTACGTTGGCTGATGATAAAACATCACATAAATTTAAATTAATAAATAGGTCAATATTTTTTTTAGCCACAAATTATAGCTTATATAAGGTCTTAAAAGTTTTGCTTCAATTGTTTCCTTTTGGGAAGAATTAGGGAATTATTACGTTTACTTAACAATTTTTCTTTTGGATCGACGACTTTCGATAGGACAAGATCGATAAGAATATGAAGTAGATGTCGTTTGGCGGAAATGATTAATTATTTACTATAACAATTATAAATTATATCAATGTTATTTTTAGCGAGAGATTATTTGGAAAGGAAGATAATTTTTTGTAAGGGATCGTTGGAACGAGTTAAAACACAATTGGATCGAACTTGTGTTTTCAGAACATTAATGCCTACATTTTACGAGAACATAAACTTTAAAACTGATTACGAGGATCGCGATGTACTGTGAGTTCTTATTTGTCTTTCTAATTTATTAATTACACATACACATCAACTAATTTTTTTATGTAAATAATGTATGTCTTTTTAAGAAAATTCTTTATGTATAATTATTTTAATAGTTGCAGGTAAAACTAACATATTTTGAAGCGCACGTTGAACGAAGTGTTTGTTCTGTAATAGTAACGTTTATTATTTCAAGTTCTACCTTTAATATCTGTTGTCGAAGCATTAAGCCATTAAGAGTGTGTGGATTTAATCGTTTAAAATATACACCGTATTTTTTTTTGTATTTATTGTTCTTAAAGCAATCTGTGATCTCTTCTACAAAATAAAAAAAACTAATGAATAATGACGCGTTGGGGTATTACGACAGATAGTATATTATTTAAAATTAAATTATATCTTAGTGATATATGTATAATCGTGTATTAATGGAAAAACACCAGTATGAAATATATATCACAATGTATATGGAGGTGATTGGTTTCGATATATTAATTATTAACTTTTCTCTTTTTCTGATTTGCTCAGACTTCCGCTATTTCTCTTGAGGCAAGAGTTGCAAAAAAGATGGAAGGTAGGTGATAGAAAAATTGTTGGGGAAAGGGTACACGAAATAAAAAATTATTGATTTCACAATTTTTTTATTTTTCTGCCTTTTTATGTTATATATATGCAGTAAAATTTTTGTAAATTTACTTCCGTTATGACTAGGATTTGTCGTCTTGCAAATATTCTAGATATTTATCTAATAAATAAAAAGCTGCATAAATAGATCAATTTAATTCATATGTATCTGTAATATTAATAAATATGTAATAAATATATTTCAGCTATTTCAATAGTTTTCTATACATTTGGTCTTATAGGTGTTTCTTTTAAAACATTATACGTAAACTTGGTGATCGTATTAGACATTAAAATAATTACAGATTATGTTGAAACAAGTTTGCTTATAATTACGTCATAGTAAATAAACACATATATTGAATTATTTTTAATATTTTTACGTTTCAAATAGTTGTACGTAATATATGAGTATATGCATGGTTCGCAATGAATCAACCCCGTTATTGATGCTCCGTTTTGTTTTAACAAAAACTCTATTGTTATATGCGTTGTTCTATCAATCAATATTGATTTTTTTTCAGTATCGATGCACTGCTGCCGAAACTAACTGAAGATCACTACAGGATATATTTTTTGAAGAACACGGGAAAAAAATTTCAATATGGTTACGTGAATTATTTTCGCTACATATTTTCGGTAAGTATTTGTAATTATTTCGTTAAGTTTAACTTTTGTTGTCTTACACTGGATTACTATTACTGTTAGTCGTGGTAGGCTTTTGTTGGCAAACACTGTGTTGCAAATACCCTGTGGCAATGATATAATAGCAACACTATTTAGGTCCAGTTTAGTAAGCACACTAGCTAATACTCGATCAAGTCTCGTTACGAGACTTGATATATTAGTTTCATTATCTCCTATTGTAACTTACATACGTCTTAAGCACAAATTAGTGCTATATGAATATCTTAACCAATTCCTCATCGCATCTTACTCGTTTCATTACTACAAAGTACAAACAAGGCAGGTTATGAGTAACAATTTCATAGACTAAGGCAATCGGTTGTCAAACTTCTTGATCTCACGGACCAGTAATTTAAATCCCGTGGACCACAAACACGATTTATCAAGTTTAAATATATTGTGATCTAACAGAACATAAAACTTTAATAACTTTACCCATATTGTTATGAATTGAATTATGAATAATTTTAAAACTTATGTCTATGTGATCAGTACATTCTACATATTTCTGCGAATTAACGAAATTTTCATGAGTACTACCTTTCCAATCTCCGATCATCCTGATGAGCGCAATCCGGTGAATACATTCTGGTCAATACTTCAATGATAATCGCAGGCGTATCATTTACTATTGAATAAAGTCCAATTGGTTCTTTTTCTTTTTTCATGTTAAAGAAAACAAAAAAGACTTGATTATATTTACGTTAAATTTTTCTTCTCAAAGACGCTCTCCTTTCTGCCCTACTATTTAGACAAATAAACAAGTTAATTTCTTTACTTCATAACATTTTTACCATTCGTGAAAAAAGTAGAGAGACCAGTCCAGGAAAAAACGAAAAAATTCTACAAAAACAAGAAGTAGGTACACTATTCTTTTAATTATTTCATCTTTGATATGATCTAACCATGTTTTTGTGAACAATTAAAACAAAGCAAAGCTATATTAACAAGAATTCTTATTCTCAAGGATTAGTTAGTTAGTTAAAAGAAACTAATTAACTCATTTGGGAACTTGTATTAGAGGTTATTACAATAATTTAACTACGGCTACGTGACTTGTTGTATAACGTATATCATTTTATTTATTTAAATGCGTATAAAATAACGCAGCTTAACATAATATAATTTAACTATATACAGATATAGACAAACTGTATACAGTTTGGGAAATTTAAGATGTCACGATGCTAAATATACACAAAATGCTGGTCAATGAACTTTAAACTATATTACTAGCTTAGTTCTCTTTCGTGTACTTCATGACTGAATGTCGTGCTTGTCGTGAAACACTGTTGAAGAAAAAGTGAATCAGATAACTCCACACCGCTCTGTCATCCGCATATCTACGGGCATTAGGGATGTTGATGCCTTGTATTGTATCTGGTCGGACCAGGGGGTAGGTGTTTCGCCCCGTAATCATTTGTCCTCGATCTCACCTACTACAACCAGAATACAAAGACTTTCTGGTTGTGTACAGGAAATATTGCAATAGTACTTTGGGTAACGTTGTTAGCAAGTAGTGGTTATTATCTCAAGTTACCGAGAATGAATTTATTTCTTCTTTTTGCTGTTCATGGTATACACAGCATTTTTCTTCAGAACTACATCTCGAAAGTCTTGATTTTCTTTCGGTAGTTTGCGCGAATTCACCATAAGTCGGAACCGTATAGAAATAACGTAAAACCAATGCACGGACTGGTCTGATGTTGGTGTTCGACTAATGTCGAACACCAGGACAGTTCCTCTTTTACTAGTTTCTGGTTAATTTACACATCTTCGAATTACTCCGTCGTGGCCTCCGCGAGAGCTTATTAGTAACCATAGGTAAATTGTTGTAAATGTTGTTATTTTTCTTCTTATTTATCGCAACTATGACAACAGAACATTACTAATTTTATAAAAAAGAATGTTTTTGATAAAAATGTGGAGATTATAATTGTACCATTTACAAAAACATAAGAATAATGTAAGACAGTTCTTATTTACAGGTGGTTGAATACGTTTTAGCCCACGATTACTGCAAAGGCTTTCTAGTACTTTATGATATAACTGAAGCCGACGTTTTGGAGGTTACGAAAGCTGTGGACATTTCTTATTTGCGCCAGGCCTTCAACCTGTTAATAGTGAGTATTGTCGTTATCAATACAGTTTCTTTATCATTTTCTGCTGATATGTTTAAAGTACACTTTTATTGTGCTGTTATCAATTCCATATGTGTTACAGCTTCATCAAGCTCTTAGTACCTAGGAGGGACAATCGCAAGCAAATATTATTTTGTATCTTTCACGTAATATCATTTCATTCATATTTAAATTTTGTTTCATCTCTTTCGCATTTTGATTTCCTTTCAGCCGTAAATCTTACATGTGCTGATTCGACTTGTTTTGTTTCTTTTTTATTTTACTTAACTATAGGTTTTTTAATTACAGTTAGTGTATTAAAGATTTTATTTAAACCATAGAGTTGGGGTAAAATTAAAATTGAAATACATCTCCTCTTTCAGGAAGCTTATGGGATGAGAATAAAAGGCATACACGTGGTATGTCGTTCTAAAACCGTTGAAACACTAATCGCACTACTTAAGCAAGTAATTGGTGAAAAAATTGCAGGACGAATTCAAGCTTATAAAAATGTGGAATCTTTGTACAAAATTGTTCCAAAAACACTTTTGCCGAACGAAGCAGGAGGAAGTGTGGGATCAATAAAGGAACTGCATGGTAAGATAACAATAGTAATCATAATAGAAAACAAAATAGTTATTAATGTTATAATAACAGTGGGAATAATAATTAATATTAAAGTGATAATTTTTTTTAAGATTTTATTCAGCCGCTTCAATTACAATTAAAATATGTGGTGGAAGTTCAAAAAGTTTTTATTAAATCAAGAATTACCAATTATTTTTAAAAGATACTGAAAGATTTAAAAAAAATATTTAAGCGATAATCATATATATATAGATAAAATATCAAACGATGTTTTGATAATTTTTAAAACAGTCTGGTCTTCAGCGTTTCTTAACCTTGAAAAATCATGGTCTGTCTCAGGACTGTGGCGTGTCTATGAGAACTTTATATCAAAATCTCTGATGTGATTATTTTTATTTCCGTCTTCGAAGTAATTTATAACATTATACCATTAATGATTAATTCATTTAGAACGGCAGACCGGACTTTTCGGATTTCATAATGATATGAGCAAGACTTGAATTTTTTAACAGTTTTAGTTCTAATTTTATTTGACGACTACATCTTTTTGGTAGCTATTCTATCTATGTACCTAAAGCCTGGTGAAACATTAGTGCAGTTTAATTCTTTTTTCTCAATGTTCTTCTTTAGCATCGTTACTATCAGCCAATAGACGTCTACTGCTGAACGTACGGCTCTCTAAGGATCTGCACATACACTCAGCATAGCCTCCGGAACCACCATGTACTAAGAACCGTCGTTTGTAGAGGTTCATATGAGTTTATTTTTTTAATCTTCATAATTTAATAATCCATTTATATATATATATATTACTTGTAAATTTTGAACTTTTCATAAGTTAAATAAGTATTCAGTGACGAATTACAAGGCTTATATTTTACGTTTGTCATTTTCTTTAGAGAAGTATCTTCGGAAGATAAACTATCAACCCATCCCATCCCATGTATCGTCTTCATTTGGTTATGATAATTTAAAAGATCTCCTTGCTGCGGTACCACTATTTTTTTTCCTTCTGCCCTTTTCCTATTCTATGTGTGGTCGGCACAGTATGTACTTCTCTTCCACATGTCTCTATCAGCCGCCATATCTAAATTCACACTCTTCTTACACATGTCATCTTTCATACAATGCATCCACACTTTATTCAGTCTTCCTCTACCCTTATAACCATCCACATTCATTCTCATTACTTTCTTTGTTATATGTTCTTCATCCCTCCGCATAACACGCCCGTACCACGCTAACCTCTTGCTCCTCAACTTCTCTGTCACTAGCGCAACTTTCAGGCTTCCTCTAATATACTCATTCTTAATTTTTTCCATCCTCCTCACACCACACATCCATCTTAACATTCGCATCTCGGCCACATGTAATCTCCTTTCATCCGAACCCTTGGTGGCCCAACACTCAGATCCATACAATACGACAGGTCTAACGACCGACTTGTAGGTCTGTCCCTTAAGTTTGATGGGCATTCGTGGATCACAAGTCGTAGTGACCTGTCGCCATTTCATCCAACCTGCATTTATTCGGCTTCTCACATCTCGATCAATATCGCCGTCGCAATGTATGAGTGAACCTAGGTACTTGAAATCGGAGCAGGTTGGAAGGGATACACCATTTAAGGCGATTGGAAGAAAGCTGCAACTATATAATGAATATAAGTAACGAAAGGAATCACTTTCCATAGCATGACAGGACAGGACTTGAAAATATTTATTAATGAATTCATTATTAAAATGTCTCACATGATATCTACTAAATTATTTCGTTTTCAGCAAAGTGGATAGATGCTATCAGCACCAAGGAGTTTCAAGAAGTGTATAATAAAATGAAAGAGGCCAAAACCAACGAAGAGTATAGACAGTTGGACAAGTTCAAGAACGAGTATTTGGGAATGCCGGGAACTTTTAGAACTTTAAACGTAGATTGACGTGATTGATTTTGATAGATGTTTAATACTAATAAAACAGTTGTGTAATTTACTCTTTTTACCTTGTAGATTTATGTGATGTTATTATATAAAATGTTAAATGTGTAGAAGATAATCAATTATCATGGTATGCTTAGAACAAAATACCAACAATTGAGGTGAAGTAGATTAAACAAGATCGTGCTCACGGTTTGATATTACATTTGTTATTATGTAGCATGGCGTGTATCAATACATGATATTTTGCATTTCTTAAACTAATTACAAAAACTTATATCGAACAATGTAGTTGAGTTAATAAATAAGAAAAAGATAATAATTATTAAAAATACATTTATTTATTCTTTACGTAAGACTTTAAACTACGAATGAAGGGAATGAACCTAATGTCATGCGTTTCTGCCAATCAACCCACAGGAAAAAGTAAATTATGCATATATTTTAAAGTACTAGAATAAAGATATAAAATAAAGATTTGAAAGGGTATCGTGTAATGAAGTTATCCCAACCGACACATTATAAATTTTCTGATTATTCAATCTTTGAAAAGTATGCCTGTTTGTTGCTTTTATATCTTCGGGCCAATCATTCTAGAGGAGAATATTCTTCACTATAGAGAAAAATTTAAAGAAATCAGATCTGTGTTGTGGGACTTGACTGTTTAATTGATTAGAAAGACGCTGACAGGTTTTGAGTAGAACTAAAAGTTATCCCTAAGATGCGAAGCCAAAATGGAAATTAAATGGCAAATTGACGGATAGAAAGCCAATTAATCGTTGAACGATAGAAGGAAATGTGGTCAAATTAGACCTAATGCAATTATTAAGAAAGCTCTCCAATTTGTTAAGAAGTACACATCACCTTAATGAATTAAGAGGAGCATTGAGGATCATTGATAAGCATTAATTTGGTTTTTACAAGAAGTAAGTTTTTTAAACAATAAAGAGAAAGTAAAGTTGCAGTCGCTTTAGGATTGATTTTAGAGACACGTATTCCACGACAAGGTCTCGTCTGTATTTATCCCAAGATTTATAATGAATAGAAAAAAAGAGATTGTAGTTTCATTAAATATAACCCGTTCAAGGATATTGCACTTAATTTTGATCTGTATTCTTAGACTAATTATATTATACTTACTTTTAACACTTGACATTTAGAGGGGTTCACTGTGATCCCAAAACATTTCGGCCAAACACGTACGGCTTTTGAGATTGTCATTTATGGTCTTTATGCCATGCTTTTATACTGAAAGTATTTAACAATATAAGAAGTTATATAGCTGTTACATTTGTATTACCTTTAATTAATCAGATTCATTGTCAATTGGAAATCATCATCAGAAATCTGAAAATACAATAATTAGGTGGGGAAGGGATTAGGCTATTGATAGCTTTTTTTTTATTAACGTGGGGGAAATGCCTGCGCATACCCGTCCTCGCGGCGGCAAGGTCAGGTTATGTCGGACTTACAACGACTAAAACCCCCACGATGGTGCAACTCGTCGCCTGATGGCGGGATTACGGGAACGCTTTCGCGCCATCCGTGATCCCGCTGGCGCTAGCCGCTTGCGCAGCACCACCTCGAGTGAAAGGGTTGAACCCTCCCTTTCCACTTCTGTGGGGGTACGCCGGAACATGTAGCGCGCCCTCTCCTCGGCCTCCTGCTGTCGTGCGGGCAACGGATTTCCCCGAACCCGTCGCCCAGAGGCCATAGGAACCAAGAAAGAAAACTCTCCCGGCTCCCTGCGGCGGATCCGATGTTGGGCTCGCCGCCAACCGTTAAACGGCCGCGGAGGATAGAGAGAACGGCGCATCGTTATACCGACACTCCTATTCCACCTCGGCTGCAAGGGGCACAATGAAATTACCCCTGCAGCTTGGCCGTAAAGGGCAACATAAAGCCGCCCTTGCAGCCTTCGGCCACTCCGGTGAACTCCAGTTATCCAACCGGTGCTCTAACCTGAAGCGGCCGCTTCGGGCCGGCCGGTTAAGTTCCTCTTCGCTTCACCGTGAGCGACCCCGCCACGGTTACTGAGCCCCTCCGCCACGATAAAGCGGAAACCTGTTGGGGGAGGCTATTAATAGTAGGCCTTTCTTACCAGGGTCTGTGTAAGTGGGTACCTCAGCAGGTCCTATTTTTGCCGCCGAACTGTATTGTGCACTCCATCTCGGGATCCACCTCCCATTTTCACCTCTGTTAGGGCATGCCGGTACTGGCAGCGCGCCCTCCTTTTGGCCTCAAAGAACTGATTATTACTATAAACATATTATAAAATAAGGTTCTAACCGAGAACATCACAAATAATTATAAGATAGTTAAAAGCAAAAACATGGACCATACTAAGAATGATTAGTATTCATCATCCTAGTAACGTAAAATATGATTATATGAGTTCCAAATATCCTTTCAGGATTAATAATTATTTTAATATTTTAAGACGGAGATAAGAGTTTTTTATTTTTAATACCTGCGCATACCCGTCCTCGCGGGGGCAAGGACAGGTTATGTCGGGCTTGTACCGACTAAAACCACCACGATGTTCCTCCTCGTCGCCTGATGGCGGGATTACGGGAATGCTTTCGCACCATCCGCGACCCCGCCGACACTGGCTGCTTTCGCAGCCCCACCTCGGGAGGGAGGGATGAACTCTCCCTTTCCAGGGCGCACCGGAACATGCAGCGCGCCCCCTCGGCTTCCTACTGTTCCTCCGAACCCATCGCCCGCGCGGCCATGGCAGGCACGGGAGAATACCTCTCCCGGCTTCCCGCGGCGGAGAGACGTTGCGTCGGCCGGGTGGGTTCCACTTCGCTTCACCGTGTGTCGGTCCACGGTAAGTAAGCCCCTTCGCCACGATAAAGCGGGAATACGTTGAGGGGGAGATAAGAGAGTTACACAATGTACGAAGTAAGGTGAATATCTATTTCATTGTAATTACTTTAGAATAACAATACTTACGTGCGAAAAATCTAAAAGATTTTTATTACTACTTAATTCCATTCCCAGAATCCGGACCATTAGATTGTATAAGTGTATGTGAATTAAGTATGAGATGGGTATTTTTGGACCACTTAATGTTAATTTTATATCTTGCTCGCCTATTAAATATTATCGCTGCATACTGTACTTCTACATTTGGTGATACATTATTGTCGACAATGTAAAGTGTATAAATGAAATTTGTTATTAATTAAACGTGATATATAAACAATTGAGATTTCAGTGCGCAGGATCGATTTGTGTGATCTTTGGGTGGGAAGAGAGGCCCATTTCCAGCAGTGGATGCAATCGGCTCTTGATGATGATAGTTACTAACCAATAAAAATAGTTTGCTGGCGAGAACTCGTTTAAAATAAAAAATATATACATATGCAAATAATAATGTACATTTAATAATTGTGACAGCCGCTTTTACATAGCATATAGGCAGTTAAGAGTATCATTCAGCCCTGTAATCTCGGACTATTAAGAATAGGACTAAGGTATTCCCTGCCTGTCGTAGAAGACCCGTGTGTATCGTGAGGGCCCTTACGGCCTTCAGAGCTCAATAAGCGAGTATTAGGAGGACGGCAAATGCATGGTGGTCTTGTATTTGCCGTAGCACAGCGTGGGTACTAAAGCGGGCTTTGCCTTTCCGTGGGATGTTTTAGCCAGAGTGCAGGGGGGTACCGGTGCGTTCGGTAGGAAATCCCGGAGCCCCTCCTAATGCACTAAGGGAGACCACGGAGAGCGTTGTAAAGGGTAGAAGCCCCACCTAACCTTCTCTTCCAGCCAGCAAACCAGAAGCAAAGTATCTTTTAACAAGATTTCCCCCGCAATAAAAAAAGGTAGGTATATCATTACCTACGATCATTGTATATTAGCTGAACCATATAATAAACAACTTTTTTGGTTTACATCACCTTTTATTAATGGCAGAGGTTTAGACTCCAGTACAAAAATAGAGGATAAATTTTGCTGCTACAAACGCATTTTTTTGTATGTGGTAAAAACATTAATTACAATTACATTTAATTATTAAATATTACATAAATATGATTCCTATGTTATATAACATATGAATCAAATTTATATTTGGTGCAAAATTTAAAGTGTTATTAGAAGGATGGTGTGGAATCATTTTACACGTCTCACATCAAACTTTTGTTTAATTGCTTACATTAAAAAAAAATGATGATTTTAATTAATTTATCTTTATATGGGTAAAGTTTTCAGCACATTGAACACACTTTCTTCAGTAAAGACAGGTGCAATAAAACAGTGACTATAAGCGTTCAGGTGCGCCAGGCCTTGCAAATGATTATCTACATCAACATGGGAGGCAGAAATAGAATTTTGGTAAACCTTGGAAAAACTATTAGCAGACATATTACATATCGCAGCACCATCTGTCTCACATGATATACCATCAGTCATTGGATTAGGATACGACCCATTATTGTCCCGCCTGTTGATGACAAAGAACCAGAACAACTTGGGATTACTTATCCACCATGCTCGATATTACCCATATACCGTTTATAATCTTCAGCTGCTAAGAGATTGCAACGGTGGCTTACTTTCCTTAAGGCAAGTTCGTCCATAAGGTATTTATACAACTTATATCTCAATATCATATTATTCTTTTCCCTTAGGCTACGCATTAAACTGCGACTGAACCATGCAGGCTAACGCTTGTTCTTTCGTTTCGTCGTAAAATGCACATATTTATGAATGCAATCACATAGTTGTGTATAAAAAATATTTACCATATTCACATCAGTAATACCCTTAAACAAAGTTATCCAGTCGACATCCCGCAGATATTCATTAACCAGTGTATAATCTGCTCTATAAAAATTATATCTATTACAATTATGAGAATATGAAGCTTGTCAATTACACTAAAAACTTTAAGGGATTTTGTCACATTGCACGGAACCTAAGATAATACTAAATCCAGAATACGATCTGAAGTATTAAGTACATTATTTTAAATAAACCATGAAGATGTATGGAGTCTATTAGCAGTGAACCAATACTCAGAACACTATAATGACTATTATGATTTTTTATCAAATTCCAATCAATAATACTTTAGTTAAAGTCACCAATAATTAAAGAATGTGGATTAATTTCACAATTAAGTGTACATGTATCAAGAAAATGTTGTAAGTGAATCTTTTGAACGGGAGGAGGTAAATATATAGCACAGATGGCAAGTTTATTATAAGTAAGATTTGAGGGTACGTCAATAGTCACCCACAAGTCTTCACAAGAACTTTCACAGGAAGTCATTTGTAATTATTTTAGACTATTACTGACTGCGATCAAAACTCCCCCATCATTTTTGTTGGCATGAAACCACTCCGAATTTCGACATCACGCCGTCCTCGCTTCAGAACGCGGCGCCACAGGTACTCACACATCGCGTACACGAAGTATACCCGCGATCAGGGGCGGTTCTCACCGCCCAGAGATTCCGATACAGGCGAAGGTAGTCGGGAAACGGGTCCGCGCCCGCCCTCGACGACTGAGTAGATTCGCCAGAAAAGCCATCGACCTGATACACATTATAACATTTCGCCGTCGGATAACTACACTACAAGTAGTACACATTTTTTGTAAACAGGCCGTGGATCAGGGTCCTCGTACCCAGTGTCAGATTAGCTGTAACAGTCGAATGGCTTGCAGCGCTGACATCATAACGAATCTAGGCATGAAACCAGTGCTGCTCAATCGCTGTGATAAACCGTATATCTATTGTTTCTACCAAAATTATAACATCAAAGTCATTGCAACACATTTGTGCATAGAAATCGTGTGTCTTAGTACGCAGCCCGCGTACGTTTTGGTAGTGTAACCTTATCATTGAATATTATCAGTAAAAACTAATAGTAAAGAAAACGTATATAGACTAAAATTAGCTTAAGATGTTACGGTAAGAATAAATAAATGATGATTTTAAAGCGGTTACTGAGATATTAGAATATTGTTTGAGCTATATTTAACTTATACGAGTTCGATAACGAAGTGCTTTTATAATTTTAAACTTTTCAACGATTCTGATGGAATAATAAGGATAGATGTTTAAAAATAATAAAAATTTATTTAATATATCACTTTTAGTTTTATACTACATTGAAAGATTATTAGAATGTATGAAGTCGACGTTAGATAACTAATTACTGCGCGCGCGCTGCTCTTTCACCCGCACCGCGCGACATCCAAGAGAGAGACGAGGTGTGAAGGTCACAATTCACGTGCACTTGTTGAAGTTCCTACGCCTCAATTCAGTGCTATGTAGTCAATCGCTATAAATGTGATATATTTAATTGTAAAATTATTTAAATGTATTAACTAATTGCAATCGTGGAGTTATGCTTAATGCAAAGAAACTGATCAACTGAATAAAAATGAACTGATGAACTGAAACGAGCATGACTTTCCACACAATTAATATTTTAATATTGGAAAAGAAAATAAATAAAAGTTTTGCCGATAGCATAATTTTGAAGTATTAAAGAACGTAATAAAAGGTTTATTAAATATCCTAATTAGTGCTTCATTATTACATGCAGGCGTATCAATAACCGTCAGAGGATCGTTCATCTCATAGGATTGCTTTGACGTACGAAAAGAATGGAGGCAGGAAGAAATTATTCTACACAATGAGCTCATGCAACCAAAAATATCTTCTCACCTACCAAAACTCTTGAACTAAGAATGCGCCTTGTAGAAAGAATGGTCTAATACAAACTATTGTGCACATTGCGATTATAATTTACAAGGCGCTATACCTAGTCTATTTACTGGTCCAATGATCACACACCTCAAGGCACTATTTTGCAGTGAAATACGCGAATTTTGCACCAGTAGGCACCAGTTTGCAGTTAACGTACATATAGTAAGAGTCTTCATCATTACACCACTTTGAGAACAAAACAGAGCTACTGTGTTCAGGATATCAACTAATGAGAATTCGAGATTGCTCTTGTTATTGGGAGATTTCTGTTGCCGGACACCGTCTAGGTAGGTACCACCACAGCGTTTATTTCTGCCGCTATTCAGTAGTGTGCAAATATTACTGTGTTCCGATTCGAAGAGCGCGCGTGGCAAGCGTATCACTTACCATCAGGTGAACGTGGCGATTGTCTCGTTGCTGCGGCGAATAATAAAAGAGCAGGATTCAACGTTCACGGTCTCGTTGTGGATAAACATCTGAAGAAAAAGAGGTCAAGTTTTAGCCCGTCCTCGTTAAAAATAATTTAATTGTATACACAAACTATGTAACATTTCAGAAGGTAATAATAAACATAATAATGGTTGATTAAGAATTTAAATAACATTAGTAAAACCCAAAATACACAAATAAAATCTTATAATGTATTTAACTGCCTTCATGGTGAGGTTCAATTCATATTCCATCAGTTGAAGAGAGTTTGGTTGGTTTGTTCGAATCTGCGTGGTTAGCTACCATATATTCGTATTATTTATTTGCCGCCATAAACACTACGACCTCATTTTTAACTTACCTCAATGCAGATAAGTGCGGAAATGAGTTTGTTCGACGAAGCGACGAGACGAGCGAGAAATTCACCTGAAGGTGATAAGCCTGCTCATGACAACATGGTATTAGATAGGGCACCACATTGTGCTCGTCGCCTTGAGATGTTAAGTCTCATTACCTCAGGAGTTTCACTGGTTACAGTGCCCTTCAAACCGGAACACAGTAACGTTTGCACTCTACTGTATGGTAGCAGAAATAGGAGCTGCGGTGGTGTTTACCTAAACGGTCTCGGACAACAGAGACCTACCACCACTAAATGTTAACCTAGAAAGATTAAGAATGACAGAAGAGAGTATAAACATTTATGAGAATTATGTACAAATTCTTTTTTTTTTTTAATATCATAAACAGATTTTTTTATTTACCTACCTATGTATAGAAAAACAATAATACAAGGCTTTTACAATTCATTACTTGCTATAAGATAACGACAAATGTGCTAGATTATTTATACTAAATATATTTGATATATTCAATGTTATTAGATCTAAATGTCATGTTAATATTACAATTCAATGGATTTGCTCGATATAGGATGTAAAGAGATCTTTTTTTTATATATATGTAAAAAACAATAGTAGCGTGGTAAATATTATCCCCTTCATATTGAATATTTCGTTCGCTTAGTAGAGCGAAGTGTCAACATTCTCAGTGTATAACTGACAACGCGTACGCATGGTTATAACTTGCAGCTCGTAACATGAACCCGTTAAGCAACAAGTTCTTGGAATACAACCCGGACACCGTAGAGTATATACGCAAGATCCACGACCTTCATCAGCCGGGACGTATTACGGACGCTGTTAAAATATTAGACCAATGGGTGAAGAAACAGAACCATTTCACTAAGAAAGATTTCAGTGAGTATTTTCAGCGAAACAATTTATTATTTACTGTTTATTTATTTTTTTTATTTACATACATGGTAATACTTTTTCGCTGAAAAATATCGAATTGGTGATTTACTGAAGTTATAATAAAAACATTTGGTAGTTTTAGTAATTTCAGCAGAAATGACTAAAACCACCAAAATAAATTTTAGTTGTATTCTCTCTTTAAGTTGAAAGGTTTTTCAATTATTTACGTGTCTAAATTTCACGCAGTCTTAAAATCATAATAAGTTTTATTATAAAGTATGAGGATCTAAATTGATCATCACTGTTTAATGCGTGTGGTTAAAATAATTTTTTTTATATTTATATTTCCTTTCTGTATGATTTTGAAGAAAGTTTGATAAGCGTTATCTTTAACACTTATTTGATGGCTACTAATGTTAAGTGTCATGGCATAATAAAACATTAACTTTTTTTTATAAAAAAAACTGAATGATGTTTATTTAGATGTTTTTTTTTTATTATTATTAACATTCTTTGGCCCCAAGATGGGGCAAACGGCGTCTATAGTGACTCTTTGTTTCATAACCAGGTTTTTTTATTTGAACAAGCGGGTGATTAGCCCACTGTGCCCTAGTCCAGCAGTGAAGCTGTCACCTCAGAGCTTCCAGAATTGCTTGGTTTGTTACGGGCCTTCTCCCTAATGATCTGTGTAATTCTATTTTAAGACGCAGAATATTCGACTTTTGCCCTGCATCCATAGCTCAGCTGCAGAAGTAGATGGACAAATATAATTTATTATATTTCCTTTAGGGTTATAGGCCAATGATATTTATAAATATGGGAAAAAGGAGAAAAATTTTAGCAGTTAAATATTGCTTCTTTATACCAACTGACATGTTCTAAGAATAACAGCTTTTGTGGACACATTCATCCACCGACTAGTTGAACTGGAGTAGTGGATAGATGACCCTGACCCTCTCTTTGTGAGAGAAGGTTTCGTGTCCCAACAGTTGGAATATTTAGAGAGCTGTTTTAAAATGTATTGAGTAATGGTTCTAAAAATAAAAGATTACTCAATGGTCAAAATTAGGTTATAATTTGTATTTGTTTTTTTTTTTAAATAAAGTTTTATTATTTTGCAATCTTTGCTATTTTTTTTGGTCTTACAATAACATGTACAGCAGCCTCGCCCCCTTCTAACAGTTCATTCCCACCCTTTTACCAACATACAGTAGTCGCCAATCCTAATGTTGCGTGGCCAGTGCAGGAATTATGTTCTCTTCAGGACCTCTGGTTTAGTGCACAGCATTTTTTTTATCAATTGTAGAAATGTTTACAGATTGGCCGTAGACATCAAGTGACCTTTTCTTAATAGGCGCATCCGCTCCTCCCTAATTATTACCTAATCGCACATTCGCGTAAAAGGTCGTCTACAGTTGCTCTGATCTGTTCAGTCTACCTCATGGGTGCTCTGCCTTGCACTCTAATACCTTTCACTTTTATCTATATTTCTAACCATTACGTGGACACCTTATTACTTATGACATGACCGAATTATGGTACCGAGCTCGAACAATGGATAACAGTCGCCGTTGGATACCAATTCATTACTGATTGATTTATTAGTTCGAAATGCAGTCCAGGGTATTCCTAATATTCTTCTAGCGCCACGTTTTGAGAGCTTCCCTTCTATGCCTTTTGATCTCTCGTACGGTTCACATTTCAAATCCATACAGAAACATGAAGAACAAAAATGATTAATCTAAGCGGATCATAGTGACTTTGGTAGCGTCATATTTTTTTAAACCAGTAAATTGCTTTCTTAATAATTACTATGCCATTCGTGGTTTGATGTCATGATGGACCGATGTAGATTCGTAAAAATACTACGCTGTCAAATTTTGCTTTTTCAATATAATTTTTAATAGTTTTGCTTATCACAAAAAAATTGGTTAACAACTTTTATGATGTAGAGAGAAACCACAAGAGATAAACGACCTTAAAGTTTTTAAATTCTCAGAAGCCCACTTTATATGCAAACCGGGTTAGCGTTGGAAATACTTTGTATCAAGTCTCAATATTTTTTCATTGAGGAAACTAATATTTATTACTCTACTTATTATACGTACAGCATTAAATGATTAATTTAACATAATATATATATACAAGGTGGCGCAAAAATAACCTTCCGATGTTTTTTGGCTGTAATTAAAAAAAAAAAGAAAAACTTTGATTCTTCTTGTGGATTATTTTTATTTGGTCTTTTAATTTTTTTACATCAAGGCAAAATTTATAGCATTTTCTGATAGGAGGATTTTTTGCGCCACTCTATAAATATATCGTATATAAAATTTTTAAATAATCCTTGCAATGTAATTGAAATAAATATTTATATTAAAACTGGGGTAGTACAAAAATATGATTCCAAAATATAGATAAATTATAAATTATCAACAATTTAAATATATAATGCAAATCCTGAAGTATTTAGAAAAAAAGTTATAATTGATTTGATCGAAATCCGTTTCGTCTCTTTTTTAAGACACTGTGTATATGTACAATCTGTTTTTTAATTTAAAAAAAAAAACCATGCCTAATCTGTAACCTCGCCCTCGTGTCGTAAAACTTCAATTGAATACGGACAGAAAGGTCAGTAGTCGAACGGGTTTTTTTTTTAAAAAAAAAGGACTGTTTCAATATAATTACAATTCTTTATAACATTAAACTACTTGAATCGACAGATTCACAACTGTTTATTTCACTTATGATATTAACATGTTCATCATCATCATCATCAGCCGATAGAGGTCCACAGCTGAACATAGTTAACATATTAACTTATTTATAATATTATTACGATCAGCACTAAAGTTAACATGTTTGTAATTCGTTTATAATTTTAAGGGTTTAATGTTCAACCCTGATTGTATTATCTAATGAAGTATAGTGTTGTTAGTCATTTGACCGACTTTTACCGTTCATCGTACATTGTGCCCGTGCACCCGGTTGCCACGACCTAAAAAAAATTATCATTTATTATATTTAAAACAGCTCGTGTTTGTTTTTCAGCAACCCTGGTAAATATGTATTTCATGCTTTATATTGTATTAATGTGTACAATATGATTTTTTTATTTGTTTACACGCACAGGTTAACCTTTACAGTTTTGACCGAATTTCTTATCCTTCTAAGATAATAATCAAGAAAGTCTTTGTTTTATTGCCGTAGTGCTTGATTTGTATTATTTCGTTGTGATTTGCTAACCAATTCTGTGTTCACATTCAAGTGAGAGGTAGAGTACTGGGAGCTGTAACATCAGGTGTTTCACAAGGCTCCCTTTTGGGACACACTCTTTTGCCATTAGTTAGTGACATTTCAAAGCAAATATAATAATGTTCTCATGTAATGTACGCTGACGATCTGAACTTATATAAACTAATTACTAATCAAACTGTTATTAAATCTCTTTAAAACCAGACGTCGGTACATTTGTCGCACCAAGAATAACATGTGCTTAAATCCACATAAGATTCAAAACTTAATTTTATAAAACACATCGACCAGATTATACAAAAACAAATTAAATGTGCTCAATAGGCTCAGTAGATCACAATAGTGTATTCGAGCCAGAAATAGCAATTACAAAAAGCACTGGAGATGGTAATAAATCTGAACGAAAATACGTCCTGTCTGACTCCAGATCGACACTACATTCCATCATCGATCTCACTTCGCAGCACACCGTGGCGGAAAACATACGTCGTCACTTCCGCAATATTCAAAACCACGACACTAAGATAAAGCTAGTCTGAATCAATGTACATGCGGGATTAGTTGACAAGGAGAGAAGACTAACAAAAAAATCTAACTTAACCTGGAAAATATCTCCTTTGCATAAAAAACTATCAAGGACCAAACTATAGAGAAATAGGTTATGTTACTCATTCATTTATATATTTATTCCTAAAGTAATACTTTAAGCTAAGGGTACAGAAGACGAATTCGATACCACAGGGGCATTTTCTACCAGACAACCCAGAGAAGTAAATTTTAATTTTATTCAAAAAGATAACACTAATTAATCACTTTTAACAAAAAATTATGATACAAAATATTGCGCAACGTTCACAACTTGCATTACTTAACTATAAATAAATATAAGTAACAAAAAAACATAAAAAAAATTTAATGGCTAGAGAACTTATTGTAGACAATCGACTATTAAGTTAGGTGTATGTATAAAAATGATAAACTGTAAGTTAATTGATGAGCTGTTACGTTAATGTTACAGAAACACTGTTCTTATTTGTAGCTAGCTAATTAGTGTTTTGAATAAGTTAACATCAGTAACACTTGTGACTAAGAGATTTAAATAACTTGAATTTAATAAGCAAATAACTTATTTTTCATTTTAATTTTGTTCTTATCTTGTTTCACATTAAAGAAAGATCCGTGATTCGCCACAATCGAAACAGTCATACAATAATATTATTTTCCTATACATCATCATCATCATTATTAACCTTTGTTTATTCACTGCTGGATATAGGCCTTTCCCAATGTCGTCCACCAAATGCGATCCTCGGCTTCTCGCATCCACTCGCATTCGACCGCTCTGATGATGTCGTCAGTCCATCTGGAGTGAGGGCGTCCTATACTGCGACCCGTACGCGGCCTCCACTCCAAGACTTTCCTCCCCCATCGGCTGTCACTCACACAATAGATATGGCCGGCCCACTGCCACTTCAGCATGCAGATTTTCAGAGCTACGTTGACAACTTTAGTTCTCTGTCGAATTTCTTCATTCCAGATTTTGTCCTTTAGAAAAATGCCAAGCAAAGGACTCTCAATCGCTCGCTATGCTACTTTGAATTGGTGGACCAGCCCCATGGTGAGGTGCCATGGCACCGAGACATGTCTCTGTGCCGTACGTAAGGAACGCTGTATGAATGACGATAAGAATCTTTCATATCCTAGATCTGGGCTTCGGTTTCTCTCACGAGAGCGTTACAGCAATTTTACTTATTCCGTAACATCTGTAATTATTAAGTTTTGACGGAAATATGTATGTTTATTCAAATCTATATGATGATGGTGATGATGTATGTATAGGAGATACCAGAAATTTATTGATTATTCTCTGGCCATTAAATATACCGCGAAGTTGATGTCATAAACAAACAAAACTAGGACGTAGTGAGTCATTACCAGAACCAATGGTTCGATTTACTGGTGCTAGGTCTCCATTGCCAGAAACCGTTTAGGTAGGTGCCAACGTTGTGCCTATTTCTGCCGCCAAACAGTAGTGTACGAACATTACTGTGTTCCGGTTTGGAGGGCGGTGTAGCCAGTGTAATTACTGAGATAATGAGAGTTAGCATATTGTCTCAGGCAATAAGTGTAATGTGGTGCAGTAATGAGTGTAATGAGTGCAATAATAAGAAAAAGTAATTTACATCTATCTCTGTTTGTTTATCTATATATAGAAGATATCCAAAGATTCATTGACTCGTCACAAGATCTACGAAACTATTAGACGGAAACACTCAAAGTTGGGTGGAGATATTGCTTCTGCCATTTAGAGGTCCGCTAAGAATGGATTTTACAAAATTCCTTCCCTAAAGGGTGCTACGGGGGAGTTACTGCCGGCAAAGCGGGTCGGGATCGACCAGTTGTTTAACATAGGTTTAATATCTTATTAACATATACTAAGATATAAAACAAAACAAAACTATGTTACGAAATAAATCATTGCATAATAAAAACGTCGCATATTCCCATGATCAATGAATAAATTATACTAACATTAGTGTAAAAAAATAATAATATTAGTAGATGTTTTGGCTCAAATACGCAATAGAAATAAATTATGTTGTATTAGTTAAAAATCTTTTTGAAGGAATGTCACCTGTCACTGTGCCCCTCCAACGGGTTCTCGCCTTGTCGTGGCGGAGGGGCTTAGTAACCGTGGTCCGGTACACGGTGAAGCCAAGTGGAACCCACCCGGCCGGCCCGCGGCGAAGGGCTGGCCGAAGCGGCCGCTCCAGGTTCGAGCACCGGTTGGGGTAACTGGAGCTCACCGGAGCGGCCGGGGGCCGCAGGGGCGGCTGTGTGCTGCCCTAGCGGCCGGCTGCAGGGGCGGTTTCATACCGCCCCTCGCAGCCGAGGTGGGGTCGCGGAGGGAGTACCCTCTGCGGCCAACCGGTGTCGCACCGGCGATGCGGCGGCGGTGGGGCCGCGGGGGAAGAGGAGTGCCGGTATTGAGATGCGCCGCTCTCCCTATCCTCCGCGGCCGTTGACAGGTAGCGGCGGGCCTAACATCTCTCCGCCGCGGGGAGCCGGGAGAGGTTTTCTCCAGTGGCTCCCATGGCCTCTGGGCGACAGGTTCGGGGGAACCGGTCGCCCGCACACGCATGAGGTCGAGGAGGGGGCGCGCTGCATGTACCGGCGCGCCCTGGAAAGGGAGGATTCATCCCTCCCTCCCGAGGTGGGGCTGCGCAAGCGGCCAGCGCCGGCAGGGTCGCGGTTGAGTGCATGCGTTCCCGTGACCCTGCCATCATGGCGATGAGGCGGAACATCGTGGGGGTTTTAGTCGGTGCAAGTCCGACATAACTCGTCCTTGCCCCCGCGAGGACGAGTATGCGTAGGCATTTCCCCCACGTAAAAAAAAAAAAAAAAAACCTGTCACTGTGGCACAGTGTTTAGCTAATCTTGTAACATGGAGCTACTTAGTTCGATTCCAGGGCGATAGTACCGGCTGGCAATCTAACACATTGATATTGTAAATCTGCCGTAACATCCTTATAAGAGTAGGTAATTTATTAGTGGTAGGTCTCTGTTACCGTAGACCGTCTAGATTGGTGCCACCGCAGACTCTTTGTCTGCCGCCCAACAATACTATGTTGATGGGATGCTAGTGAAACAACTTGGGTATCGTGATTAACCTCTTTTATTTCTAGGCGATTAGCACAACGTGATGCTGTGTATCGTAACGCCACATTGTTATGGGCGGACGTATCATTAACAATCACGTCAACGTCTCAGTAATCTCGTCCAATCGTTGAATATATTAATGCCAGCGCATTCTGGAGTAGAATTTTTCGTAACCGCATTATTCCTTTTTTTTGTGTGTGAAGTTAAGTCTCGTTACTCCAGTAATTTCACTAGCTACAGCGCCTTTCAAACTGGTACCAAATAATGTTTGAAACCGTATGAAATTGAGGACAAATGTACCAAGGCAGGTTAAACAAAATATCTTTAGATTTGATGTTTACCTGGTTGGTGACGAAGACATTTCATGTTATGGTCTGTCTACCTTAACTATGATTTGGGTGAGATTTTAGAATACAAATCCCACATAATCTTGTATTTCTCCCAGACGCAAGGTATCTTTAGAAGATTTACTTCGGCAACAGAAATAAAAGGGTTGCATGATCCTACGTGTATGGGCCTACTACACGGCGCCGTGTAACAAAGAGCGTGCACAGAAATTTCGAGTAGAATATGCACGCCGTACCGGAACTCTCCGCTTATCTATAATTAAAAAAAAAAAAAAAAAATATTCAGTCATATTAGTTGGTTACCTCTTCAGTGACATGAGAAATTATTATTAAGGTTTCGAGAGCTAGGGTATGCTCGTGTTACCAGCATGCAAAGATTAGATAATGCTGTTATAAATTCCGGTTTTGTTTTCCAGGTCCATTCTACTTAGAGACGACGATCATAGCATGCAAAGGTTCCTTGGAAAGATCTAAAAAACAACTTGATAATATTTGCACCTTCAGGACCCTAATGCCGGAATTCTTCACCAAATTCCATGTGAGAGAAGACGCCGGAAATTTGTACGACATTGTGTAAGTTTTCTTCTTTGTAATCAACATTTATTTAGTATTAACTTAACGTATTAACTTTTGATTTATTTATTGTATTAGTCAGAAGCAAACATTATCTTTCGGTTTGAAGGGCGTTTTAGCTAATTAAATTACTGAGGTAACGAGACACAAGATAAATATTATGTTCCGAGGCGTAATCGGATACGGTGCTGTGTATATCATACTAACTAGCTCTACGTTATCATTGATTTAGGTATCGCTTACCATCAGGTAAAAGTCTCCTTCGTAGCGTGGCTTTCTCTTCAGATACTTCATGTCAAAAAGCGATAAGTATAGAACTGTGTAAACATCCTAATTAGTGTTTTTTTATTATCAGTAGTACGAGAGCCTTTTACCGTCAGGTAGATATTCTCCTGTAGCGTGATTATAGGGCAAGCAAGAAAACTTAAAAAGGAGTATGTAAAGTAATAGTTATATTAAGTTATTCTTCAAGATATCGTTATCATCATCATCAGCCGATAGACGTCCACTGCTGGACAATGGCCTCCCCCGAAGATTTCCACATCGATCGGTCCACCTCGTAGGAAGCTTCCCAACGCTACGTCTAACAGTACGCAGGCGCCACTCGAGGACCTTGCTGCCCCATCGGCCGTTGGTCCTTAGAGCAATGTGCCCTGCTCACTGCCAATCAAGTCTAGCAATCTTGATATTCAAGATATATAATAAAAATATTTTTTTCCGGGTTGTACCAATCAGTGTGGACAACTTTGTACGAAATCTATGTCCAGTAGCCTGATGATGATGGGTTGTACGGTGATACCGCAACCGCTCGACTTTATTCTCATCACATAAGTAACAGTGTTTAAGTTGTATTAGTTACTGTATTGTACTTTACTATATTTTATGAACTAATATATTTATCTAGATAATTAATATCCTTCGCATATCACGTATCTTTTGTATAAACATTTGTAACATAAAACTCGTATGTTTATATAATATCAGCAAATACTTATATTAATGAGGGGACAGTCTTACAAATATATATACATACATATGTGTATATATATTTATATATAGGAGATATCTATTTTTCATTCATTGACTTTGATTCATTTACTCATCACGACATCACCGAAACTATAAGACGTAAACACTCAAAGTTCGGTTTAGATATTTCATCTTCTTTCTTCTATATAAAGGTCAGGTAAAAATCGATTTTATAAAATTCTTTCCCCCAAAGTAAGTTGGGTTGGGTCTTCTATGAACATTCCCTCTCCTCCCCCAGTAAAAAAACTTCTTAGTAAGCGCTACCATGTTATTAACAGACGTATCACTTTGCAAATACCATTTCAAAAGTATATACGTACATACACGAACACATAACTAAGTGGGCGTGACACATAGCTCGTAGGACTGATGGACGTTGGGGTCTTAAAGAGCTGGAGTGCCGACCCGGCACCGGAAAGCGCAGCATTGGCAGTCCACCAGGTGGACAGAGGACATAAAAAAATCGCTAAGAGCCACTTTATTCAAACGGCGTGCTTTGCAGAACACATTACAAGAGACCTATGTTCAGCAGTGGAGGTCCATCGGTTGAAATGATGATGATGATGATGATACATACATTAACTATAGGAAACGTAAAATTTTGAATAAATTTTAATACAATGGTAATAAGCTTACTAATAATACGAGTAACAAAAATCAAAAAAAAATTACGGCGTTATACGAATGTTCTAACTTTATATGTAATTATAAAGTTAATTCCGTGTTTTTGCTTGCATTGATTTTTTTTTTGTAAAACAACAGGTAAATTTTATTCAGCGAGAAACCAGGGTATACATTTTTTTGTTAAGAGAGGTAAACACAAAAAGCTTGACAAGGGGTTAAAAAAAACTGTGTATATTTTTAGTAATTAATTTGAAATTATCACAAGGAAGTTATATTCACTGTTTGAAAGATTAATCTTTGAATACTTTCATGCATACATTATTATGTTTTTTCTCGCAAATAATTATTTATGTATACAAAATTAATTTCGACGACCTGATATCATGCTGGGCTTTCGTCAACTGTGCGCCTGGCTAGTGATGATGATGTTGATGATACGAATAGATAAAAAAGTGATTCGTAAATGATAACGATGCCATTTACATTTTTACTTACATAGCAAGGAAAATATCCTTTAAAGAAGGCTGTTTTAATTTATAATGTAATAACCTTAACCACATTTGGACATTTGTTTGAAGGACTTTTCTATATAGTAGCGATAATCATCATCAGTCGATAGTCGTCCACTGCTGGACATAGGCCTCGCCCAAAGACCTCCGATTCCAGCGTCTTGCCAACATCACTACAGGCCGTCGCTTGTAGGGATTAATATAGGAGGCAATTGGGCCATTTAAAACCACGCTGGCCCAATGCAGCTTGATGGGAGATAGTAGCAATAATCAGTACATTATAACAACTATCTATATTGGAAATTTTTTTTTCTTGTTCTAGTAATGATTTCTACTAGAACTGTCCATAGATCTACTATCATAAGACCCTCGTCCGAAGATCTGTTTTTCAATCTCTTTATGATATACCTGTATCGAAAATATTTCCCCAAGTAATTTAAAAACTACAATTGCGATATGTTTAATTTATCATCATCATCAGACGACAGCCGCCCACAGCTGGACATAGGCCTCCCCAAAGATCCCCACATCGATCGGTCCCGCCTTAGTGATCGTAATATATTACTAAGTTATAACTTCGCATTGTCCGTAAAACCTTAGTATCGCATGTAAAATACTATCATATCTTAGTCATAATACACTTATAAAATAGAAATAACCTTTTATCACTTTTTTAAGGCCGCAGAGTTGATGTTAAAGTAATATTAATATCCATGTTACGATAAAAGAAACTTACAAACGTTACTAATAATGTAACTTACTAAGTGAAGAATATCCTCATGTGTTAGGTTATGTATCATACTGGTTTCTGTTGCCGGATACCGTTTACGTAGATACAACCACAGTTGCTATTTCCGCCGCGAAACAGTAGTGTACCAACATTACAGTATTCCGATTCAAAGGGCGCTGTAGTTAATTACTACAGCTACAGTAGTTAATTACTGAGGTTATGATATTTAATATCTTACGTCTCAAAACGACGACCGCAACACGAGTATGTTGTTGTATATGTCATCCTAACTAGCGCCACGTTGTTATGGGCAGGTGTATCGCTTACCGTCAGGTGTCCCGTTCGTCTCGTAGCATAATTGAATAAAAAAAAATCTATTAATTACCTTTCATTCGTCAATTTCAGGGTGCCAGTAATGTTACCAAAAATGACTGCAGATAACTACAGAATATTTTTTGCAAAAATGTGCGACAGGCATTTCGTTGCATCGCAGTACATGGATTATTATAAATATTGCATTTCGGTAAATATTATCATTTTTAGTGAACTATAATGATTTTTTTTTATGGTATCACGGAGTTGTTGCGTTCGGACCTGGATTAAGACTGCAGTTATTATTGAACATGACAATGTTAGTTTAAAAAGTTCAAGAACCATCGAAGGTCGAACTGGTACGAATCCATTAATAGAAGAGTGAACAGGGTTCTTCTAGACTAGTTAGTTTTACTATCGTAAAGTATAAACTTCAGACTGCATCTCCACTTACCATCAGACGGTGTTGTGATCAAGCAAGAGATTGCATTGAAGAAAAAAATTAAATGAACAAACCATTTTCATATTTTCTGCTGTGAAATAACGCTATTTTTTTTTGTTTAAGATTGCCGAGTACTTAAAGGCTCATGATTACCTAAATGGGTTCCTGATCTTCGTAGACTTTAGAGAAATGAATTTATTGGATTTTGTAACGAAGTTGAATCCAGTTGAACTTCGCCAAGCGTTGACCATATACATAGTAAGTTATAAAAAAAGTACTGGTAGGTCTAAGTAGGTACCACAGCGGCTCCAATTTTTGCCGTAAAACAGCAGTGTACCAGTTTGAAGGTGCGTAGCTGGTGAAATTACTGGGGTATTATGGCTTAACAACTTTGTCTCAATATGACGAGAAAATTGTGGTGCTGTGCAACATCACCGTAACTGGCGCCATTAAGGGCAGGAGTAGCACTTACCATCAGGTGAACGTCCCGCTCGTCTCGTCGCGTTGTAGAATAAAAAAAATAACGGTACCAAGAAAACATTTTAATGCAATGAAAACACAAGACCAGTTGCAGCGCTATCAAGTAAGCTTTTTGCTCATCTTGCTGATGATGAAACTATACACTTAATAAGAATAGATATGTGAGAAGTTTACCACCAGATTGCATTCGTAGCTATCCTGTGACTTGCAGTCATTTCACTATATCCGCCACAAATCAAAATTAAACATAATATAATGTATACACCGTCAGACGGTGGAAATGTTTTCCAGTAGCACCAATTTCTACGGCCTCTAATTAAAATATAAAACCTTATTTTAATTAATAGGGTAAATCTTCAAAAGAGAGATCAATAGTCTCTCTCAATACATTGGTAAAGAGCTCCATCTCCTTTGTAATGCACTAGTATATGACGTCCCAGCACGTTCAAGGAGGACTATATCTAGAACCCTCAATATGCTGCAACAAGCTCGGCACGTAGTATTTAACATTTGCCTATTTACTACAGGAAGGATATGGAATGAGGCTGAAGGGCATCCACATTTTGACCACATCGACGTTTATAGACGGTTTAATTACAATATTAAAGCAAGTACTCAGCGAGAAAGTATCTAAGAGAATATTTGTGCATAAAACCATGGATTCCGTATATGAAGTCATACCGAAAGATATACTTCCGGCTGATTATAACGGTAAAGAAAGAACAGTTAAAGAATTACTCGGTAAGTAAAGTTTATTAATGGTAGTTAGAAGTACATTATAATTAAGTCGAATTTCTTTCTCGGTTCATATATATTTACGAATGGCAGATTTTTTTGTTAGAGAACTTAATCAGTATTACTGCAGTAACTGTTACTACTGTCTTGCGGTAGTGTGGAAATTAACTGCGATGGTTACTATCCAAGCTCTTGCTTCTTGTTGACAGTTATAGGTAGGTGTGACAATAGATAATTCTTCTTTTAAAAACTATTCATAAAAATTGTATGTCATTAATATTTGTAATTGGACTTTGGATATCATTTAAGAATGTATTTGTGTTTGATAGATGGCGCCACTGGTCGATTTAAATGCGGTTTTATTAATCGCTGTTGAAGATTGTAGTCTGTTTTTGAATTTCAAAAGGATATTATATATAAATACTTTACAGTCCAAAATAAAATACAAAAACACTGGAGAAATATATCTAGTCCGGACATAAGTTCTGTTACAAGTGAAAATGCATTTTTTAATGAAGTAATGTAATATCATTAAAATTTATACCTACATATTTATTAGTCTCAGCAAAAACGGAAAAAAAAATTATTCGAAATGGCTATCTTTGGCTTTTTATATGCAGGCTTTCAATCTGTTTGGTCATGAATCTATGGATTTATGTGCTGCTTCCAAGAGAAATTTCCACCACCGCCACTGCTTGCACCAAAGATTTTTTAAGACTCAATGTCCTCGTGTCAGTTAGAGCGAGCCATAATTTGAAGTCTATAAGGGGTTGAGGTCTGGACTAGATGGAGGGCCAGTCTTTAGCTCTTATAAAGTCCGAAACGTCGATTTCAAGCCAGGCTTGGGTAGTTCGGGCCTTGTGACCAGGTGCAGAGCCCTGCTGGAAAGTTCGCGATATATTTTTAAAAAGTGTATTACTGAGAGGTTTCACAACATGATCCAAGACTGTACCTTGATACACTTTGTCTGAAGTTTTCACTTCTTTTTCACAAAAATGTAGTTTTGTGACTCCTTGATAAGACACGCCCCACGAAACTACCACTAACGCAGGATGATGACCACGTTGTACCTTTCCGACCACTTGAGCAGCTTCTTTAGAACTGTGTGCGTACACTTTATCATTTTGCTTATTGTAGTGTTCTTCAATCGTGAAAATTCTTTCATCGCTATAGAGGTTATTTCTGTGCCTTTCATCTGCGTATCGCTACTGAAGGCGCTTTGATCGATTCGCTCTCTTTTATCGTAAAGGTTGATTTAATGCATGTCCTGTATATTGACAATAAGCACCGAGCTTCAGATCTTGTTTTATGATACGCGTCAGAGTTCTAGCGGGAATCTTTATTTCTCGCGATAAGATTTTTTGCTTACTAATGAGGTTTCAACGAATTCTGTTAACAGCCTTTGTACTTCAAACAGCACGCGGCTGCCTCGATCTTTTCTGGTCTTCGACAAAGGAAGTGTTGTTGTATCTGTTGATAGTACGATATATGAACATACAGCTGATACCAAGCTTTTGAAGTGTCTGGGATATGACCAACCGGACCGTATCCATACCCACTTTGTGCAAGGCGATCACTGCAATCCTGTTTTCTTTAACATCCCATTCCATATTGTTATTTGATAAAGACTCGAAAAAATATGTGTAATGGCGCATAATCGTAAGAAGTTTTTAAAATAATGTACATTTTCCAAATTCAAATTAATTAAAAATTAAACAAAAAAGAAAAGTTTTTATGTAACCGTATTTATGGTCATACTAATTATATGGAGAGATTAATCACAATATCATTGGAACCATATGGACTAGAGACTTGAAATTTGTTAGGAATATTTTAAACAGTTCCTTCCCCAAGGTGAGTTCAGGGTTGTGAGGTTCAGGAAAGCGTGCAGGAACTAGCTAGTCGTTATATTATTAATGAAGCGTTGTTAATTTTTGATGATATCTGACGGAATTTATATGGTGACTTGCAGATTTTCAGTTTTACTTCTTTATATTAATATAGTAATTAAAACCTTTGAATGTTACAGATATCTGGCTGGACCTTCTCAGTTCTAAGGAGCATCTCGAGTATTTAGATGGACAACGCGAGGCTAAAACTGACGAGTTACGAAGAAAACCGATGACATTTAATGAAGAGTACGCCGGGATGCCCGGAACATTCAGATCACTTTGTGTTGATTAAAGCGCATTATAATTTATGCACAATAAGATTTGTAATTAAATTTGTTAGTATAATGGTGCTTGATTGGTAATTAAAAGATTCCGCATTTCATGCTTCTATAACTTTTTTTACTTAAACATCATTCAGCTTTGTTTTCTTCTATGAATCTTTATATTTTTTTTATGCATCTACTCATGCCGTTAGAAAAATATAATATAATCAGAATAATAAAAATCTTATTACATATATAATTAATGTCTTAATCATGAGTAGGTAACTTAATAATTACACAATCACTTTGAGACAATGTAACTGAAAGCCTTTCTTAATATGACGCCGCGTGTTTGCTTCACTTATCTCATAACATCGGTAAACACCAAAAACTTTAGCATGGCAAAGCAACTTCAGCATTATATGGTGAAATTCTTTTTTAATCTACGACGTTTACCTGATGGTAAGTGATACGCCTGCCTATAACAATATGGCGCTAGTTAGGATGGTATACACTGCACCATATTTGATTTGAACTCTCGTCGCCTTGAAACGTAAGATGTTGTCTCCTTATCCCAGTAATTTTATTAACTACAACGCCCTTTAAGCTGGAACACAGTAATGCTTGAACACAAATAAGTGCTGCAGTGGTTGGTATCTACGTAGATGATTTCCGGTGACAGAGACCTACCACCAGATATTTTAATTGTTACAGTTGTTATGAAATAATATTGAAATTAATTTCAGCGAAATTTTAGACAAAAGAAGCTTTTATGTGCACTAATTAAGTACGCATCAGAATGTCTGTTTTTTTTTTTTTATTAACGGTAATTTATGTTATAACGTAAAATAAAAAAAAAAATATTTCCCATTCTCTAACAATAGTCATTTTTGTAATAGAATGATAGAAAATTATAAATAATGTTAAAGCCGCAGAGTAGAAGGAAACCTTACATTTACAAAGATTTTTTAATTTTAGAGTTACTGAAGTAAAGACAATATTTGTCTCAAAAAGGCGATCGCAATGTGGTCCAGTGTGTGACATCCTAACTAGCACCACGTTGTTTTGGGCGAGCAAATCATTTAACATCAGGTGAACGTCCCGTTTGTCTCATCGCTTCGTTGAATAAAAAAAAAACTTTCCGTGGCATTTGATAATTAATTACTTAGAGAATATTATTATTAATTATTTTTAAGGGATGATTTTAGACATCAAGGTATCACTGCAGCGCCTATTCATCTTCCTCTAAGTTGTGTCTATTTAATTTAGTAAGGCGCTTTTGTTGAAGAAATAACTATGCTATAAATAAATAATAAAATCTTATCTAATAACCTTTATCGTTGTTATATTATAAAAAAAAATGCATCATGCTTTCACAATCTGTTTCCCATGTAATTTTTTATAATGTTATCACGCTTTGTAACTATAAATCTTTCACTTTAACGCGGTAGTTCCGAGTTAGCGCAACAATTTATGTGATCAACCCGCTCAAGTAACACGATACATGTTCATCCCAACAGAGACCTCTTTAGCACTTGTTTTCTAAACTACCTCTGAAGTTTGTTGTTACTGTCATCATAAGCTGATAAATGCCTGCAACTGGAGATGAGAGTCCACTAAAAAATCTACACAGTACACTAGCCATGGCAGGCCACTACAATCTGCTACTTAATATTTCACTATGCAAAAGTAAAAGAGATAAGTAAACAAATAGAATGAAAATTTATACTACATAAAATTTCAGGTTAAAATTACCTCGCAAATATATTTATTTAATATTATTTTTATTTCATCTGAGATATTGGTTTTTGAATAAATAACATTAAACAGTTAACGGTGGCAAGGACGTAAATTGACACACGATTGCAGGACACAAACTTAGGATTAAAAGGAATTTATTTTTATACGCCATTCTAAAAGAAAATTAATGGAAGCTGAATAATCTGTGTTTCAGTTTGTAAGGTGCTGTAGCTAATAATAATAGGTTAATTAAACTCATTCTTTACTAACGAAAGCGATGTAGATTGTAAAGACGAAATTTGTGCACTATAATATTATTATTAATAATTTCACAAGATGGTGGCAAAAATTATCTTCATGGTTCATCATCCAAAAACTACAGCCGTAACGTTTTGTGGTACAGCACCTCAGTTTTCGTCACTGAGAAATAAAATTCAGTTTTTTACTAGCTACGTTGCCTTTCAGTCCGAATTTGTACTCGGCGGAGGATACCTAACTATTCTTTAATTAGAATTAATCAAAATATTTACACAAATCTACACGTGCACAAATACTAACAATCGAAATGAACCGGCGCACGTGTTTAAACACTGTGCATTGTAAATAGTCTCATTTATACGTTTTTCAGTTTATTTATTAATTATTCATCATCATCATCGCGAAATATAATAAAATTAAGAGTGTTTTTTTTATTAACTGATTCAATGTTAAAATAATATGAATATTTAAGCGATATTTAATCTACTTACACCTTTACAGATTGTAGTAGTAATGTCAAAGTCCATTAAGAATTAAAAGCGTGATAACCTTCGGAGGGGCTTATTAACCTTGGGGGAACTAACTAGTTTACATATAAAACCTTCGTAGATGTATTGCTATTGTCCGATCCGAAGGTTCCCATGTTGACATATTTTCTCCTTTTTTGTAATATATAATAAAGCCTAAGTCTCAGACAATGGAGACCTACGACTACTGCTATAATTAATGAGATGACTAAGGTAACTAACCTTAACATGCTGTGTCTCAAATTTGGAAGCCAAGTTGTAACGATTAGCCACACCATCAGGTGAACGTCCTCCTTGTTTAGTTAATTATAGAAAAAGGTTATTTTTTCTACTTACCACTTGTTATTGAATAGAGTTCATTGTGATAACTTTTTTTTTATAAAATCTTAAGAGCTTGTTATATTAAGTTACACCGGATGTATTCTTTAATGTTTATATGTAATAACTTAACAAGTATAATGATTTTCCCATGATTACAATACCAACAGCTCTTGTTCTGAAGGTAAATGTTTTTTTTTTTGCTTTAAAAATTCAATTCAGTTACATTTAGGACTTGGGCACGTTTAAAACTCTTGCGAACAGTTTCTTTTTGCTATTTTTTGCAAAATATACAAGTTAATTAGAATTAAATATATGAAATTTAACAGAGAGTATATCAGTTAAAAAGTCATAGGTTCAACTCCTACAGTGCTTGAACTTCCGATCAAGTAAAACGTCGTGAAGAAAACTGGCAGAAAATCCAAAATCCAACAATCCGCACTAGACCAGCGTAGTGCTTAAACAACCTTAATTATAACCGCATCTGTATATATATAGATCCATGTCCCAGCAGTGGGAATATTATGTTGTTATTAGTTAAGTTTTTGCTGGTGGTAAGACTATGCTGCCGGAGACCGCCTATGCAGATACCATTCCTGGTCTTATTTTTGCCGCCAAACAGTAATATGCGAATATTACTGTGCTCCGGTTTGAAAGGTGTTGTAGCTAATGATACTACTGGATTAACAAGAAATAACATTTTATGTCTCAAGGCGACAGGAACAATGTGGTGCAGTGTTTATCATCCTAAGTAGCGCCACATTATTATGGGCAAGTGTATCAATTACCATCAGCTGAACGTCTCGCTCATGTCGTGGCTTTGTCGAATATAAGATAATTTAATATAGGAGCATTAAAATAGTACACACATATCAAATTGACGTTTTGTACGGGAGGAATATAAAGTATTTTTTTTTTGTAAAATATATTTAATCAATCAAAGTATGCACCGTTACAGTTCATTGATCCCTTTACTAAAAAAACCATGGGGCGCGAGGATCAATAAACTCTTTCAGAGTTGAATTTTTTCCTTGTAAGTAGTTCAAAATTCCGGAAAAAATGGTAATCTGTTGGAGCAAGGTCCGAGAAGTATGGTGAATGTCGCAGACATTCCAATTGTAGCTCATCTAACTTAGCGGTTGTTTGTTGTGCAGTGTGTGGTCTTGCGTTGTCGTGAAGTAGCAGTGGCCTAGAGCGATTGACAATCTCGGTTGTTTAGCAGCTAGTTCTTCCTTCATGGTTTGCAGTTGGTGACAATAGATGTCTGCCGTAATCGTTTGACCAGATTTTAGCTGTAGTCAACGATACCGGCCCTAGTCCACTAAACAGAGTCAATTTTCGTTTAGGGTAGGATTTGGCTGGGTGTCCAGGATTCAGCCATTGCGACGAGCGCTTCCAATTATAGTACAGTATCCACTTTTCATCACAAGTAATGATTCGATTTAAAATCCCTTTATTATTGTGTCGTTTGGGCAAAGTAACGCAGCAGTCGACGCGTGTTTGCAAGTTCGATTCACTCAATCCATGAGGTACCCATCGTTCAAGTTTTTGTACTTTCCCGATTTGCTTCAAGTGCATTAATGCAGTTTTGTCACTAACGCCGAAGGCTGCAGCTATCTCTGAAGTGCTTTGTGATGTATCCGCTTCCATAATAGCCTTTAATTCTTCATTTTCCACTTTGATATCCGGCCGTCCACGGGGTTGGTTCTGAAGGCCGAAATTTCCAGAACGAAAACGTTGAAACAAAAAACGTACCGTGCTTTCTTTTGCGAACCCAGCGCCGTAAACATCATTAATCCTTCGAGCTGTTTCTGCAGCACTGATGCTGGTGCCACGGTAGAACTCGTACTCGTAAATATACCGATACTTTATGTTTTCCACTGTGCGGTAATAAGCGTCGCCAAAGATAAAAATAATGAGGAAAAAATTAATTAATGACTGTTTCCAAAACTCAAATGTAGCAGCTAAATGAATTTATAAATTTGAATTTGGAATTCTTAACCAAAGAGGAGATATTTCAGATAAAAGTGGTCAGTATGACAAAAGGCTAATTTCATATGTACGGACCTAATATATATAACTAAGATATTATATTTATTTAGTTATATGATAACCTAACCATACGTCCTCGTGCCAAAGCGTCTAAACTTATCCCTATAATGTATCTAGATTGATTCTGGAGTTACACAAGAAGACTGGTCGATGCTACAATTCTTTCTCCGCCTTGATATACCTTGAAAAATAAAACAAAAATTTTGATAGGTGATGCACATGAAGTATAAATTATACTTCATAGGTTCATTTCTATAGTAAGACCCTTCACGAGACTTTCACAATATGTGAAATCTGTGAATTAGTGGTGATAGGTCTCTGTTGCCGTCTAGGCAGGTACCGTCTGCCGACAAACAGTAGTGCGTAAACGTTCCTGTGTTTGAAGGGAGTTGTGACTAGTGAAATTACTGGGGTAACGAGACTGAACATCTTATGTCTGAAGGAGACGACCGCAATGGAGTGACCAGGCGTATCATTTACCATAAGATGAACGTCCTGTTCATCCTGTCGCTACAATGCATAAAAAAAGTTAAGTTTTTTTTCCGGTTTTTTGTATTAAACTTATTATACTCTATAGAGAATGTTATGTTAGGTTTTCTGCCCGCATAACTAATTACCACAGACTATCAAAAAATAACTTTAAAATTAAATAAAGCGATGATATAAAAGTATACTTATATTTATAAATTTTCGTAAATATCATTTTTTTAAGAGACAACTGTTATATAGTTAATAATATAACAGCATTATTAATTGCGTTAAGTATTGTGATTAAACATTCTACCTAAATATAGTGACATATATAATTAAATATATTTTATATGACATGAAATATATATTTAATAACGATAGCCTTACTCGCCAGGAGTCAATGATGATGATGCAGTCAGAATGATGATGCAGCTAAATGGTGAATGTATTTATCGGACGATAACTTAAAATCAGTAAAGATTAATAATTTTTTTTAGTTTTTTCGTATTAAAGCATTTTAATCTTAAGTGGGTCTATAATACAAAGTTAACGATGGAAACCCACGGATCCTGCTTCTCTTTTCTGCATTTCGTTTTTGAAGGTCGTGTTTATCCTTAAATGCGTTAACCAGCTGATCAAATCCGTTGTTATTATAAAAAATTGGATTTATTCCAGAGGTCGTTGAATTGAACTTAAAGTCAACTTTGCTATGTAAGAACATAGTATTTTGTTAACTAGTTTTGTTAGTTGATTGTAAAAAATGTGGAAAATATCGTAATTATGAGCTTTGGAACACAGATAAAAAGCAAATTAGAGCAAAAAATACGCAATTGTACTTTTGCGAAAATAAAGAACGAAACTTGACTGTTAATGACACTTTTTTTTTAAAACAATTAATTCGTGCTCCAAGTAGCATTTTTTACGTTCATTGGTTAGATATTGTTGTTGTTATATATATACCTAGTCCAGCCATAAATTATATTACATAAATGAAAATGCATTTTTTTTTTATGAAGTAATGTAATATTATTAAAATTTATACCTACATATTTATTAGTCTCAGAAAAAAATAAAAAAAAAATCCATACGAAATGGCCACCTTTAGCTTTTGTAAAGAAAGGCCTTTAAAATGTTTGGCCACGAATCTATGGATTTTTCCACCACCGCCACTGCTGTAATAAACGCTGTAGAAAATGTGTTCTATATTTTCGGTAACCCATATAGGGTAATCAGCGATCGGGGTAGTTGTTTTACGTCTCATCAATTTAAAAACTTTTGTCTAGATAAAGGAATTAAGCATGTCTTAAATGCAGTGGCGAGCCCAAGATCTATTGGTCAAACTGAGCGGTATAATCGAACAATTCCTTTGGAAGTCGTGACAGTAAAAAATAAGGCGTCATACTTACATTTTTATTTAATCTTAAAAAAAAAAATTATTTATAAAAAATACGTAGAAAACACATAAATAAGTACCTGACTTCAATATCTATCCGACGAGGTATAAGAAAGTACATAAAGTTTCTAAAATTTAGAAAAAAAAAAACACTTGTGATAAAACCAAGTACCATAAAATATCAAACTGTAGAGAATCAATAAACCAGAGACAAAATAAGGGCTGGTACCGCATCTACTTTTATGAGTCTAGACGAGAGTAGACTTTTCCTCGCAGTAGACTTCCTCGCAGTAGACTTTTTTTCACAGTAGACTTTTCCCCGCAGTAGACTTTTTAGCCCTGTGAGCTGTTCTCTTTATTTGTCAGCAGCGACGATGATGCGTGACTTTAACTCTTCTAACGAGTTAATTGGTGTTGTGTACACTAAAGATTTGATGTGACCCCATAAGTAATATTCGCAAGGTGTTAAATCGGACACCTTGTGGGCCACGGTGTTGGTTCGCCTCGGCCAATCCATCGCTGTAGAAAAGTATTCTAAGTCTATCCACTGTGTTAAGCCAAGACGATTATTGGCGGGACAACCTTGTGCCGTCTCTGTCAAACTTGGATTCATCAGTCCACAATATTTTGGTGAGAAACTTATTATTTTTTAAGTCTGCATGCAGCATAAAACGGCAGACGTCTAACATCCTTGCAGGGTCTCCTTCCTCCAGGGCCTGGACCGGTGTATAATGGTAGGGGGAAATCTTTGCCATTTGCACAGTAATCCACACTTTCTATTGCGTTAAACCCAGGAATCTTGCCACGACCCTGCTTGACATAGTCGAGTCTATAACAAAATGGTCTATGATTCCTACTTCCTCTTCAATATCGTAGATGCATGGCCTTCCTACGTCATGTCGCCTCTGTTGAACGCTGCCAGTTTCCCTGATGCGTTGATTCGCCGCAGCAAATACTCTGAGACTTGGTAGGTGACGATTTGGATAACGTAGCTGATATTCTATTGGTGCTTGTAAAGAATTTCCATCACTAAGTCCATAACAATAGAAAATGTCACCGCATTCTTGATTACCGTGATCCGGCATTGAAATTAAATTTATTTCGTATGGAAAAGAAAAACTATTCAGAATTGCGAAGACAACGATAATGTACGTCCGCCCACGAAAGTAGTTAAATTTTAACTGTTGTACTGACACATTACCTAAAAATGGCATTGCACATCTTTTACAATGAACTCAATATCTAAAATGATAACAATAAGCTCGCACGTGTTACAAAAAAAAAGGTCAAATTAAGGTCCGGCGGGGCGTCTACTTTTATGAGTCTCTACAGTTTGATATTTCATGGTATTTAGTTTTATCACAAGTGCTTTTTTTTTCAAAATTTTAGAAACTATCCAATTTCTTATACCTTGTCGAATAGGTATTGAAGTCACGTACTTATTTATGTACTTTATACGTTTTTTTTATAAATAAAACTTTCTTTTAAAATTATATAAAAATTTAAGTATGATGCCTTATTTTTTACTGTCACGACTTTCAAACAACCTAATTTAAAAGTTTAGCCTCTAAGTGATGATTATTAATTTAATTTAATAATACTAGTAGTATTTTGGTAGCACTGTAGTGAGATTGAGTAATGTAAGTGGCCGAGAGACTGTAATAAAGTATTTGTAATCACATTGGTGCAGCTTTATAGTTGAAATCCCCCCTCCCCATTTGGAAGACACTATTACAGTTGTAATTTGATAATGAACAAGTAAAAATATGTGAAATGGCTCAAAATCGCAAGAAGTTTTTAAAATAATATATGTGTTCCAAATTCAAAATAATAAAAAATTTGAAGAGGAAAAGTTTTAATGTAACTATATTTATGGCCAGACTAGTTATATACAGTTTCATTACATTTGTCCACTTGTTCATATTTTAGTCTATCAGCTATTTGTCTTGAAATATCTTAGATACTCTTATAAATTTTTATGTATCTATTCTAAATGTTGGACTAATTTTTTTCCCACATCCATTCCATCTCATATAAGGTCTTTTATTTTACCGGAAAACGTCCAAGAATTATGTTTTTTTTCTGACAAAGCTATTAGATCAACAAAATGTTACAACACTGTGGCGTTATAATGACAGGTAACGATGATGACTACAGCACATTATCGGTTTGAAACGGAGATGTTATCTCATTATGATAGTGTTTCATCATCAGCCGATAGATGTCCACTGCGGGACACAGGCCTCCCCCAAAGATCCCTACGTTTGTAGGGGTTCATATAGAGTGATTTGAGCCATTTCCCACCACGCGGACCCAATGTGGATTGATGGGGGTGCGAGCCTCATTTGTTGATTAGGAAGATGAACCACGAGTAGGTGAGATTGGCTTGGATCCCGTGAGTTGTTATACGGAACCCCTTGCATAGTATGATTATAATACAAATTCATTAATAACCTTAAGCTACTTTTAAATATCCTGATCAGTTCTTACAAAGACACTTTCGATGATATCTCTTCAAAGTTTCCCTATTCAATTTTAGTAAATTGTTTCGCACATGGGGTGTAAGGGGTCCCACACAACTCTCGGGATCCAAGTCGGGTCGGCAACATGTCCAGTGATACCTCTGGTATTATTGGCGGTCCTAGGCTGCGGTTACCGCTCAACATCAGGCGGGCCGCAACCCCGTTTGCCACCTAAGTGCTATAAAATAAAAGTCACCCTAACCTGATCGTGGTGCACCCTGCTAATCAAAGGTTCTAGCTATCAACCGGCATTGAGCCAGAGTGGTGGGAAATGGCCCAAATCCCCTCATGTGAAGCCCTACAAACATGGCGATCTTTGGGAGAGGCTTATGTCCAGCAGTGGACATTTATCGGCTAATGTAGAAGTAATAGTTTCGCACATAGATTTAAAAGCGAATATACTTATGACTTATACAAAAACCCTTTACTTTCTTAAAGCAATAAACACTTATTCAACTTAAATAGTTTTTAACAAAGTCTTATTTTATCAATCTTTCAGAATTAGAAATTAATAATATAATAAGTTTAATAAGCATTTCTGAAACTTTCTTACAAAGAATCGATGACCATGATTACGAAGTAAAGATGTTTACACAATAAATCTTTGCTTTCGCTATGAGACAGGAAGCGACAAAGTGATCCTAGTTAAGATGGATACATAGCAGCGCGTTGTTCTCGTCGCTTTGATGTATAGGTCTTATCACTCCAGCGACTACACTAGCGACAACGCCATTCGATCCGGAACGCAGTAAAGTTTGCACACTACTGAGTGGCTGTAGAAATAGCAGCTGCGGTGGCTAACCTAAACGGTCTCCAGCAACAGAGACCTACCACCGTTTATCGGTAGGAGATTGGTCCTTTAATTTTGGACCTCAGTAATGTTTGCACACTAAGCAACAGAAATAGATGCTGCTTAAAGCACGTCTCAGGGAGGGTTGTAGCCCTCCTCGATACTCTCGTTTTGTTACGACAAGCACTAGACCACCTAGTACTTATCGTTCACCCCGGGCTCGCTTAGTGCACAATGTGTGCTTTGTCCGATAACTTAAAACGTTTAGTCGCCTTCTACGACAGGCAGGGCTTATCCCAGTCCTATTCTTAATAGCCTGAGACTACAGCCAATCCTTCAAGTTTTATAGTTGAAGCGAAGAGGGTTTTCATTTGTTACCATTATGTTAATACTTAATAAACTTAGCAATTAAAATTTTCCATGCCTGAAAATAAGACGTATGATTACGTCAGAACTTACAATGAACAATTAATAATTTAAAAATTATGTTCGCACAATCTAAGTACTAATGGCTGTTAATCCTACGCAATTTAACTTAGTTGTGAGATTTTTTTCATTTAAAATTTACTTATTTTCTACAGAAATATTGCTGCTATTATTAACGTGTCAAGTTGGCTTTGGAACGAAACTTAAAAGACGACGATTACTACAAACTGGATATTACTAATGTGATTTTATGTAAATACAAAGATTAGAAATACCTTCTTCTTGTTCTTCTCGCTACAGATTGTTACATCTTTACTTGAGGTTCCTGGTGATTCTTCTAAATCTGTCTCTATTTTGTGTCGTATATTCAGTCAATTTGATATTATTTAGATCTTCATTGATCATCATCAACCAAGTAGTGAGATCAGCGCTTCTCTAATTATATCCTAGATTAGATATACCTGGACCAAATATACTTTAACGTTATAAGTATCAAGTTAATATTCATACGTATAAGATTTAAGGTTGTTATCTAGCTTTTAGAAACAGACATTCTAATTTTGTTCTCTACACACATGGCTTATCTTCACATGGATATCGGATTCCCTGAATCCACCGCCTAGAGGATTCTGAGTCCACAGGGGACTACAAATCAAATACTGTTAAGGTTTTCTGACCTCTGTAGCAGATATCTCTTTATTTCCGTCGTCGAGTTCTATCCGGTCTCGGAGAATAAGATGGAATCGCAATTCCAACGCTCTTCTCTCTCTTCACTGGTAGTAGGTCCCTGTTGCCGAAGACCATTTAGGTAGGTACCACCGCAGCTCCTATATCTAGCGCCTACCTTTTACTTATTCAGGTGAACGTCACGCTGGTGTCGTAGCCTACGTTCATTAAAAAAAAACAACACCACGGTTATGAAGGGCAGTGGAATTTGGCGGCTCCATCAGCTCATATCCGAGGCGGACATCACGGAGTTCCCATTAGAAGCGGATAACTAGGAGCCTCGGGCCACGATGCCTTAAGCTGGTAGTGTAGGTTTCACTTTTCTGCTTTAAAGGAACAAGTTATCGCTGCTGAGCCTTTTTACTGCGCCAGAGTGGAAAGGAGTTGTAGCGATGAGAGTGAAGACTCTATCACCTTATCGCTAACGGATCAATCAGGTCAATTTATCTCCAGTGTAACACCTGTTTTATTTCTACTCTCCAAAAAATTGTTAAGTTACCTGTTAAAGAGGCATAATATTTAACTTATATTTATTCAGGAATATGAAAATATTCTCTTTAACCAACTTTTTAAGGTTAAGGCCGTTCGAAAGGCTCGTAAGTATTATAAAATCCAATTCATCACTTTGACGTTCATTTTGTCGGCTAAACAATTATCGTGGAAGCCTTCATATGTGAACCTTGAAATAATACCGTAACATATAATATTTTACTTGTATTATATACTAAATGTTTCGTTAAAAATAGCGGAGAATTAATTTCACAGTTTTTATAGGAAAAAAAAAACAGGTTTCTATATGTGTATGACTAATAGACAAATAAGTATACTTAATGCTTTAAAAAAAATATCTAATTACTGGTTATTTTCGATGGTTCTAATCTCCTTCTATGAAACCATAGTGGTTCAGAAAGAGATAGTCGAACAGAGTTAGGAAGAACTGATCCCGCTCAAAGACGAAGACATTGGACAGACAGCAACTGATGCTGTTTTTCAGCTTTATCGTCTCAGAGTAATAAGAATTTAACTAAGATAATTCCTCTCTGTCATAAAAAGCGATTGAACTTCTTCGAGTTGGTTTTGAAGTTGAGGTGATTCATTTCCCTCTTATGGAACCTGGGGCGGACGATAAGAACGAATTAGTATCGTATTTGTTTTAAGATAGCAAGACCGCAGGGAACAGATATGTTTCTTCCGGGATATACTTAAGTACAATGCAGCAACCAATCCGTTGCGTAGAATATCCCTGGTGCGCTGAGAGTATCCACCAAGAGCTTTTTATAAGGAACAAATCAAAACAGACGTCTTATCCGATAAAAAAGATACTAGTAATTAAAAAAAATATATATTAATATGAAACCAAGCCCATAATAAAAAAAATCTATTACAGACTAAATGTGAAACAGATATTTTTTTATAACTTCTGTGTACTTTTTATTTTTTTTTTTTCTTATACTACGAAGCGACGGGACGAGCGGGATGTTCATCTGATGGTAAATGATACCCACTCATAATAACGTGCGATAGTTAGGATAATATGCATGACTCTGTGCCTGAGATATAAGATGTTGAGTCTCATTACCAATTACACTAGATACAGCGCCCTTCAAACCGGAACGCAGTAATGTTTGTACACTACTGTTCGGCGGTAGAAGTAGGCGCTGCAGTGGTACCTACCCAAACAGAGACCTACTACTAGTAAATTAATAAAGTAATTTTTGTCTATTTACGTTAAAATAACAATAACATTTTAAATTCGACCTCGGCGGCCATTTTAAATTCATTTAATTAAATCGTTACCTTCGTCAGGGGTCAACAAAGCTCTCAATCAAATTTTATATTCAACTTCCGCGTTTCCGGCTTCTTTACATCATCGATTTGATAACGGTGTTACAATTGTGATGAAATTTTAATTTTAAAGTTATTTTGATGCAGACATCATAATATTATTCATCGTACAGTAAAAACAAGTCAAGCAACAATGTTGTCTTACGGCGTTGAAATTAAAAAAGGCTTTTGATTTAATACTACGCAGATATTTTTTTTTTCCACAATTATACAATAAAGTATAACCATCAACTTGGTTTTTATTTCTTATCTCGTTTATACTTAATAACAATAAAAAGTAGCGATAATGGTTACAGTCGCCATAATGTTTAAAGATCTTCTGAGATATTGTACGAGGTATTTCTTTTTATAAAATAATATATCTCCACCAACCTGCATTGGGCCAGAATGGTGGGTGGTAAATGGCCAAAATCCCCTGATATGAACTCCTACAAACATAGAGATTTTTAGAGGAGGCTTATGTCCAGCTGTGGACGTCTATCGACTGATGGTGATGTGTGGTGTGGTGGTATATGTTGAGGCATAGTTTTTAGTTTTGTTATTTACTGGGGGTAGGTATCTGTTTCCATTTCCTGTAGTCTCAAGCTATTAAGAATAGGACTAAGTTAGCCCTGTTTGTCGTAGAAGGTGACTAAAAGGGTTATCGGGTTCATGGACTTTGAAGAGGCACTCATTGTCCACTAAGCGAGCCCGGGATGAACGATAAGCACCAGGTGGTGTAGTGCTTGTCGTACCGAAGCGAGAGTGTGGAGAAGGGCTACAGCCCTCCCTGGGACGAGCTTTATGCGTAGTGCCGGGAGGCACCGATGCGTTCCGTAGAAGGTTACTACGCCTCCCGTAAGCAACTGAAGATGACCAACAAGGGTTTTAGTGGGTAAAAATCCCACATATATTGTCCTCCCACCAGAAAATCGGTATCATTTTAGAAGATTCAGTGCATGTCATCTAAGGAGCGATTATTTATGAAATAAAAAAATTTAAAGTTTGAGGTCTCTCATGTTTTATGAATTTAATTACCTTATTGTTAATTATATTCAGTTATCAAGATTTATTTTTAAAGTATAAATAAAATGTTTTAATTTAACAACAATTAGCATTTACGATGAAAAGGAGACGGAAAAGTTTTCAGATGAAGTACTTGAAGGTATAGGATAATGATGTAAATAAAAACTTGTAGTACTCTGTTACATATATTAAGATAAAATATATGATGTATTATATCTTCTTAAATAAAAATATATAAAATGAACAAGTATAAACTCCACTGGTGGTAGGTCTCTGTTGCCGGAAACTGTCTAGGTAGGTACTGTGTTCCGGTTTGAAGGGCGCTGTATATAATGTTATTACTGCGGTAACGAGACTTAACATCTTACGTCTCAGGCGTATCACCCTGACTAGCGCCACGGTGTCTCGTCGCTTAATTAAATAAAAAAAAATGCTGTCGATGACATATTTTTGTACAGTTTTTTGGTTAAATAATTAGGTCGCAGTTAATTATCAATTAGTATCCACTTTCAGCATAAATATTCGAAAAGCGGAAGTTAATTTAAAAAACAAATACTAACTAACAGCATCCATAGATCCCCACTTCGCCTTGCTATGGAAAGCTCCGAGTCCCACATGTGGGAATATAGAATTTTTTTATTCTACAAAGTGACGAGACGACCGGGACATTGACCTTATGGTAAGCGATACGCCTGCCCATAACAACGTGACGCTAGTTAGGATGATACACACTGCATCACATTGTGCTCGTGAACTGGAAACATGAGATGTACAGTCTCGTTACCACAGTAACTCCGGCAACAGAGACCTACCACCTGTAGAGACTATCAAGGTAGATACCACCGCATCTCCTATTTCTGGCACGAAAAAGTAGTGTGTAGACTTTATCGTGTCCTGATTTGAAGGGCTTCGTAGCTGGTAAAATTACTGGGGTAAAGACTTGTCTCAGGCTGACCAGGCTTGATATGGGCGGGCGGATTATTTAGCATCACGTGAAATTTAAAAAAAAAATAATTTCTGTATTAACCTCTAATTACAATAAAATATAATATCAGCCGATAGACGTCTACTGTTTGACATGTCTCCCCCAAAGATTCTCATCTCGATCGGGTAGAGGTTTATACTGGGGGGATCTGGTCGATTTCCCACCACGTTGGCCTAATGCTGGTTGGTGGGAGCCAGAGCCTCGTTTGTTGATTAGCAGCGTGCAACACGAACAGATGAGACTCCTGTGAGTTGTTGTGCAAGACCCCTAACACCCCCGCAACCCAAATAAATAAACACAATTTTTTTTTAAGATAACAGTCAAGGTTTATTATTGTAGTTTTTTTTTTTATTTTACAAAAGACCAAAACATTATTTTCATTACAGCTGATGTACGAGAACAAATATCATGAGAAAATCAAAATCTTCTTTAAAAAAAAATTTATAAATTTGTTGCAAAATATTGAAGGTTATGTGTAGTGATGAGCAAAGAACGGACATGACTAAGACTTGGAACAATCTTCATGTTGGTCTTGGTCTTGCATATTCAGTCTCATGATATATTAAGTATTTTGTTTCTTGAACGAAAGATTATGTTCAAGTTATGATAAATATCTTCGTTTAGTCTTGGTCTTGCATAATGGAGCTGTCGCGGTTTCGGTCTTGGTCCGACCAAGACTACAAGACCAAGGCCAATTTTACTCATCACTAGTTAAATGAAACCAGTTTTAGATACATTATTATATGCACGCTCATGAAAGAATTAATCTCAATAGTTTATTAAAAGTCCGTTTCGACACACGTCTTGATAACGACATATATACATATTTTTTTGCTTATTCCGGATTTTCGAAGTTAAAACTTACGGTAAGTTATATTAATTAATATTTTCACCATCTGAATATATAATTAAATCGTAAGATTTGTATTGTAATATTTATTTTCATTGTAAAAATTCTTTTAAACCATTTCGCGTCCTTATAATGTTTCTGTAAATAGATGAGTATTTGGTGATAGAAATAATTATTAACTGAAAACGATTTCTTTCAATTTTACAAAAACAGGATACTAAATTAATACACAATTTTAACATGAAAATTTATTTAAAATACAAAGGATTCGAATTCATAAGCTTTCTAACTCTGTCACTTGAAACTTATATTTTTAAGTATATATACTAAGTTTTTTACAGTTCGCATGAAGTAAATTTAAAAATGTTTTGGTGTTTATTTATATAGATTTTTTATTAATTTATTTTGTTTAAAATAGATAATAAAAAGGGTCGAAACTCACCTTTTAACTGTAATCAGGTCTTTTTTAATTTTACCATTGTTACTAATTCCGATAGCAATTTACGTAGTGTCGTGACCGGAAATTATTTATAATACACAATAAAATGGCCGTCATAAGGTAATAAATAGCAGAAAAAAGGTGATGTCAACTCTAATTTTTTATAATATCTGTAGACTTATTTACATGTATACTATGTTAATAATTAATAAAGTTTTGTAATCACACTTTTAAGACATGGAATTTTCCAAATATATGTAATTAATAAAAGTATGCACCGTTGCTATCTATGCACTTTTGCCATCTCATAGGTAGTTCATTGATCCCTTTACTAAAAATAACCATGGGGGGCGAGAATCAATAAACACTTTGAAGGCGGTTTGGACTGCCGCATCGGACTTAAATTTTTTTCCTTGTAAGAAGTTGTCCAAATTCCGAAAAAAATTGTAATCTATTGGGGTAAGGTCCGGGGAGTACGGTGGATGTCGCAGACATTCCAATTTTAGCTCAATCAACTTAGTGGTTGTTTGTTGAGCAGTGCATGGTCTTGCGTTGTCGTGAAGCAGCAGTATCTGTAGTGAACGACACCGGCGCTAGTCCACCAAACACTCACAAGTAACTTTTTCTGAGTCAATTTTGGTTTAGGGTAGGATTTGGCTGTATCTCCAGGGTTCAGCCATTGCGACGAGCGCTTCCAATTATAGTACAGTATCCACTTTTCATCACAAGTAATGATTCGATTTAAAATCCCTTTATTATTGTGTCGTTTGGGCAAAGTAACGCAGCAGTCGACGCGTGTTTGCAAGTTGTATTTACTCAATTCATGAGGTACCCATCGTTCAAGTTTTTGTACTTTCCCGATTTGCTTCAAGTGCATTAATACAGTTTTATCACTTAACCCGAAGCATGCAGCTATCTCTGAAGTGCTTTGTGATGGATCCGCTTCCACAATAACCTTTAATTCTTCATTTTCTACTTTGGTCTCCGGCTGTCTACGGGGCTGTTTCTGAAGGTCGAAATTTCCAGAATGAATACCTTGAAACCAAAAAGGACCGTCCTTTCTTTTGCGACACCAGCGCCGTACACATCATTAATCCTTCGAGCTGTTTCTGCAGCACTGGTTCCACGGTAGAACTCGTACTCGTAAATATACCGATATTTCATGTTTTCCACTGTGCGATAATAAGCGACGCCAAGGAAAAAAATAATGAGGAAAAAACAAATGAATGACTGTTTTCAAAACTCAAATGTACCAGCTAAATGAATTTATAAATTTGAATTTGGAATTCTTAACCAAAGAGGAGATATTTCAGATCAAAGTGGTCAGTACGACAAAACTCTAATTTCATATGTACGGACCTAATATTACCGTATTACGGATTAAAAGAGTTATCGCTAGTGAAATTACTGGAGTAAGGAGACTCAATATATTGTCTCAGGCGACGAGCGCAATGTGGTGCACAGTATATCATCCTAATTAGCACCAAGTTGTTATAGGGAAGCGTATCACTTACCATCAGGTGAACGTCACGCTCGTTTCGTCGCTTAGCAGTGTAAAATAAATTAAACAGCACCAGTTCTCTCCTCGTCGCTTTGAGACGTAAGATGTAAAGCCTCTATATTCCAGCAATTTCACTAGCTACAACACCATTCAAACCGGAACACCGTAATGTTTTTATTCTACTGTTTGGCGGCAGCAATAAGTGCAGTGTACCATCCTAACTAGCACCACTTTATTATGAGCATCACACGAATCACTTACCATCATGTGAACGTCCTGCTCGTAGCGTCTTTCGTTGAATAAACAAAAAGATTTATAGTTTTATGTTGATCTGATCACAAGTAATTTTTTTTCTATCAACCATTTGAAACTATTACTTTCAGGTGTAACTCTAAAGTCATTTAACGAATATGATATGTTTTCTTAGTACATCTATCAGGGTAGTACGTTTTGTTATTAATTTTATAAGGATCACGACATAATCTTGATTTTGGATTTCCCATAAGATTATATTTTTTTATTTGAAATAAAGCTACAAGAGTGCATAATTTACGTTATGTAACTTTATGATCGCCAAAAAAAACTAACAATTGCAATTTTAAAGCTGACGAGCTACTTGTTTGACGTCAAAGGAAATTATGATGTGCAAAATATAATACATAGATATACAAAAGATACAATTGAAACAATCCATTCCCACGATACAGCTTTCAAATTAGTGTGAATTCTATGTGTAATAAGTATGGTTATAATGTTTATGAATATATAAGCGGATGCTACTTACACGAAACCACCTTTAATAACCTAAACAAAACTATATCAGTAAACGTTTAGTATAAATCGCCTACGAGTTCAAAAGTACAATTAATATTTGATAACACAGTATTAGAAATGAAAACTTGATGAAGATCGACCACTGAGGATCAAATAACTTTGTATCCTTTGATGTGTGACGACGGATATCGCCGCATAATACTAAGATTTAGAGAGAAAGTTATGAGAGAAACAATTAATAGTAATAAGAATTATTGTATAAAAGAAACAGAAAGAAACTGTATAAGAAAAGGAACAGAAATAAATGAAAAACAAATCGTAAAATAGTATGAAAATAACAAAGTAGTAATGTAAGAGAAATAAGAAGCAAATATAAAAATAAAAATGAAGATAAGAAAATAATAGTAAAGCGACGATCGAAATCTGTGAGTGGTGATGAATGAGAAGAGAAAATAATAATATGCAAGGACGAGAAGGTATAAGAGTAAGAGAAGAAAGTATGAAAGGGGAAAAGAAATGTAAGTTGGAAAATGTAATGTAAATAAAAATAAATAAAGAAAAAGAAAGAGTCCTAACACAGGCCTGAGAGAGTGACTACTTTGTAACCATGAAGTTAATAATAAGTTTTAATCATAATTACAAACAATGTTGTTAGAAGATGAACCTTTGTCACCTTACAGGAGGATTGCAAGATTATCATTTGTTGATGAGTCATCTTCCGTTTTATATTTTTTTCCATAATTACTAGTAATTATTCCTTAAGAGTTCTTCAAGCTTTTTAATTTAACATTTATTGTAACCTCGCCAATAGCTCTCTGAAATTACCGCTATTAAGCTATTTTAATAAACATTAATTTTATATCATAGTAAAACTGAACCTGCAGATGGAACTGGTTAATAAGTATTTTTTTAGTATTTATCACTATGATAAATAATATATATCTTCATATAATCTGTACCTAATAAAAGCATCTAATCATAACTTCAAGTTAGCATCTTAGATTTTTTTTTACTTACTTGCCTAAACTTTATTAATATGATTTCATTCATCTCCAGATGCACTTGCAAGAGAAACATCATATGTTTCAATACACGGAGGAAGATAAACAGGCTGAGAAAAAGGAAATAGGTTTGAAGGATAGCGTCATAGAGGAGGACATTGACGCAATATTAGAATCGATCAAAAAGGAGCCACATTTAGCTGAAGCACCTATAGGTACAACATTTATAAGATTATCAAAATAATTAAAAAGGAAACAAATCGAATGTAAGTTTATAAAAATTAAGCAAGTCTAATTGGCAACCAAGGTCGTACAAATAAGACCTAGATGTTAATAATTAAGGTAGAAGAACAGTTTAAGATAAGAGCCGTTTAGTATCAAGATGATGATGATTTAATAAACTTAGAATTGTTTTTTTATTTAATATCTTTATATTACCTTAATTTAGGATTCAATAGGTGGCCTTAATGCCTACAGGCATTTTATAACAAACAGTCAACATAGGAATTGAGAGATATAGTGGTGGAAGTAGAATCACAATGTTTAGATTTTGTTATCGTTTTTTTTTATTTTATACGAATAAAATGTTATAAAAGTTCGTAAAATAAAAACAATGTAAATTTGTAAAATCTATTTTAAAGTGAATGTTTTCTGTTTACTTTTAGACAGAGATGTCGTGGAGAAATTTCTTGTAACAGCGAAAGGTTCCCGCGAGAAAACGAAAAAAAAGATCGACAATTTTTGTAAACACAGAGCACTATCACCGGAACTGATACAGAGTAGAGTTGGACCGCTGTCGAAGCCTGATGAAAGGATCTGGACATTTCTGTGAGTACCTTCTTTAGTGTAAAATGACAGAAATAGTTTATTTTGAAAGTAGTGCAAGAAAATTAAAGGTTATAACAGATATGTTACTGCGTAGTAATCTTGATGTGAGGTGCGAGATCTTCGGTATGTATCAACACACGCAGCAATATATTAGCAAAATATTGATAATGAGGAGAGCAATTCAAAGTACAGAGCAAGTTACTAAGTACAACAGTAGCTCCCTCTAAATATTAGCAAACGATTCAGAGAGATCGAATTGATGGATACAGTTATATTACGAGTGAGGCGTATTTATCATAACATTTATAAATTACAATTATTCGAAGATAACAGGTAACAGTTGTTCTTGCGATATTATATCTGTTAAAAAATATCATTTATAATTCACTATACTCAAGTTATTGAACTACTAACAACAATTAACAGTTTCAGTATTCGATAACAGAACAGCCAATAGAAATTAAACAACTATCCTTGTCTTTGTCTTTTGTATAATATTGCAATAGCTAAAACAAGATGCACCTAGTGTTTATTTGAAATAAACCAAAATTATAGTAAGTTCATAACAAGAAATCCTCTTTGAAAAGCGAATTCTTAATTAGATCGTGTTATCTGTTATTTGGTTGATTAATCTATCTCGCTCAAACCCATTTGATAGATTGTTGTTAAAACAAGAAGCGCCTAGTATTAAAACCCGAAAAATGGAAATTGTTATCTTACAAGAAGATAATTATCCTCGAAACGTCACTCCTTAATTAGTTCTTGTCAACTGTTATTTCCTTGATTAATCTATCTCGCTCACACCCATTGTATGTACTGTTGCTAAAACGAGATGCACCTAGTATTATAACTCGAAAAACACATTATAAAAAATAACAATTGTTATTTAATAACACAAATTGATACCTGTTATAATTGCTTAACAGTAACAGTAATAACAGATATTTTCTTTGTCCTGTTATAATCCACGTCTAAGTTATACTCGTATACTTGTCACTACGACTACTGTCGCGAAGACCTAGAGAGATCCAGTTAATTAATACAATTGTGTACTCTGTAATAACTTGTTGGCCAAAGGCTATATACACAGACAGTACTTCCTTACAAGGATTTGCGTTATGGTAAATGATAGCGCGATTCATTGTTTATGGTGGCGCCATTTATTTAGTTATTTTAAAACTTCTTTTTACATTTTTTTGTTTTTGTTACAACTGTTAATTTAAAAATCTAGGCAAATTATATGAAGTATAATTACGGGCTATCAATAGACTAATATCGCTTTCAAAATAAATTGCCTAACATCATAGAACAACCAACAGGCAAACCCCTTCCCGAGGCAGGCCCGTTCGATCCGGGCGCCGATCGGGGGTTGCGGAAGAACTGCTCGATATTATATCGTGACCCTCGTGGATACTGTCGGACGTGAATAGAATACCGTGTGAAGCTTTTTAGTCGGTTGGAGTCCGACACTACCCCGTTGCCGGCCCCGTGGCTCCGAGGTGTGCGTGCCGTTAGCATTCTGTTAAACACGACAAAAAAAAAAAAAACCAACAGGTAAACCAATTTTTCTCCATTGCTGCACCTCTTCTTTTATGGATGATCTCTATGGTCTATACTGACTGGGGTATTTAGTGGAAATCTTACGTCTCTAAGCGACGATTACTATGTCGCAGTGAGTATATGATCCTAACTAGCATCACTTAACAATGGAAAGGTGTATAACTTAACAATAGATTAAAGTTGCGCTCGTTTCGTCGCCTTGTCGAATGAAATATATATAGCATGCAAGTAAAATGAGGGTAAGTGGAATTTGTAGATAGGAAAAGAAGAAGCAATATTCTTATTTTAATAAAATTTATAAGAAGTCATAATCAGTATATTAACATGTTTTTCTTTTCTTTGCTGCAACTGTAATAAAAACAATTTTTTTTTTACGTAACGAACTAACGAGACGAGTAGGACATTCAACTGAAGATAAAAACACTGGTCTAGACATTAGGTAGCCTTTTTAACCGAAACACAGAAATTTTGAGGCACAACTATTGAGCAACAAATGTAAAGGATACATATGTACTACCGAAATAAATAATCTCTGACAGGAGAGGCTGGTCCTGGATGTGTATATTTCTAAAAATATCTAGATTTAAAAAAAAATTTACATGCTTATTAATGCCAACAGGAAATCTTGCGAGTTTCCGTTCAGGTATAGCGTTGGATTCTTTAAAAAAAGAGTGTCTATTAGCTCGTCTCTCAAAGACTAATACGCTTGTCTGCCTTTTTTTTGTTTTACGGTGGGGGAAATGCCTTCGCATACCTGCTCTCACGGAGGCATAGACAAGCTACGTCGGACTTGCACCGACTAAAACCCCCGCGATGATCCACCTTAGTGACTTTACGGCGTGGCCACGGGAACTCTTGTCTACCTAGACTACATCTTAGCTTACCATCAGCTAGTACCATAGACAAATATAAGTCTATATAAAAAAGTACTATATGCAATTGGGATGTTATTTATCGCACTTGATCAGAACCGTAGATAAATAGACTTGAGTCTTCCTGTGGGAGAAAGCTCCTAATAACAGAAATATTTCGGGGGCTGTTTCAAATGAATGCAATCGCCTTTATATTTTTTTTTAATATATTCTAATTAAAAATTTATTAACAAAGTCTATTAATATTAATATTTTTTGGAACTGAGACGTAATATATACGCCGGTATAACTATAATACAACTTTTTTAAAGTGGTTAATATGATTTGATTATACTACATACTTTTAAATCTCAAAATGTCTCAGCAAAATTAAATTTATTATTATCCTTATTAGTAAGTGTTTCTGTTAATTACCTGCTGCTTTATTTTATTTATTGTTTTTTAATAATTAAATTTCAGACGTTACGCGATATTACCAAAGCTGTACGACAGAAAACGACTTACAGTTATCGGTTTTGGTCCGAACGCTAGTGAATTTGACACGGAGGTTTTGTATCGGAATATTATACTGGTAAGTGTTGTAATAATCGTGAACATAGATCAATTACAATATGTTAATTAAGAATTATATGCAGCGGTGGACCCCCATCGGTTGGGAGGGTGACGATTGTTGTGTTTCATCAATCATGATACATTAGGACAGTCTGCCTTTTCTAAGTTAATTTTTTATTACCGCAGATTTTTTAATGAATGAAAAAAATAATTAAAGACGTTTTCAACAGGCTTTAATAGAGAAGATCTAAACAAAAATTTTATATACTATATATATGTATATTACTATATTATGTATCTTAATTTTTTTGTTATATGCAAATACAAATAGTACTATTTGTCTGTCCTATTAAAATGTTTATTTCTGAATAAATTTTGATTTAATTAATAAAATTAAATTTTAGGGATGTTATTGCATTTATTATTTTATTTATTGCTATATTATTTTGTTTATTTTATTATATTTATATAGAAAATAATAAAATAATCTTGATTACATCTGTATAATTTATTAAATATGTGGTTTTGTCGTAATAGTAAGAAAGTCGAGTAAAGACTAGTTGTCTTCATTTCCTATTTATTACACAAAAAAAAACTTTTCAGACCTATGAAAATAATTTAATTGATTTTGGAAGTCACTCATTGTACTCTATTGTGTTAATCTTTTTTTCTTAATTTTTTTTTTATTATTTCTTCGTACAAAATAAAAAGTTTATTCAATACAAAGTCTATTTTAGTGTTGTTGCAGCGCTTTGGAATTTCTAAGAATATAAGATGTTTACTTAAATAATCATTATATTAATTTCAGACTGTTGATTTACGTTTGAAATATGATTACATGTTTAGTGATATTTGGATAGTAGATTTTAATAATACTGGGCTTGGTCATCTACTGCGTCTCAATCCGGTTATAGTGCAGAAGGCAGTCAACATGTATCAGGTAAACCGATAACATCTATTTACAAATAAATTATATTTTAATGATTATATTTATTTAAAAAGAAGATATATACATCTTTATTAAAAATTTATCACGTACTTATTATATAAAAAAATAGGTGGCTTTGATGGGAGGCGTTGGCGATATTTCTGGGTTAACGAGACTTAACACCTTGTATCTCAGGGTTACGAGCGCAATATGGTGCACTGTGTACCATCCTAACTAGCGCCATTTTGTTAAGGGCAAGCGTATTGTCTCGTGTTCGTCGAATAAAATATAATAGCGATGCTAGGTCTCTCTTGCCGGAGACCGTCTAGGTAGGTACCACCAATCCTATTTCTGCCGACAAACGGTAATGTACTAACATATCTGTGTTCCGGTTTGAAAGGCGATGTTGCTAGTGGAATTACTGTTGAATGAGACTTAAGATTTCATGTCACAAGTTGTCAAACAGAATGTTGTTTAGCGAATATCATCTCAGCTAGCGCTGGATTGATATGAACAGGCTTACCATCAGATCAACGTCTTACTACGAAAGGAGTTACAAGAGGTTAAAAAAACCTATTTGAGCTGAATTCTCATTTAGTATTCTCTAACATTCGACCTATATGAATATTAATCATGGAAATTACGAGTTATTCAAATGCTCTTCCTCATTTGATAAAAAATAGGATTTATGAATAATAAACCGATTAATATTAACTGTTTATATAAATAAATACGTAAATGTGACATTTAAACATATATATTTAGAAACATAAACGGCAACAGCTTATTCGTAAGGACTATGAAGTATTTTTGAACAGCGTACTAAAAAAAAAACATTTAAACACTGTGTTTACTAGTTAGTATTATATATAGTAACTAGAACATTAGCAATAGTATTACTGAGCGGATTATAGGTAAGAATAGTCTTACTGTCACCAACTTTGTGTGACATCATGTCTTACCCTCTTGAAGATTTAAGAAAGCGGGAATGTATGACAGATGTTCTATGAATTCTAAGTACTGTCAGTAGGTCTAGATGCTGAAGACCGTGTGGGTAGGTACCACAGCAGCGCTTATTTCTGCCGCCGAACAGAAGTGTGCAAACTATATTGTATTCCGGTTAGAAAAGCGCTGTAGGTAATGAAATTACTGGAGTAACAAGTCTCAACATCTTATATCTCAACGAACGTAATGTGGTGCTGTGTTTAACATCTGTACTAGCGCCACATTGTTATGGGCGGGCGTATCACTTACTATCAGGTGAATGTCCAGCTCGTCTCGTCGCTTCGTGGTTCATACTATTTTAACACCACAGTTTTTATAGTTTTCTTTTGTGGGACTTGGCAATATTTCTTCAGTTAACATTACGTTGACTGTCCATTGACAGAAACCACATTATATGTGTGTTTTATATTCAAACTATGAAGACAGCGGAAGGTATGGATACAACGAGCCATCCATGCCGCAATAATTTAGCTAACCACAGCATTCTTAAACACAACTGTTTAGTAATATAAACGGCAGTTTCGAAAATATCAACGTATTAAGTATTGGTGAAGAAAAATATCTTAATTCTTCAAATCCGTTCTTTATAGGACAGCGTGGGAGTAAGGGTTAAAAATATACACTGCATCAATGCACCGGTATTTGCGCAGCACGTTGTTAACTTCATGAAAAAATTCGTGAAACCGAAGATGATTGACCGTACGATAATACACAATTCGTTGGAGAGCCTTCAGAAGTATGTGCCAAAGGAATATCTGCCGGAAGACTACGGTGGTGATTTGCCAAGCTTGATGGAGTTCACAGGTATGATATCAATATATATATATATATATATATATATATATATATATATCTATTAGCTGTCCGCGCCCGCTTTGCTGACCGTAATCTAAAATAAGGCTTGAAATTTGTCTGAAATGTTCCCTGAGAGGAACAGCGACGGTAAATGACTTTCTGTAGTAACCGTTACTATAGCAACCAACAAATATAATACAAAATGAAAATGCTAATTAGAAATAAAAATAAAAAAGCCTATCTTCTTTGTCGTAATCTCATGACTGAGGGACGTGACTATGGTGCGTTGCCCTGGCCACCACTTCTTTCCAGACATTTCTGTCTTGCGCCATTTGGATGGATGATTGTAGGGTAGCTCCCGTAGCGTCCTGAGTTGTGTGTGTCCATCTTGTAGGATACCGCCCTCTCGCTCTCTTTCCTTCCACACAACCAGTAATAATCAGCCTTTCAAGACTGTCTGGGTCTCGCCTTACCGTGTGTCCGAAGAATTTGAGGACTCTCTGCCTACAGATTGTTGAGAGCCGTGTTGTTATGTTCAACTGTTTGAGGATTGACTCGTTTGTGCGACGTTCCGTCCAGGATATCCTCAGCATTCTGCGCCAGCACCATTTTTCGAACGCGTCAATCCTCGATCTCACTCTCGCTTTTAGTGTCCAGGTCCAAAAAAGCCTATAACTATCGCGTAGAAATTTAATGTTCCATGTCGATACGTTTACTCATTTTCACGTGCTTGGCAAACAAAGAAAACCCATTTTCATAATATATAATATAATAAATATATCACGAATAATAAATATGTGTAAAAATAGCAAACTACGAGCATATATAATTGTTATTTTGTATTAACATTAACTTCCGACATCCGGAAACGGACATAAGACTATAGAAAAGAATAAAAAAGTTTCAGTGTGTGAGTCGGTACTGAGACTATCTAAGTAGATAACCTCAGCCCATCGCCAAGATCTTGTCGCTGTTGTGAGGGATGGCCTCTCACGTCTTGGCTTTATCAAAGCCATGGTCAGTAGTGGAAGGTTGTGAGATGCCGAGGCGTCCTTTTGTGAGGAGACAATGCTGCAGAAAGAGGCTGCAGATGGGCAGCGAGTAATAAACATCCATCTCTCACGCAGGCAGAGACCGGTGCGTCGAAGAAGGATGTTTTACGCCTCCCAGCCTCCACAACAGAGGCCATGATGGCGGATTCAGGAGTAATCTGTCACCAAATATGAAAGGCCTCGAGATAGTGTGTGCGGCACTTCCGCTTAACAGTTTTATAGGGGGTGGAGAGCAGTGGCTCGACCCCGAGATGTGGTCTCATCAAAGCCCCTCGCTGTTGGAACCATGGTTGTGTGCGAAAGCGTTCCCGTGGTTCCGACCAAATGTGTTAAGTGAGAAATGGAGTTTTAGCCGGTAAGAGTCCGGCATAACTCTTCTGTTGTCCTGACAGCAGAAGGGTATCCAATGCAGGGTTTCTTCACAAAAAAAAAACACAATCTACCTAGGCGGTCTAATATTGTATTATTTAAAGTAAGAATACTTAATAATGGTATTTTGATTTGTTGTTAAAAACGTCATAAGATATATTTAATACAATTCGTTTTTAAAATAGATGATCTTCACACCAAACCGTGATATCCGTTTCCGGATTTGTCACAAATCTATTTTTAAAATTAATGTTAGTACAAAATTAACAATTAGATATTTTCATAGTTGACTATTTCTACATACATTTTATTTATTTCAATATCAATGGAAGTTAAAATATTATTAGTATTGCTATAACCGTGTGGGTTTAATTCGGATCTTTACCATCTTATTTCCGTTATAATTAATTTGTTCATATTACTATACAACTAAACATATATAGAAAACAAAAATTGCAACGAAAACAAGAAACAAACTACTTTGTCTATTATTATTTTGTTGGGGAGTTTTCACAAATTTGTTATATTTATTGTTATCAACAAATTATCAACAAGTTATTCAAGCCTTAAGTTCACATTTTCTAAAAGTAATACTTTTTACATAGCCATAATAAAAAATTATATGTACATATAATATATGTTTTGATTATAAAATTAGCTACAACAGAAATTAAAGTTTGTATTTTACTCTTGAATTATCATGCAAAGTAGCAGAATTTTTAGCTGATAGACGTCTACAGCTGGACATAAGCCTAACCCAAAGAACTCGTACAGAGAGCATAGCCTCTGGTGCCGCTGGGCACTAGAGGCCTTCGTTTTTAGGGATTCATAACCGGCGATTTGGGCTATTTTCTGCCACTCTACCCAATGCGGGTTGGTGGAAGCGAGAGCCTTGTTTGTTGATTAGCAGGGTATCTCAAGGGTAGGTCAGATTGGCTTAGGTCCCGTGACTTGTTGTGCGGGACCCCTTACACTCTATACATTTATGTAGACAAGAAGAGTAAATTTCATTGATAGATATATGTTAATAACAATCATTAAAAACACTGAGAAAATTACCAATGTAATAGTTCAACTAAATTTTTTTTTAATTTTCAGATAATTTGGAAAGAGAAGTGAGAAAAGAAAAAACTAAAGCATTACTTTTAGATTATTGTAAATTTATATCCGACGAGAGCAAGAGACCGCGCACAAATTACGGCGAAGACTATATCGTGGGTTCTTTTAAAAAACTAGATTTCGATTAATTTCCTAGTGGAATATTATGAAATTGATCTTCTGAAAAGTTTTAATTATAGCATAATTCAAAATAATCCAAATGTTTCTAGCAATTGGTAGTATATGTAGTGTTAAGTTCTTAATATAGTAATAAGAAATTATTTAAACAGAAAAACTGTGGACATTCCAACGTTTCTACTCTGTGACCGTTTTATTTAATAGTTTGTAATTGTCATGTTGTATGTAATAAATAAAAAAATTGAGTAAAGATGGACTTTTTATCCATTTCTAACTATCTATCTAATCTATTAATTTATATATATATTATAAGAGGTTTCCACCTGCGGAGAAACTCATATTTAGACTTAGAGACTTACATTTTAGAAATAGTGTACATAAAAAAAAAATCTTTTTAACATTTACATGATAATATCACTGCACTCTCCTTTTTTGCGTGAGGTGACATTACTTTCGACAATAGGCTGAAGAAATTTTCTTCTATTTTTTTTTTATCTTAACAAGGGCTGGCTTGAATGCGTTCTTTCAGTCATGAACAAGAGGTTTCTTTGTCGAAAAATATAAACTGATTTATTCATGTAAAAACTTTCATTTTCCCACCACTATTTTAAAGATTTTACAGTAATTTTCTTTAAAAAAAATCTGGAGTTTTAATCAAACATTAAAGAATACACAAGATGTATTAGATTACTTTTATTATAATATTTAGTGTATGTAAAAGGATGATGATTTTGATTAATCAAGCTCAAGTTTTCTAAAGAACCTTATGGTTATTAAAGACGTCTGAACTCGGAAACTGTTTTCTCTTCGATTCCTCGCTGAGTATATTGTCTTGTTCGGTGAAATGTTTCCTCTAAACATCCGACTATAAGGTTTTGATCTACTCTTCTGTAAGTTTTCATTCGTACATGTACGTATGTACGTATATGTATGTATGTATATATATGTGTATATATACATACGCAATGATCTATAAGTTAACAACGAGGTACAACTTTTATATACAAAGTAAAACATCTGAAATACTAGAACTTTTGTATGACTCCAAGTTTGAACTTATAGTCTAACGAATTTTATGTTTTTTTCCCAATAACATTTTTGTGTGTAAGGGGGACAACAACTCAAGGGATCCAAGTCAACCTCATCTGCTCGTGGTGCACCCTGCTAATCAACAAACGAGGCTCTGGCTCCCGCCAACCAGCATTGGGCCAACATGGTGGGAAATGGCCCTAACTCCTCCATATGAACCCTCACAAATGTGGAAATTTTTGGGGCAAGCCTATGACCAGCAGTGGACGTCTATCGGCTGATAATGATGCTACTAATTTCATTTTACTTTACTCGTTAATTATTTTTACCTGATATATCAATACATCTTATTTTATGAACGTAGATCAGTGATATAGTCTTTGAGTGAGAAGAGCATTTGAGCTAATGACGCTTGTTAGGTTGATATACATAGCACTAACGTGTCGCCTGAGACAAGTTGTTTAGTTTCGTTACCCCAATAATCATCATCATTATCATCCTCATAATCATAATCATAATAAGCCCCCTATAAATCTAACACCACGTCCAGCACGATCATTTGTGGCTACTTGGGGAGCGGACACTGGCAACTTATAGTTATTATTACCAGTGGCTTTAACTTATAATTGATTCCACAATTCATAAACATGCAGCTAATAAAATTAAAATACATTATACGTATATAGATTATAAAAAAGCATTGGACAGCATTCCTCACTCTTGGTTAATACATGCTTGGAACTATATAAAGTAAATCCACTAACTATTAACTTCCTTCAATATATTATGCAACACTGGAAAATAACTTTACTTATAAACACAAATAACACTACACTAAAAACAAGGGAGATATCAATAAAAAATGGCATTTACCAAGGTGACTCCCTGAGCCGTTTATGGTTTTGCCTCTCCCTCAATCCAATTTCCAATATATTGAATTCACAAAAAGCTGGATATAGACTCACACGGTAATACCGAGACGATTTTGTCACACTTATTATACATGGACGATATTAAACTATACTCAAAAACAGACAAAGATATGAAAATACTAGTAGACTCAACTACACAATTTAGTAAAGATATAAATATGAATTTTGGGATAGATAAATGAAAAACAGTACATATTATACAAGATAAACTGCATCTCGGCGACTATCCTGTATCCGATTTAGATATAATAAAAGCTATGGACCCAGGTGAGCTTTATAAGTATTTAGGTTACAATCAACATAAAGATTTAGATCATAAGGCTATGTGAACAAGTTAAGAAAATGAATATAAACGAAGAATTATCAATATTTATAAAACACGTTCAACTGGAAAGAATTTAGTAAAGTCTATAAATACATTATCAATACCAGTTCTTACTCATTCGGGATCATCATATGGATAAAAACTGATTTACAAGCAATTGAACGAAAAACTAGGACAACTTTAACAAAATATCACAATTTCCACCCAAAATCTGCTATCGAAAGATAACCCACTAAAGGGCAAAACGGTGGTAGAGCTCTTGTAGATATAGAAAGCGTATGGAGAAAGCAGCTTAAAAACTTGCAACAGTTTTTTAACCCAAAGGCACTTACAAGTAATAAATATAGAGCAATGCAATGTAACGATGTAAAATGTACCCCTCTTAATTTAAAAGAAACCTGTATTAATATCCCGGAAACAATAAATGAACAAGACCAGAAAATTTAAACTTGGAAGAATAAATCTTTACATGAACGATATCCCCATGATTTGCAACAATCTTATGTAGATAGTGTGGCATCCAATAAATGGCATAAAATAGGTTCACTTTACCCTGAAACTGAAGGTTTTATAATAACTATTCAAGATCAAGTTATAAATACTAAAAATTACAAAAAACATATAATTAAAGATCCCACTGTTATTAATGAGAGATGCCGTAGATGTCATTCATAATTCGAAACAATTCAGACTATCACCGGAGCATGCTCTACGCTTACACAACCAGATTACACCCATAGACACGATCAGATAGTCAATATAATTCATCAAAAACTTACACACTAATACCAACTAACCCTGGATGCCACATACATACCATATTATAAATACACGCCTTAACCTACCTTAGAATCTAGCTCTCATAAAATGTACTACGATCGCGCTATACTTACCGATAAGACAATACATTATAATAGACCTGACAAAACTACAAGATAAATTACGTAATATTATCTATTTAATAGACATCTTTGTACCCAGTTCCCATATCAGACAAAATTCACAAATATACTGGTTTAAAAGATGAAATAACAAGAATTAGGAGACAAGAAAAATTATACATAGTACCTATTATAATAAATACTACAGGAGTGATTCCTAAACAGCTCTTCACTGCTCTGAAACTCTTAGGTCTTCCGGATAATACTTTTATTCAAATACAAAAAGCAGCGATTTTAAATAAGTGTAGGATTGTTCGTAAATTTATAAGATGACTCACATCTACTTGGTGAAACCCCGTGAATAAGTGAATCTAACCGGATTTTAGCCGAGGTTTTACAAACAAAAAAAAGAATAATCATAACCATACTATAATCATAATCATAATCATCATCGTCGTCGTCTTCGTCGTCGTCATCATCATCATCATTCGTAGACGCAGTCGCAATCGCAGTCGTAATCGCAATCATCTGAGTTTATAGTCTAATATATCTATTTAGAAAAACCATGTCGATACGTTCACTACTTTTCACGTGATTGTTAAACAAAGAAGACATATATTATATATTATACAGGAGATATCAAGAGATGACGAAATTCGTCACAACATCACCGAAACTCTAAAATCCGGTTTGTCCTTTTCATATTCTTTTTTGTTCTACCATTTCTCAGGTAGCGACACACAACGGATACGTATATAAATAATATATACAAAGACAAGTCGAACGAGAACACAACATCGCCGTACCTTACCCAACCGGTTATCGGGGAGATGAGTTTGTTTATCGTACCACTCTTTAATTTTACTGGTGGTACGGCTTTGTTACCGGAGACGGTCTAGGTAAGTACCACCGCAGCACTGTCATACAGTAGTGTGTAGTAGTGAAATTACTGGGGTAACGAGACTTAACGTTGTCTGAACGCGATGAGCACAATGCGGTGCATTGTATAACATTCTAGCTAGCATCACTATGAGCATTATGAGCACAGCAGCACAGCATTATGCGCAGGCGTATCACTTACCACCAGGTGAATGTGCCCCTCGTCTTGTCGTTTTATTATATAAAAAATTATATCTTGAAGTCCGTTAAAAATATCATGTGACACGGAAGGTATACAGCATTACGATGGTAATATTTGAGTATATTTCCCGTGTCTTCTGTTACATTCCATATTCATAAATTAAAAAAAAAACAAACAATTCAACGTGTTTCTAACAATATTCACTAAATATAAAATATTTACGGTTTCATCACAAAAAAGTGTTGCAAAGTTTTAAGAATGTTAATATTAATATAAAGTTAGTATGGTAAGGTAAAGACAGTAGTAAACAACTTATTTCGGAAAGTAAATTATTAATTAACATGATATAATTAAAGGCAACTCGTTTAGTAAACTCCGCCACATCCTCACCTCGCAAATACCCCAATGTCTCAAGACGAAAGTCTTTAACCCGTGCGTCCTCCGCACCCTTACTTATGGCGCAGAGACATGGCACCTAACCATCGGGCTGGTCCACCGATTCAAAATAATACACCGAGCGATGGAGAGAGCTGTGAGGAGAGAGATAAATTCCGGAATGGAGAAATTCGATGGAGAACTAATGTTCACGACGTAGCTCTCAAAATATGCATGCTGAAGTGGCAGCGGGCTGGCCATGTCTGTCCTGTTAGTGACGGCGATGGGGGAGGAAAGTCTTGGAGTGGAGGCCGCGTACAAGTCACAGAAGTATAGGACGTCCTCCCTTCAGATGGACCGACGACAGCATCAAGGCAGTCGAAAGTGGGTGGATGCGAGAAGCTGAGGATCGAATTTGGTGGAAGACATTGCGGACAGTATATATCTAGCAGTGAATAAACAAAGGCTGATGATCATCATCAACAAGAAGTAAAGGCAAAGAATAAAAGATAAGGTTTTCATTAATATCCTAACATTTATTCTAATAGACCTTATACATAAAGTTGTAGATTGTCAACTTAAAAATTATTGAGAAAGCTTACATAGTATATAACTTAATGTGACTAGCTCTAGCTAGATCATAGATTATTTATTTCAGAGTAGACAGTTTGTACACTCGAAAACAGTTTTTTACCAAACATTGTCGAAAAGTATAGTTTACTAGTAAAAGCCCGGCAGTCAACAGAATTGATTGCTGTTCTAGTTATTAAAATGTACTAATTATTATCAATTTTAATTATTATTGTAATTTAATTTAATAATGATAATTGCATTAAAACTTGTATAGCGTTCATCATGGGACAAATTATTTTAAGTTAATTTTCAAGTCTAATGTACATAAAGATACGATCAATAATATCGACATATTAAAGTACATTTACTTGTAAGTTCCAGCAAAGTTATATCCTTAAGTTTGTTTAAAAATCAAAGTACACACCTTTGTAATATATTCTTCGACTATTTTGTGTTTTTTTTTTCTCAACAGTACTTTCACTGTTCTTATAATAGATAAACGCTACTTATAAGTTACGCTGGTTAGGCGTAATACATAAGATGTAAAGTCTCGTGACTCCAATAATTTCACCACCCACAGCGCCTTTGAAACCGAATCACAGTAATTTTTGCACATTACTGTTTGGCAGTAGAAATATGCACTGCGGTAGTACCTACCAAGATGGTCTCCGCCAATAGAGACCCACCATCAGTAGATACTGTAAGATGCAGTAACAAGTCCGAAACGGTCCCTTAGCCATATATAATTGGACTAACAGGACTATTCTGCGTTTGGCATAGGAAAGTTATTCGACAGGTTATGTCGGACTTGCACCGACACCAACACGTTCCTTCTTCAACTATAAAAAAGAGCTACGAGAAAGTTTTCATATATATTCGCGACGCTATAAGTAACAAGTGCTGTAACTGTAACCAGCAGTCTTGATATAAGAGAGAGATCTCTCATTGTTTATTGGTAAAAGGCTATAGTTTATATAACACCCTTTATCACGACCTTTAAGTCTTGCTTCAACCCTGAATTTATTTCTAAGAGGTCATTGAACCAAAGACCAAAACGTTCGTAAGCACAAGCTCTGTTAGTCCCTTAAAACGAAGCTTTGCTATGACTTCGAGGCTGAATCATGGACCATTGTGTTTCTGCTTGCCTCTACAGTTGCTAAAAGTGCAAAAGATACTCCCCCAAATTGCTTCTACTGGTCAACGATACACTGAGGTGACTTTGGAGGGGTAAATACAAAACTTAAAAGTACCACCTTATTTCATAAAGTTATCATACATAGTTATAGTTAAATCATTATTATGTTTTTCCTTCTCATTGCCTTAGGAAATATCAACGTTTTTTTTTAAACTATCCTTCTTATATATTAATTATAAAATAATTTTTATTATACTTGTATAATCACAACCAGTTATTAATAAATTAAAATAAATAATACACATCAGTCGACTTCGAGTTTCCTGAACGACCCGTCACAACCAAAGAAGTCATCAGAACTTAAAAAACGCGTCCTTTTCGTTTCATCGCTGATCACGTTATCCTGTTCGGCAAAGTAATTCCTCCAAGCATCCTTTTGCATTGCTTTCATCCATTCATCTGAAATAAGAAGCGACGTATCTAAATACTCGAAAACACGGTTCCACTGGAATATCTCTTTCAGTCATACGGACCCTCCATTCGAGCTCGATGTATACCAGGTGTTAAGTTATATATACATTGAATATATCATCACGATATATATGTTTGTTACTCTAGTAAATTAACTAGTTATAGTGTTTTAAAATCAAAACTTTCAACTACGGTTAGGAAGAATTACTGTGGGCAAATGTTACCGAAATTCGACAGAAGAGACAGATCAGATTTTTTTTAATCATGTGCTCTAGCTTTATACCATGATAACAGCTGATGGTAAGTACAAGTTCTAGTAAGTTGATAATTCCAAATTTGTTAAGTTGTGTTTTTCGTAAAGTGATATCTGTTAGATTGTGTATATACGAGTATACCTGTAATTTCATGGCAACATCTCTCTTCTCCGCCATATTCTATAGGTAGAATCGATTTAGGAAATAACTTATAAATCTCGTCGAGTTTTTCATAAATGTGTATTCTTTGCGCCACTTTAGGTTTCATCAGTTTTTTCACTATATTTATTATCGGCACTACAAATGTGGGCATGTTGACAAAGTGTATTCCTTTTATCTTTGCTCCAAAACAGAACTGTCAATAGAGAAATGTCAAATATTATATTTTTATACCAGGAAGAAGGAAGTTTTCAAATGGACCTTGATTGCTTTGTTACAGGAAGTATTAGTCAGATTTCTTTTGTCTTGTTATCCTTGGTAAATTATAATAGTTTGAAGATTTAGTATTGAGTGATTCAGTCATTTCTATACTTAAATAAATCAGTGCTGAGACTTACTCTGACGAAATATATCACTTTTGTCAGGAGCGCTGGTGTCATCTGTACGGTGTTATGGAACTTGACGTTGGAGAGATCAAATATCCACTGTTCACCTTGCGCAGCATCATTCAGTAACCGGTATTCCAGTATCATGAAAGCCATTTTCACAACGTCCAATGCCACAAAATCTGAAGGCGTTTTAATTCTGCCATAAGAAAAATATGATTATAAAATTTCTTTACTCGTTCGTTATATTTTTGGTGTTAACCTGATTCTAGTGTGAGAAAGGGTTATGTGGCGTGTCTACATGGGTACACTCTTCATCTAAAGAACACACTGATGGCCTAATGTTAATCACTTCCCAGGGAGAAGCATATACCTCCGAAGTACCATCGCTGTCCTACAGTATAGGTGCATTTCACATTTGTCGCCCATTTCGAGTTGAACATTCTACTCAATTCTATATGTGGTAGGTTGGTATCTGTTCCAACATACAAATTATTATGGAAAAAAAAGTAAAGCTTTTCTACCCTATAATGTTGATAAAGATTACGTCCTTTGTCTAAAAAAATCCATATAAAAGGTATAGATATACCTAAAAATTGACACTCGATGGTTGCGAGGTGTTTTCTTTGGCAGTACAACAATAAACCCAAATTGTAAATATTTTTCGATATGCGGCGATAATGGATCTCTGTTCAACAAAATTTCCGGCATTTTAATTTTCGCCGATATACAATTATCTATTTTGTCTTTGACTTCCTCGATGCTAAATCCTTTCATCATAAGGTGTTGCACTATCATTTGGCTTCCTAAAATTTCACTGAAAGCTATGAGAATTAATGATTTCTTATACGGCAATTAAGATGAAAAAAAACCATTCCTTAAGTGTACATGTTTGTTTTGTTCAACAATTTAGTATATTCGTTTACAAGAGATGCTGAAATTTTTTCAATGGAATTATTCCTTAGCAACGAAAAGGAAGAGCTGCGATTGGAATGTCCGATCTCGTTTCCTACGCGGTTTCTAATTAATGTTGTTTGTTATATACATATGCGTAACATAATACAAATGATATAATATACAAAGAAATATTACTATATATTTCACAATTAAATATTTTAAGGATTTTGATAAAAGATCGTCCTTTTCCACGCCCTTAACAATCTCCACGGACATAAGCACAGCGAACTATTGGAATATTGCGTCACAAGATACGTCTTTAGATTTTAGAGAACAGTGATTATACATTAAAATGGAAAAGGTTTTTAAAAAAAATTATAACCCTTTTTCTAATTGGATATTTTTTTAATACAAACGTATCTTACTTGCACGCAGTATATAGATCCAGACTTTGAATTTACTCGTGATGATTGATATATGTTCATCATTCATATAACAGTTTGTTATGTATGCCAAATGAAATATTAATATATGGTATAGTAGATATTATGATTATTCAAGTGGTCGTACAGCTAGAGTACATTAGGTACACTTAAGAGCATATTTCAAAAAGCAAAGTGTGAACAGTAAACCTAATTGAGTAACCATATAAAGAATGAAGTTAAAAGCAACTCTTTTAATTTATTTATATAAAATTTTATTTGCGCACAAAAAAAAATGTACAAAAGGGCGGACTTAATGCCTAATGGTATTCTCTCCCAATCTACCCTAGGATTAAGCAGATAGCAAAAGTATGGGTGCGGTATCGTGCAAGTGTAAAAAATACATACATATTTACGAATGTGTTATAAAATTATAATTAAATTTATCTTAATAAGTATTATAAACGCTAACATGAGCCCAAGAAATGAAAGAGAAAAGGACGTTTCATAGAGATATACAGTGTTCCCACAACGTTCGTTTAAAGGAAGCTTTACTGCGAGCTGCCCGCATGTTAGGTGGAAACTGGATTATATATAAAGAGTTCGACTTGATTATAACAAAAATAATATAAGAAGTGTTGCGATCGCTTTAAAATTTAAAGTCTGTTCAGGTTAAGGAACTATTAAAATAGAAACAGGTTTACAACAGATACGTACGACAAAGACTTTATATTTTTTGGTTTAAAGTAGCAGTTAGTAACAATGACCTATGGAATCCATGCTATTAAATGAACCTCAAAAATAAACTTAAAGTCATATAGGAGGCAAAGAGTTTCTTTGATCGAATCTCTTTTAGAACTATGGTCATCGATACAGCTTAAATTAACGAATTTTAGGAGGCGATGGGTAAGACATTAGTCGAGGGACTAACAACTGCTGGAACTGATTGAAAACCGCTCATACGTAGATGTGATTAGTTAGAAGGCGGCAAGGCGGCCCACAAATGGATAAAAGTCTGAAGACTTTTATCCATTTGTGGGCTTCTAGTGAATAAGCATGTTAATAATGTTTTTTAAAATAATTTCAACAATCGTATACAAATTAATATTACCCAATTGCCCTTTAGGAAGGTGTGCTTGTTTGTCATACCATCTTTGTATAGAATTAATAATTTCTTGCAATCCATTCTTTGATACATTGTAACGCTTAAATATTTGATTTCTATCGTTTTCCGTTACGTTCAAAAGTTTTACAACGTCTCGCGATAGTTCTAAGTTTCTTTCCTAGAAATACAATAGAGGAAAAAATTAACAAAATATCTTAAAGTAGTTAAGAGTTAAGCTCCTGAAGTTGAACGCTTCATCAAGAAAGATCTTCGTTTACTTTAAGACTAGTACATCAAATAAAAAAATCCTTGTTTTATTAAGAACTATCATCGTATTATAAAACATAACGACAAATTTGTGTCACTTATTTACGCTTAGAATTATATACATACCGCTTCTATGGTTTCGGACATCGTATTTGTTATATATTATAAACTTTTCTTATTTAATTAATTAACGGCAATATGATGAACGTCGTATACACCACACCACAAGCTCTGGCAAAATGAAAATCAAGCGATAATCTATCTTTAATTTGAATATATACCTAAGGCAATAAAAATAACCCGTATTTTTAAAATGGGCGCTTTAATCATACCAAGGTCGAATATTTTAAATTTCAGACCGACGAGCACAAGCTTCGGCGTTTAACAAGGAAATACATTCTACGTTCTTATCATCTTCCTACGTTTATTTTTTACATTAACCTAAATTTGTTTTTATAACTTAATCCTTATTCAAAACTCACTTGAACACTAAAAGATATTCTTAATACTGAGATATTATTAAGATATAAAAATATTACTGATTGTAGGATTCTATTGCTATGTCGATGCCACTGCCTACTGAACAGGTTACCGCCTTCTCGGTGGGGCTTAGTAATCGTAGTTTGGTCACCCACGATGAAGCTAAGAGGAACTACCCGGCCAGCCCAAAGCGAAGCGCCGATTAGAGGAGGTCGCTCCGTGTGAAATCCCTCAGCTTATTTCTGATGTGTGCCGGTGGGCTATAGAGGAAAGTTAATACTGCTCTTCGCAACTGTGGTGAAAGTGCGGAGGGAGAAGATAGTTGGTATTGCCTTTCGCTGCTCTACCTATCGTCCGCGGCCATATAACAGCTGGCGGCGGAGTCCAAGACCAGATACGCCCCAGGGAGCCGAAAGAGTTTTATCTTTTAGGTGCCTTGACGTCTGCGCAACGGATTAGTGGAGATTCGTTGCCTAGGTGGCAACAAGAGGCTGAGAGGAGGGCACGCTGTATGTTCTGGTGCGCCCCTACAGATTTGAAAAGGGAGAGATGTATCTCTTCCTGAGTTAGAGCTGCATAATGCAACTAGCGCTGGTAGAGTTACGGATATGTGCAAAAGCTGTCCCTGACCTCACCGTAAACCAACGCTGGTGGAATATGGTTTTAATCGGTGCAAATTCGACGTAATCTATCTTTGCTCTCGCGAAGGTAGGTATGCAAACGCATGTCACCACGGAAAAAAAAAGTAGTGCAGTGTATATCATCTTAACTAGAGCCACGTTTTTATGGGCTGGCGTATTACATACTATTAGAAGAACGTCTCGCTTGTCTTGTAACAAAAAATAACAGTATAACGACGATTCCATATCGATTTTAGTTTAACCGTATAATTTTAATTATAGTTGCTTGATATCATAAAATAAAATTTATTGAATTCCGTTTATCGCAACAAAGGAGTTCAACGCGTTTACATATGATGAACTCTTCCGTGTCAAGAACAGGTTTATGGTAAATATAATATTTTGATTCATCCAAAATAATAATATACGGTTTTTTAACATTTGTTGTTATACTAATGAAAACAACACTATAAATATAATACTAGTTATTTATTATGTTTGATTCTCATAATAATAATTGTTCTATTACTTAATAACAAACCAGAATCTCGTCGAAGACAATGTTGTAAATAGAAAAATACAATTTCCTTCATTTAATTTATATTTCCTTTAAGTGTGGTGGGTTTCTGTTGCCGGAGACCGTCTAGGTAGGTAACACCCTAACGCCTATTTCTGCCGCCAACAGTAGTGTGAATATATTACTGTATTCCGGTTTGAAGGCCGCTATAGCTAAGTGTAATTATGGGGGTAACGAGATTAACATCTTATGTCTCAAGGAGACGCGTTATGTGGTGCTGTGTATAACACCCTAACTAGGGCTACATTGGTATGGGACAGAGTATCACTTACCATCAGGTGAATGTCCCGATCGTATCTTCGCTAGGTAGTATATAAAAAAAATTGTATTATGAATACTTTGGAAAGCGATAAAGATACAAAAATAATATGTAAAAACACGAATAAATACTTTTACGTGGATTTGATATTATATTTTAAGGTCACTATAGATCTCAGGATTAATTGCTATGCAGTAGCTTAGGAATCAAAATAAACCTTACAATAACACTAGGGAAATTAATTTGCTTAGTGGCTATGTATATACAAATAATATTAGCTTACTGTCTTGTGTTTCATATTTAATCAATGCATCTTTGCTTTTTATATAGATATTGTTTATATATCATACTTTGTTGGCAGATTTTAACAGATTATGAAAGGTAACCCTATTCCATAAACAAGCGTCTAATTTTATTCGTAAATAAAAAAAACTTAACCAAGAACAATAAAATATACGCTTACTAATAAAACAGCAATAACATATATAAAACAAGGAAGTTTATATTAATGTTTAATATTTGTAATTAAACGTATGCGTAATGAGAAGTACGAAATTTTTATAAGAGGTAAAAAAAAATTATTGCAAGTATCGTTCTCGATCTGTTTTTTTTTTATACATATATTTAAATATACACAAATATATATATACATATAGTAAATTAGCGATAAATGACCAGAAATACTTTTGGTAACATAGAATTACATTTCATTAATGATAACTATCGAACAATCAAATATATAATACTAAGTATAAATACTAGACAATTTATGTAGTATTTATACGAATAGTGTATTAAGATACAAATAACTATAATTTTAAATAATATTAAGGATTTTGTTAACAATATAAGTGTAAAAAAATTGTTTTACTATATTTCAACATCAGATATATAAGTGGGGGTTTTCCTTCTATTTTTAAAGCACTGGAAAGTGTAAAGTAAAAAAGTAATTCTACTTAAGCACGTTCCTAGAGGAATATCTGGGCTTAATATCCGGTATGTGTTAAAATGAACTAACAGTTAATTTAACTTCATACGGTTGAATTTACTGATAACCTCTGTTTCCGGAGACCGTCTAGGTTACCATAGCGGTTCCTATTTCGGCCATATGTGTTACGGATTGAAGGGCGTTGTAGTTATAGATATTACTGAGGTAACGAGACCTAACATCTTATGCCTGAAGGCGACGAGCATATTGTGGTGCTGTTTATATCGCGATAACTAGCGCCCACTTACCAATACGTGAAAATCTTACAAGTTTTATGGCTTCTCGATTAAAAAAAAAAATCTAATTTATTAATCATTCAACTATTTATTAAATCTATAAAAACAAAAGTACAAAGGTCGGACAAGTTCAGAGCAAGTGACATCGTCGATCGGTCAAGTCAGGTAGTTTTAAGAAATAAGGTAGACTTTATAAAATATAGAACAGTTAAGCATTAAAAATATAAATTCATTTATACAAATAAATATTACTTTAAGTAGTTTTTAAGTTGATGTTACATTATATTAATATATTATAGTAATAATGTCCTAAAGTTAATCTGTGCGGTTTGTGTATAAAATATAGAATTGAGAACTTATTCCTTCCAGTCAGTTAAAATAACTGAGTGATTAGGAAATGAGACTTCTAATTATCTAACTAATTATACAACTGAGAGGTTCGACAGCAAATATTCTGTAATAACTGTAACGCTAGATAATGTAGTTCATAATCTTCTATAACAATACAACGTAAAGTATACATACGAAGCAAAATGCAAGATGCAGTTTTGTTTGCATTATGCACACTGTAGCTACGTCGTGTCCAATAAATAAGAGGATTCAGCTCGTTGAGTTCATGCCACGGTGAGATGTTTATCAAAATTTACTATGCAAAATGGTTTTCCACTGAGAAGCCACTGTTTACTACACTCTGTACTACAATACACAAATCTAGAAATTTCTATGTAAAACACTAAAGGATTTATCGCGAAATTTGAGAAGTATATCATTACAGAATATTATATACTCCTCCTCCTACTCCATCTTCCGATAAACGCCCACTGTTGGACCTAGTCCTTTTTCAAAAATCTCCACGTTTGTAGTGGTTCATATGGTGGTTATGGCACATTTCCCATCACGCTGCCCCAAATTTAGTTGGTGGGAGCCAAGACCTCGTGAGGTGTTGTGCGAGACCGCTTACACCCCTGTTTATGTATTTTTATTATTATGTATTATATACATAATTTTTAAATATTTATATATAAACTACGCGGATTTTTCTCTTTTATATAATCAATATGATAACTGTGGTAAAAATTTATTATTTATATTTAAAAACAAAATAAAAACACATAAGTAAATATGTCTGATTCACCAGTAAGTAATAATATGTATTCGGCTTATTATATTTTAATACGGACGTCATTGCAGTTTGCTTAATTGAGTTCTCATGAATTATAAAACAATAAACTTAAATTAACCAGTCGTGTATCTTAAGATGTATAAAAACGTGTCGGAGATTACTATACACATTTCATATTTTAATATGAACCATAGAATAATTGATTATAGGATGAAAATGCTTCATCCTCATCATCATCATTATCAGCATTTGTTTATCCACTGCTGGATATAGGCCTTCCGCCTGACCTGCCACTTCACCACCAAATGCTACAAACTCCGCTTACCATCAGATAAGATCTTCGTCTAATAAGCAAAATTTAAAAATATGGTTGACGTGTGAATCATGAATTTTGTATTAGAATAATAGATTAATAGAGAATAATGAAAAAGTTCGCTGTCGTCGGTGTTTCTGTGTGTCTGTGTCTTTGTGGCCATTGTGTCTTGCCACCATAACCATCACCACTTAACACCGGATCACGGTCAAGTACCTATCCATATAAATAAAAAATCTCAAAGAAAAATTTATCCAATCGTAAAAGGTAGAGGGTAGTCAATAGCTTATTCTCGTAGCATTATGTTCGCCATTTTTGCTTATGTATATTTCTTATATTATTTTTTGTCAATAGACAAAGTAAATATCCTCTGCAATAAATTTACATAAAAAAAATTTGATAATTGATAATTTAATAAAAAAAATCACACTAAAAATATATAATGTAGTCGTACTCTCACTGCGTGGTAACTAACGCAACAACGACTTTGAATTACACTTTTCGTGTAGCTAATTTTTTTTAAATGTACAAAACTTTGTTGGAAAGCGGAACATTTGTACTTGTTTATTAAGGTGCTTCTAAATGTAAAAAGATGTCCAATTTCATCTAAATTATCTTTTGAAGTGAAAATGAGAAAAGTTTTCTCGTTCGTTTCCACAAAATCTCAAAGAATTATAAGCGGAGTTTATTTCAAAGATTTGTGTGTTTTGATTTATGAACTAACCTTCACACGTTTCTATACAAATAAATAAAATTAAAGTGGCTGTTTATAATAGAAAAATAACAGCTTTACATTTAACTTAAATAATTTATAAAAAAGAATGCAAAGAAACCGTACATATTACTCCGGAATTGATCTAAAGGATCTACGTCGGATCTATTCACATATAGGCAGTTAAACTAGAAAATCATAATATGAGGAAAGATTATCTTTGACGTGAAATAAGTAACATAAATTTTAAAATAATAGACAAATTGTTAAATAATCAAGCCTAGCCAAGTAAAATAGAATAAGATGACACAAAATAAAAATAAACACAGAAACATTGTGGAGTGCAAAAATCAAAATACTATTAAAATAACTAAAATTTAATCTACTTAAAATTGCCTATAATCTATTTCTGGAAACTTGAAAATATCTCTAACATGAAATAACTTTATCTGTATTAGTATGTATAGGGTGGCGCAAAAGTAATCCTCCTATCAGAAAATGCTATAAATTTTGCCTTGATGTAAAATAATTAAAAGACCAAATAAAAATAATCCACAAGAAGAATCAAAGTTTTTCATATTTTTTTTTAAATTACAGCCAAAAAACATCGGAAGGTTATTTTTGCGCCACCTTGTATACATGCGCCACCCTATATATGTAATAGACTGATAGAATATTCTCATTAGATGTTCATAATTTAATATTTTTATGTATCACCTTATATATTGTATTGCAGATATTCCTATATAATATTCATATATTTGTTGTGTATACTACATGTCGCAGGAACGATTGGTACATAAATCTTTAAGAGAGACCTAAGTCCAATAACAGATGCTTTTCTGCTCATGATGATGATGTTGTGAATTATTAATAGACGTTAATAATATGTTTATCAAGATTTTTACTTATTACCTTCTTTACTATCACAATTAGATTTGTTTTTATAATTATTGATATCTATGCTTTTGTTAAAACCTCAAAATTTCACTTTAGGTTTTCAGTGCTACGATTAGGCTTTCTTTTTGGTATCATGAAGATCTACAGAGATCCAGTTAATGGATATATTTGTGTACACCGTAATGACTTACCCAAGTAAATATAGACAAATATTTCCGTTATGGTAAACGATAGCGCGATCTATTGTTTGTGGTGGCGCCATCTGTTTTGCTGTTTAAAAACTTCATGTCATATAAAAATATTCTAAAAGAATTTCTTTATAATTATATGTTTATTGACTTTCTTTTTTTAATATTTGGATAAAGTCGTAGATCTCATTAGAAACAAATGTCACATTACGAACACATTGTATCACAGTTCATCATCGGCCATATTACATAATGTTATAAATAATGCAAAACAACGAGGTGAAATGGACAATGCTTTATTAATATTTCAATTTAGACGGCCTCGTCGTGAAATGGGGTTGAGAAACAGGTTTTCGTTAGCAGCCCTAATGGAACATGCTACAGAATATTTCATTCAAACACAACACTATAACTTTAATATACACCTTCTATTCTATCAAAAGTTTAATATATATTTATAAGTATTTTAAAATATGTACAATACAATATATTCATATATTCACAATTCTACATTCTTTTGTAAATTAGTAGAAAACCGCTGCTGGTGATGACTTTAGTGATGGTTGTCTGATACCGTCTAGGTGGGTACCACCGCAGCTCTTATTTCTACCGCCAACATGTGCAAACATTACTGTGTTCCGGATTACAAGGCGTTGTAGGTAGCGAAACCACTGGGGTAACAAAACAACCTTTATCTCAAAAAACCAGTACAATGTGATGCTGTGTATATCATCCTAATTTCCGCCATATTGTCATGGCGGAGTATCGCTTAAATTCAAATGACTCTGGTTCGATTCATAGAATAAAAAAAACTACTTTACTGCTGCCATAATATATAACATCCGAAATATTTTCATCAAGCACGCTTCACAATCTATGAAATCGTTATCACTCAATGTCAAGTGAAATTGAGGTGAAGTATTAACTTATTGAATATTAAAAAAAATACTACCAAATGATATTGGGGAGTGAGTACGGATATCAACTTATGTCTCGAAGCGACTAAACTGTTGTATGAGCCGCAATAAAAATAATAAAAAAAAGAACAAAAAAACATTTTATTATTAACGAGAAATAATTAATTATTAACTTTTAAACAAGTAAAATGTTATCTTAATTATCTTCCAAAGTGTAAATGGGAAAACTTTCAGCGTCCTCTTCAACTAAAATTTACAACAACGGAAGCATTGAAAACGCCTGATTTTATCTTATCTTGTGTAATGAAAATAAATAAATGCTGTTTTGTGCCTAGAAAAAAAACTCATTTTTTTAAACACAGCGATAAAAGAAAAGAAGAAGAAAACTTTTAATTAAGAAAGAATTATGTTTACTTTGTTGTTTGTGTTATATCAATATAAATGAAATTAACAGACTTATGTTAAAAGTAAAATTTAACGTCAAAGAACCGCTTCAAGCTTAGTTTAAGCTTAAGAATTTGTTATAGATCAGATATGGTCATAGACCACATACAATCAAAGAAATTGGAATTGATAAACCTTCTTTAAATTCCCATTAGCCCAATAATTTCGCAACCATACACATATATTCACAAGCCTTTGAAGACAGTAATGTTTGTATACTACTGTAAGTTTGCATTATACTGTTTGATGGCAAAAACAGGAACTGCGGTGGGACCTAGATTGTCTCTGGCAACAGACTACTAGCACCATCCAGGTTTTGCAGGACTCTCACCGCTCAATGCGACTCGACTCAACACCTTTAATCAAAACTTCACGAATTTTCATATACTTAACCTAGGCTTTTTAAAGATTTCTCTTCCGACAAAAAAAAGGTTTTCGAGTTTCGGGCTTAGATCTAGGTCGAGCAGTGAATGTCATGTGACTAATAAAGAGGAAATAAATAGGCATCATACTTAACGCCTTCAAGTGGAGCACAGTAAATCGTATAGTAATAGATATTCATTTAAATTCACAAAAGCAATAAATTGCATCCAGCGGAGAAGTTTCACGTCCGATGTTCCGGTGCAAAGAAGCTTTTGTAAGTATCTTTACTGTCTGAAGTAGCTTTTATTTACTATCAAATATCCGTTATTTATTCCGCTTTAACTTAACTATAAAATTGAATATCTGTAGATTGAGAAAGTCCACTTCGAAAATCAAAATTTATAACATAGAAGTCGATGAGTTTAAATTTATTTCTGGAAGCTTTAAGTGTAGAACTCAAGTTACTTGTATAGCTTATTATAAATAAATTTAAACGCAGAGTTACAATATAGATTCTAGCGATATTTATGTCATAAGTTTTAAACTTTTTAACGTTTACTTTATTTGTATTGATGACTGTTTATATATTTATTTATTTGACACGTCAGCGACGATACAAAGTTAAAGGACAAAATAATGTATTATTCGGTTTGTAGCTTTCGTTGTATGCGTACACAACATTCACACGAATTAAAGTGACGCTATACATAGTAAAAAAAAACAAAAGTAACTATTAAATAAGGCAAACTAAGAAAATAAGTGTCTATAGCGTTTGAATACAGTAAGAGAAAGTCTGAAAATGTCATATTTAGGCTTTTAAGTTGTTAGACAAATCGATATTAATTGTTTCTAAAAGTAGTTTTTTTATTCAACGAATCGACTAGATCTGGGGGACCTGATGTGATACGCCCGCCCGCATTACATACATTGTAGTCATCGCCTTGAGACATAAAATATTAAGCCTCGTTACCTCAGTAATTTCACAACGCCCAACAAACCGGAAAACAGTAAAGTTAACACAGTACTGATTGACGGCAGAAATAGGTGCTGCGATGGTATCCGCCTAGACGTTCTCAGGCAACGAAGACGTACCACCAATACAACCGTAATTATAACTATCCGCTGTATATCACAAATTGTATTGGGCCGGAATCGAACTGGCACCGATCTGATAGCCAGCTAATTCAGTACACAGCGCGCCTGCGTGCGAATTGAATCATTTTTCCAGCGCACGTGCGACCGCTTCGATTTCGCGCAAAGCAGGAACGTTGGTGACGTGTTATGAATAAAAAAATATATTATATTCTTTACCAGGTCCGTTTTCACACTTTATAAAGTCGAACCTGGGAAATTGATATTTTGGGGTGAGGAGGAAGAGAAGGGCGGGAAGAGTAAATTTATTTTTTCTCTAGTAAATTTAATTGGATGTTGGCCGGAGATAGAAGACACCCACTGGTGAGCACGGGTTCAGTAGGCGCTTGAAGATGTTATCGATGCTTACGTAAAAGGCAAGTACGATTGAAATCATCATCAGTTGATGACATGATATCGACCGATAAAGGTCCACTGCCTCCTCAAGCAGTCGCTTCTCTAAAGATCTTTATAATCAGTTGGTATAGTCTGCGGTATCACCGGTAATTAGAGGGTCATCATTTTTAGGGGTTCCTATAGGAGAATTTAAGCCATTTCTCTCTACGCTGGCGCGATGCGAGTAAATGGGAGCCAGAGCTTCGTTTGTTGATTGGTAGGGTGCACCACGAGCAGGTGAGTTTGGGTCCCGTGAGTTGTTGTGCAGAACCCTTACACGCAACGATTGAAATACTACAAGGAAACAGATGAAACTACATTTATCCTCAATACTGTTGAGGTATTTTTACAAGATGGCACGATGACGGCTGAAATGGATATGGTAATTAGTCAAAGTCAGAAAATTAAATTCGGTCGTATCCTTAAAAATAAACTAGAATTGCATGCGCATACTATTTAGCTCGTAAACATTCGCAAGGTCACCAGGTTACAGTAAACGGTGCATAATTTGTCAATATAATGATAACACATAAGATATTATGATTTTTCTATTATCCAATTAATTAAATTATTATACCATATTTTTTTTATACTACAGGGTGGCGCAAAAGTAATCCTCCTATCAGAAAATGCTATAAATTTTGCCTTGATGTGAAAAAATTAAAAGACCAAATAAAAATAATCCATCCACCTTGTATACAAGGTGGTGCAAAAATAACCTTCCGATGTTTTTTGGCTGTAATTTAAAAAAAATATGAAAAACTTTGATTGTTCTTGTGGATTCTTTTTATTTGGTCTTTTAATTTTTTCACATCAAGGCAAAATTTATAGCATTTTCTGATAGGAGGATTACTTTTGCGCCATCCTATATATGGACTTGACTTTGGTCCTATTTCATGGTAAGCGGAGATGTAATCTTTGTCGTAAAGCACACTACTCTAGAAGAAGCAAATTCACTCTTCTCCTTAAGTCTCCCGTTTATGTCAGTTTTTTATGTAGAGAGGGTAATCTTTTAAAGATAACCTGCTTCTGCGGGAAAGGCAGGGTTCTGTGGGATTTGTACCCACTAAAACACCCTCGGTGGTCATCCTTAGCTTTTGCAAGAGGTTCCGAGGTACTTCTCTGCACTGCGCCTAAGCACGTCTCGGAGAGTGCCGTAATCCGCTCCAGCACCCTCTCTTTGCTACGACAAATATGAGACCATGTACTTGTTCACGCCGGATTCGCTTAGTGGGTAATAAGGGTCCCATCTTCAAAGCCCACAACCCCGAACTCTTTTAGTCACAGACATTCAGGGCTTACTTTAACCTTATTCTTCATGGCCCGGGACCACAGAGCAGCCCGCGTCATTGCCTAGACTCATATCTTTGTTATCATCATATCTATTTGCAATATTAAAATAATAGCATTTTTCATGTGTTTCAGATTTATGATGCTGAACTGATTTTAATATGATTTCATCAGCAAATTTAATTAAATTTTATTTATAAGCAAATTGTGCTATAGTTTGAAAAATATTACTAGCAAGAATTTATATGTGGGTCTTTCGCATTGATATTAATAACATTATCATTATCAGTCGGAAGACGCTCACTGGTAAGCTTAGGCTCTTCAAGATTTTCAAACTAATCAGTCCTACTCTACATCCAGCGGCTTCACTTCCCTTCATTAGGAAGTCGCGGGAAACTACGGGAAGTGAAAGTCCGTTAATTACCATATCGACGGACTATCTAGTTGGGAGCCAAGATAGCGTCTAACGATACTCGGCTTCTTCTCGTGAACCTGACTGCTCATTATAACTAATAACCTTGTAATATTATAAATAATATAAATGTAACTAGTAATCAGTTAAACGCGTCGCGCCGCTCAATGGATAATACTAATTGTTTTCAAAGATTTCGCTTTTAAAATTTGTAACGACTCCTTTTCATCTTACACAGAATCCACAATGTCAAACGTGATTCCAACAAATAGATTATCTCTGTAGAAATTAATTGACAAACTTACGGAGCCACGACAATGGGCGGAAGTTTCAATCTTAAACTTTAAAGCCTTGCCGTCGCTAACTTTTGGTGCATTTAACGAGGAAACTTTACCGCGTAAGGAGAATAAGTGACAGAAGTTAGACATATTACTCCAATCGTAATGTGGACCGTCTGGTTACTCCTCACAGTCTACATATATAATTGAGTTCATCTGTTTCTCTATTACCTTTATGATCCTTATGACCTTTTTTACTTAATATATACAGCTTCGCACGATAGCTCGCTGGTCTAATGGTTAGAGCGTGCGGCCTTCATTCCGAAGATCGCGAGTTCAAATCTCGGCATCTCCCAATGACTTTAATATTTAAGTTATGTACATTTGTGAACTTTAGTAACAACAGCGAAATACAATGAGGAATAGAAAGAGGAAACCTGCACATGAATTAGAATTTATTCTGAGGTGTGTGTGAAGTCACCAATCCGCAGTAGGCCCGCGTGGTGACTATGGCCCCATCGCCCTCATATTGAGGGTAGGCCTATGCCCCAACAGTAGGGACGCAAATTGACTGTTATGGAATGGTTACACGATAGGTGTATAAAAAACATAAGAAAAAATTTTAATTTTAAAGCCCTGTCTGTGTCCGTGGCTTGTGGAACACATTACAAGAGACCTGTGTCCAGCAGTGGACGTCGAACGGTTGAAATGATCATGATGATGTAGTGTGTTTCGAGTCTTTGAAAGGGCTGAAGCAATATTGCTATAACTTTTACAGGTTGATAACCAGAGACAAAAGTCATAACTATTTGTTACTATGATCAAAAAAATAATTAGTGTTACTCAGAAAAATATCAAAATAACTTGTTAGGTTCTTAATTCAGTTTGATTAGTTTCACTGATAAGTATTCGGTTTCATCAGTAGCGCTAGCTTTCCTTAATAAAGTTAATATACGTCTATCGGGTTCAGATAGAGTTTTATGAAAGAATCTCTACACCTACACGTCCTGTGATTAGTTCGTTGATTTTGGTTAGATCCAGAATTAAGTACACGGGCTTCATTACTGGTGTATTGTCTACGGACTGTCCACTAGAGCTTCGTCAGTAACCGCAAATCCTTAACGAATCTATTGATATATCAATTAACTTTATCACCGTTATTAATATTAATATATATAGCTTCAATATTAACTCTTATATTAAATAAGGATCTACTTAATTACATTATGTGCTTTACATAGCGCAAATTGTCTCCATATAACTTATTTAGCAGCTTTGTATCTCGGAGATTGCTGGTCTCATTTCGGGGTTAAGAGCAGTATAGTTCATTTCCTATGCCATAGAAATAGACACGAATAGAACATGGTGGAAAGGTATCAGAATGTATACAGCAAATGACAATAATAATATACTGGTGGTAGGTCTCTGTTGCCAAAGACCGTCTGGGTAGGTACCACCGCAGCGTCTGTTTGTACTGCCAAATAGTAGAGTGTAAACATTACTGCGTTCTGGCTTGGGTAACGAGACATATCTCAAGACGAGCACAATGTGGCGTTGTGAATATCATCCTAACTAGCGCTACGTTGTTATGGGCTGACGTATTGATTACCATCACATTAACGTCCTACTCTTCTCCTTACTTCCTTGAATAAAAAAGTAGACAGAAAATCTATGAGTACATATATAATTTTTTTTTTAACTTTGATTGTATCTTATTGTTACTTAAAGCTACATGCGAACAGTGTGACTTTATTTAAATTTAAATTATTCTGTTAGGTTATATCATTATCAGGCGATAGATGTCCACTTCTGGACATAGGCTTACCCAGAGATCTCCACATCGATTGGTCTTGCGCTTCCCGCGACCTTCATTCGTATGCAGGAATTCATTTGGACGGACTAGGGCCATTATCCATCACACTGGTCCAATGCGGGTTGGTGGGAGCCAGAACCTCGTCTGTTGATTAGCAGGGTGCCACGGTGCAGTGGTACCACGAGCAGGTGAAGTTGGCTTGGGTCCCGTGAGTTGATATTTGGGACACCTTACACCCCTTTAACTTAGGATAGGTTGGATTATATATCAAAATCAAAGTTCTAGTAACCAACTTTGGTGAACTATACAGGATGTACACTAATTCCTACACCTTTTAATTGACAGTGTTAATAAACGTTCTGAGGATGATATTATTACCCATCTATATTGCCTATTTACCTACATGGTCTCCGGTAACAGAGACTTATCACCAGCAGCTACTATCTCTCTATTATATTATTACCTATCTATATTGCCTATTTACCTACATGGTCTCCGATAACAGAGACTTACCACCAGCAGCTACTATCTCTCTATTATATTATTACCTATCTATATTGCCTATTTACCTACATGGTCTCCGGTAACAGAGACTTATCACCAGCAGCTACTATCTCTCTATTATATTATTACCTATCTATATTGCCTATTTACCTACATGGTCTCCGATAACAGAGACTTACCACCAGCAGCTACTATCTCTCTATTATATTATTTCTCCGTCCGTTAAATTGTATATTTATATCAATATGTTAAAGTAATTGTTTCCCCGACTTTTTATTGACGTTTGACATTTGAAAAGGTATACACTGGAGGAAATACTTTCAATAAAGGTAAAGGACCCGAAGCTTGTTATGTCAGCTGCCTTTCCTGAAAAAAGTTTATAACACAATACCGGAATATACTTGGATGTGACGCAGTGAATGCTCTGACGTTTCGCCTTTATGGCGGCCCCTTTGCTTTTTATATCTTTATGTTCCTCTATCCACCAACGTCTTTTGTTAAATTCAACAATCAAAAGATAATGATTAATAAAATTGAATTTAGGGTTTTGTACATAAGAAAAAAAATATTATATTAGCGGCAGTGCCATAAGTTTGCTCGGTACACTGTCGGACGGGGATGACATGTGAATTTTCTTTTATTGTTAATAGGAAGTATTAATCTTTTGTATGAATTCATCATCATCATCATCATCAGCCGATAAACGTACACTGCTCAACATAGACCTCCCCCAAAAGATGTCCACAGTTAGCATGTCTCTTGGTATCGCCGGGCATGTCGTCGTTTGTAGGGGTTCATATGAGGAAATTTAGGCCATTTCCCACCACGCTGGCCGCATACTAGTTTGTAGGAGCCATAGCCTCGTTTGTTGTTTAGCAGGGTGCACCACAAGTAGGTGATGTTGGCTTGGGTCCATTAAGTTGTTGAGCGGGATCCCTTACACCCTTGTATGATTTAGTTTATAATAATAGCTTATTATTATAGCTTATACTTACAGGGTGTAACAGGAACCGGAACACCGAACAACAGACGAGGCTCTACCTGCCGACCAATTCAAGCCAACGTTGTGGGATAAGGCCAAATTCCCTTCAATGAACTCAGTGGTGATCTTTGGTGGAGGCCTATATCCTATATATTGGCTTGATGATAAAGATGATATTTAATAAGTTATTGTATTATATAAAAACAATTTTAATTGTTGAAAGAGTATTTTGAATTAGTTTCTCTTATTTTTCAGCATATTTAATAGTTTTTTTTTTCTTATTACCCAATAGGTTATGAATATAACCTATGAGTAATTAATTTTCGTATATATATAGATAACATTCTAAATAAAGCAACAATAAATACTTTAGATATTATTTATAGTTATATTGTTAGAATAGTTAATTCAAAATGATAATAATTTAGGGGTGACTAGAGAAAAAATCCAACGTGGGGTCTACTGGTAGTATGTCAGTTGCCGGAAGACTTCTATGTAGGTATCACCATAACGCATGTTTCAGCGAACAGTAGTATGCAAACATTACCATGTTCCGGTTGAAACGCGTTGTAGCTAGTATTAGATTAACGAAACTCAACATTTATGTTTCAGGCGAAGAACACAATGTGATGCAGTGTATGTCATCCTAACTAGCACCACGTTGTTATGAGCTGGCGTATCGCTTACTGTTAGTACAACGTCCCGCTCATCTCGTCACTTAATCAAATAAAAAAGTAGTCCATTAAACTCTCTATATAAGTTAACTTAAGATCAAATGTAATATAAACTAAAAAAAATATTTGTTAGGATTATTTAACTTAACTGTTGTCACTTAAGGATTCGTTCAGTCCTTAAGTGACAGTTGTCTATCTAGACTAGGAGTAATAATGTTCAATCGCTTGATTAGAATTGATGTTCATTAGTCGTAGATTTGGAGATTTAATGATGTTGCATACATTTCATAAATTATAGAGTATAGAACATTCACTTAATAATAAGTGCTACGCCACATTGCCCTCGTCGTCATGAGACAAGATATTAGGTCTTATTACCCAGTAATTACACTAGCTACACCGCTCTTTAAAAAACCCTGTTATAGGGGTAACGAGATTTAACATCTTAAGCCTCAAGGCGAAGAGGACATTGTTACGTGCAGCCGTATCACTTACCATCAGGTGAACGTCCCACTAGTCATGTTAATTCTTCTTTAAGAGCTGCCTACCAGGTAAACCAAACGAAGATCTCTGGTAATCACTGGCAAGGTCCGAGACATTAAACTTGATGTTGATTGATTGAGGAGGTCCATATGAATATGTCATAGACTAATTTTAAAGAGATGATGATAAATACGGATAAGGCAACCTTTATTTGTGCTGGTGGTAATACGTTAAACTGTAATAAAGTATGATCATGAACTTTATAGAAATTTTATGTTAATTTCATGTCTTACGTACATTTCTTCACCAGTTTGTGAATGATATAAAAATTCTTATCACATACTTTTTACTGCCTGAAGAGCCTTTACGATAAGTTTTATTATTTCGAAGTCGTAACGATATTTTTCTTGAGAATAATAAAATGCCATTACGGGGAGAAGAAGTGTTATTTATTCTGAAACAATAATATGAAATCAAACAAGAAGTTCATAATGTAATGAATGAAAGTTTAGATGTACTTGTATAAATACAGGGTGGCGCAAAAGTAATCCTCCTATCAGAAAATTTTATAAATTTTACCTTGATGTAAAAAAATTAAAAGACCAAATAAAAATAATCCACAAGAAGAATCAAAGTTTTTCATTTTTTTTTTAAATTACAGCCAAAAAACATCGGAAGGTTATTTTTGCGGCCACTCTGTATATACATGTAGGTATATAGCCGGCGTATTACTTACTACCACTTAAAAATGGTGCTTAGCTTAACAGTGTTGGAGAAACCTCGGTGTTCTACTAACAATAACATATATACAGACATATATATATTTTTCCTAGTCTCATTACCTCAGTAATTACCTAATACGAATTTCATACTAGGAGACAGTAATGTTCACGTACTTTTGTCCCACCAACCCGCGCTGGGATAACGTGGTGGAAAATAGCCCAAATCCACCCTAATGAATCTCAACCCGACCGATGTGGAAATCTTTAGAGGAGGCCTAGCAGTGGACGTCCATCATCGGAAGATGATGACTAATTTTTGGCGGGTTAAATAGAGGCTGCGGTTGGACCTAGATGAACTTTGCCAACACAGATTTATCACCAGTTAAACTGTACTATATATTTATATGTAATGAGGCATTGAAGATTTGTTATAATATCGCCAACTCCTGCAATAAAAACAAATTGTCCAATTCAGCGAAGAAGCGAACAGTTCATATTTATGGCTAAACTAGTTTATAAGCTGTTTTTAGCAATAAATTTTTTGTTATAGGTTTTATAAAGTTCTTATAAAAATTGCTTTATGAATATAATAGTAACCCTAGAGGAATAATTTTATTCTAGATTAAAATTAAAATTCAGTTTTGACCGACGATTTTTATATTTAAACCCTAATGTGGATTAAACTAATAGAATTATATTAAAAGAAGTTTATTTATATATAAAAGTTTAACCCTAGCATCTCACGTTACATGGGATATAAACAATTTGATCTTATTTATTGAAACACTGTAGACACTGCTGCGCCTGACAAAGGATTGCGGCAAATATTACTTTGTTTTTTTATAAAGCGATGCTTTGATCTTTACGTTCACCTGACTGTAAGTGACACCCTTATCATAAAAAATTTAAACCGTTTTATTTATTACAAATAAAATGTAATTTCAAAAGTCATTTTCAGAGTCAAGTCTCACCCCACCTTGTAACGTTGAATTTCAGTTTCATTGACATTACCGTCTTGTTAACATTCATACGAGTTAAGTTGATAATTTGATTACTTTGATATTACAATAAGATATTTTATTTATGTAAATATATAAGTAAGGAAACTGTTATGCCGTTTAAATATTACCAATCTTGGTAGCACCGGAATACTGGTATTACTGTTTAGATTTCCGTTTCCGCTGTGTTGTTACGATATTTTACAGACATTCTTGTGTCCGGGTTAAATTCTTTACAGTGGAGAATTTTATGTAGAAACAACTAACGTACACAAATTACGTACATTCGTTGTATATAGTACGTTGTGTAAACGTCCTTCAGTATCTGACTAAAACTACGTTGGATTTAAGTGTTTTTTTTTTTGGTTTTGTAAAGCACTAGACAAATAATAGGAAGGAATGAAACTTAAAAATTCGCATTTTTATGTAACTCTACAGCACGACTCCGGTGTGGTCACCATACTAATTAAACCCTTACTTGGAAGAATGGTAAAGAAATTCATCCATCAATCTACTGCTGTAATAGCTGTGGCCTAATGATCATGGAGTCGCCTTGGTCATGTGTTTGTTAATACATATTTTACATGGTGACAAAGACAGCTCCAATATATTAGAAAAATGAGTTTCCATATTCTACATTACAGAATACGTATTCGAAAACTATTATTTACCAATTATTCTGTAGAAATTATTCTGAGCTTGTTTTACTGGTTTTTTAAAGAGAAGCATCATTATTTTCAGATTGTACCACGCTGATCGTCAACCTTCACTCGTTGTAGAAGATCATTATTTTCGTAATTATACTATTTAATCTGATATCATAATCATCATCATGTAGTGCCTTTTTTAATGTAAAGTTTTGGGGTCAGCTTGAAAAATACACTAGTCTTCAGCTTAAATTTTTGACTGATGGTAATTAAGCCAGATCTATTGCTTTATATCGTCAAGCTATTTCTTTACTTGTCTAGCTGGAGCAAGGTATGTATACTATTTATTAATTTAATAATTGCTTTTTTTATCTACATATTGTTTTATAATCTTTACTATATGTATCAGACTTACTATTTTATTATAATATCTGCGTTTATGTTTAATATAAACTAGCTGCTTCCTGCCTGCTTTGCTAGCTGTAATATAGAATTGGATTTGAAGTTTACGCTTGAAATTCGTCTGAAATATTCCCGTTCGGCGGCAACGCGCAGCCTCGCGGGTTTCTTCTCATTATCCGCCCGGCAACCCCTTTTGAGGGAAAGATTTCATAAAATCCGTTCTCAGCTGACCTATACTCAGCAAAAGGAATATTTCTTAAAAAATTCAAGTCTCTAGGTCTTAGGGTATCAGAGGCGACGTGATGAGTCTCTATATAGATACATATATAAAGATTTATTACTTGAGTAATTTCATTACTTCTTACCTATTGTTTTATATTGTTTACTATCTGTAGCAAGCACAGCAATGAAATTTAAAATTTTGCGATTATATTTAATATAATTTATATGAGTAATTAGCTTTACTATTCTAACAATTTATAGTGGTAAAAGTTTGTAATTAAAGCTTAAAGGGGTATAAGAGGTCCCGCAACATAACTCACGGGACCCAAACCAAGCTTACCAGCTCGTGGTGCACCCTGATAACTAACAAACGAGACTCTGGCTCCAACCAACCCAAGGGACCTTGGTGGCCCAAACATGGAGATTTGGGGGAGGCCTATCTCCTGCAATAGTCGTATATCGGCTGATGATGATAAATTAAAACTGTCGGTTTCCTTAATACAATAAATGAACAAATAATAATATTTTCTTTAATATATAAAAGAACTCCAGAAGATATTAATTAATTCTAAGGAACTCTACATAAACTAGAGCAGAGGGTTTGAACATTCAGGTCTTATCTATTACCGGTAGTTAACTTAGCGCTTCTGTCAGAATATCCTGCTGATGTAAATTTTTGCGATGCGATGTATTATTCTATGAATATTTATACCCTTAAAAATATTATACGATATTAAACCGTAAAATTAAACAAATGTTGGTGCTTACTCCCTTAAATATTATCGAGAGATATCGTCGACAATTTCAATATCCATAGATTCTTCGTACATTGTTCAAAAAAGGCAAACGTATGAAATTATTCTCTATTCACTTGATGTTAAGATTCAAGTTGGATGTTTAACTTAAATTGAGCTCACTATAAAGATAAGCTGACGCGCATTGTCACAGACAGCTTTCGTTACTGTTTGCAATATTAACAGCGGAGCTTCTCTTTGTTGTTTGTGTGTGTACTTTGATACTTTAATAAAACACTTTCTAACTTACTTCCGCATAGGACACTTCGCGAGATCGCGTATCGCTTTCCTTATGACATCAATATTGTATTTATTAACTCTTAGTATTTGTTTTGATGTTTAAATTGGTAATAATAAATCAAATATTTTTTTCGTCGGAACCGGAAAGAGACTAATTGAATATACAAAGGATCTCTCCACGAAAAAATTACATTACAGTATGTCAATTTTGTAATATACGAAATAGGTTTTAATGCTTAAATGAAATATCTTCTGTACTTGTTTTAAACTCCACTGCTTGTTTCCAGCGATGATAACTGGTGTACATAGATCTATCTGCCGAGATGAGATCTACCACCAAGAAATGTTACTGGTGGTAGGTAGTTTTGCTAATGACCGTCTACCTAGGTACCTCCGCAGCGCCGACAAACAGTAGTGTGCAAACTTCACTATTCCAGTTTGAAAGGCGTTGTAGCTATTTTAATTACTAGTAATAGGTAACGAGATTCAACATCTTGTCTCAGGCGACGAACATAATGTGATACAGTTTATCATCATCATCATCATTATCAGTCTTTGTTTATCCACTGCTGGATATAGGTCTTCCCCAATGTCTTCCACCAAATGCGATCCTCATCTTTTGCGTCCATCCACTTCCGACCGCTGTGATGATGGCATCGGTCTTCCTGGAGGGAGGGCGTCCTATGCTTCTGCGACCTGTACGCGGCCTCTACTCCAAGACTTTCCTCTCCCATCGGCAGTCACTGACATGACAGACATGGCCGGTCCATTGCCACTTCAGCTTGCAAATTTTGAGAGCTACGTCGACAACTTTAGTTCTCCGTCGAATTTCTTCGTTCCGGATTTTGTTCCTTAGAGAAATGCCAAGCATAGCTCTCTCCATCGTTCGCTGTGCTACTTTGAATCCGTAGACAGCCCAATGGTCAGGTGCCATGTCTCTGCGCCGTAAGGGTGGGGAGAACGCACTTGTTAAAAACTTGTCTTGAGACATTGGGGTATCTGCAAGGTCAGGATGTGACGGAGTTTCCCAAATGCGGCCCAGTCGAGACAAATGTTGCCCTGTCGAACCGAATGCTGTTGATCTTTTTGTTGTAGTTACCTCGGCCAAGTTCTATAACCTGCCCGAGGTAGATGTACTGTTTTACTTCTTCAACACCAGGTTCCCGACGTTTAGTGGACCAGGGATCATTAGACTTTAGTCTTGTCCAATCATCAACCATCTCGCGACGTTTCCTAATAAGACCTAGAGTCTCGCCAGAGAGTTTACCATCTGGAACTTTACGCTGCGGCCTAAAGAACTTACTACCTACATCGAGTAGCAATGCCGTAATGTTATCTGCCATCTTGTAAACATCTGTAGTAGTTTCCAACAGTATATATACAGGGTGAAAGGTAAGATGTAAAAGATCTGGAGAGGCTAGAGTATAGCTCGTATCCTATCAATCTATGTATGGAATACCCTATCCAAACACAAAGGTTGTAGAGTTATTATTTTTTTAAATAATTTTCATTAAATTTTCTCTAGGAAAACAAAAGCTGATTTTATTTCTTACTTATTTCTACACAAATTTTAATATAATAATTATTGTTTAAACATGGTTTTATTAAATTAAATTAATAATCATCACTTAGAGGATAAAAAATTTAAATTAGGATCTTTGAAAGTCGCTACAAGAATACAAATAAAGCGTCATACTTATATTTTTATTTCATCTTAAAATTTATTTATAAAAAATACGTATAAAGCACAAATAAGGGCCTAACTTCAATACCTATCCGACAAGGTATAGGATAGTACATAAAGTTTCTAAAATTTTGAAAAAAAAAAAAAAACACTTATACTAAAACCAAGTACCATGAAATATCAAACTGTAGAGACTCATAAAAGTAGACGCCGCGCCGGACCTTAACTTATTCGGGTTCTGCCCGCCGTACCGATCGGACGCGTCCTATGCTGCCGTTATCAGTGCGCGCTACCGCTACACCCCGCCCCCGCCCGACCCGCTCGTGCCCAGTGCGTGGCAAGACGCCGCTAGTTCGGCCACCGATAGCGCTCGCGTGCGCTCGTGTAGTGCAGTGAAGCAGTGCGTGTATCCAGCGTGCGAAAACTCTGCCGGAGCTTGGTTCCGGCACTGTAAGTAGCCAATTTTATTCGCCTCAGAGGCGTTAATAGGATTATCAATAGGCCTGTCGCATTAGGCGACAGATAGGCTCGCTACGCAAGTAAGCACTCATCCCCCCCGCCGTACGGCGGGGCGGCTACACCTCAAAATGGCGGCCATGCCAATGGACGCCATATTAGCCAAGTTTGCGCGCTTCGCGCGTAAACAGTTCCCGCAAGCGTGGGAACAATTCATAAACTCCCCTCCCTCCATTCCCCCAACGTCCGTGAATTTTGACACGGACAGCCCGGCGTCCCCGGACCCAACCCCCGCGACTCGCGCGCCGCCCAAGCCAAGGGCCCCCGTGGCGGGGCCTTCTATGCCCGTCCTGCCCGCCTCTTCCGACTCGGACTCGGAAATTAGCGGCAGCGACATGGAGGTGGAATCTCCACCATCCAACCGTGCCGACAACGAGGGCTTCACCCTCGTCGTCAAGAAGCGCAAACGCGCTTCCAAACGCTCATCCGAGTCTAACTCGGACCGCGCCTCGCCGACGAGCACGCCGGCAAAAAAGGCCGCGCCTTCTGCGCACCCCGCCAACACCTCGGCCCCGCCCGAGAAACGTGGCCCGAAGCCACCTCCCCCGATTGTCCTCCAGGACAAAACAAAGTGGAACGCAGTTTCCAAGTGGTTCGCGGACCACAAAATTGAATGCCCGAAAGCGCAAAACACCGCGCAGGGCATTCGTATCAACCTCGCCACGGTTGATGATTTCCGGGCTGCTACCAAGCACCTGCGAAACGCCGGTCTCGGCTTTCACACCTTCGCTCTCCCCGAGGAGAAGCAGCTCCGCGTCGTAATTCGCGGAATCCCCCTCGAAATCGACATCTCTGAGGTCATCGACGACCTCAAAAAACAAAACCTCCCTGTAGTGGAAGCTCGTCGCATGACCAACATGCGCACGAGAGCAACACTACCGCTCATCCTTACAACCCTCGATCTTTCCCCGGAGGGGAAAAAAATATTCGGCATAGACCGATTGTGCAATCTCACTAGCGTGAAGGTTGAGATCCCGCACAAAAAGGGCATCATTGGCCAATGCCACAGATGCCAATTTTACGGCCATTCGGCCCGTAATTGCTATGCCCGCCCGAGATGCGTCAAATGCACCGGGGACCACGGGACAAAAGAATGCCCCCGCCCCCGCACCGCGGAAGCGACGAACCCCCCGAGCTGCGTCCTGTGCAAAGCCGAGGGGCATCCCGCGAATTACCGCGGGTGCTCCAAAGCCCCGCGCAGGCCCCCCGGGGGTCCCCAGCGCCCAACCACCGCTCCCACAAAGGCTGCACCGCAGCTCTCCGCCCCCGCCCGCTCGGGGCCTCTGCCCGCGCAGCCGGCCCCTTCGCCGGCGGTCTCGGCGTGGAGCAAACCGCTCCCCCGACCCAAACCCACCGAGGCTCCCAAAACCGCCCCTTCGTCGGGGCCATCAAAACCCCAGGCTGCTCCTAGCCAAATGCCTCCGTTGGAGGATATCCAAAAACTGATCACCTACATAAAAAAGGTGAACATAAAAGATATTCTCGTCTTCGGCGAAAAACTGCGAGTCGCGAAGAACTCGCAGGACAGGCTCCAAGCCTTCCTTGAGCACAGCGAAACTCTCGCTGCGCTGGAGGAAGACTTCTGCTAATCCTCCCAGGATTCAGTCCGCGACCCTTGGTTCTCGTTTTTAATCCTCGAAAATGGGTACCAAAATCCTGGGCAGAATTAAACCCCGCTCTCTAACAGTCGCGTACTTCAACGCGGACGGCATCCACTCTCAAAAGGAGGAAATATGCCTATTTCTCAGGAACCACGACGTAGACGTCATGCTCATTCAGGAAACATTCCTCAAACCTTTTAATCGCGACCCGAAAATCGCGAATTATCATATCATCCGCCACGATAGGTTGACCGGCCCAAAAGGCGGCACCCTAATCTATTTCAAACGGTCCCTGCACTGCATACCGCTCGATAGTCCACCCCTCGCCAACATAGAAGTCTCGGCGTGCAAAATCTCCCTCACCGGTCATCAACCGATTGTCATCGCATCCGTCTATCTGTCCCCCTCCAAAGCGGTGCGGGGAACAGACATAAGAACCCTTCTCGACCTAGGCCAGTCTGTTATCCTCGCTGGCGATTTAAACAGCAGGCATAGCACCTGGGACACGCACAACTCCAACCCAAACGGGTTAATTTTATATAAACTTGCGGGTAAGCTCAATTTTAACATTGTAGCCCCGCCAACCCCGACGAGATTCCCGCCTAACGGATCTCACAACCCGTCCACTTTGGATATTGCGTTGTTCAACAACGTCACCATCCCACTGCATTCGATCGAGACCATCGACGATCTCAGATCCGACCATCGCCCGGTTCTTATGAAGCTGGGCCGGCCCGCTGGTGAGGTCCCTCTGACCAAAACCATCGTCAACTGGCGCAGCCTCGAGGTCAAACTCAAGGCCGCGGAACCCCAGCACCTAGACGGAATCCCCAGCACGATCGACTCGCTCGAAACTGCAAACCGAGCGATCGACTCGTTATCCCACCACATCGCCACAGCCGTCGAGGAATCGTCGAGGACGGTTCCCGAATCGGATTACCTACTCGGGTCCCTCCCGGCCGACCTTCGACGGCTGATCAGAACGAAAAACGCCGCCTTGAGACTACACTCTCGATATAGATCCGAGGAGAGTAGGATAAAATTGCGCCGCCTTCAAAGGCTAGTAAAAGAGCGCATATCCGAACTCAGATCTGACAGATGGGACAATCTGCTTTGCGACTTGGAGCCTTCGGATGCCACGTTCTGGCGTCTGGCCCGCAGTCTCAAAGCGGAAAATATGGCCCGTATGCCTCCCCTCGTAATGAGCAACGGTTCCTCCCTTGCGTTGGAGGATGCCGATAAAGCCGAGTGTCTTGCCGACAGTCTGGAGAGCCAGTGCACTCCCTCAACCACACCAGTGGACCGCGCTCACCTCAAATTGGTCGAGGACGAGGTGCGCCGTAGAGCAACCCTCCCACCAGAAGGTCCCCCCCTTAAACCGGTTTCCCCCGGTGAGGTCGTCGACATCATCAAGAGGCTGAAATCCAAATCGGCCCCTGGCTCCGACAACATCCCCAACAGAGTGGTGAAAAGTCTTCCGCCCCCGATCATCGGCCTGCTAGTGGCCATATTTAACGCGCTATTAGCCGACTGCTCCTTCCCAGACGCCTGGAAAGAGGCCGTAGTGATAGGTATTCCGAAGCCGGGAAAGCCGAGGAACCTACCCGACAGCTATCGCCCGATAAGCCTATTAAACACCCTAGGCAAAGTCTACGAGCGCATCGTATTAGAGCGTCTCCGCCACTTCACCACCGAAAACAAGCTCCTCCCCGACGAACAGTTCGGGTTCAGGAATAGCCACTCTTGCGTTCAACAAGTCCACAGACTGACGGAACACATCTTGGCCGGCTTCGAGCACAAACGTCCGATCGACACCTGCGCCGTCCTATTCGACGTCGCGAAGGCGTTCGACAAAGTCTGGCACGAGGGCTTGCTATACAAGCTCTACGCTCACAAAGTGCCAGACCGACTCGTCACCATCGTTCGAGCCTACCTCTCGAACCGCTCCTTCCGCTTCCGCGTCGAGCACGCTCTCTCTTCGATCCGGCCGATCCGAGCCGGCGTCCCCCAAGGCTCCTGCCTCTCCCCGCTACTCTTCTCGCTCTACACGAGCGACATTCCCAAGGACCGATACGTCAGCCTCGCTCTTTTCGCGGATGACACCGCTCTCTACCACTCGGGCAGAGCTCCGGGTATTATAACGAGTCGCTTACAGAAGGCGACCACTCGTCTAGGCGAGTGGTTCCGGAAGTGGCGAATCGACGTAAACCCGGAGAAAAGTGAAGCCATCCACTTCACTCATCGTAAGTCCTCAACCCTCCAGTGGAAATCGGTCCTAAATGGCCATAAACGAGGCCAAATCTCGCTCTTCGGCCAGTCCATCCCATGGAGGGACTCGGTCAAATACCTCGGCGTGACGCTCGACGCCAGGCTCAACTTCATCGCCCACATTCACGGGGCGAGAAACAAAGCGGCCCAAGTGCTGGGCAAGCTATACCCCCTGCTGTGCACAAAGAGCAAGCTCTCTCTCAGGCACAAACTTCACCTCTACAAGGTATGCGTAAGACCTATAATGTCTTACGCCAGCGTAGTCTTCGCCCATTCATCCGAAGCACGCCTAAAACCCCTGCAGGTTCTTCAAAACCGCTTCACCCGCATCGCAACCGGTGCCGAATGGTACCAGCGCAATGTGGACCTCCACAGCGACCTCAAACTCCCGACCATTACGGAACACTTCAGAGAGTGCTCCGAATCATATTTCGACAAGGCGTCAACTCACCCGAACCCTCTGGTGGCCAAAGCGGCCGACTACGAGCCGTCCTCGAATCCCAAGACCAATAAGCGCAGACCACGGCATGCGCTAATCCCGTCATCCCCAGGGGTCCCTCCCACGACTCACGAACCCACACCCACAGTCACCGACAACACCCGCGTCACCACACACACTTCGGACACTACCAACACGCTCCGAATCTCCGCATCACGCCGCGCTCGCTTCAGAACGCGGCGCCACAGGTACTCACACACCGCGTACACTAAGTACACCCGCGATCGGGGGCGGTTCTCACCGCCCAGAGATTCCGATACAGGCGAAGGTGGTCGGGGAACGGGCCCGCGCCCGCCCTCGACGACCGAGTAGATTCGCCAGAGCAATCACCAACAAGACACACCCTATAAAAAACTCCGCCGTCAGACAACTACACCACACGTAGTACACTTTATAAACAGGCCGTGGATCCGGGTCCACGCGCCCAATGTTAGATAAGCTGTAACAGCCGAATGGCTTGCAGCGCTAACATCGACATGAATCAAAGGACCTTAACTTGACCCTTTTGTTTTTTTGCAAAAAAAAAACTTTGTTAATGTATTAAAAAGTTGATCAAGTTATACGTTTACAATTTTTTTTTTAATTATTATTACGAATTTAGAAAATAGATAAAGTATGAACCGTGTTATGATTGTTGTAAAAATTCACATCACGTAGACTTTGTAGCAAAGTGATATAAAAAAATCTTTATGATGAGTTTTATTGCGTTTGGACGTTCCGATATAAAAAAAAAACATATTCTCTCCGATGATAATAGGAAACCATTAGAAGGATAATAGAAACTATTTTATTCAGAAGCTTTATAAAGTTTCAAGAGATTCGTGTATTAAAAACTACCGAAAATACCAGACAATATTTTTTTTAGAATATTTATTTAGTACTATAGGTTTTATTAACAATTTCTCTCAAATATCTTCATATTTCCATACCGATGTTGTAGTCTAGATTTCTTTGCGATTAGTACTGAAATTATTGATATTATTAACATGACATGAAGTAATCGCAAGAGGTTCAGCTGCGATAAATCTTGAATATAACATAGTTTGTATACTGCTTCAATAGTATACCTTGGCTACAGTGTAGCACAATGCTGTAGTACGGTTTTATCGCTAAAAACGTTTCCACGCTGACAATAACGTATTGCGGGGAGAGATACGGTCGTGTAGTGACAAGCGTGGAGAATAAAGTGCAGGACATCTGCCACTCCTGTAATGTAATTCACTCCGCATGAATTGATGCGCGATGTGAACGGTTTGATTGTGTTCACTTCTCTTTTTATTGCTCTTTATTTATTTTGTTTTTGTAAACGAAAGCGACAACGCTTACACGGTACAGTGAACCTCTTTTGGAGTCCAATAAGGGTTTTAACAGCGGCTATTTAGGGAAAATCTCCATCGGTTAAAACTGTTTAAAATTTCATTTTAAAGAGGACTGTAACTAATGAACTTATTGAGAGATTGAACCTATTTATATCACCGAACAGTGCTGTGGAAACATGACTGTGTTCCGGTTTGAAGGGCGCTGTAGCTAGTAAAATTATTAAGGTAACGAGATTTAATATACGCCGAGCAGGAGACGAATGGAATTGGAGGTGGAGCTGAACAGGCAGCTCACCAAGGAAGCCATTGCCTCCCGGATGAGTGAAGACGTAAGTCGCCCAAAGTTCCTGGAGTTCTGTAAGATAATAGTAAGTGATGTCATAAAAAGGAATGGAAAAATAAATTAAATCAATAAATAAATAAGTTGTAAAACGGTTATCAATTATTTAAAGAGAAAAATGTAAGAAATTTAGATATAAACGTAAGAATAAAATTAAAGTAACAAAGGAAAAGAAATTGCAAAAACAACAAAGAAGGAGCAAGAAGGAGACGAGGAAGAAGAAGAAGAAGAAGAAGGAAGAAAATATGACAAACGTATGATTGTTCCAGGACACGACGACGGTCTTCACGAGCGGGAGGTATGGAAGAAGGAATTGGGATGGAGTAGGAGTGAGAACAAAAGTATGAATGGTAAGTATGGAAAGTAAGATAAGAGAACGAAAGATGTAGGAAATAAAAACGTTAATAAATAATAAGTAGATGTTAAGTGATTTGAATAGATAGGCCCTGACCCAAAATACGCAGAGGGAATGCTAAAAAAAAAAAAAAATATACGCCGAGCGCTATATGGTATTATAAATACCGTCTTAACTAGCACCACGTTGTTGTGGGCAGGCGTAGCGTTTACCATCAAGTGATCGTACCCCTAAGGTGTACCGCGAACATTACGTAACGTACCCTTAAGGTGTACTTGTGTACATTTTTTTACAAGGTATAAAACACACTTAAAAATTTTTATTGTTTTAGTCGCTTTCTCGTATATAAAAATTAATACTCCTAACAATTCCACTGCATAACTGAATAATGATGATGAACGATGATGTAATTATTATAGTTTATATATCAACTGCATGGGTGGACTCTATGCCATAATCTTCCAGTTGCCTTAGTTATAAATTTAGATTTTTTTGAACTATTTAGTACGGAATTTTTTCTCGATCATCTCCTTTCTTTTCCTTTCCCAGTATACCGCATTCGCGAACCTACGAATGAATGCTTATATTCAGTAACGAACTCCAAGGTTCATTTTAAGTATATCTGAACGTGAATGCTTTGACTATTTGTTCAAAATGTAATAACAATAATATTAAATTATATATAATAACTAATTTATAGATCTAATATTATCCGTACCCTAGTAATTTAACTAGCTACAACGCCCTTTGAACCCGAACACAGACATTTTCCCACACTGTATCTATCTAGACGATCTTCTGCAACAGAAACCTACCATCAATATATACGAGTATATATATATATGTATAATGTTTTTAACATCCCTCCATCTATCCAAATTCGTATTTTCAAACTATTAAGTATAATATATTAAAGCTCATGCATGGATAGGGTTGAATAATTTTTAAATTAAAGCCTGCTTTAGGAAAGAGAAAATTCGCAAAAGCCAGCCTACCGTTCCTCTCATTGCGGTTGGAGTGGTAAAGTTACTCACTCAGCAAGGCGAAAAAGGCTTTGTTCTAAAAGTCCAGTCGAGACTTCTTTCAGGGTACTTTTATTTTATATTTTTACTTACAGTTTACAATGATCCACTTCAGTTTCGACTTTTGCTACTTACCTTCGAGATAATTAAAGAAAAATTTACATTTTATGTATCAATATTCAAATTATGTTAAGTTTATCACTTCTCATCACAAGTACACCCCTAATGCGAAATAATTTATTATATATATGTACGTAATATACTGATGGTAGGTCTCCGTTGCTGGAGACCGCCTAGGTAGGTACCACCACAGCTCCTATTTCTGCCGTCCAACAGTACTATGCAAACACACCTTGGACCCGAGTCCACGAGCCCAGTATCAGATGGAAGAGACAGTATGACTACCAAGCACTCAACATCATCACAGAACAGAATAGTGTGCAAACATTACTGTGTTCCTTTGTGAAGGGCGCTGTAGCTAGTGTAATTACCGAGGTAACGAGGCTTAACATCGTGTCTCAAGGTTATGAGTGTGATGTGGTGCTGTGAAGAATATTCTAGCTAGCGCCAAGTAGTAATAAGCAGGCGTATCACATACTATCAGAGCTCATCTCGTCGCTTCATTAAATAAAAAAAAAAATGTAATTGCTTCTTTAAAATCTCTTGTAAATCTTGCTACTATTCCTTTTTGGGCTTCAATTGCTGAATATGACTGATAATTAATGTGCATACTACCAGTGACAGATGTGCTAGGGTCACAATTGTCACAACGTTCTTTATGTGGTAAGGTAGTTGCGACTACTACTCCTCGATTGCTACTATCGATCACTATTAGCATTGTGTAGCTATCTATAGAATTTAGCCTACATTTACTGAAGCAGTTGTCTGGTCTGATACAGTGGCGGCCTAAATACTATTGTAACGTTTACTATATCTGTTATATCCATTTATAGATTAAACAGGAAATGATCTGTAAACAGTAATCTACATATAATCGGGTCATCAAATGTAAGAGGAACCTGTTTTTATTTTATAAATCAAATTATTATGAACAGTTGGACTTTAAGGTTCTTGTTTATATTCAATGTTTTTTTTTAATATTAGTCTATCAATTTATGTGTTGACTATGTTGGCAGCTTGGCACTGCAGCTTTGCCTCCCTGGTTGAAAACCCACAGGCAGATCCAAAACAAGACAGGCCTGACTGCCAGGTGACTGACGATGATATAGAGGACAGAGTCAAGTGAAGGAAAAAAATAAAGGAAGCTGACGCTATCACTATAACGGATAATGGCTACGAAGGGGCAAGATATTAGTCTATCAGTTCCTTCTCTCTCCATAAGTTCTTTCATAAGCGCAGAGAAGCGGGTCAATTCTGGCATATTATATTATCTTACCTTTCTTACAAATTCTTTTGAATATACTATTACTTTAATATTATAATTTTTTTTATATATAACAAGGAAACAATATTTAACCGTTAGAGGTAAATACAAACAAACAAGTTTTATTTAATTTTTATTAAACTTATAACATTACAAAGAAACTATTCACGTGAAATTATTTACATCTAAATTTATGATATTAACAGTTGACAAATAGATTTAGTAAAGGATGTCATACATCGTTTAGTGGCGCATATTATTACATTATTATTATTTTACATATTTACAGTTATTTATATTACAAATTATCTATGAAAACATTATGATATTAGATTTCTACCTCAGACTTTATATTGATGTAAATCATATGTATTTAGTCAATAAGTGACAATAAATTATTACACTACAAGATCCGTTACAAAGGTGTAAATAATAATTAAAATGTATAAAAAGAATCTTACCATTCTATTCATTCACATGATCGAGCATTTCCGGTAATGCATTGTAAGCGACCATGTTACCAAACGTACCTTGGGGTTCTTTTTTAGTTACTATCGCTACAATTTCTTCTTCGGGCGGTGGTGGAGGAAACTCTGTATTCAAATCTGTATCAACAGCCGACGATATATCATCTACACTTATCACTATTTCCCTATTGTCAATTTCAATTCTATTTCTTTCTATAATGGAACTGTCCTCCATAATACTGTATAAATTTTCCGACTTTCCCTTATACATTTGTCAGGAACTCATATAAAAGGGGTCATTTATGTTGACCTCGTCGTTAACTGTATTATTTTTCTGCGACCACGCCTTTTGTTGATGCTTTATCCTGTATATTATTTCATCGTGAATTACCCCAAAGCACATTGCAGTTAAAGCTAAACCGGTCAAGGTGTAGACTGAGCAGAACCATAACGTCGTAGAATTGAATGTGTAATATCTAACTCCGTGAATTGTCGTGTAACTCATACCCGGGATGATACTGCCGAAACCAATCGTACTAAGCGCCATGAAACAAAAATAAAATCCGTCGATGATACTCATATCATCCAGTTCATACAAAATAAGTGCACCAAAAGTTATATAAATAAAGATAGCTGCAAGACACAGTAAAACTGGCGCTAGAATACTTAAACCGTGCATAGATAATTTGGAATCCGTGTCAGGCCAACTAATAACATCATCTTTAGTAGTGCTTGTTGTTGGTCGTTCTGAACTAGAAGAATCTTTATGACTATCAGATTTCAATACGTAACATTCTTCCGTAGGAGTTTTGCTAGTGTTTTGACTATTTAGTATTTCTTCTTGTTGTCGTCTAAGTTTCATTCGTCTTTCCTTTTCAGCCATACGTCGTTCATCGTAACAACAGTATCCACAATTCGAACATAGGCAGCAACACAACGCTCTGCTGAACACACTCCTTGCCATTTTGGATAATAGTGATCCGACGCTAGAAAGATATACTAGGGTTAGAGGAATTCCTATAATTGCGTACAAGATTGTTACCCCCTTTCCAAGTACGGTCCGCGGTGCAATATTGCCATATCCTGTAAAAGAAAACAACACTTTATCTATAAATCTAGTTTCTATAAATGAACATAAAAGAGAACTAATAAACTAAAGTGTACTTATATATTAGGCCTAAGTCTGCAAAAGTTAAATTTGGGTTGAGCTTTAATACCTTAATGCAACTGTTCAATTAAAACAACAAAAACTTTTAAGAATCTTCAATATTATTGTCAATTCTCTTCATATAACTAAATAAAATAAAACACTAAGTTTAATAAGTTGATAAAGATTTGACTTATTGTTAGTACTTTTTAAAAAAAGTGGTACATTATAAATGAATTTACAGTTTTGAAATTTTAAGTTATGTTGAAAATTAATAGTTTAGCATAGAACTATATATAATATAATTTTAAGCTTTAATGCTTTGTAAGGCATTTGAAAAACAACGGAGATGGAAGACGAACTAATGATTATAATATAGATATTACAAAGTTATTCTTACCAATGGTAGTTAAGACGGTCAGCGAATAGAAAAATGCAAGTGCCAGATTCCATTCATGTTCTTCATAATGATTGTTGCTATCGCTGCCGCCAAATTCACCTAAAGCTAATTCCTTGTAACTAACACCATATTGCGATGCCATTTCTGTAGTCACACGTTGGATAAGCTCATTTTGAAATTTCAATATTTCCTGGGCAGCTAGTCGGGTCCAATTTTCCCTATACAAAATATTTAACGAAACGGTAATTTCCCATATATTCTCTACGGCTTTGCTTCTTGCATCCCAAAAGTAATTTGCTGAAACACTAAGATTGCTGTAATCTTGATCGGTGTCCTCAATATCTCTCTTGTTTGTGTCATTATTACCTCGATGACTTAATCTTTGTCTATCTGGTAACAATCGAGGTCTTGCAGAAACATCTGTGTCACCTTCAATTGTTAAAAATATAACGGACCCTAAAAATGTGTATGCTAATAAAACAAAGAATATCACCATATTGGTGAGAGAGCCGATAATGAATTGTTTTCTCCTATACTTGGTGGTTTTGAAACAAAAACAGCAAATCACTTTTTGGCGAGGAGTTTGCGCCCGTTTTTTGCTAGTCGAAGCCATTGAATCCACATCCTGGCATTTTTCCAGAAGGATTGCTCCATTCAGGGTTGGTTTGGCTGGAGTGTATTGCTCAAATCTGTTAATTGTTTCTTTGTCCAATATTATGTGATTTATATCCATTTTTATACAGAGTATTACGTTACCCGTTTCTTTAACGTCATCGTTATCTCGTTTCCGATGAGTTTATCTGAAACAAAAAGAATATTCTTTAAACCTTTTATTGAAATCAAGTTCTCTTTAAAATTTTTATAAGGTTCATGTTTTTAGATATTGTTTTGGAATATTTGTTCTTTACAACCTCAAAATAATAGCCAGAATTTTTTTGAAAAAGGTCAGCTGAAAAACACAGTTAAATTTCAACTTAATCAATTGAAATTAATATCTTATAAAAAGAAAAAAAATAACATGAACTGATAGATATTGTGCAACAGAATGTTATCATAACATTATCAATGTTTCACTTAATACTTGAATTATTAAATTCCACTAGTATTGTGTGTTCCATTGTTGCTCTATGATTTTCGATAGTTTTTACAATAAACATTCTTGTTTTTTGTTTTCAGTGTAATGTTTTCATTTTAATATCAAAAAATACATTTCTATTTAATATACTTTTAAAAAGTCTTAGCGAGAAATATTTTTGATGTTACTAACTGTACTAGCTAATGTTTGTACGCGAAATCAATCTATCAAGATTTCAAAGCGATTGAAGATATCGAGATAGCGAGATCTGAATGAAGAAAATACTGTAATGCATTGCAGTGCTCGATCTGGATCATTAGAGACCTTTCCGATAATGATCCATTTAAAGACTGGACGCCCAGCTTATCTAAAATTACTTTCTTTTCTGACTTATTTGCGATAAAACATCATTGCTCTCTTGCCGAACAGTTAGTTAATCAGATATCAGTACAGTAAAAAGTACAAGATGTGCACGGATTATCTCCATAATCTGCATAATTTTAAACTTTAGATTAAAGTGTTAAATTGACATCAATTTCCCTTGGTATAAAGTGAAAAGAAAAGATGTAATTGTTGAAGTGTGCCCATCCAAAATATTTGTATAAGTTGACAACCGGAACACGGTGATGTTGTTATAGAGTAAGATTAACAAGAGCTGTGTACTCTAGTGAAAGCTAGTAAGTTGAATTCGAAAATATAATTTTATCGTCATCCAAACTCATCTAAACTTGGCCTAGAAATCTAACCAGAGATCTTCATGTTGTAAGGTGAGCTCCTATCACTGTACCACGAAGGCTTTAATGGTGGCAGGTCTCTGTTACCGGATATCGTATAGGTAGGTACCACCGCAGCTCTTATTTCTATCGCCAAATGTGTTTCCAGTTTGGAAGGCGTAGCAGTCAGTGAAATTATTGAGATAACTTAACATGGTCTTAAGCACAATGAAGCATTTTGTATGTCATCATAACCAGTGTGATGTTGTTATGGGCAGGCGTATTATTTTTCATCAGATGAATCTCTCGCTAGTCTTGTAGCTTCCTAAAAAAAACGTTCCAGAACAACAAATTTGTTTCACAAACTAAAATCAAGTGCGTATATGTTATATATAGATGTGTATGCTGCTCCTCAATTAACTACCAGAGGTTAATAACATTTAACCAGACAAAAAATCACTTAATAGTGGACAAAATGGCGACTTTACTATGCTTTGATATTTTTCTATTAAGGACACTGTTGATGCAGAGTAATGTCTAAGCGATTTTTTATCTTTGAAAATATATAGATTATTGGTGGTAGGTCTCTGTTACCGGAGATCGTCTAGGTAGATACCACTGCAGTGCCTATTTCTTCCGCCTAACAGTGGTGTGCAAACATTACTGTGTTCTGGTTTGAATAGAGCTATAGCTAAGGAAATTACTGAGGTAATGAGACTCAACATCTTACAAGTATATCTCAAAGCGACGAGCGCAACGCGATGCTGTATTTAACATTCTAACTAACGCCACATTGTTATGGGCTGGTGTATCACTTACCATCAGGTGAGCATATCGCTCGTTTCGTCGCTTCGTAGTATAAAAAAAAAGTCGCTTTAGTATTACGATATTACAATTTCCCAACTAAACCGTTCCATTCCTCTGCTCCATTATTTACCTTTTTTAACACATTTTTTTTTGTTGCTTAGTTTTCTATCGGTGTACGTCCTTACTGTTAGTCGTACAAACAACAATGTTGGCCAGTTGCCAAGGATATAAGCAATATTAACAAAATTACTACGTGTATTTGGAACGTTTACTTTGTAACATCAGAGTCTGGGTTCCTTAGGTTAGTTCACATGGAATACACATGAAGGAAATTATAATTCAAATTGGCAGCATTTAGTATCTAAAAGAATTACTTAAATAAAACTCAAACAGTTAAACTGTTCACATTTCTTGCATATTTATTTAATGATAATACAACAACGTAGTTAGCCCACAACTGGACATCAGCCTCTCTAATATCTCCACACTTATTTACCACACTCGAGTCTTGAGTCCTGTCTTCGATGTATTGGATGAATAAATTTTTCATGTAATATTTAAGTAAAAATTATTTTAACTTTTTCTTTAACGCTGACTTAAAATTGGGCTTGACTTAATTATACTTATCTAAGATAAGGTTTAATGTAAAAAAATGTATGATGAAACGCTTCCAGAACAACTACACACAAATGTATACACAATAAACAATCTTCAATAAATAAGTAAAAAGTTGAAACTTGAAATTATTTATTACTTAATTGGCGTTTCGGTTGCTTTCAACTGTGCCAATTAGGTTGCAAGTAAGTGATGTAAACATATAACTTTACCATTAAACTTTAATACGTCGGAAATTGTCCCGTAAATTGCTCCAAGTTTGTCACGGCACTTAGACTTGATTTTCCGTTGAAATTGTTAAAGTGCTTTGGTACCTACTTTGAATTGCTAACATCTTGAATTCATATTTGTGAAATCGACGGTGAATGGGCCACTGGGTAAGGATGGCAGACGATTGGCATCCCACCCACATCTCTTCGGAATCAATGGAGGGACGCTGTAGAATATGACCTATGCGAGTTTCAAGCAACCGCCTAACCACTGGCGAAGGCTCGCTTTAAGTCGCTGCGTCAGAGGAGTAAGTAAGCTTCGTATTAAAATCACTTGTTAATAAATTATAGCTGCTTATACATCCATACAGTCATCTATGCAGTTATCAATCTACTTTATCAGATCACAATATCAATTTTACAATAAACGAATTTGTAGTTAGTCTATTACCCTACGATAAACAAGCAATATTTTCACACTCACCCTTTTCTTTCCGGCAGTGAGTATATCCGGGAAATATTAGACATTACATTCCTTCCACAAGTATTCGCCAAGTCTATATTCTTAACGGATCAACCCTAAACGTGCTTTAAGGATATCGCTGCATTCAAAGGTGTTGTGAATTCATACTTACAAGTAATTGTTTTAAGTGAAATTTAAGTGTAATTTGGTTTTTGTGAATTTAACTTAGGTGAACAGGTAGGATAGAATAGGGACAAAATTTACACTAAAAAGGTTTCTCTTGTTATTTAAATTAGTAAAACTTCGGATGTTGAGTAAGATGCCGGGTCTCGAACTGCAAACAGTTCTATAACTTTTTGCCTGAATAATTAAACGTTTGTCTATACGTCGTATTCTTAACCTACAATAAAAGGAGTGTTCTCAACACGATATCTTCATTAATTTAACTTTTCCAGATTGGTTCGTTTTTTATGATTCTTACCTTACCTAAATATACCTTGAATTTGATATCATAAAAATGTCGTACCGGTTACTTCAGTCTTAGTCTGCACATGCGTTTTACCTCATCCATAAAAAGTAAAACAAAAAGGTGACATTTGGTTAATATTAAATATCAACATGATTTTAGGGTGTCTCATTTAACTTTATTACTCCCTTCGGAAGGTTTAATTAAGTAAATTTATTCCTATCTTTAAAATAAAGCGATGGCGGCTGTTTTACCCTGGCCTTCTCCATTTGACAGCATATTAATTAAGTTTAATGTTGCAACGTTTCACTTCACGACTTAATTTATAAGATACCTTGTCTAATTGAATATTTTCAGATTTAATTTATGTTACCAAGCTCTCAAATGTTTTAACTGTAATTGGGGTAAAGCAATAATTGTAACAGGGCGCCTGAATTTCTGAAATAAAAACTCTCAAATGGGAACGAATCCACTATCGGGCTCGTTTGCAAACACCACATGAAAGGTTATTTGGTAAGTAATCCCTACAGGAATTAAGACCATCTTTTGTACCATGTATAAGAGTCCACAATAGAGATTTTAGGGTAAAAAGTCCCTGCAACTTTTCACATGATCAAGAAGGTAACTACTAGCACGCAGCGCCTATTGCAACCAAATAACAATACTGCAAAACTACTGTTTCGGTTTGAAGGGCGTTGTAGCTAGTATAATTACTTGGGTAACAAGACTGAACATCTTACATGTAAGGTAATGAGAAGAGTGAGGTGTTGTGTATAATTCTAAATAGGATCACGTTGATACGGGCATGTGAATAATTTACTACCAGGTGAACGTCGCGCTCATCTCGTCACTTCATCTAATAAAAACAATGTTATAATAAACTATTGACTATTCGGGTAAGACAGCTAATAGAAATAAGGGAATGTTTCGGGCAAGCGTGTGGACGCGCAAATATTTTCGTAACTCAGGGCGCCAGGGTGGTATAAGTTGGGAGGGAGGTAATCGCCGGCTTGTTGACCGGGATTACCGGTGTTTGCCCAATGTCTGTAATGACGTTGAGCCTCTACAGCGGAAATGTGTCCGCTTTATACCGGTGCCACCGAAAACCCAAAATCATTTTGAGCTTACGAACACAGTCTATTAAATTTTGGACATTTATAATCGGAATAATCGATCATTAAACACCTGCCTCAATATCATACCAGTTCAGTTTAATTGACAGTTAACACTCACTACCGTCAATATTTGAGAAGTTAATCTCAGGTAAGTTTCAGTTAAAGTATCTAACAATCATACTGCAACATTTTTTTCTACCTCAACAATTATAACGGACATTGCTGAGTGTTATAGCTAGTAATTGTAGATATTTATCAGTTAAGATGATGATGATGATGATAGCTAGTAGTACTAGGATAATAAATTTATTATGCTTCAAGCATTATTATTGTTTAATAATTGAACTAATATAACTAGAGTCATATTATTAGTGAACTCATTTCTTACCATCAGGTCACCGCCCTGTTCGTTTTGCTTCATATTATAAAGAAGAACATGTATGCGTCATAAACCTAGATACCACTATCGCATAACTAACGTAACGGCATCTTAGTAACACCGTACTTCCATTTTGTGATAATACACAACGCCAGACAACCCATAAACCTTCTTCGCCTAATTCCACGATAACACTCAGGCCGACCCAATTTTTCCCAACAACTGTGATAAGACGACAAAATACGACGTCCTTTATTATTTACAGAGATGCAATTATTGTTCATGTTGTTGTTTCATCTTCGGTGTTTTTCTTAAGACAAATTGTATACATATATTCCTGTTCAAATTGCATATATTTTATATTATGAAATTATAAACATCCGGTCAGTGTATGATTTATTTCCTCTGTGATTTGAGAAAGCTAGACTTTAAAATATATGTTAACGACAAGTGAAAAACCATTGAAATTTAAATATTTCAATGATGTTTTCTTTCTAATAATTTTTGTAGGCTCTTTTAAGACCTTTCGTTAGAAAAAAAAATACTGTAGTGTATACATTATTGTGTCCCAAATTGTAATGTGTTGTAGCTATTAAAATTAGTAGGTTACTAACTTAAGCTAATTGGTGTTAAGTAATTAAGTAACAATTCGTATTGCGGTAGTAATACATTGCTTTCGGCGTCTCGCTAGTGATTGATTTTAACGATGACAAAGTGTTTTATCAAATTATATACTAGTTTCAATCAAATATTATTATGTCGCTAAAAGTTGTCCTCATTTAAAACTAACAGTGGAATGAAAGAAAAATATTCTACTTTTCCACATATAACAAAAACTTTATAATGGTTTAACTTTTAGTGGAGCTTCAATTATGAGGTCTACGTGTCGCGAAGTTACTACATTATCAGCGTAGTTTCAAACATACGTTAAAAAGGATAGGATTTAATTTTCATTGTCCTTTGACGTTTTTCGTTTTAAAAGTTTCGGGATGCAATTTTATATCTGCAAGCGAAACCTGAATGATAAATAAAAACGCTCTTGACAATGCTCGGCATTCTCAATTTCTAGGAAATTGATGTAAGCCGTGCCGACATCAGCCAAGAGAATGTCTAGTAATTAAATTACTTTTAACGCTCGTTGCTGGTTTTTGGTCTACTACTGGTCTGGTCCAGCTGGAGACCGTCTGGTATGAATTTGATTTCTATCCCACTTGGTGTTAAATGACAGTAACGCTATCAAATGTGAAGTGCCGATGTGTTCGTAGCCGATTTTAAAGTGGTAGTTAGAGACGGAGGATTTAAAAAAGTTCACCGTCATCCAAATAAGATACCACCGTAGAACCATTTTTAGCTGCCAAACAATACCCACAAACCACATGAGACCACAAATTTAGTCTCAAAAAATAAAAAAAATCACATTAATTTCTGATATAACACGGTAGTATTCTTTTAGGTACTGTTACCACCGAAAAGATTCATTTCCAAAGAGTATTATCTGAATGTTTCTGATATAAATCTATCATCATCAACGGTGAAGTTAGGCGGCGGTGACATTGAGAAAACTTCATAACTTACGTCTGAATGCGACGAGCACAATTTATAACGAGTATGACTCCATCAAGTGAATGCCTCGCTCCAGATCGTGGAGTATGATTGGTGGTAAGGTTGTTCCCCGATCTAACTAGCTACAGCTCTCATATTGTAAATAAGCCACCGTAACAGAATATTTGTGTTCCAGCTATGAACGCCAGAGTACTCCGAGCGAGCACGATAAACCATCTCAGTGTCAGCTAAAACGATATAATATTAACTACAACTGTTCACATTATTTCTATACTATAATTAACCAGTTAGTTTATTTGTTAAGAAAATAATTTAATGTTTCGTCATCAGCCGATAGACGTCCACTACTGGACATAGGCCTTCCCCAGTGATCCTCATATAGATCGGTGCTGCGCTGTCCGCATCGCCGGGCACCAGAGCCGTCTTTTTGGGGGGTTTATATGGGAGATTTGGGCCATTTCCCACCACGCTGAACTAATGCGGATTGGTAGGAGCAGTAGCCTAATTTGTTGATTAGCAGAATCCACCACGAGTAGGTGAGATTGACTTGGATTCAGTGAGTTGTTGTGCGGGACACCTTACACAATGTTATAATATATTGTAATTTAACGGTTTTCAAACTCGGTACTGTTGTACCGATAGCAGTACCGTTACGTACATTCCCCGTAATAGTTTGTAGTTAAGAGTAACAGTATTACTGCAGTAAAATAAAAGACGTTTACGCGTATGGTTATGGTGCGATAAACGTAAATATGGCCGATCGAACTGTTCCATATAAACTGTTCGCGTTCAGTTCTAGTTAAGCGCTTTTCGATATATATTTCCTTCCGCTACGAACTTACTGAATGAAGACGTACGAATTAACTTCAAAGTAAATTAGAAACAGATAATTTTGTTTAAAGATTAATAGGAATGAACAATTTTTAAAATAATGCATAATATAGTTAGTTTTATTTTGATAAGTTTATTATAACTTGTGCTTATTTGGTTTTCTTATAGAGATACGGTGTAGGCAAGCACCGCATCGTCTACATCATCATCATCTCAAACATTACAGTATTCAGATTTGAACAGCATTGTAGCTAATAGTTTATGTGTAGTTTACATCATTGTAGACGTATCACGTATTATAGGTGAATATCTCTTTCGTACACAAATAACACGAAAATATAAAAAGTACACATAAACATAAAGGATACAAATCTATAACAGTTTTTAGTTTTAATATGGAAATAGAAATTAAGTAATAAAAAAAGTGATAATGACTTAGTTATCTCGCTTTAATGAATCTTGCTGCAGTGTATAAGCATCCTAACTTGTCAATGATTGCGTAGTTTTGTTAGCTGTAGAACAGTTTTACGTTCTTCCTTTCTGTGTATATTAACTTATACATACTTACTACTTATTTATTTTTATGTATTTTTCATAAGGAATTTGTAAGCAGTAGGAAAATAATAAAAAATTTCTCGCTAGCAGAATAGACTTATTACATATTCTTATTTTTTTAGTGAAGCGACATGTGTTAAAATTGCTACATTTCCAAAAGGAAACTACACGTAGTCATCTGCAGTAGTCTCGTGGGTCAGTAGAGGCTCACGACAGTCGATTTGGCTTATCTCCAACGTACGTTAATGTCCTTATAATATTTCTTTAAATTTTAAATTTTAGCAAGCAAGCCCGGGATATTGCTAATGCGCCCGCTCAGCCATAATTGTGCCAAGTTTTCTGTCTGCGCTTGTATTCGCACTTCAAAATTTTTACAAGCTTTTAAACTTGCCGAACAGATAAATCTGTAGAATATTAAAGAAAGACACTAAGTATACAAAAAAATCTAACGGTAGTATATATATATATATATATATATATATATATATATATTGGCTGTTCTCCGTCCGCTTTGCCGGCCGTAATATAGAATTAGACCGCAAATGATTTTACACAGCGACCGTTACTATAGCAACGGCATAAATAATACGAATCTAAAATATTCATAAAAAATAAATACAAATAAAATGATCTATGAAATTCCCAAAAATATATAGTCTATGACCATCTACAAATCATTCGGCGTCGAATGCTCAGGAACATGAGCTCGTCTATGTGTTCACTACTTTACGCGTGATTGTCAAACATACAAATCTCATTTTCATTATACATATCCAATTAATTTGATACTTTTTTACTGCATAAATGAGGAAATTTTCTCATACGAAGAAAGTCAAGGCAATAAACCACAAAGCTAGTAAAGCGTGGGTAGATGGATAACTGTACTCGACCGGTATCAGGTTAAGGTCAATTATGTAAATCCATATATGAGGTATAGATATCGTGATCTCCGAAACTGTTAGACGTAAAGACACAGAATTTGGTGGAGATATTGCTACTGCCATTTAGAGGTTAGCTGAGAATGGATTTTACAAAATTCCTACCCAGAGGGAGTTTCGGGAGTGTTAATAATGTGAAGAGGCTCGGGGAGCAAGGTATTGCCGCAGGGCGTGAATGTTTCTGACACAGCAAAGCTGGCGGAGAACAACTAGTATTATATAAATGTGGTGATAATGCCCATTTCCTTTCTATTATTTTCATTCCACGTAACGACCAGACGGTCAAGAAATTCACCAGATGGTAACTAATATACCCGCCCATGACAATGTGACGTTGGTTACACAAACGATACACAACATTGTCCTCGTCAGTTTGAGATACAAAATCATGTGTCGTTACCCCAGTAATTACACTAGCTAGAGCGTAGTTCAAAGTCAGTCTCCGGCAACTGGTGGATGAAGATTGGTACGTCTCCGTGTCCGGAGACCGTATAGTTAGGTATCACCACATCTCCTATTTCTGTCACAAAACAGTAGTGTGCAAACATTATATTGTGGTAGGAAGCGCGCTGTAGCTAATGATGCAGTGTATATCATCTTAACTAACATCACGTTGGTATGGTTGGGGTATCACTTACCATCAGGTGAAAGTCACATAATTCCCGTCGCTTCGTGGATTAAAAAAAAACCACGCCAGTCGTATGTTTCTAATATGTAATCCGTGTACTACTGTATAAGGGATGTAGGGGGACAAATTCACCTGCCTGTGGTGCACTCTGCTAATCAACAAAGGAGGCTCTGGCTTTCACCAATCCATATTGGGCCAGCGTTGTTGGAAATGGCTCAAATCTACCCATATGAATCCCTACAAACGACGGTCCCTAGAGCTCGGCGATGAGAGCAACGCGGGACCGATCGATTTAGAGATCTTTGGGTGAGGCCTATGTCCAGCCGTGGACGTCTATCAGATGATGATTATGTACTACTGTAAATATTCCCATTACATTTATATGCATGTATATACGATATTTAATATATTTACCAATAAAATAATTAATTTCAACAGATGTACAAACTCTCGTGTTTCTACAGTGGTTAATCTTTGATGATGTCGAATCATACAATATCACACAAATAGTTACCGGATGTACAAATGTCCTCCTATAGTGTAAACTCAACAAAGGCGGTAAACAAATAGGGCACTTAATCTCTGGTTTAATGTATCGTTACGATCAGTAAAATAGGTTGGCTTGAACAAATGGCACGGAAAAGGGTTTTTGGTAACCTCCTCAATGGTAACAAATAACAGGCAAATGGAGGCGCGTAATCGATCTATTATGTGCCTTTAATCTGATTTACGATTTGACTGCCCACTAAGCGAATAGCGACGTTGTTAAAATAACTTAAGATCCATTTTCCGTGGACCGCAGCTTTTAATATCTTAGATTATATTGTACAGTCGCTGTGTCCTGCGTCCGCAGCACAGTCTCTGTGGAATTTAGACAATATAAAGTATAAGGATAAAAAACATTATTCTAGCCCAAAATGGAAATAACATCATCATGAGCCGATAGACGTCCACTGCTGGACATGGCCTTTCCCAAAGATACCCACATCGATCGGGTAGGGATTCATAAGAGGAGATATGGGCCATTACCCACCACGCTGACTTAATGCGGGTTCGTAGGAGCAATAGCCTCGTATGTTGATTAGCAAGATCCACCACGAGCAGGTGAGGTTGGTGTGGGTCCCGTGAGTTGTGCGGGACGCCTTACGAGGTATAAGGTATCCCGCACAACAACATTCTAGATATAACATGATTAGGAACAGTCAACTATTGATTTCAATTTTAAATTATTGTTATTTCCTGGGTATGATTTGGTCGAATAATACGATATTCGAGGATGTAAACGTTTTTTTTTTTTATTATCGACAACAAAAGTTAGAATTTAATAAGCCATTCATAAGACCAACGTTACTAGTCAATTCGTATATCGCTCCCATTGCCCGTATAGATTAATCATATCGCTACGTAGTTGAATCAAAACGAGAAAAAAAAGAAAAAAAAAATCAGCTCACCGAAAGCCTGTATGTATAATATCGTCGTATAGTCGTCCGTCTATACCACTCTAGAAATTTCCAGGGAACACTCTAGAATCTTCTAGAAAACTCCTTTATTGACGGCACATCGCCTATTTTTCTCGAATATTCTAATACTAAATTCGTCTATAACTAACATTTTACTGGTACCACTGCAGCATCTATTTCTGCCGACACACAGTAGTGTGCTAACTTTATTGTGTTCCTGTTTAAAGGGCTCTGTGTGTGTAATTACTGGGATAGTGAAGCTTAACATGTCGCAAAGCGACGAGCACAATATAATGCTGTTTACTATTCTAACTTGCGCTATGATGTTATAAGCTGGTGTATCACTTCCTATCTAGTGAACGTCGCGCTCATCTCGTCGCTTCGTTAAATAAAAAAGGCGAGTTGGTTAAGAGTGCTACGAGTGCAAAGTAGCTAGACAGGTAGTTTAGAGAAAACTCTACCATCATCCATATTGCACAAGTTATATAGTCTAAAATTATTTTACTACTTCATTGTGAAGACATTTAACTTTTTTTTGTATCTTTAACCGGAAAAACTATCTTTTACCCATTTCCTTTGAGAAGAGAATCATTAACGACCTGTTCTAATTATTCTCTTCGACGAGCGAGAAGTTCACACCTGCCCATAACAACGTGGCATTAGATAGGATGTTATACACTGCACCACATTGTGCTCGTCGCCTTGAGACATAACATGTCGAGTCTCGTTAACTCGGTAATTACACTAGCTACAGCGGTCTTCAAACTGGAACACAGTAATATTTGCATACTACTGTTTGTTGGCAGAAAACTTTACGTACTTCAGCAAGACATTAATAGTTGTTAGCTTTTCTTATGTCCTGATCCATTAACGATTGCTGTTGGAAGAATTGATGAACTAAATGCATAACCTACTTAGCGAATTAATTAAAAAAAATCTGTTTAAATAATACAAATATATATATATATATATATATATATATGCCACGTAACCTGTGAAAGTTAACTACACCAATATATTTGAAGAATTTGGGATAGCTCACACAACCTATTTCCATCACATCTCCAATTTTGTGATATACATCTCGAAACATAAACAAAGGAGTAATAAACATTTGAAACAAAAGGATAGTACAACTGCGGTACTTCTTTCCAGAGCCTAAATAAGGATTACTGGATAGAGTATCCCTGGGAGGATAAGGCGGGTGGAAAACATTTCCGTAACTTCAAATAAGCATGAAACAAAAATTGCCTCACTTTACTTGGGTGCTTAAAACAATCAAAACATTAATGTTGTTGCATTTGTGTTTAAAAGTAACTTGACTAACTTACTTTTCGCTGGTGGTAGGTCTCTGTTGCAGACCGTCTAGATGTGTAAAAAGTACTGTGCAAACATTAACCGTGTTCCGGTTTTAAGGGTAAGCATATCACTCACCATCAGGTAAACATCCCTTCAGTTTCGTCACTTAATTGAAAACGGAAAATATAGTTTATTAAGTTTTATTTAAAATTCACTTTATCATAAGTGATAAATATATATTCGGTTTTGTTATTATTATTTATTAATTTTAGTAAGACGCAAATGTTTAATTGTAGTAATTAAAGTGTTTACCAAATTTATTCGCAATTAATAACTAAATTAACTAGAATCCGAAGGAACCGACATATTGACTATAACAATTTAAAAACAATAAAGAAATCGTAGATAATAAGTTACTGAAAAGATTATATAGTGTATATAGTAATAACTTGCACACAACTTAAAATCTAAACTCTAACATTGTCCACGTAGATGATGATATATCTAATCAGATAAACAGGTTATTTTATGTAACGAACCGATGGCAGAAGCAGGATATTCAACTGATGGTAAGTGGTACGTTTGTTGGTAACAATGATCGCTGGTTGAGTGATAAACATTACACCACTTTATATATTAAATCTCGTTACCTGAGTAACTTTACGTATATACTTTTAATCAAGGAGGGAACGAGACAAGCAGGAGGATCAACTGATGTTAAATAATACAGCTGGTCATAAAAACGTAGCGTTAGTTAGGATGGTATACACAAGATCAAATCGTGATCTTCGCCTTGATACAAGGTATTAACCTTTTCACTGTAATAATATCTCCAGCTTCCATTCCTTTCGAATTACAATTTAGTATTCTTTGGCGGTAGAAATTGGAGTTGAAGCAGTACTTGGTCTCTGGCTACAAAGTCTCGTTACCCTAGTAATTATATTAGCTACAGCACCCTTTAGACTAAAATATAGTAATGTTTGGCTGTAGAAATAGCCGCTGCGGTGGTACTTGCCTAGACGGTCTCCGGCAACAGAGAACTACAAGTATAGTTTTAATACGTATATGTTAATTCTAGTATATATAACGAGAAAAAAAAAAACAATGTTACTTGTGTTAACTGTTTTCAATTAGAAAAACAAACGTTCTCGATAAATGTTCCTCTAAGCAATTTACAAGACTAATGTACGCGAACAACAATAAAGCTAACACGCGCAAGTTCCACCATCCCAAATAAACAAACACGCGAGTAACATAAACGCAACAATAGCCCACATTGTTCCGAATCTATATTCGGATCGCGGGCTTTGATATTCGGCTACGGAACCCGATCGACCCTCATCTTTGTGCGAATTTAATTGCTAATCATCCGAAAACGATGCGATTCGAGATTAAACGCGCCCGCATTATTTGTTACAACCCAGCGCGAATCTACGATTATTCCTCGTGCGAAGGAGAGGGAGAGGGAATGAGAAGTGTTATAAGTACATATGTACTCCCTAAGATATTAAAAAGTAATATTTGCTAATATGTTCAATATTGTTACATTTATGGGGTTCCTCTCACGAGGAAAGTGTCGGGGTCATTTATCCATCAAAATGCTGGTGAATGTCTTTATTCGACGAAGCCACGAGATAAACGATGTTCACCTAATGGTAAGTGATACATCAACCCATAACAACTTAGCGCTAGTTAGGATGATATACACAGCACCACATTGCAGTCTCCGCCTCGATACACAGGATATTAAGATTAGTTACTGTTATAATTTCTTCGCCTACTATTCCTTTCGAAGTGGAACACAGTATTCTTTGGCGGTAGAAGTTGGTGCTGCATTGGTACCACATATCCACGAAAGCTGTTACTGATGCCATCACTTAAGTATATTTTTAAGTGACCTGTTCAAATAGTGTTTATAGCATATACATTTGTATATGAAAGAAAAAATTTCACCGTTTATAGGAACTGATAATGAAGATAAACAAGGAGCAAGAGTGGAGACTGTTGTACTTTGAGCTACTACTTTTATTAATTGTTTAGCAAAAAAAAAGAACAAGTAAAGCTGTAGAAAATTCATTCGTAAATAAAAAATATTACTATTAATTTAATGGAAGGATCAAAATTACAATTTCGACCCTACAAATGGCTCTTATCCCTTTCGCGTATATCTTATCAATTAAACCACTATCTCTGAAGGCTCTTTGCATATTAATACCTCGAAATTAGGCCCACTAACATGTACTGTCAGCTCATAACTTAGATGATATGGCATTACTTATATCAAACTAATATTATTAAAGTGGATAGTTAAATCATGGTGAAACTATTGTATCAGAAGCCTTCTGCATCCTGCAAAAAATAAAAAGCCGTAATAATATAATACATAACATATACAACATAATATATACGCCATAATAATTTTTGAAAACAATGAAAATAAATGTTTCTGTTGCAGGAGACCGCTTAGGTACCACCTCGGCTTTGCCCTGTGGTCTAGGGCTATTAAGAAAAGGACTAAGATAAACCCTACCTATCGTAGAAGATGATTAAAAGGATTTTCGGGTTCGTAGGCTTTGAAGGTTGGGGCCCTCAATGTCCACTAAGCGAGCCCGGGATGAACGACAAGTACGACATGGTCTAGTTCGTAACGCTTAGGTGCGTTACGAACGCGAGGGCGCTGAGGAAAGCTACAACCCTCACTGAGGAAATTACTGAGGTAACAAGACTTATGTCACAAAGCGACGAGCACAATGTGATGCTGTATATACTAACCTAACTAGTTAATACAGACAGGCGTATCGTTAGCTATCAGTTGAAGGTCGCCCACTTCTCTTCGTTTCATCGAATAATAAATGTAGTAATGTAGTTTTTTTTTTAAAAAAAAAGTACATAATATTCGTAAGTATATGAAACATTAAAGTTCACAAGTTGTGTACATTTGTGAACTTTACAGCAAAATACAAACGGTGAAGAAAACATCGTGAGGAAACCTGCAGATGAATTAGAGTTTATTACACCAATCGGCGTTGGGCCCGCGTGGTGACTATGACCCCATTGCCCACATGTTGAGGGTAGGCCTGTGCCCCAGTACCAAAGGACCAGCTTTTCTTAATTTAATGTAACATTTAACTTTGCTTAAATATTCGTCTTGTAATAATGTTGTTAAAAGTAAAAAAAAAAGGTAAAAAAATCGCATGAACGTTTCTTTATACGTTCCGTAGTAATACCGAACAATAAGTATAGAAAAATATTACAATCAAAAGAAAAACCGAAGAGATTTCCCGAAGTCAAACCGTTATTTGCGAGGAAAAATGAATTTTGGAATAAAGCAAGGTAGCGCATTGTGGTCCCAAGACAATGCTTCATTTTAAGAAACAATCTTTCTTCATGTTATATTCATGACGTGTTGTATGTATGAGCTGAAATCGGTTTTCAGGTGTAGTTAGTCGAAACATTACCTGCGTTATGTTACATATTGAGTTACAAGTTACAGGAATGGAATACCTTCATCATCATGAACAGCGGCCGACTGATGCTCACTGCTGGGCATTTAGCTGCCGAAAGGATCCCAATCGATAATTCCAATAGCCATCTACAAACTTCAGTACATCCAAGAACTAGTTCGAGTAGAAGAAGGTTCACATAATAGTGATCTTCAAACCGGAAGATAGTATGTTAACATATTAAAAAATATAAATAATTTGACTTTGTTCAAACTTATCGTCCTAATTTACTTTGCTCAAAAGCCTTATCTTTGAAAGCTTACTTCATCATTAGAAATGTTCCTCCATTGCATTCCTTTTTCATCCTGTCGGTGTTAGATCTATTTTATGTCCTGGCTCTGGACTGGAATATTATTGGTGATAGCCATAAAATAGCAATATTATGATAACTTTTCCTCTATCCCTCTCATCTACTTAGATAAGAAAGTTCAACATTGTATCAAACTACACAACATGAGGGATCAAACTTGAACTAAGTATCGCGCCGTATTATCCAAGCGGTTAGTCGCTGTGCCACAAATCAAAGGATGTAAAGTTTTTTTTTTTGATCCTACGAAGGGAGGAGAACGAGACATTCACCTGATAGTAAGTGTGCCATAGCAATGTGACGTTAGTGCGGATAGTACACAGCACTATATTATGCTCGTCGCATCTAGACATAAGATGTTAAGTCTCGTTATCCCCAGTATTTCCACTGGCTACAGCGCCCTTCGAACAGGAACACAATAACGCTTGCACACTTGTTTGACGGCAGAAATAAGTGCTGTACCCACCACCAGCAAAACTATTGCTGGTCATAAGTAGTATGGTCAACGATAGTTTGTCTTTAAACAATTTTTTTTATTAATAAAAAATTGCATCTCCTATTTCTGCGATGAAACAAACTGCAAAAATTATTATGTTCTTGTTTGAAGGGCGCTGTAGCTAATGAAATAAGTAAAGCAATCAGATTTTATATTTCAAGACGCTGAGCACAAGAGGTGCTGTATATATCATTCTAACTAGTTGTTGTGGGCAGGCGTATTATTTACCATCAGGGGATGATCTTCCAATTCTCGTCACTTCGTCGAATAAAAAAATATGTAATTACTACAGAGGCTGTTGAAGATTTTATTATAGCATAAAAAGTGTAAAACAAATAGCAGTGATAAAAAGATGAAGGCGAAAATGTTGATTGTAGCCGCAGTAAAAATTTAACCAACAGTTTCTTTCTGGTTGGATGGGTCAGCGGTATATGTGAGACATATCGAGCCACGAATAGCCGCCCTAACGGCCCAAGGCTTTTTACCCCCGTGTGACAAATAGGCCTTTTAAGGCACCGAACAAGCCCCTATCTTCGCCTTCGATGTAAAAGAGGTTGTATTATATCGATGTCGGGGACTTTCACATTTTTTCCTTAAATAGAGTGCTTCGTAAGAACAGACGCGTAATGCTTTGTGTACTTGTAAAGTTTTTTTTTTTTTTCTTTAATTTAATAAGGTTTTTATAACAAAAGACTATTCAAACAGGATGCGGATATGTTGAGGTTTAGAAATTAGGACTACTTTAAAGAAGAAAGGTTTTTGATTATTTGTTTAATGGTAAATGAACGGAAGCCGAATGTAAACAAGTAACGTATTATTTTAATAGGACTTTGTGAAGTCTGTGGTGCAGTGGCAAATCGCTTGCCTATCACGGTAGGCCCTGGTATGATTCTGAGGCGATAGATTGTGGAGTTTACAAGGAAAAGACTTGTGACCATCATCATCGTATCATAAATCTGTCGCCATTTATTTGTTACGATTATTTAAGACGAACAAACTTCACCAACTAAAACGTTATAACCCTAAGAAATTTATGAAATTCAAGTCAATTGTTAGTCAGTTTGGATAAAAATAATTAAGGCATGGTCTTACTAATACTAAATACTGAAAAACTGGATCGGAACATGTTTGAGATCTCATTTCGACTTGATCGTGACATTCACAGGCCTAGTCTATTCCAATTAAATCCAAGCTAAAGTTTAAAGCCTTGTACTTAATTTCCATCGCTCGGCACACACCTCACCGACCCATAAAGCCTTCGTAGAGCGTGTAGAACACGTATGTATGAGTGTGTATGTAAATATGTTTTTGTATGTGTATGTGGCGTGTATCCAGCAGCACAAGAGTGCCGTCGCGACGCCGCTGTAGACTGACGTTCTTTATTATCCCGCCGTCCTCCTCTCACCTGACACTCGAAGACTGAACAACCGAATCTGATGCATATATTTATAAACAAATATAGAGTTATTGATTTGTTTAATCAATACTTGAAAAAAAAAACAGACCGCGATGTCGTGCTTTCATAAAAATCTATTAAGTATAAAGATGGGGTGTCATGAAATCTCTGACAGCGGAGTTAACTATACATGCAAATTTTATTTTTCTTTTTAATTGTAAGTGAATTTTAAGAGAGTATATATATAATGTTTGAAGTATACGTGATTTATATACAATATCAACCCAATAAACCCCCATATGTATATAAGAAAATGATCTAATAACAATATCGCAAACGCAAGCCTTAGGTACGACAATGTAAATTCGCATACGTAGCAGTCTATCGCGCGACTTAATTATGCAATTCTGTACTGTTACGTGTAATTAATGCAAATTCTGAAGGGTCCAACGTTATAAAGGACTAAGCAGGTAAAATATTTATTCTGCCGGATCCACACGGCTTGCGTAAACTTCGGGTCGTTATGCATTCTCTTCTCAAAGTTCATGTTAAGGGTGTTACCACAAAAGTTTTCAGAGCGAATTTAAACTCGAGCTAAATTCAACGAAATTGTAAGTGTTCGTGTAATAAAAAAAAATATACGATATATCCCAACTATCGCAGTAAAGCTTTATTTAAAAGCTCCATTAAACAAAACTTTACGTAGTTAATCTTTTAAATGATATTTTTAAGATTACTTCGAAGATTGTATCTTCTCAAATTACAATTAGAGTAGAGACAAACAGTTGTAAACTGATTTAAGTAACTTTCTGCAGTCACCTTCGTTATTAAACTTAACAGTTAAAGTTAGATAACAGTAAATATTAATTTACCTTTACCACTGTATTCATTCGTTACATTATACTTAAACCTATTTAAAATATGTTATTTAGTAACTATAATAAAAATCATGGTTGTGATAATGGAGATACAAGATCAAATACTATTGATATACGTTGCACAAGACCGTCGTTTTTCTAAGAAATTAGTCAACTTTTACACAAAAAAAGCATAAAAAAAATTGAAATATTATTTCCGGTATATATACATATCTAACAATACGTTATATGAAATCAAAATATGAACTGAATAAACTTGTCTGAGAGATAAGATTAGAAATACAAGAGATATCAAATCACCTCATGTGAAATGCTGATGATCGCTGGAAGGATGCCGTAAAGCACGAGATGAGCGAGCTTCAAGCAATGGACTGGGAAGAAGCAGTGCGAGAGACAATACCAGAGGAGTAGCAGTAGTCATGAGAAATTAATTGAAGTTAGTCTTTTTGTGATATTTTAACAAAGAAAATATTTATGTTTGTTTTATAGATCCTTTTTAATATTTAAATTTCTCTTTGGGGCTAAAAAATAATTTATATTTTAGAGTATCATCATCATCAGCCGATAGACTTCTTCTGCTGGACATAGGGCTCTCCCAAAGCTCCACATCGATCGGATTTACGATGTCTGTATTCAGCGAGTTTCCACAACCATATAGTCAGCATGGCCTCGGATACAACTGTGGACTAAGAGCCGTAGTTTATAGGGGTCATATGGGCGGGAGTTGGGCCATTTCCCACCACGCTGGCCCAATGCGAATTAGTGGAAGCCAAAGCCTCGTTTGTTAATCAGCAGGGTGCACTAAGAGCAAGTGAGGTTGGCTTGAGTCTCGAGAGTTGTTGGGTGGGATCCCTTAGACTACTATTTATGTATTTTATTATATTATATTATTATGTATTACATACATAAATATATAAATATTTATATATAAAGTAAGACGATTTTTCTCTTATGCATAATCTAGGTGATAACTGTGATAAAAATATATTATCTGTATTTAAAAACAAAAGAGAAATACATAAGTAAATATGGCTAATGTTTGGGTCCCTTGAGTTGTTGTATGGGACCCCTTAGACTCCTAAAAAGCACACACATCCTTAAAAAGTGGCTATCTCTTTAACTATAAAGCAAAGTTTATACAGCTTAATTTTATTCGAATACCTTACTCTGTTAAGATCATTTATATATTGAGAGAAAGGGTAGTTTTAAACAGTTATATTTTATTATTATTATAGTTTCACTGGTGTTGCTGTTTCCGGAGATTATCTAGGTAGGTACCGCCCATTTCTGCCGCTAAACAGTAGTGTGCAAACATTACTGTGTTCAGGTTTAAAGTACGCTGTAGCTAGTGTAATTACTGGGGTAACTACACTCAAAATCTTACGTTTTAACGCGATGAGCATAATGCGCTGTTGTGTATATCATCCTAACCTTCAGGTGAACGTGTGCCTCGTCTCGTCGCTTCGTGGAATAAATAAAGTATAGTTAAGTTACAATATTTTTTTTTTCATTCAGTTCATGTTAATTCATATAGATTAAATATCAAATTGCCTTGCGATAATTTTTTTAAAAGTTTGTATTAAAAAAGGGAGCGGCAATATAATCATGACTGTGAAGGCATCTTAATACCGTTCTGTTTTAATCAAGTCAGCGTTAGGATGGGCGGAAGGGAAATTGTATCCCTCGTTAACCCCGATCTTACGGCACTATCCCATTCGTGATCCACCCCACGTAGGTGGGCACAAAGTGTATACAGCACGGCGATAAGGAATATTTGTGCTCGCCGCGTTCTTGTTTTTGGTGACCTGAACCCCTATGTAATTGCTTATTACAACATTACCGTTAACTTACCGTACGCTCTCTACTTACGTTCGTAAGTATGCGAAAAATTTGTATGTAATGTGTTTGAAGACTAAAATATCATTTAACATACTGATACCCCCGAGTTTGATTTAGTCGAAGTGGGAGAATATTCTGAGTAAAAATTATCATTATTCCTGATAGGAAAAGTCCACTAAAATTCGTCACAAGTACAAAATTACTAACCAAGTCCTACATATCTCGTATCTTCTGCAGAAGATAAAATGCAGTATCTCCAAGAAATTCAAAACTGTAAACCATCCGCCAGTTGAACACTTATACATATGATCATCTACGTACCGCTCTAAAAATTTCTGGAGAACTACTTTTTCTGATGTCATACAGATTTCTCATTACCGATGACGAATGAGACACATATATATATACATATATGTTCAGTATATACTTTGATATATACTGAAATTGCCGCCGGCACAGATTTGGTCTCTATAATTTTTTTTTTAACAATACATTATCAATGTTTAATACTTTTTTTACTGGTGGTAATTCTATTGCCGGAGACCTAGGTAGGTACCACCGCTGCACCTATTTCTGCCGACGAACAGTAGTGTGCAAACATCACTGTGTCCGGTTTGAAGTGAGCTGTAGCTGGTGAAATTACTGGGGTAACGAGAACTAATAAAGTCTCAAGGCAACCAGCTCAATGTAGTGCAGTGTATAATATCGTAATCAGCGCCACGTTGTTATGAGCTACGGTATCGTCGCTTTGTTAATTAAAAACTATAACTAATTATTTCTGTTATTTGATTGTAATCTGTTAGATAACCAGGATTAAGTTTAATGTTGTAGTTACGACACAATTGTATACAATTAGTGCAGTAGTGTAGTAGAAGTGTTGTGCTGTTGTGTACCGAGTGGTATGAGCACAGTGAGCGCAACTCGTATGCTATCGGATACGATAATTGATTTAACCGCAAACTAGTTGCTCGCGTAACTTTGTTAAGTGTCATCGTATTCATGATGCTGGTGCTTAATTAAAACAGAAATTATAGTTAAAACTTAAAAATATTGCTAAATGTGCTGACAGTAGATCTCTGTTGCCGGTGACCGCCTTGGTCGGCGCTTCGTCTTATAAAAAGTTATCGTCGTCATCATCAGCTTGTTGTCCAATGCTGAGCATAGATCTTATAGAAATTTCTCTACACCGGTTGGAAATGTGCTACTGGTGTCCAGCTTCTTTCCAGACCATAATAAGATCTTCGGTATACTCTAACTTTACAGTCTACATACATTTTTAATAATGTGGCCGCTGACTGTACTAATAATCTTAAATTTTATATAAAAATACTTTTAATTATTATACCGTTCAGCTTTAATTTTTATTGTATAAAGAAGCTACGTTCGAGCGAGACGTTCACCTGATTTTAAGTGATAAGCCCACCCATCGTGTCGCTAGTTATGATGATATACAGGACACCATGTGATCCTCGTCGTCTTGAGACATAAGATGTTATGTACAGCTACGCCCAGTAATTCGACTAGCTACAACGCCTTTCAAACCGGAACACTGTTATATTTGCACATTTTTGAGTAGTCAGTGAGTGTAGATCTTGGTGCTCTTCCATCTTCATATATGTTCATTCAAATGTGCTGCAGAACGTAATTAAAGTTCCGTTTATTCAGGGTCAATTGATACGGTTCATCCATCTATTTGTTTTGTTTAAGTAAGAGGAAACGGTTTGGAGTCCTGTGGTGTCACAGGTCCAAACTAAGTTATGTTACTTAACCGCTTTGAACGTGACTCGAATTAGTTGATGTACTTAATCAAGTTAAAGTCTAGTTTCCCGTTGAAACCAATTAATCTAATCAATTGCATGCGGATGGCGAACCCTTTGCGGGGAGCGTATGTTAGGGGCGCGCACTAAGTCGGAGCTAAGTAAGCTTTGATATACGCCCTTGAATCGAGACGCATTAGTCAATTCACCAGCAACACTAAAAGCTGTCTTATATAATTATAGCATTTAATATATATATATCACATACGAAATTCCTTTTGAAAGTTACTTAGTACACTACAGCATTAGTAACGTTAGTTTTCGTCTTATCGGATGACTATATATATAACGAATGTATATATCAATATATATGTACATTATACTTGTTCTTGTATACTTATTTAAATATTATTATTTATTATTTTAAAATGCTCTCCACACTATATTTTACCTTTTTTCCACCTACCTCATAACATCTCTGCACCACCTATGATAGTCTGGGAGATAATCCCAATGGCATTATGTTCACCTTTACACGATGTATATAAAGTTGAATAAATAAATATATATATTATTAAATCTTTAGCAAAATTTATATATTTACATATCGTAATTAATTATATGATTTTTCTTGTTTTACGAAGTAATGGAGAGGCAAGAAGTTCACCATACGGTAAGTGATACTCCTGCTCATAACTAAGTGACGATACTTAGGATGATATATATCGTATTGAGATGTAACGAGCTTGCCTCATTACCCCAGTAATTTTACTAGCAACAACGTCCTTTAAACTCGAACATAGTATTCTTTGTACACTACTGTTTGGCGGCAGAAATAGAAGCTGCGGAGGTACCTAGACAGTCTCCGGCAACAGAGAACTGCCTCCAGTAAACCTATGAGATGGTACTTTAATTAGTTGGAGATATCTATTATGAAGACCTACCAGTAGATATCAATGAGTTAAAATGATAATGATTCTACAACGATTTTGAAAACTAACGAAATACGTCAACTATTATTTTTCGTTTTTAAGGGATACCATGGGATTTCATATGTATAATTTTTTTTCCTGTGATCTAAATTTAATTGTATCAAAGTTCACTTACATTATTATCCATTGAATATTATGTGTAGAAAATAAATGACTAAGAAGTATATATAATGATTTATTTTAATGAATATAGTTTACTCAGGATCTAAGGGATGAATTTCTGAAATGTTTTTTTAACTTGTTGCAGAAAAGGAATTTTTCAAAAGTAAATCTTACTGCAAAAGGTTTTTCTTTTTAGATATCTATTATTTTTGGAGCTTTGAGCCTGTGAAGACTACGCTATCTTTATCATAAACAAATAATACTATTACGTTGTTATTTCTTTTAAAAGCTAATATTATAGTAAACTATTGTGTATGTATCTTTTAATTTAAACACAAAATATATCTTAAAATTTACATTAGATAGTTATTGCTACTACTGATGTTGATGAAGGAAAAATATACTGATTTGTATGTTGGTTTTGTTATCAGCTTAGAATTTGTCCATCAATATCTTCCTCATAGATTTGGTTCTTTGCCTAAATTCAAAGTTGTTAAAATCTACTATTTCCGTTGTTTACCGGCCACGAAAGGTTAAAACAAGCTGTAATATTACTAGTGGATATAAAAGTATATTTTCTTCTAACAAATAATCATTTCTATCTCGAGACGGTATACTAAAAATTTAGATGAAGCGTGAAATGGGTATGCGCGGGACCGCGGTATCAGCGTACGGTCAGCGTATCCCATAATTTCCCTTTATCGTTTGTATTTACTCGTATACTGTTAGTATAGAAAATACAGAAATATTAAGTTACTTCTACGTTATCTAAACTTCGTATATATTAAATTTTGTTCCAACAAAACAACAACATAAACGCAAAAATTACTTTCAACAAAATTATATATCGTAAGAGATGTAACTGATGATTAATCGCTGTAGTTCTTAACATTATGTAGATAAAACCGAAACTAGGGACTATTGGGGTAGTAAGGATAAGACTACCTTAAACATTACTGTACTAACGTTACTGTGTTCCAGTTTGAAGTTTATACATAGTGAAATAGTGTGGTAACGAGACTTAATACCTTGTCGCAAAGCGATGAGCATACTGTGGAAGTGTGGACATCATCCTAACTAATGCAACGTTCTTATGAAAATTCTTGTCAGGATGACATGGTGCCAATAAGAGCAGGCTTATCACTCATTGGCATGTGAAGCTCTAGCTCCTGTCGAAGGTTTATCGAGAAGAAAAATAGGACTAAGGTTAGCCTTATACGTAGAAGACGATTCAAGGGGTGTTTAGGTTCGATGATTTTGACAGTGCGTCTAGACAGTAGCCCTTATCACTTAATAAACTAGTTCAAGGAAGACGACAATAGTACAAAGAAGGTTGATGATAGAAGCAGGATATTTTTACCCTTGACCCCTTCACTGACACTAAAAACGGGATCACCGCAATAGTAGTGTGCAAATAATACTTTGCCCAAGTTTAACAACCGGGGACCACTAAACGATCTTTGATAGAATTTCATTTGTAGAAAATTGAAAAGAACAATGGTACTACTGTAAACATCCTAGCGCCGTCTACTAATCAGTGAAGTTACCATCACTTCCTTGTATATAAAAAATGTATATACTGAAAGTGTACATCGGATTACTTCACAAAAGTAAATCTTTTATGAGCCGTTACTGCGACAAGTGACAATGACACTAAAGCGATATATTTAATAAAAAAAAAATATACACAAGACGAATTTCTCAATGCAAACATCCAATACCTGAACGATTTTCTACCGGCGTCGTGTAGAATAACTTACGGGTTCGAAATGCTGAAATATAAGCCAGGCTCTTTCACAATAGCTGGCCCTCTTTCTGTTTTCACGATTTGCATTCCGTTCCTCTCAAGAGACCACTTCACTGAACATTCGAAGGGTCATAGAAAGTTTTCCTACCAGTTCACTGTGACGCAAGTTATGCATATGTTAAGTAAATTATCCATGTATAAGTGGCGTTCTTTGGGATAGGCCTGTGTCCAGCAGTGGACTGCAGCGGCAGACAGAAGACTCGCTCTTTTGATAGCAAGTGATACGCCTGCCCGTAACAACGTGGCGCTAGTTAAGATTTTACATACAGCATCACATCTTTCTCCTCGCCTAGATACATGATGTAAAGCCTTTATACCACAGTAACTTCATTAGCTACAACGCCCTTCAGACCGAAACACACTAATATTTGCATATTGCTGTTTAGTGGCAGAAATAAACGTTGCGGTGGTATCTACCTAGACGGTCTCCGATAATAGACACCTACCATCATCATTAACAGCCAACAGACGTCCAATTCTGGACATAGACCTTCACCAAAGATCTTCACATCGATCGAACCTGCACTGCATCCAGCTGCTTCCCGCAATCTTCACTAGATCGTCGGACCTAGTGGGGGGCCTGCCAAGACTACATCTCCTGGTACGCGGTCGCCATTCGAAGACTTTGGTGTCCCATCAGCTGTTAGTCCTTCGAGCAATGTGTCATACTCATTGCTTCTTGAGGCTAGCAATCTTTTGGACTATGTCGGTGACCATAGTTCTCTTGCAGATCTCCTAAATTCTGATTCGATCACGCATGAAAACTCTCCCCTACCACCAGTTCTTCATTAGGAAATTCTCATCTCATATAACTTAAATTATTACTAACTTATATATTATTTTAAAAACAAGCATACACGTAAACAAACTATACACACGAAGCACTTTACTGTTATGGCTGAAAATTTTGTATACACTTCCAAAACTATTTCCTCATTACTTTTGCGATCTGAAAAGCGAACTCTTAAAACCGGAAGTGCATTACACACACGAAAAACTTCAATCTAAGTTTTGTTTGTAGTCTTTAAGTAAATTTTTGAAGTTTTAAGTAACGCTAATGCACTGAGAATCCACTAGTACCTCTCAGCTTTGTTAAAGTTAAAAGTTAAAAACTAAATCAACTAACTAAATACAAAAGTAGTTAAATCATATTTTATGTTTTTTTTATGAACAATAAAAAAATATTAATAATTTGTTATGTAAATTTAAAAAAAAAATTTTGTTATAGATTAATAACATGAATAGCTAATATTCGCTCGCTATGCTGGCTGTAACACCCCCGCAACTCTTTTAGGGGAAGAAATTTTGTAAAATCCATTCTTAGCTTACCTATAAATAGCAGAAGCAATATCTCCACCAAATTTTGAGTGTTTACGTCTAATAGTTTCGGGGACCTCGTGACAAGTCCATGAAGCTCTGGATATCTCCTAATCATCATAATCTAACCACATACTATTGGTAGGCCTCTGTTGCCGAGGACCGTCTAGGTAGGTACCACCGCAGTGCCTATTTCTGCCATCAGACAGTAGTGTGTAAATATTACTGTGATCTGGTTTGAAGAGTGCTGTACCTAATGAGATTACTGGGAGTAACGGCACTTCAAATTTCGTGTTTCAAAACGACGAGCACCTATTGCTGTATTTATCATCCTAACCAGCGTCACATTGTTAACGACAGGTGTATAGCTTACTATCAGGTGAACGTCTAGCTAGTCCAGCGCTTCATATAATAAAAAAAAAATTATTTAGAGATTCCACAATAATTTTAAAGTGTGATATTAATCTAACATTTTTAAATGTATGTTTCTTATTAAACACGTGAGGACATATAACTGATGTTGACTTTATGATACTAACATAAGTAATATACTTTCCATTGATATATGTGTGATGTTAAACTAAGTTACGTATACATATCGTTGGATTCAAATAACACAAAGGAGCACTCAGCATGTCAAGACCTAGTTCCATCGGAGTGCACATAGCAATTTTAGTTTCAATTAGAACTATAACGAGTCGCCATTAAATTTGAACGGTTCATTTCCGTCGTATCAACCAGTAGATATAATAACATCATGAGCTATTGTATAGAAATACATGTAGATTTAACTGTGTAGTAGTAACCTAATAGTTTTACTGACACAGTAAAGTTCATAGAATACTGTGTGGCGAAAGAAATAGGAGCTGAAATGGTACGTACCTAGACGGTCTCCAGCAACGGAGAGCTACCAGTAGTAAATAGTTCTAGAATAGATTATAGTATACTAATAACAATCATAATCATAATCAAATCAATACAAAATTATACCGCTTATAATATACCGTAAATATTTTTCTCGTCCTTATTATCATAGTAGAAAGACTCGTAAAGACATATCGTATGAATACTTTTTTATTCAGCAAAGTGACGATAAGAGCGAGATCTGAATGTAAGATAAAAAACAGAGTATGTACTATTGTTGTGATAGAGAGATGACAGTGGTAAGTCAATACTTGTTTACGTAAATTTGATTAACCAACGTTTCACACGTTTGACGGCGCAACTTCGAAATGGATATAAATCCCTTGATTTATATTATTCCGGGGCGGTTTGATACAGGGGTTAGTCTGCAATTAATTACCTTATAAAACGCCCGGTGCCTGCCTGTCCCAATTGGGGTAATTGTGTTTTGTACGAATTAAATTTAAACGGCACGGTTTTAAATTCTATGAAGCGATAAAAGGAGTGGTTTACGTTATTTCGCTAATTGCATAACAACAACATCGGTGTTATTTATCACCACTTCCTTTAAATATCTACTTCCTGAAGTAATTTCTGAAGTAAATTTATTTCTTGAATTTGCCTCTCTATTGTATTTCCTGGGTTTAATATAGTCCATACATGAGTTAAATAACTTTTCCCTATAAAGTTTATCATCGGTGAAGTGATAAGTTTAATACATCACTTATACGATTTACTAACCGGTTAGAACTCGTTAACATAATAAGGAAAGAAGAGGATAAGTACCTCTCGACATGATGCTGGAGGGACTATTTATAATGTGTACTGAGGGTCGTAGGAATCTACTGGATTCGGGCAGCGCAAAGTTGATCGATGTGAATGCCGTCGGGGGCGCCTCATCTCCAACAGTCGACGTCTTTATTGTGATGATGATGGTGAAGTAGTTTGTCTGCAGCACTAACCTTATTACACGCGGCGTGTTGATTAAGAATCTTTATAATACGTAGAATTCGCATTAATTGAAATGGCCACAGGTATTGTTGGACGTTAAAGAGTGGATGTATGACATCCTGTATATCAATGCCAATATACATTACTTGATAATAAAAAAAATCTAGATAGATAGATATAGATTAGTCCATAGATTTAATCTATGTTGGTTTCATAAAGTAAATCTATACAACACTATAATTAGAATAAAAAAAATTAAGAAACAGGTTTTTCTTTTATTTTATTGGTTGCAATTGTTTTTTCGTGAAAAGTGTTCCTAGGGAACTGAAAAACGCATTATCAGACTTTGTTAAGACTAACTTAACAATTACATGCTGTTTCTTGCTTTTGTATGAAACATACCACTATAGTCCATTACTGGTTAGTCTAGGTAGGTAACACGGCAGCGCCTATTTCTACTGACAAACAGTAGAATTCAAACATTACTGAGTTTCGGTTTGAAGGGCGCTGTGACTAGTGGAATTATTGGGGTACCGACACTCAACATCTTATGTCTAGGCGACGAGAACGATATGTTGTGGGCAGGCGTGTCACTTATCATCAGGTGAACGTCCTGCTCGTCTCGTCGCTTCTTTGAATAAAAAAAGGTGTATGTATGATAGACTAGATTGCTTGAATAGACTAGACTAGATTAGCGCGCGTCACTAACAAAGTTCACATCGCTGCTTGTCATGACGTGGACGTGGCAGTATATGATTATGTAGACAGGCGTTAGACTACGAAATCTTTTTTTTTTTGTATACTAATATGGATCTCGAGTTTAAAATGAAGCTGTTATTTTTATTATATTTTATAATCATAATTTTTTTTTTTTTTAATTCTAATTTTGTACAGTATCACATCATTGTTCCTAATGAGAAACACTTTGGCATTTGATTTAGGTAATTTTATATTTCCGTGGATACCCTTCAGAGGGCACCTCTTTACTGAAATCCGATACGGAAAACAAAGTATACATTTAACGTAAATTAAATGTTGGAATCTGTTGCTAACGAAAAAAAAAAATAACTTCCGGTTAAATGCTCCTGTAATAGATTAAGTAGATAATAAATGAATGATTAATGGTGATCTTGGATTATGGATAACATCAGTTGTTTCATAAAATAGGCAATGGCTTCAAAGTATACGCTTAATGTATTCTAAGTAAAAACATTTTTTTTATTGTTGGCATTAAACTTAATTCAAGTTTAATTAAACATAATATGATTAAATAAACCTATGGCTCCGAAACTTGGTCGTTAACTATAGGCCTCATAAGAAAGCTCAGAGTCACACAGCGAGCGATGGGGAGGGCGACGCTTGGAGTGTCTCTGGGATCAAATTAGAAATGAGGAGATCCTCAGAAGAACCAGGGTCGCCGACATAGCACTACGAGTCGTAAGGCTGAAGTGATAATGGATAGGGCACAGTTCTAAGAACCGATGGACATTAGGGACTCAAACTGCTGGAATGATGACCCCGCACCGGAAACGCAGCGTTGGGAGACGTGGTCTGGTGGACTTGGTGGACAGAGGACATTAAAACAATCGCTGGGAGCCAATGGGTTCAAATAGTTCGAGGCCATGCTTTGTACAATTATAAGAGATCTACGTCTAGCAGTGATCATCCATCGACTGAAATGATGATGATGATAATTTTCTTTTGAGAATACAAGATCACGGTTTCCTACTATACATCATTAGGTGAGAAACATAGTTGTTTTTTTTATTCATCCAATTAAGCGACGAGACGAGCTAGAACAACGTGGCTCTAGTTATACACTGCACGGCATTGCGCTCGTTGCTTGAGACCTAAGATGTTTAGTCTCGTTACCCCTTCAATTCCACTAGCTACAGCGTCCTTCTAACCGGAACATGGTAATTTTTGAACACTACTATTTAGCGGCAGAAATAGCTGCTGCGGTGTTACCTATCTTGACGATCTCTGGCAATAGAAACCTACCAGTACTGGACTATAGTAATATATTTGATACAAAAGCAAGAAACTTAATATGTAATTGTTAGGTATTAAATCTTACCAAAGCCTAATAATGCATTGAACAGTTTCCCAGAAACATTTTCCACGGAAAAAAAAAGCAAACAAGCTTAAACCTAATATTGATCGCGACTGATATTGGCTTTTGATTTGCAAACAAACGCCGCCTCCTGTTTATAAACGAGGATCAAATGGGCTTCCTGTGTAGACGAGATTACAATAAAAAAAAGAAATGACTCGCTTCTTATCTTACATGGGGAGGAAAAATAGCATCTCTTTATTTACCTACGCTATAGAAATTTACATAAACTATATGTTTTAAGACAGGCACTTAACTTCTTATATCTGTTTTAACTGAACAGTCACATTTCTATTTACCATGTCACACTTCTATTGTATTTATGTATTTACTATCAATTTCTAAAACGGAAGTATGTAGATGACTTGTGGTGAGGTTCGAAGATCAGGAACTGATACTTAAAACAATAGTAGTCCACCTCTATTAGAAAGATGCACTTAATAGATACAATTGTATACTCCGAAATGACTTGTTGCCCGAAGGTCTGGCATAACGAAGATCCAGAGAGATCCAGTAGATGGATACAATTGTTATACTCCGTAGTTGCTTGACAGCCGAAGGCCTAGCGTTAAAAAGATCCAGAGAGATCCAGTAAATGTACACAATTGGATACACCCTAATGAGTTAACCAAGTTAATATACATAAAGATGTACGATCCTTACATGGGTTTGCGATGTGATGACAAACGATAGCGTGATCTATTGTTCATGATGGCGCCATCTACTGGGTTTGTTACAAATAATAATTATTCTTTTTTTATCACGATTATATTTTGGTATTCTTGGTCTTTCATAACAAATCTAAAATATAATTTTTTAATAGGTCACAACTTTTTTTTAAAAGAACATGCCGATGAGATTTGCAGGATGTTTACAAAAATAAACTATAGGGCTGTTTACATTAAGATTAAGTTGTATTTAGTCTAATTTGCGTTTCTTAAAACTTATTGCATATATTTCCATTTTTTTTTAAATGAATTAAGCTACGAGACGAGCTGGACATTTACCTGATGGTAAGTGATAACAATGTTAGTTAGTATATACACTGCACCATGTTGCGCTTGACGCGAGAGACATAACCTGTCGAGTCTCGTTAATTACAGTAGCTACAGCGCCCTTCACTCCGAAACACAGTTACTTTTGCATACTACTGTTTGGCGGCTGAAATAGGCGCTGCGGTGGTACTTACCTAGACGATTTCCGGCAACAGAGACCTATAGCCAGTAAATCTAGTAACTGTAGTAATACTGAAATTACTACATTTGTAGAATGTAGGATAGTTTACTCAGCATAAGATATGAACGAAGTTTGCAAGGAGCTCTTTTCGTTTCATTACCTTTTTTTTATTAAATTACTTCACCATTTTCTAGTTATTACCATAAATGTTCTTGTTCTATTATATAACTCGTGAACATATATATCACGAATGAATACAAATATAGATTATATAGAATATATCATCACTAAAGAATAGGTTTTAAAAGTAATGTTTGGTAACTACTTGTCAGATTAACACCAGGACCCTGCTCGTTGAAAAATACAAGGAAACTTTATTCTACTTTATTCCTCATTTTTCTCTTTGATGCGATCCTTTACAGCATTGCAAATGGTTTTTCGTTTTTTATTTGTTTTCGGCTTCAATACGTATTGCAACTGTTCTCAGCGACTATATGTTAGGGGAGGGAGCGATACAATAGACTCGCGATCGGCATTGTGCTCATAGTTTTTGTAACACATACAAGGTTTTTTTTTATCAAAAACATTAGTTGAAACGAGCGAGTTTTTCATCTACAGTTGACTAAGTTAACGCTTCTTCATCAACCTGACGCTGTTCTAGACTTTGATAAGTCTTCACATTGTTGTCGATAAATTTGGTCATGTCCTACTTTCTATGTCTTTTATTAAGATTATGATAAAAATCATTTTGTATTCAGTATGGCTAGAGCTAGCTTTTTTTTACTAAAAATGCTAATACTTCACTATGATTTTAAGAGGTGTTAAATCGTGATATGGCCTAGAGTCGTAAAGCGCACTGACCTAGTAACAACCTATTCATTATCATCTTAAAAACACCTTTTTTTGTTATGGGGTGGAAATCTTCTTAAAAGATATCCCGTTACTGAAGGAAAGATAAAGTTATGTGGGATTTTTACCTACTAAAATCCTCTTCGGCAATCATTGTCAGTGCATTGCGGGAGGCCTCAGGGACTCCCACGGAACACACCGATGCCTTCTGATACTACGCGAAAACCAGGGGTGTAGCCGTCCTCGAAACCCTCGCCTTGGTACGGCAGGCATTAGACTACCCCGTGCTTGTCGTTCATCCCGGGCTCGCTTAGTGGACAATAAGCAAAAACACTTTTTATCGCTTTCTAGGTCAGGCAGACCTTACCTTAGTCCTATTCTTAATAGCCCGAGATTACAGAACAAATCTTGAAAATACCTATGCCGTGCTTGGACTGGAATACTGACGCCGGGAAGTTGTTCCACTACTTTACTGTTTAATAATTTATTTATATTTAAGGTACACTATTAGGGTACAGTCGACCCTGAGGAGGCAAGAGATGTTGTAGGTAGATGTAAAATTATTATAATGTAGCATACTCGAAACATATTTTACATTATATTAATTATTTGTTATACAAGTACTGAAGGTCGAAGTTTTATGATTGTGCATACTGTTCCTATAATTGTCTTCTATGTTCTTTTATTCTTTATAGTAATGAAAACGGTGGAAGTCTCATTAGACTCTAAACACTGAGCGGCTAAATTGCCTCCAAAATTTGTCTAGAATTCCGTTGATTGTAGTACTATATAATATCCTTCGAGATACAGGTATGAGAGGACAAAGAATGTCTCTCGTTTTTCCGTACGACATTACCTATTTATAGATGTATTATTGCGGCTCTATTCATTTATGGCATTATTCATCATGGCAGCATTAACTAAGACCGGGGTCCAAAAGTTTTCCCTCGTAACGTTGCCGCACATAAAATAAGGTATATTAAATACTAAGCCACTCGGCCCTTAATATTGTTTTATAAGTAACTGTACCCGGCTCGCTTTGCTGACCGTAACACCCCCGCAACTCCCTTTGGAGAAGAAATTTTTTAAAATCCATTCTTTGATGACCTCTAAATGGCAGAACAAAGTCTCTAACAAATTTTGAATGACTACATGTGTTAGTTTCAGAGATCTTGTGATGAGTATATATATAATATATATAGACGTATATAAATATATATCCTAAAGTTACTGCAGTTTTACCATGTAATGTATATATTATATTAAATTACATTTGAAATTTGTCTGAAATATTCCTTGAGAGCAACCGCATCCGCAAATTACTTAGTATACAAACCGTTACTATGACCATTTAATTAAAAATGATTCTACAAGTTAATTAAGAATAAAATGATGAAGGTTCTATGAAATTTGAAAAATAAATATCCTGTAACCATATTCAAATCATTCCCCGTCGAATGGTCGTGTTCCTATGTCGATATGTTCACTAGTTTTCACGTGATTGCCGAACAAACAAAACCCATATTCATTACACTTGCTCCGCAAACTGTTATACTGATGGACGGAGCAACGCTTATAAAGGGTGTATAAAATTTCATATAGCCTTTTACCTCTAACTTTTTACGTCCATCTTTTATTACTGGCTAATAACGGACCGCATCCATACCGAATGATAATAATATTCATCTTAAATTGAAAATATTTAACAACTGTGTAATAAAAAACGTTTTAGATGAACAATAACATAAATATTACACGTTTCTAATAAAAATATTACGAGAATAATACATTTGTTGGAGGTAGGTCTCAGTAGATTCTGCCCTGTAGTCTCCGGCTATTAAGAATAGGACTAATGTAAGCATTGCCTGTCGTAGAAGGCGATTAAAAGGAGTTTCGGGATCGATGGCTTTGAAGGTAGGACCCTCTTTGCTCACTAAGCGAGCCCGGGGTGAACGAGGAGTACAAGGTGGTCTCATGCTTGTCGTAGCAAAGATAGGATGATGGAGGACCAGGACATGCTTAAGCGCAATGTAGAAAGGCGTGGGTAAACGAGTGGGTGTTAGCTAGTTTTAGTTAGTTTTACTAGTGTTATATATCCTTTTCTTATCGTAGTTGTAGGTTTCATCTCAGAGACCAATATCTGCTTCAACATAATAGATAATGTCTTCACGTGTGATGGGGTACGATTGAGATCAGACTCAAATTTAATTTATCTATAACTATTAGGAGCTATGTTATGGCTGGTGATTTGCAATATGGCAGCGATAATTAGTAGCGGGTTAAAATAATCCTGCTAACCAATTTCCATAAGATGTAGTCTCGTATTGAACCAAAAAATCTAAACTTTATATGCATATCTAATGCACAATTGCTTTAGATATCGTGTGTGTTTTTTTGGACGAATAGATAAGAAGGACGAAGCATTCACCTCATGGTAATGCCCATCCGTAACAAGTAAGATGTTAAGTCTCGTTACCCCAGTAATTTTACTAGCTACTACCCTCTATAATCTCGAATACAATAATGCTTGCACATAATTGTCTCTTGGCAAAAATAAGAACTGCGGTGGTACCTATCTAGACGTCGACCTACTATCTGACCTGACCTGTATTAATTTGCTTGCATAATAAATATATTCGGGGTTAAACTAACATACACTACATAAGGTACATATTACTACAATGTAGTCGTATTAATCTTATTTACCTTTTACACGTTTTAGGTTTTTTAATAAAAGAAGTTCATAAAAAGCGGAATGTAAAATGTGAACGAAATTTTACGCCCTTTCATAAGCCTTGATGTATTAACCCCCTTGAAGAGGGACGTAAAAAAGTTTTACTAGGCCGCGTCCATAATTCAAAAGGTTAAATCAAAATATTATTTAACTCAATTTCACGGTGCAACCCCTACCGATGTTGAGAATAATCTCAACTTACAGTACCTATGAATTAAGTTTTGAGAAACGAACTTAATCATTTCAGTTTTAGGATATTTATAGATCTTAATTTTTTTAAATAGAATATTAAACATTATTATCAATTAAACACTACTTCGGTACTATTTAATTAAGACACGTTGTTATACCCATTGATTTATATATTTATGAATTATCCCTCACCTATGTTTAGGTGTGAGCGTTTATCTGCTGATGATAACGACGATGGAAACATTGCACAAAACATTGACCGACCTTTGACTGTATACAGTTTTACGATCTTTAAAATCGTAAGGTTAGTTAAATAGTTAAAACAAGAAATACACTATTTTTAATAACTTTTTTTTATCGATTTTTGGCTGACATTTAATCTTAATTTTACATCATACTAAGTGATAATGACGACAAAGATAAGTACTCGGACTCTCATTTGCTGGCTGGTTAAACGCAGCAATGCTGTTTAATTTATGTAAGCCATAGGTAGTGTAAGCCGGATAAAAAACATTACCAGATTTTATAAGAGACCTGGGATCACCTGCAGAACCCATAGGCTATATAATTGTTTATTACTTTGTTGAAAACTGTACATAGTATGGTGGCAAGTAAAATGTCTACAGTAAAACCTACGCTGATTGCTCTGCTCGGAATTGAATATGTAGCTTCAAGGAATAATATAGCACCCCAATTTTTTTTTATTTAACTAGGAGACGACACGAGCGGGACATACATCTGATGATAGTTGATACGCCTACCTGTAACAACGTGGCGCTAGTTAGTATGATATACAGCACATCATTGTGCTCATCGCCTGAGATGTAAAATATTGAATCTCGTTAGCCCAGTAATTCCATTAGCTGCAGCGCCCTTCACAACGGAGCATAGTAATGTATGTGTACTATTGTTTAGTGGCAGAAATTGGAACTACAGTGGTACCTACGCAGACGGTCTCTGACAATAGACACCTACCGGCAGTGACAACTTAAGCTTAAGCTCTGTAAACATCTTTTACTTAATCTAGTTACCAGCGTTTCTCAATCGTAAGAACAGCCCCATTGAAAAACATAAATCCAATTCAAAACAATCCATAGCGATTTAACTAGAAATCGCCTTTCAGACTCGCCGACATTAATCATCCGGGTAAAGGGATTCCAAGATAAATTCTTCCCGATATTGGAAAAATTTATAAAAAGGGTCAGACAACAGCTTGTGTTGTAATCTAAACGGCCGGAGATTCAAATGAATCGTTGTTAAGTCAAAAATTATTTTGTGAGGGAGAAATAAATTTTATTTACGCAGAGCCACCCCACGGCCAGAACCAAGCTGAGGTATGAATAAATTGTTTGTATCGATTACCAACTATGAAAAATATATTACCATGCTATAAACAAAGCTGTACAACTGCCGAAGATAGCCTCTCTCATGGAATAAAGCTACGACCCGAATACATCAAGAGGTAGCTGGTAGGTATTTTTTGCCGGAGACCGTCTAAGTACCTGCAGCTCCTATTTCTACCACCAGTCAGTAATGTGCAAACATTACAATGTTCCGCTTTGAAGAGTGTTGTAGCCAGTGAAAGTACTGACATAACAAGACTATCTTAACTCTCCAGAGGACCAGCCAAATGTGGTGCTGTATGTATGATCCTTACTACGCTGATATGGGCAAGCGTATCATCAGGTTAATGTCACGCTCGTCAAGTACAGATAAGCTGCATATTAATATTCTAGATAGAAGTCCTAGATAGAATAATTACACAGCACTACTCTAGTATCCAAAACATAGTTTTATGCTTGACATCTTTTAACCAGTTATAGGTCTCTATTGCCGGAGACCATCTATGTAGGTCAAACAATAGTGTACTAACATTACTGTGGTCCGGTTCTAAAGGCGCTGTAGCTAGCGAAGTTACTGAGGTAACGAGGCTTAACAAATTATGTCTCAAGGCGACGGGCGCATTGCATATGGTGCAGAGCATATCATTCTTAATTAGTTCCACATTGTTAAGGGCAAACGTATCACTTACCATCAGGTGAACGTTCCGCTCGTGTCATCGCTTCGTCGGATAAGAAAAAAAGTTAACAAAGATTAAAGCGCATTAACGATTATCGATAACCATCCATCCGGAACAGCCAATTTACGTCCCTGCTGTTGAGACACAGGCCTACCCTCAATATGAGGGCGATGGCGCCTTAGTCACCACGCGGGCCCAATGCGGATTAGTGACTTCACACACATCTTAAAATAAATTCTAAGTCATGTCCAGGTTTCCTCACCATGTTTTCCTTCACCGACTATCTATCGACAACAGTAATGATGAATGATATAAAAAAGTTTAATTCTTACCAAATATAAATATCCTTATATATGATGATGTGTCTACACAATAGATTATACTGTATGAATAAAGTCTTAAAATTAAAGTACGCGATAAATTACATCACGCTATAAACAGTGATGACGGTAGTGTAATTATTTTACATGGAATAGTTATTTATCATACTGCGGCCGAACTCGAATGGCCTATTTATCATACGGCCCTAACGATCGCAAATCATATATTAATAACCGTGAAATTTAACGACAGGTGATATTTAACTAATTATTTAACCATACCTATATTGATTATTTATTATAATAATGAAAGCGACAATATTTTTAAATAATTTAATTTAAAGGAGTTCAATGAAAAGTTAAAAAATGATTTTGAGAGTACAAGGATAAAGATAAATAAAGATAGTATATAAGATCTACTAGAAAATAAATTAGTAAGAAATAAGTTTATAAAATATTGCCTAAAAATATGTAAACAATAGAAATAAAGATAAGTAAATATTATTTTGTATATATAAAGGTAAATGAGATAGAGTAAGTAAAAGAATAGATGTAAGTTATAGCAAACAGAAATAATGATAGAGTAAATTTGTAAATTAATAATAAATATATAAGTAATATATTGTTGGATGACTGGTGAACCTCAACTGTGCGTTTCAAGCGCAACTTTTTACCAGGCACTACCCCTTTGTGGATTAAGTTGTCACCAGCGGTATTTTCGAACCAATACGTAATGAGGGCCTTCAAGAAAAGAGCATGTTGTTCCCTTAAAGGTCGACATCGCAGCCGCGACTCTACTGTGTTGCGACCCATGGGCATCAGTGATTACTTTCCACCAGCTGAACTGTTCGCATGATTGCCCACCCTTCCTATAAAATAATAATAATACCAAGGGGTGTCCATACACCATACCAACCCCATGGTTAAGCTTAAATTTTTACGAAGCCCAAGTCAACCTCACCTGCACGTGGTGCGCCCTGCTGAATAACAGTCGGGGCTCTGACCATCCAACAACCCGCACTGTGCTAACGATGTAGATTAAGGCCCAATTATCCTAAATGAACTCTACGATGTGAAGATCTTTAGGGGGAGGGGGCCTATATCCAACACTGGACGTCTGTCGGCTAATGATGATAAAACTAACGAGAAGCCAAAAAAAAAGTATACACTGACCCTACAATTCGAGGTAAGGGAATTCACGAATTATATCGATCAGGGAAAAGAAAACAAACCAAAAACCTATTTTAATAAAAAATCCAATAAACTAAAAACCCCTAGATCAATAATTTGATTTCTAATATAAGATCCTTGTTACCCAGTTACCGGCACAGTTGGCGGCCACCTTAGCTATATTACGTCGGGGTTATTTATTTGACCGTCCTACGTTACTTCCACGTGGGTTAATGTTCATGAATTATGGAATAAAGGTATACTTGGCTTAACCTCTGCGCGCAGGAAACTAGCTTTCGCCATTTCTTTCAGCGAATCTTAAACATTCTACACTGGGACGGAAATATCACCCCAACTATTTTTATAAATTTTTCAAGGGAAATAGATCAACATAAAAAATTAACTGACATATATATTAGGTCCTTACATATGAAATTGGCGTTTTGTGCGGGAGGAATATAAAGTATTTTTTTTTAAATATATTTAATTAATCAAAGTACGCACCGTTGTTATCTATGCACTTTTGCCATCTTATAGATAGTTCATTGATCCCTTTACTAAAAAAATACCATGGGGACGAGAATCAATAAACTCTTTGAAGAAGGTTTAGACTGCCGCATCGGAGTTGAATTTTTTCCTTGTAAGAAGTTGTCCAATTTCCGGAAAAAATGGTAATCTATTGAAGGAAGGTCCGGGGAGTACGGTGGATGTCGCAGATATTCCAATTGTAGCTCATCTAACTTAGTGGTTGTTTGTTGTGCAGTGTGTGGTCTTGCGTTGTCGTGAAGCAGCAGTGGCCTAGAGCGATTGACCAATCTCGGTTGTTTAGCAGCTAGTTCTTCCTTTATGGTCTGCAGTGGCTGACAATAGATATCTGCCGTAAAGTTGTAATGAACGACACCGGCGCTAGTCCACCAAACACTCATAAGTAACTTTTTTTGAGTCAATTTTCGTTTAGTGCTGGATTTGGCTGGGTCTCCAGGGTTCAGCCATTGCGACGAGCGCTTCCGATTATCGTACAGTACCCATTTTTCATCACAAGTAATGTTTCGATTGGAAATCCCTTCATCATTATGTTGGTTGAGCAAAGTAACACAGCAGTCGACGCGTGTTTGCAAGTTTGATTTACTCAATTCATGAAGTACCCATTGTTCAGGTTTTTTTACTTTCCCGATTTGCTTCAAGTGGATTAATGCAGTTTTGTCACTTAGCTAGCTGCAGCTATCTCTGAAGTGCTTTCTGATGGATCCGCTTCCACAATAGCCTTTAATTCTTCATATTCCACTTTAATATCCGGCTGTCCACGGAGTTGGTTCTGAAGGTCGAAATTTCCAGAACGAAAACGTTGAAACCAAAAACGTACCGTGCTTTCTTTTGCGACACCAGCGCCGTACACATCATTATTCCTTCGAGCTGTTTCTGCAGCACTGGTGCCACGGCAGAACTCGTACTCGTAAATATACCGATATTTCATGTTTTCCATTGTGCGGTGATAAGCGGCGCCACACAAAAAAATAATGAGGAAAAAAACAAATGAATGACTGTTTTTACGACTCAAACGTACCAGCTAAATAAATTTATAAATTTAAATTGGGAATTCTTAACCAAAGAGATATTTAAGATCAAATTGGTCAGTACGACAAAACGCTATTTTCATATGTAAGGACCTAATATTTCATTTCAGGAAGCTTTATGCAAATCACCGTTGTACTGGTGATGGGTCTCTGTTGCCGGACTCCGTCTAGAGAGGTACCATCGCAGCTCCTATTCCTGGGACTAAACAGTGTATGAAGGGCAGAAACTTGTGAAATTACTGGGGTAATGATGCTTAACATCTTATATCTTACGGCAACGAGTACAATGTGATTTTGTTTATCATCCTTACTAGCGCCATGGTTTTACGAGCAAGGTTCAGGTGAACGATCACCTGATGTTAAGTGATATTTGCATATTGTTTGGCGATAGTAATAGGAGCTGCAGTGGTAACAACTTAGACGATCTCACGATTAAACACCTATCATCAGTTAAGTTCTCAGTTCATATTTTTCAACTGAAGAACATATCCAATCTCCTACTTTGTATTAAAACTAAACAATTAGGTCACACTGTGAACTTTAGTACCTTAGTCCCGTGTATCCTAATACTTAGATATATAAATAACATCCGAAGCGAAACTAAAATGTTTTGTGAACAAAAACTTTTGGGTAACCCAAGTGATGAGCTGAAACTAACGCCATCGATCAATCCACAGCGTCGATTGTGTGTACTTGAGCGTCGGACTAGATAACTTTATTTGTTGGAATGCACAACTATTGTTTTAAGTTTCATAGAAATAATCTCTTATCTCCCTCATATATATATATATATAAAAGATTTCCAATGTCACACTCTCATAACGATACCTCTGGAACCATAATGCTAAGAGACTTGAAATTTGGTAGCAATATTTTTTAATGAGTATAGATCAGTTAAGAATGGTTTCTAAAAAATCCTTATTCAAAGGAAGTTGCGGGGATGGAACGACCAACAAAGCAGACGAGGAAGAACTAGTCTGTATATTCTTATAGAAGATTTAATGAGGATTTAAAGTAAAGACTGTAAGAAATATTTAAAATATTAAATACAATAGCATAGGTAGAATTAGATGAATTATACAAAAGAAACAAGGGTCATGCCATTACAGTTAACTTTTAAATATATAACTACCCCAAACACAAAATGGAGAGTATTCAACACATAAATACTTAAAAATGTTACAACAGATTGTAATTACCATTACATATCCATTCATGAAATTTTTGCACTAGAAATTTACATTTCACCTAATTAATAAGAAAATTATCCAAACCGTACAGTTTTGTTAGCTTTTCTTACTTTTTGTCAAGAATGCTTTGGAAATGAGATTACTGCAAGTGTAGCTTGAACAACGTGTTGTATTAAGAGTCTATATTTACTTATTTTAAAGTTATATGAAGATGTCGAAATTTACCGACTGGCAATGGATATTATAGAACATGTTCCAATAGCTTATCTAAAATACAAGACTTTGTTTTATTTACCTTTATAATAAGTAATATATATATCATATGAGATAAGTTAAATATAAGACAGAATATGCAACGCATCAGGTATTAAAATTAAGTTCATCCAATAAACAACTTAATAAATAACTAAATGGTGAAGTAATAAAACGAGTTAAATAGTTTTGGGTTCAACTCGTAAACTGAAGATTTAATTTTGTGCCCGTTAAGCGAGAGAGTTACAAACCACAACATACAGTTGAGGGTATTATATGGAAGAATTTGGACCTTTGCAACTTGATAACGGACTTCGTTAAGGGAAGTACATTTCATGTAGTTGAAGGTTAAAAATAAAAATACCCTAATATTAACCGGCTAAGGCCTTGTATTACAATACTTCCACCACAACTGTATTCATTGACGTCTAAGTATTGGATATTAGTTAATGGCTGAACTTTTCTTTATAATCGGTACAACGATATTGCGGTAGGTAATCTATATTTTGTGCAAGTCTATTTCCGGTAGTGAATACCAGTAAGTTAATATTATAAAAAAAAATATAATAATGGTAACCACTTAGTCCTCATTATCATTAGGCTATAAAAGTCCACTGCTGGATATAGGTTCAGAAAGATCGGGCCTGCGCTGCCCTCATTCGGCAATTTCTCTCCACTATCCGTAAAATGGTAATTAAGCTTAAAACTTTTTTTCAACTGTATTTGTACCTGATAATCTTAGTGTTCTTCCTTTACATCCTCTTTCAACTCATCTGGCACAGATTCGATATCAAAGAGCTGCACAAGCAAAATTACACATCCGATCCGATATACAAAGAAGCTTAAATATTTATATAAACAAAAAATTGGTGTAACATACATGTTAGTAACATGGGATGATGTATTACAGCCGAAAGCCTGATGGCCCTCTGTCCATTTAACTAATTGAGAGGAACAGGGGAGCACGTGGTAATGGATGTTTGATCTAACGGTCATTAGCCACTGTGCACCGAACTGTGTTATAGGCATACAGGGCATGTGTTTGATCCAATGTATTGTTACGATGTTAATATGGGATTTCATAGTGGACTCCCCAGGCATCTCATATCCACCACCCCCCTTTTCACTACATAATTTAAAAATCACGATTATTAAGTAGGTTTGAACTGATTGATGTTATACTAGACTGCTATATAATAAATAGTTAAACTTTGGTGTATTAACTTCGTTAAAGGAATCTGTTGCTTTTAGATTTCTACGTCAGCTCAAACGGAAACCATGGTAATGCATATGTAGAACCTCGTCATGATATATTTGTAACCATAGGACTTGAAATTTGATGGGAACATTACTTTTAACGAGTATAGGTCAGCTAAGATCGGATTTTACAAAATTCCTTCCTCAATGCGAGTTTCAGGGGAGTCACGGCCAACAAAGCGCGCGGAGAACAACTAGTACTACATAAATAAAAAAAAACAGTGTTCTTTAAACAAAACAGTAACTTGCACAATATTTTTGGTAAATTTCGATTTAATTTACAGTAAAATGCTTCAAATAGACATGTTTTAGAAGAGAAGGGTAAAAAAATTGATCTTGAAAATTGCCGTTTTTGATGAACGATAATTCGCTTGTATCATAATGACAATAATCATCGTCATATTTTATACTAACAGCATTACCAGAACCTATTTTTAAAGTTATATATACAGAAAAGTAATTTAAAAAATTGTTATACATTATCAAAATTATTGTCAAATATTAAACATTTTTATGTAACAGCTTTCATATTAAAAACAGATCAAAAGTCCAACTGTGGAAGTTTCTCGACACCTACTGACTCTTAGAACAGACGCAAGACTTTATAACTATCGAAGTGGTGCTCTTCGCAAAATTGCTTGTTAAATTCAAACTTGGGACTACAAACTTGGTAGTTTCGTAATTAAAGATCTTATAATATTTACTGTCAAAACTAACTACTAACATATATTCAAAACCCTATAGCTTATGACTGACAGCCTTGCATTGCAACTTATGTACAGTTTTTATAAAAATAAATAGATATCATACTTGTTATTCCCACACCTGGGACTCAAGGCCTTTTCTGACAAGCACAGTCAAGGCCATCAACCCACCACTCCAACCAATTACGGATTGGATTTGATGTCCTAAAAATCTATTTTTAGAACATGACGCTTCCAAAAATACAATTCTACCCTTTATCTACAAAGCTTTGACCACAATTTTACAGTGTTAAGTTATGGAAATGTTAATGCTACAGGGGCAACATGAGGGTGGTGGCTAACTAGGCGGGTTAATAATACCTTACCACCAATGAAACAATAATATGTGGCTCCGGATTCAAACTAGGGAGTTTCGTGTACAAAGACAGACGTTTAGCTTTTGAGACACGAACGCAATTCATTGTTTTCTAAATTAAATGTCACAAGATGATATAAAAATACGGAGCATCACAACCCCTAAAAGAAATGTAATCATAATAATTGTAACATGTTACACCGAGAAAAATTGATTATATGTTTACCTTGGGGGATTGCTTACCCCCTCATTATTTTGAGACCGACAGGATTATTACGAAGAAGCTATAGGAAAAATTGCACTCGTATTTAGACGCGTATAATCTTCAAGTGCCTATGTCCAGCAGTGGACGTCTATCGGCTGATGATGATGATGATGAAGCTTCAAACGAAAGAAGTTAAAGTTACTAAACGTCCAGTTTTTTATATTGCGTTGTAACTAGCAGGACGTTGACGGCACCTTTTATTTCTGCCGCCAATCATTACTGAGCTCTGGTTCAAGGGTGTTATTACAAGTGAAATTATGAAGTGAATGATGTATATCACCCTAACTAGCGCTACTTTGGTATGGGCAGGCGTGTCACTTACATTCACATAAAGCTCTCCTTCATCTTTTCGCTTCGTCGAATAACAAAAACACCTACTGGTAATAATTACTGTATATATTGCATGTGCATGATCATGTGGTTTCATCATCATTCATTCATTGTGCACGCCACCTTGTAAACTAGACGTAATATTTTTTTTTTAGTTTCGGTGGGACAATCTTAGGAAATATACTCTTCTGAAGGATCGGTTTCGTTCTGTGGAGATTTTTACCGACAAAAACCTTCTTGAAGGTTATCCTCAAAATCTAATAAGTTCACTGGATCTCCGTTCGGGACACAGCCGCGGCCTTTCTAATGCTATGCTGTTATAGTCCGTCCCAGGGACTGTTTTGCGCAGTCCTTACCTAGATCATACAGTGGCCGGAGACCACATCGATCCATCGTCCTCCACGGAATCGTTTAGAAGGCGATCAGGATCAATGATGTTATGTCTACAGTTAAGGATAACCGTAAACAGCTTGGTCTGCTCCGAACGTGATAATGTTTGTGTACATCCTACCTTTCGGCAGGTGAGATCTACCACAAACAAACCTGTACTAGTTCACTATTAGTAGAACCGCTAATTCGCGATATACACAATAACACTGCGGATTTTATTCGCAGATTTCATCACAATTTCGGTTGCGTCAGATCCCGCTGCTTTGGATGAGCCTGAACTTTGTTAATTTTGTGGAAAGTTTCTCACTCGAGGGTGCTATTACGTAGGTTCCTTGCTACAAAAGTCGACATCCAGTGAGAAGCTTCAACTTGTAAGTTCTTACTAATCTATCAAATTTTTTTATATATATCGTATAATAGTTTTAACTGAACGTTCAATAGAAGATTTTTTTTAATTTTTTATCCAACAATGATGTCTAATACAAAATGACATAATTTAAAAAATATCCCTTAAATATAAACAATACTCTTACTGGTGGTAGATCTCTGTTTCCGGAGACCGTTTAGGTAGGTACCACCGCGAGGTCTATTTCTGTCACTAAATAGTAGTGTGCAAATATTAGTGTGTTCTGGTTTGAATAGCGTTTTAGCTAGTGAACATACTGGAGTAAATAGACTCGACATCTTTAAGTCTCAAGCCGACGAGCACAATTTAGTGCAGTGTATATCATTCAAACTAGCGCCATGTTGGTGTGAACTGGCGTATTACTTGCTATCAAGAGAAAAAACTAACACCTCTACATCCCCCTACCTTCCTACCTTATCAGCGGCTATTTAGGTATGGGTATTGGTTGATGACAGATTGTTTTTCTTCTTCCCGGCTAGCTATTACGCTATACTCTTATCAATCATATAAAAGCTGTAGTAATCAGGATTAGCTTTACCATCCTCGTGAAGATTAACACTGAATATCATTTGGAATTGAAATCAAAATTTCCGGTAAATTTGTATATGATTACACTATTGAAAAATAAAATTCTATTGACTGTCACTTATACTTTGATTAAAAGCTATAATTGTATTTCACAAAAAACTAGTAATGATCTACTGGATTTAAGTAAAGATGACAAAATTTCTCATCAGTTAAAATAAATATTGGAAAGAAAAGGCTGAATTATAAATAGAGTCAGATAAAACAGCTGATAATTTTAAAACAAGTAACTCATAAAGCGTTGCCCGAATTAAGAACTTTATAGAATTAATGAATTTCTAAATTGGTTGTTCGGTTTGCGAAGAGCTACTCGAAACTTCTTTTTGCGGATGCGAATTTAAGTTAATAAAGTCTTTTTAAAAATCCGTGTTTGAAAAAAAATTAAAGTTGCCCAACTACGAGCTATCGTAATTCTAAATAGCTTTTAAAGAATTGCCTATTTTCAAGTGATATAGAATCTAACGTGAACAGTAAATTCAGGCTTAAACTTAGTGCAACTTCAACTATCATATTTTAATAATACCCTACAGGCACTTAAAGAAGTCAAACTTGGAATATTTTTTTTTGTGTATAATCCAAATTAATCTGTGGAAGAAACAGGCAAATTGCTTTCCGTAATTTTGCACTAAATTACTAAGTTTTATAATAATTTAGCTTATTCACTCAACCATGCTCGGGGTTTCCCTGCGAGATCGAATCAGAAATGAGGAGCACCCAGGAGAACTAAGGTCACCAACATAGTCCAAAAGATTGCTAGCCTCAAGTGGCAATGGATAGGACACATCGCTCGAAGATCTAACAGTCAACGAGGCACCAAGATCCTCGAATGGCGACCGAGTATCGAAAGACAGTGTTGGTAGGCCCCCCACCAGGTGGTCCGAGGATCTGATGAAGGTTGCCGGAAGTAGCTGGATGCGGGAAGTGCAGTATCAATCGTTGTGGAGATCTTTAGGGGAGGTCTATGTCCAGCAGTGGACATCTGTCGACTGATAATGATGATGACTGTGATGACTCGACCATATCTATATCATTAATGTAAAGTAATCACCTAAAATTTAATAATCCAAACGTAAGTCATCACCCGATCGAAATCATGAGCCTAAGAGTTATGAAATTATCCCTTCATCACAATTACTGAAGTTTCTTAACGGAGCGCTAAGCGATTTAGTTTGGGCAAAGTTTCCGTGTCAAATAAATTAACATTAATTAGTTATCGAAATGGGATCCAACGCTGAATCTTACTTTTGAGTTAGTTTTCTATAATATTTAGTTTCATCATCATCAGCCGATAGACGGACATACTGGACATAGGCCTCCCCCAAAAATCTCCACATCGATCTGTCCCGCGTTGTTCGCATCCAGTGGATTCTCGCGTTTCTCACCAGATCATCGGTCCACCTTGTGGGAGGCCTCGTGCCACTCGAGGACCTTACCCCATCGGCCATCTCGCAATATTTAGTCTACGATATACATTCTCCAGCACCAACTTCATATCTGAGCCGTTTTTAGGATTACTTTACTCTGGATCGATCGATGTGAAGATCTTTGGGGGAAGCCTGTCTAGCAGTGGACATCTATCGGCTGATGATGATGATGAAGATCATTACGCTTTTGATGTTTACATCACATTTATTGATTAATAGATATTCTTGAACCAAACTCATCCAAATCATTATTATCATTCTACTCCATCGAAGACTTATCTTTAGTGTCGCCAGATACAAAATATTTGGAATGTGGATTGGCAAAATACAATTTCATTTGGACTAGTCACTGCTTAAAAATGTCTACTTGTAATCATTTCAGCGGATACAAAAGGTTTTAATAATAAATATATTGATATGTTAGAAACTTAAGAAATTATAAACCTGAAGATTAATAGTTCATGCCTGAAGAACACGCTAAAATATCGTTTCAGAATTCATTAGTCTATATCGTTCATCATGGAACATGTTCCAGAGCTTTTAAATTTGACAATATTTGAATGGCTTTTTTAATGAATCATAAAAAAATAAAATCTGCATTTTATCATTATTATCATTATCAACCTTTGTTTATCCACTGCTGGATATAGGCCTTCTCCAATGTCTTCCACAAAACGCGATACTTAGCTTCTCGCATCCAGCTGTTTTCGACCGCTCTAATGATGTCGTCGGTCCATCTGAAGGGAGAGCGTCCCACACTTCTGCGACCTGTACGCAGCCTCTACTCCAAGACTTTGCTCCTCCATCGGCCGTAGCTGACCCTAAACCTGCATTTAGTAATATAGAAATAATAAGTTTCGTAATGTTTTCTATCATCGACAATGCAATCCATAAATAAAATTTTAAACTTGCTGATTTCATTTGTGTCGTTAAATGAGACAGTTCTTCTTCGTTCGCGTATCATAGAACTTTGCGTCTGGGTTGTGAAGAATCCTTTCTATAACATTATTCCACAAACATCCTTTGTGGTGTAGTCCCGCGAGTTCGGTCACGCGCAATTCCAGTTTCAGATTTGTTACCGGTACACGTACCAGTTTATTACCGTGTCACGTACTGCTGATTGTTAACGTTATTGGCCTGGTAACCTCCCTCCTTTAACTGCGTACATATGCTCCATGTGGAAATGTTTAACTAAGTTTCCGTTTCAGTTAAAACTAAAAGTGTTACAAATGTATCGATACGTGTGCAGCATGACAATTTTTTTTTAATATTTTGCAAATCATTGACGATTAAAAGAAACAAGAAATGCATTTAACATTATAAATAAATATTGCTACTATTATTCTTGTATAATTTAAATAGATCCCAGTGTGATGAAGGTAAATCTAGACCAATTGAAATGTGTCAAAATCTTTGTCCTCTAGATATCAGTGAAGCAGTGACCCAAAATTATTATAAATCAACAGCGTGTTAAATAGCAGCTAAATAAATAACAATAAGCTTTCAACTTTTTTTTTAATAAAGTATACTAAAGTGAGACCAAATAGAGAGAGTATATTACATGTTCAAGACGACTGCAATTGGATCGGATCAGAGAGAAATCTAATAAAGATTTAGGATAGAAAAGTAAACATGTAATACACCTTCACATACCTAAAGGTAACATTTTTTGTAATCATATTTAACCCTCATTGTAATTTAACTTTGAAAACACAGGCGAAAGTATTTGGATATAAAATATAAATTGTTCATATCCTCTTCAAATATTCTAAAATTTTATGTTGCAAAATTTACTAACATAAGTGTACAGTGCCGAACACAAGTATAATTTTGCGATAATTGAATACATAAATATTCATTCATCTCGAAGTCGCTTAGTGGAGAATACCATGATTATTGAATGTTGTTTTGTCAGGCGCCGCTAAATGAGAAGGAATTGTATTGAATTTCGGTGAGTAATTGTGTACTGTCCTGAAGTAAAGTTAATATTAATTGCTTTATAAGAGAGTAACGATCTAAGCTTCCTTTGACCCTGTCCTCGCTTTATTGGGAAGCGGTCGCCTGAACAAAAGACCCGGGCGACCGCATTGCATTGTTACTGGATCACTTTATCGTACTAGAGTGAAATCGAACATTTGATAAAACACTGTATTTGATTGTTTCATTTATATCAACGAAATAAGAAAAAACTGGATTCGAGAGTAGATGGAAAAATTACCAATTCTGTTATAAGATATTGAAGATGAAAACTTTCTTTTAATGGACCTCTTCGATTGATGAATGACTTTGTCATTCTTTAAAACAATTTATTGGAAACTGAAGATTAGAATATTTCTTAACCCTTTTTTTTAATTAAAAATACTCGTTCCTTTGTAATTTGCTACAAAGCAATATATATTTACATTTATTTTTTTATCATTTTATATCTTTCTTCTAATACTCCAGTTCTCTATTTCACTCTTTTCATCTCTCATACTTTTATTCTAAACATCCTATTTCTTCTTTCATGCACCACTTGAATGATTTGACTAATAATATAGGTGATGGCCCGGTTTTGAGTTACATAAACCTCAACTAAATGTTTATACTTGAAAGATGTATTAAATATCACAAAGATCTGCAAGTTCAAATACTTTTGAATTTAAAGAAATCTATGTTTGTAGTAACAACCATTAAAATGCTGAAGTAATACTCGAAAGGCTACAAATGCTATCCTTGCACCGGAGACAATGAACAATGAATTGGTGTAGCGTTCATTGAACCATTATCCTGTAGACGGTGGAATAACACAATACTATTGAACGAAAAAGTCTAGTAAGTACTAAAAGAATCTGGGGATCTATGAAAGAATTTCCTTTCTTCATTCCTTTTGTATTTAAGATTATATGTAAAATAAATTTCGGATCTATTACAGATCTCTTTATATGCAACCAGAATAATTATAATAATTTACACAACTTTTAACAATTGAAAGATGTCATCAAAATTTATACTTTTAAAAGCCAACTAAACTGATGGAGAAAAGTAATATAATAAAAACTTTAAACATGTTAACTTATAACGAAGCTATAGCTTTTTCATTGTTATCAACTTATCGTACCATAGTCTCTTTTCTTCAGTAAGTTATTAACCCCCTAACTTCCCAGATGTTATTTTTTTAGAAGAAGTTTACGTTCTGAGTTTGTTTACAATTATAACTAATTAGATAACCGCGACCTGAATGTAAAAGAAAAAAATAAAACGGAAGTAATACACAACACATTCACTGACACAAAAACTAAATATATATATAAAAGGAAAGAGAGGGATATAAAATACCTAGATGGTATCCGGAAATAGAAACCTACATACAAATATATCTTATATTTATATATATATATATACATATTTTTATGTATATATTCATAACGTTACAAATATCTCATATTAAATAATCATCGTCAATGTTTTAATGAAATCATCAATAGTTTCTTTCATGATTGGTCGACCAATACACAACTGTCTGATGCAATTGAATCGAAGAATATTGCTCTCGTCACGGACCTCATCAATTTTATCGATAACCAAGATCCAGTTCCGATTCACGTCATGTTATTCTTGTTAAATCAATTTCCGGAACGAAACGGAGCGTTTGTGCGGAAGTAACTACCACAGTTTTAGATCAAACATGAACTATTTCATTATCATTGTGTTTTGTATATGTACTGTAGTGATGCGATTTATTATTGGATACACGCTGATGATAGTAAAAATATATCTTCCAATTCCAAACACTTCCAGATTCGTTGCGGAAATACTACAATATTCGATAACTACATATATCCAAAGCTACATGAACGAGACGCAGTGGTGCAACTATTATTACTTCCCATGAACCTTTCCATCATCACATGATACAGTTCGTTACAACCGTCATCTATATAAGCAGAAGTCACCACAATGGTGATCCGCAGAAAAATCTAGAATATACTTACTCATCACTTGAAGTTGTATTTTAAGAAGCATTTAAAGTAAGCCTTAAGTTATCGTCATAACTGATATACATACTTTTTGAATTAAAAAAATATGTAAATAGTTTATTTACATTTTTGAATAAATACACATTAACTTGTAATACAATAAGTATATATATATAGTAACTTAAAAGTTTTGCCGCTATAGAAATTTGTAAAATAAGGAGAAGTTCTATAATTAATCATATCCGGGGGTCCAAGTATCCGGGAACTTTCCATGACAAAACCTATCGGACCTTGAGCTCATTTATTATAACGAACGATCTATCCCCCATTCTGTTAGGTACAATTTTGGTATAACTGTTTGTGTAATATCATAAAATATAATCAATCAACAATTTTTTTTTTATATCTGTAAAGATTTTAGTTATATATATATAACCTTTTTTGTTTGTTGTATGTTCATTTGGAATATTTCTGCAGCGGAACTAATACTAAAATAACATTTTTAATCCAGGGTAAAGTTGATAATATGCAATAAAAATCTATGAATAATCAGCTGATAGACGTCCACTGCTGGGCATAGGCCTTTCCCAAAGATCTCGACATCGTGGGAGCCAGAGCCTCCTTTGTTGATTAGCAGGGTGTACCACGAGCCGGTGAGGTTGGCTTTGGTCCCGTGAGTTGTTGTAAGGGACCGCTTACACACCAAACTCAAGTTATGGTAATAGTATTTAACACCCTAGCAACAAAAGTGTATATACGTACTTCCGATATATACTTATTAAAAATAACAATATCAACATATTGATGATGGTGATTAGTGAAAATGTTTGAAATCGTCTTTCACTTCTACCCTGTGAAGAGTTACGACCCTTTTTATCATTTAAATATACATTCTGCTTAAGTTATTTCTTTTGTTATAAATTTGTTTGAAGCAACAACGAATTAGATTTCCTGAATTATATTTCATTGCTCTTCCATTTAAAAATCTTCGGACACTATTTTTTTTTACGAAATAATTCAATTTTGATGATGCTTCTTATTTTGGAATAAGATCAATCCTATAAAATCTCATTTAATAACAGAAAAACAGGAAACATGATTTTACATTAAAGCTCTGTTCTTATTTTTAGGAAATGATATACTAGCTGTTCCCCGCCCGCATTGCTGGCTGTAATATTAAATGACTTTCTATAGCGCCCGTTGCTATGGTAACCGCATAAATAACACGAAATGAAAATGTTTATAAAGTGTGATTGGAAATAAAATTATGATCGATCTATTAAATTAAAAAAAAAAATTGCGTATAACCAAATCATTCCGCATCATAGTCATGTTCCCATGTCGATACGTTCACTGGTTTTCACGTGATTGGCGAACAAATAAAAACCTTTTTTTCACTTTAGATATATAGGGTGACGCAAAAATAACCTTATAAAAAGTACTTTATGACACAGGTAATAAGGTACTTTTTATAAGGTTATTTTTGCGCCACCCTATATATAGATTAATTTATGTAGAGTTTTGAAATTGTAATAGAAAGTACACTCAGTCTACTTCCGTTATACGAAATATCAAATTATAAATAACCCTGTTTATTAAAAGAGCCAGTAAAGTGATATCGAATGTATTCAATTACACTTTACACCCTGCCCGCGCAACCCCACGGGAGGGAATAAATTTCTATGTTAAATTAGAGTAATATAATATATTTCAATTTAGCCTTTAAAAGGTTTTAAGGCATTTATTTGTTCCACGTCCTTGATGCCCCGTTTCATTTGTACATTTTTATCATATGTCAATATTTACATACTTCTAATCAATAATATTTTTTTCTGCAACTAAACAGTAGTTTGCTAGCATTAATGTGTTCCGGTTTGAAAGGTGTAGTAGCTAGCGATACTGGAGTAATGAAATTTAACATCTCAAGGCGTTGACCAAAATGTGGTGCAGTATACGTCATTTTAACTAGCGCCACATTACTATAGGCAAGTGTATTACTTGTTGCGGAAGAACTCCTTGGTGTTAATCCCGTGACTCTCGTGCATAATGTCGGAAGTGATTGGAATACCGTGTGAAGCTTTTTAGTCGGTTGGAGTCCGACAATACCCGTTACCGGCCCTCTGGGTGTGCGTTCCGTTAGCATTTTGTTACACACGTTAATAAAAAAAAAAGTGTATTACTTCCCATCAGGTGAACACACTCTCGACCTGAAGATTAGTCTAATAAAAAAAACTGCTATAAAGATCGTCTAGGTAGGTACCACCGCAGCGTCTATTTCTGCCGCCAAACAAGTGTGCAAACATTACTGTATTCCGGTTTGAAGGTCGCTGTAGCTAGTGTAATAACTGGGGTAACAAGACTCAACATCTTATGTCCCAAGAGACGAGCGCAATGTTGTGGAGTATATACCATCTTAACTAGTGCCACGTCGTTATGGTCGGGCGTATCACTTACCATCAAAAAAATTAAACCACTTTATAATTAATTTCATTACCATTAATATTTTACTTATCAAAGCCACAAGTTGACGTGTCCCACAATTTAGTCCTATGTTTATATCCTAACTGGATTATTGGCGTTAGGTTATTTACTCAAGTTCAAGTTCTGCTTATCGTCCTTAAAGGTTATATGTTAAGTTCTGCTGCTCGGTACACAGCAATAATGGCACAGTGTGGTTTGGCAGCTTTAGCAGCAAAAGTAATCGCTGCGGTCTATTTACATGGTCTCTGACAAGAAATATGTTACGGTGAAATGCCGAAATCTGGAGAATGTCGACATTCACCGGTGAATGTCAAGGGGAACCCCTCGTGCCTCTGTGACCCAGCGGTGGTCCAGACCGTGGTGCATGTGTTGACTTCCTGTCCCTTATATGGGAGGCAGAGGATAGAATTGGAGGTGGAGCTGAAGAGACAGCTCGCCAAGGAAGCTATAGCCGCCCTGATGAGTGAAGACGAAAGTCGCCAAATATTCATTAACTTCTCCAAAACAGTGATAGCCGATGCTATTAAAAGGAATAGCTGAAGGATAATAGTAGTAGGAACAAAAATTAATTAAACTAAAAATTAGCTGTGTAAAAAAAAAAATAAGAGGTGGTAAAACAGAAGTTAAAAAAATTGTTAAAAATAAAAAGAAGAAGAAGCGAAAGAAGAAAAAAAAACAAAATATGAAAAGGGATGATTTGTTTCAGGATCGACGAAGTGACTGTCTTCACTTGCGGGAGGTACGACAGAAGGAAATGGGATGGAGTATGAAAGGAGATAAAAAGTATAACAGATAAGTAGATGATGATAGAAAAGAAAGAACGAAAGGAGAGTATGAGAAATAAACAACGTATAAGGTGTAGGTAGAAATAAGTGAACTATGTACATAGGCACTGACCCATCACACACAGAGGGAACATTAAAAAAAAACAGCCAGTCGCCTCTTTGTCGACTCCTCTCTTTTCGACCTTCACCATAGCATATCTGTGATTGTCGACATACAGCGGTGAGGGTCCGAATGTACAAGAATGTAATGAAATATTCGATCTTCCACCGACGTACTCGCGTTTGGTGTTTGTTGACATTCATCGGTGATTTCAAGCTTTCATGGTAACATATACATCACTAATGTTTCATGTTACACGTATTCGGTTCACTCAAGCCGAGAATCTACTTCCTCTTACGCATGTAAAGAAGTACGTACTAGAAATATCCTACGAATATCCATACGATACACGGGAAGCGGACCCGTCCAGCGGAAACTTTCCCAACTGAAATTTCAGCCGCATTTGTATGATGAGAGCAAACAACATTCCGCTCCAGATAAATGTGTGTTTTTTACGTATACACACAACATTGTTTATTTGTTAACAATGTGGAGTGTAGTGTATGTATATGAGTTACACAGGAAACAATAGTTTTAAAACTCAACGTGTGAACTGGAACGAAAGTTATATTATGAAAATTAGATATTAAATATAATATAAAGTGAAATTATATATCTGTTGAGCGATCTGTATGTTTTAACATAATAGAAAATAAAGAGTACATATACATATATATATATATATATATATATTATAAATCGATTATATTCTCTCATCATGTATCTCTTACCTCTCTCTGTTCCCGCCGTACTGCTCAAAAATTACTTCGAGTAGTGATCAGAAAGTAATGATTATATAATTCCAGTATTTGTAATAAAAACTAAAGAATTTTTTTTTTATCTTATTCCTCTACTACTTGAAAAAACAAAATATTATGTAAATAGGACCTCATCTGCGTTTATTTCAATACGACCAGTTGGAGTGGTAACACGAAGTGAAAAGCGTCATCAATGTAATTAAAAAAAAATTTTTTACTAAAGTGCATGCCGACGTAATGAAAACGTTAGAAACTCTGATCTTCCAATATTCTATAGTTTCACGCCGGTGCAGGGGGTTTAAGCTGGGTGGAACATTCACTGAAGATAAAAACCCCGAAGGACGGTCATACACTTCTTTCCCTGGGGCTAACATCAGGACGGACGCTCAAGGAATAATCATGGTTGAATACTATGCCCTACTATGGTAAGGAAACAAGAAGATTGCGGCATATGATAAAAGACTAAGGACGGAGTAAATTGAGAGCAAAAGTCCTGTTTCACCAGGACTATGTGCTCGTAGACAAAGCGGAAGTAACAACGGCTGCCATTCGAGAAGAATGCTTTGAATTGTTCGATCACCCACCTTACTTTCCAGGTCTAGCTCCCAGCGAATTCTATTTATTTCCTAGGCTTAAACAACACCTCGGAGAAAAAAACAACTTTCGATGTATATAGGTATACCTTTCAATATTTCAGATTTTTTTTTTATTTATTTATTCCAATTTAATCAAAACTCAAACGGTAGGCACACGCAAGCGTTGATTGGTGTCGCCTAGTGTACACAAGAGCGGTTTTTTTTTAATGAATGCTTTGACTGCCGCCGTGGTCGTGTAGTTGTTCTTTTGAGGCCGGCAAAGCACACTGAAATCTGCTGCCCTCCTTTTTCCACAACTCATTTTTTTATCAAAATCGGTGTCACAAAGTAAGAGGTTTGTTGTTTAACGAACAGAAACTCATTTGAACGTCGCCGATGGTTGCAGTGAAGATATTTTGAAACTCTACATATAAGTACTTAATTTTTATTACAAGAAAAACTCTATTAACGAAGACCGTCTAAAAAGGTTCAACTTTAGGTCCTATTACTACTGCTAAAAAATAAGTTTGGAAACATTACTGTTTTCCGGTTTAAAGATAGTTAAATTACTGAAGTAACAAGACTTAAAATCTTATTCCTCAAGACAACGAGCACAATGTAGTGTTATGTATATCCTCACTAGGACCACGTTGTTATGGGCAGGCCTATGGCTTACCATTAAGCAAATATATACCATCGCTTCGTTAAATAATAAAAAAAAAAAACATTTCTGTATAGATAAGTATTATCTCTTATCACATAACAAACCTATAGAGCACTAACTTCAAGTTTAAATATGATCTTTTTTTAATAATGTAAAACTTATTGTTTATGCAGTCTACTGCAGTGGTTTCCGTATGTGAGGTGGCGAATTTTTTGAGAATTTTTTAAATCGAAGTTCCTACTTTTTTATACTTATATAAAACAAATTTAAATTCAAGGATCCATCATTTCAATATTTGTTTTAATTTCAGCGTTTCTATAAAATAAATTCAAAGTATTATTTTCAACGAAATATAACGAAGAATGAAAACTTAATCAATTAGTATGCATGATTTTATGAGCTTTTAACTTGAATTTTATAACCAACTGGCGACAGGGTTAATTCGGGCGATATATCATTTATCCAATATCAATATTTTACATTGCCGATAGTGACGACTATTAATGAAGTACCGATTTTATAAAAGATACATACAGCCTCCGCTCCGATAGTATTGGAATTGAAAAATCGCCAATTAGTTCGTTGATTTTTTGAAAGCAAACTGTTTTTATTTGAAATATTTTAAATTGATAAACTTTAAATATTTTTTTATTACTATAAAGATTGTGATGAAATACAAATGTTTACTATTACTATCGTTATTAATACAAAGTTATTAAAGGTTTTAAGAGTTAAAATCTCTTGTACGGTTAGCTTAAAACACACATACGCCTTTATACACTTCATATATATATTTAAAATTTTCTTTGCAGCGACGAGATGAGCGGGATGTTCACCTGATGGTAATTAATATACCTGCCCAGTGGCGCTAGTTAGTATGGTATTCATAGCAACACATTTCGTTCATCGCCAAGAGACAAGATGTAGTCTCGTTACCACTGTAATTACACTAGCTAGAACACATGTCAATCCGAAACACAGTACCTTTGCACAATTGTTTGGCGGCAGAAATAGAAGCTGTAACCTTCATATATTGTCTCCAGCAACAGAGACCTGATACGATTGGTAACATTTATAGATACCGAGAAAATTAAATTTTTTTCTTATTTAATTGGCTAACATTTCTACTCAATATCTTTTACTACTACTAATAACGCCTATATCTTTTACTGTCAATCTACCACCATAACAGTCGCCCCAACGACTGTTGTGGTGGTAGATTGACGGTAAAAGATTCATAGTTAGCTGTATTAGAAAATTGGGTAAATGGGAAAAGTTATATCTAAGTAAGCGACTTAGCCGTTGCAATATGAAAGCAGTTAATTTAAAGTATGAAATATTTCAACGTATTTCTCGAATCCGTCTCTGAAAAGTATTGAGTGAAAAATTATCGCAATTATTAAACCACATGAACATATATATATATATATATATATATAAATATATTTCACAAAGCGAAGCGAAGAGGTAAGCCGGAAGTTCACGTAAATGTAGCTGCATATAATAAAGAAATTATTTTCGATTTCGTGCTTATGAAACTTCCGGTCCTTATCAACAAGAAATATAAAAGGAAAATTTCTTGGCAAAAGTATAATTATTTAACGGTCATCGTGATGCAGTGGCTTAGCACTTGAATCTAAACACGGAAGTCCCTGGTTCTGGGATCATAAGTTGAGTATGGTACCAACCATACCTGTCTACCTGCCGCGTTCACATTTTAAATCTACCATAACAATAATGCTGTCTCTCATCAAAAAAAGAACCAAGGTATATGCTCTTGATGAGCTTCCACCATTCATTATCGCATAGACAATACCACGTGATATCAAGTGTTTAATAAAAAAATTACAATTTGCGTTATGAAATTATTTCATTATACAATCAATAAAAATTTATATCAATAAGAATTTTGTAATATGATTTCTGATGGTGATTAAAAAAACTCTCTTCCAATAGTCATTAAAAGGGATGTTTAGCTTGTGGGGTAGCAGCGAAATCGTTTTAAAATATGAATAATTTACTTTCCATTACTCCTTAATACCTCGAAAACCCAATTAGTCGGTTCGTCTTTAAAGTTGGCAATACTTTTCCGTTCGACCCCCGAGTTCCTCCCATAAAGCCCCACCTGGAACTGGTCCCAACTTTTCTTATTTTCCAATAAAACTTATGCATTCCAATCCGAAGTTAAATTCCGATCTCGATGATACCAGAAAGTATTCTTGTTTAAATACCAAAAATTTACGTTATTACTTAATAACGGAAATATAAAAAAAAATATCTAATAAGATGTTGAGATCCTTTATATGAGCAAAGTGAGACGTTCACCTGATGGTAACTGATACGCCTAGCCGTAACAACGTGGCGCTAGTTAGGATGATATGCTCCGTTGTGCTGGTCGTTTACTAGCTAGAAAGCCCTTTAAGCCAGATGTTTGCATTATACAGCTTGGCGGCAGAAATAGGAGCTGCTGTGGTACCTACATCTCCGGCAACTGCATCCTACCATTAGCGAATGTATTATTATTAAAGCATTATTAACCTGGTTGGAGTGGGGGACAACCTGTCACTACCAGCTTTAGCTAACACTGTGGTTGACAGTGGAAGATCATGGAGTGTAGGTATTCACTTTTGCGAACAGGTGATGTCACAAAATTAAGCTGCAGAAACGGAAAGGAAGAGGACTATACGTCTCTCTATTAGTAGCCAGGGAACCAGGCGTCGTAGGTGGGTGTACTCCATTCTCCGTCGACCCTCATAACTGAGGCTAGACGGCGCATAGAGGGGGCGATCCGTCGTCTATATTATGGCCTCAAGATGGTGTAATTGGTGCAATTTGGTACGAATTGAGGCTTACACCATTCTCTACCTTTTTCCGGAGAAGGGACTCTTTAAGAATCAATGTAATCGGAACTACGGTAAGTGTGCATAAGTGTTCCCGTAATTCCGACTAACAGCATTACGAGGATCACCATGGGGTTTTAGCCGGTAACAGCACCTTCGCTGTCTCCGCAACGGAGTATCCGATGCAGGATATCCCCACGAAAAAAAAAAGTATATTAATCAGGTTCTTAGTTTGCGAAGAATTTAGTTGTGTTAGGCTGTGAGAGATAATATGAGAAATTGATTTTGCTCTATTTTTTTATTAATATAGATAAATCGATATAGCGTTTGATTTACATCCTAACCATATAGTAAGGAAAAAGTAAAATTAATAAAATAAAATTTTATACATTTTACCTGTTTATACCCGTCCATATAATTATTTATTACCCATCGTAAATATTAAGTTAACTAATATACGTTTATCAATATATTTGTACATTTTATTTGATCTACAGGAAGTATTAGATCGACGACTCACTTATTAAAGAAAGCACATCTTAGAAATTTCTGGAAGTACGCCAACTCTCACCTGAACGAACGGAAGTATATATTATTTAGGATATGGAATGTTGGTTCGTTGTTTTATTGCTTTGCTATACTTTCATTCTATTCCAATATTCTGTTCCGTAAGAAATATGCTGCTACGTCTCTCGTTTTAGTACGAACAGGTAGAGAGGATGGAGATCATAATTTCAAGCATTCCTGCGATTAGACAACTGTTGGTATTAGACTAGTTGTTTGTTGATTTATCGCTAAAATTAAATTCAATAAGTTAGATCAGTAATTAAATCACCTTATCCTTCGCATTGGAAAGAAAAACTTCCGAAGATACTTTTGGGATAGAATTTGTATTATGAAGGATTTATATCCTCGTAATAATGTCCATCCATCTATCCTTAATTCTTTCCATCGTAGCCAACAGTGCAAGGTCCAAGTCTTACTACGATACCTGGTTTCTTATCACCTCTCATCCCTACGTTCAAGTACGACCAGGTGGCAAAGGTACTCATATAATTAATATCAACACCATCACCTAAGTTGAGACTCTACTTGTTATTCTCCTCGGTTGTAGAGGGCGAGGAAAGGAAGCGGGACGTTCACCTGATGATAAGTGATACATCAGTCTATAACATCGCAGCGCTGGATAGAATAATATACACTGCACCTAATTGTAATCTCCACTCCGGGATGCAGTATTAAGTTCCATTATTCTAGTAATTTCTATATCTACAATGTAATTCAAACCGGAACACGGTAATGTTTGTATGCTACTGTTTGTCGGCAAAAATAAGAAATATCTAGATATCCTCGGAAACAGAGACCTAGCCAAATAATATTTTTACCTGCTACTATTTGCTAATAGAGAGAAGTGCAAACATTTTATATTAAAAGTCTTTTATTTCAGACATGTTCATCCATCAAAGATTGTATGGGGGTTATGCTGCTGTTACGGAAGTTTACTGGTGGTTGATCTCTGTTGTCGGAAACCATCAATAGTGACCAATAGAGTACAATCTGGTGCTCTATATATCATCATAAATAGAATAGAAGATGGTCTCACTCGTCTCGTCTCTTAAAAAAAAAATAGATGTGATCATAGATCATTTTACTAATAAATCTTCTCTGTTGATAGCAATGTACGCGCAAAATTCAATTTTGTATTTTTTTTCAAATTAACTTAAAATTTTATGTTTCTTCATATCAATTTCATTATCTATAGTAAACATTGATAGTTATAATAAAGTATTAGTTAGTACCTGAAGATAATATTATATAACTTTCAGCTGAAAATACATTAACAAATAAACACTTAATCACTTAATATTGCTTATCACGTAATATTCGTGCAATATTCAATGTTCGATAGAGGTATCAAAAGGAGATGAATAGACCGCTATTAATGATTTTAATATATATGAACTGAGGCGTAATGATCAAATTTAACTCGTTATTGAATAAGTCAACACATTTACCGTATTCATGACGATTTATATTTCATAATTAATAGCGTTGCCCCGGCAAGTGTGCACTTATATTAATTAATTCAAACGTTTCACGTGAAATTCGTGTAACTGGAGCTTTGCCGTCTACCGGCTACAAGTTGACCTCTTTCGTAACGACTTATACGTAGAGCTAAAATAACATAAGCTGGTGTAAGCGAGTGCCCTTAATACTGTTTTACCTCATTATTAATACGGCTTTTTAACGTTGCCTTCATGGTTTTTTTTTTTTTTGATAAAGTATTTCAATTATTTTTATAAGTTATGAAGGAATACTTTGAAGTTTAAAAAATAAACCTCTTTACAGAGGTACATAGTTCGGTTATAATGCAAATGTAACTTTGTATATAAAATTTTAATACAGTCAAATTATTTTACATATAAATATATTAAGTAGTAACATAAGGGCTCCTTTTTTTAATTAACAACACAAAAAATACTGACGGTAGGTCTCTGTTAGCTGAGAGCGTTTAGATAAGTACCACCACAAATATTGTTTCTACCGCTAAAAAGCAGTATGCAAACATTACTGTCTTCCAGTTTGAAGGGAGCTGTAGCTAGTGAAAATACTGAGGCGATGACACTGAATACCTTATGTCACAAGGCAACGAGTGCATTTTATATCATCCTAACTAGCGCCAGGTTGTTATGGGTAATCCAATCCTGCTCGCTTCTTGGGTGTTCCCATAATATACTTTTGTATATACATATATATATGTACAGCTTTTTCAGTACTTGTAGTTTTCGTATATATTAGGAGGTTTATCATTACAAACAAGGGTAAAAGTGAATTACATATTACAGTATGTAAGTGTTTGTGCGAGTTGGCTCTCCGCCAGACGTTCTACCTGCGACAAAAGCTAATATACATTTGTTCCTTAAGAATATCCTTTTATTACTATAGTGTCTGTAATGCGCAGTGTTATTCAGTTATTTGGTTGTGATACCATTTTCTCCTTATTACTTTGTTCGCAGTTCTTTTTAAGATCGTACACATTTTTGTTATTAAAATACGAAAATTTTGATAACGTTTCATTTTCACAAATATTGGGAATTTCATAAAGTCCATATGAAATGTTTTCTTGAAGTTAAATAACACAGTTTTCAAGTTTTAGTGATATATTAATAAAACTCAGATTTACCAGAACACATCTAAGTATGTCCCAAAATATTTATCTAGAAATACAGTTTTTTTTATTTACTTTACGAAGTAACGATAGGACTATAAGTTTACCTAATGATAAGTGAAACGACTGTTAATAACTGGCCCTGGAAACTAGAACTTTTTAACTGATTAGAACAACGATATAGAGAAACGGAACTTGAGCTCCTATCGTCAATAACCATCATTCAAACAGTGATAATATAGTGTGAAATTCTTCTAAGTTATAGTCATCAATGTCAAATAATTGTGGCTTAGTCTCAGCGAATTTTTATTAAGTTTTGTAATGCTAACAAAAATCACATCGATGATAAAATCCATTTGAAAACATTTATCGTTATTTATAAACATAAATATTTTAAAAACATTACTGTTGCGAAATGCAATTTTTTTTGTCAATTTTGTTATCATAAGAACTATGATTCGATTTGATAACATGAAATATGTTTACTGATGATAGGCTTCAGTTGAGTGACAGTTAAGTTAGGTAAGCAGCTCCTATCTCCGCTGCCGTATAGAAGTGTGCAAACATTACTATGTTCCTATTTAAAGGATGCTGTAGCTTTTTTTAATTTTTTATTTCACTAAATTATTGGGTTAAAGATGCTTAACATCTTATTCTTCAATGCAGCGTGAGCAATATGGAGAAGTATATGATCTCGACTAGCGCCACTTATTATGGGCAGGTTTCGTTGTTTCATACAGTAAAAAAAATATTAGATTATTGAAGTACCAGTACATCAGTAGACCTCTTCTTTACTGGTACAGGTAGACAGTGTTAGATTATATGCTACCAAGTTACAAAATTATCTGAACTTGACGATCAACATTAGTTTTATACGTCAAAGGTATAAATTTCAAAATTTTTTATTTAATGTTTTTATTATATAGAGGTTTACAATGTATAAACACAATCATAAAACAAATTTATTACAAACTACGTTTTCCGTATTGGCGAAAATAGATCTTCAACGAAAGAAGGGAAGACAAATGGCCCATGCCGAAAAATGGGTAGGAAAATTGCTCTATACATTGCCGATGATTTATTTCAAAATGGATTGTAGAAGTTATGCGGTGTGATTATTCATAACCGCGTTTCCGTTAAGTTCCTTTCACTTATACTCGTATCCTGATGTTATGCCTCTTAGAGACAACATAAAGGATATTGTACAGGAAGGTAAGAAGCTAAATTTAGTAACTGATCAACTCAAGATTTTTAGCACCATCATGCTTTATTAAAAAGTATTGGGTTTATTTTTTTTGTCAATTGTCCCATAGAAGCACCTCTTTCTCCAGTCTAGCAGAAATCTTGAAAACTGTAACTAGATTTATTTAGTGCTGAGAAATTATGGATCTATTACTATTAAAATAATGATAGAAGATGAAATATATTATTTTGTATATAAAAACTAACTCATTACAATATGTTGATTGGAAAGAGTATGGAGATTCTTAGCCAATACTCAGCAATGAGCATTTACTGGTGATAGGTCTCTGTTGCTGGAGACCGTCAAGGTGGGTACCACTGCAGCGCCTATTACTGCCGACAAACAGTAGTGTGGAGTGTAAAGGATCCCGCACAACAACTCACGGGACTCAAGCTAACCTCACCTACTTGTGGTGCACCCTGCTAATCAACAGACGAGGCTCTGGCTTCCACCAACCCGCATTAAGCCAGCGTGGTAAGAAATTGCCCAAAATACCTCGATATGAACCCCTACAGACGACGAGCCCTAATGTCCGACGGTGCCGGAGGCCATGATGACTACAGCGCAGGCCCGGTCGATGTGGAGATTTTTGAGAGACATCTATGTCCAGCAGTGAGCGTCTATCAGGTGATGATGGTGCGCAAATATTAATGTGTTCCCATTTGAAGGGGTAACCAGACCAACATCTTACGTGTCAGGCGACGAGCGTAATATGGTGGTATATCCTATCTCCCGCCACATTGTTATGGGCAGGCGTATCACTTACCATCAGGTGAACGTTCCGTTAGTCTCGTCGCTTCATTGATTAAAAAAACAGCGTTAGCTGGCTAATAACAATAATTAATAATAATTATTGTTCTAAGTAATTTCCTAAGTTCAAACCATCGCCACAAATACAAATCTGTTGTATGGAAAGTTTCTTTAAGTCATATTTCCCTTTCCAAACTTAATATATATTATAAATTCGAAGCATCGGTTAATATAACTTAAAAAAGAGAAAGGTCCAGATAAATAATGAAAAAACTGACTGGTCTGAAAGTTATTTATAATTTTGGAGCATTTAAAGAAGGATTCACCTAAAACCAAAAAATCCTCTCATGTTCTACTTTATATCCGAGATTTGAATTCATCATATTGCATCCTCACTGAAATTAAATTTGAAAATGTATGAAAATATAATTTAAGTGATGAAAAACTTAGTTACACAAGTAAATATATACAAGGTGGTTCGCGCTATTTTTAATAAATCAATGAGGATCATCAACACCTCCCAGTGGTACACTGCTGCACAATCATCATCACCAGCCCGCAGCAGTAATAAGAAGGGATTATTAAAAATATTTTTTTTAATAAAAAAACAACAGCGGATACTTTTTACTTTACTTTTTTTAATCTATAAAGCGACAAGACAAGCTTGACGTTAATATCATGGTGATATACATTATATCACATTGTGGTCGTCGCCTTGAGATATAATATTTTAAGACTTCATACTTCAATAATTTCATTAACTACAACTCACTTCAATCCGGAACCCAGCAATGTTGTCTAAACTCTGTTCGGCGGCAGTAATAAAAGCTGCAGTGGTGGTTACCTAGACGTTCTACGGCAACAGATATGTACCAACAATTAATTTTATATTAAGACGATATTTGAGGTGCATTTATATCTAATAACAACTCATATCCTAATTAACATTCATAGGACAAAAAAAAACTGTATCGAAGTTAAACTTTTTACTGTGGAAATACGACATTAAAATATCATTAGAGTTGGCCATAAACATCAATGCTGGGGTGGCAATGAAAAAGCCGATAAGACTGACTGACGGATACGGAAAACTTTGTCACGTCATGATAGATGCCCGTATTATATCAGGGACCTTTATCTCGTAATACATTGCCCGATGCGTGTGTAATATTTCAGGATATAATGACAAATCGACAGCGATGGACTATCAATCTAATTTGTCCGCATACGTCACACTATTCATCATTTTAACATAGATTTGTAGTAAAATAGAGCTTTGATAATTAATGAAGATTTGCGAGTGTTCCGGTGTAATAAAACTTATAGGGGTTAACTCGCACAGAAGCTTAATCGAGAAAAACTGTTTTCTTTATTCAATTAAACAATGTAAGGAGCAAGACGTTATTACGCCTGTCTATAATGAAATGGCGTTACCCCGGTAATTACACTAACTACAACGCCTTTCAAACAGGAACACAGTAATGCTTCCACAGTACTGTTTGACAGCAGAAATAGGCGCCCCGATAGTACCTAGCTAGACAGTTTAAGGCAACAGAGACTTATCACCAGTCAATTACATCTGGAACTGGAACTGAAAAGAAACTGGAGAAAGTTTTATATGCTTACAGGTTATTGTAGAAAGATAAACGACTTTTTTTTGCCTTCAAACAGAGGTCTAAAATTTGTGCTCCGTTTGGAATAGCATTAACGAATATTACTATAAATATTTCTTGTGATTTTTTTTCAATATACACAAAAGAAAGTCGTCGAAACATGATAACCCTCAAATCTGTTTTAATTTTTGGTAAGAGCTCTTAAGCGGGTCACCTTCAAAAAAAAAAGGTCAAAATTAATTTAGCCGTTTAAGAGACACGATGCAACAGATAGGGCACACAAAAGTCTAAATTTAAGCTGGTGGCAGTTATATGGCTACATGTTGTCATCACCTCTAGCAGTAAGCTTCAATTAGCTCAATCCTGTAGACAGGAGCTAGTAAAGGACTAAGGTAAGCCCTACTTGTTATAGAAGGTATCTAAAAAGGTCCATGGTTTTCGCGGGCTTTGAGGGTCAAAAAAGCAATCCGTGTGAGACAGCAGTTAATACATGATTCTATACTTGCTGTAGCCCATCATGATGATGATAAGGAGCGATTGGCCAGTCCCTGAAACGAGTTAAGCTAAAGCGTAAATGAGCATCGCCCTGATGCAATAAAAGAGACTGCCAAGAGAATTTTAGGGGTAAAATTGTCATGTAACTCTGACTTCCCCTCAGAAGCAGTGTATTTTTTAGAAAATCCCCCCGACACCAAAAAAGGCGTTTATGGACTGATGATAATCACCGGGAGCTTGGATATTATTAGAGCTTTTCATTGACCGCACAGTTTTCTTACCACTCTTGTATGGAATTTGCTTTCAACAGTATTCCTGTGTTCTAACTGTCAATATACTAGAGCTAAAGTATTCTAGAAGAGAAGAGAAGTGTGGAAGAAGAAAGGGGTAAAATGATGAATGGAATGTTAGATAAGAGAGTATTGGAATAAAATTAAAGATGGTAATTGAAAAATAGAAAGTAAACGGCCCTGACCCAAAACACGCAGAGGGAACGATTAAAAAAAAAAAAAAAAAAGTATTCTAGAAGACCACGCCCCAGCATCTTCAGCCTTGTCACATCATGTGAAATAAGGTAACGATCACTAATTATCACACTTACGCTACGTGATAGAAACGACTATGTGCGTCTTTTAAGAAGCTTAATGTAAAGCTGATAAATCTTAAATTTACAGACGTACCATCAATTTACCGGAAACAGAGATGTCAAGTGAGATTGTGTGGTTATATGTAAATTTACTTCCACGGAAGGAAGTGTGAAAACCGCCATATGGTTTATCCATCTCCATTTCAGTGACAAATAGAAGTTCAAGTTTCACTACATCCATTTCGTAATATCTTTACTGTTTTTTTTTTACCTACAACATAAATTTTGATCTTAATGGAAAATGATGTTAAGTGACCATGAAGCCGCAGGTGGTGGTAGTCCAGAATATTTTAGCAATCATATGAAGATTAATTATTTTAAAAAATAGTTCAAGATTGTCTAAATAGTTTCATAGATAGCCTTAGGTCGCCAATGGTCTTGGAAACATACAGGAACATTAACCAGGTTCAAGGGGTGTTAGAGTCTCCTCTATCATACACTTAGATAATCCTCCTGTGGCGCGTCCATGTCGCTTGAGCAGGCACCACGTGTACCAGAGTTCAAATAGAGAAGGCATTGTTGTAGGATATAACACAATGCCTTGCCTAGGGTTACAGATGACGAATTCAGTGGTGGAATTTTCGCAGAAGAAGAACATCGCGAAGGAGGCAGATCCAGTCTTATATTACCTGCAGCTAGGCAGCAATAGTTTCAATATTAATATGGGGACAAACACTAGAAATTCTAGGGCCTTTATTAAACACTCAAAATTGCAGTCAGTTGACGTGACGGCTTTGATATTGCGATGATTGAAGACAACGGGAAACCACCGTTCATCATCATCAGCCGATAGAAGTCCACTTGTGGACATAGGCCTCCTTCAACGACCTCCACATCGACCGGTCTCGCGTTGTTTGCATTCAGTGGGTTCCCGCGATTCTCATCAGATCGTCAGTCCACCTTGTGTGAGGCCTCCCAACACTACGTCTACCAGGAAACCTCCTTATATATAGACAATCTTCACTTTCAAATAAAGAAATGTTTAAAAACCTTTTCTTCACTGTAATATGATTTATTTTTTAACTATGTTAAAAATATATAATACCATATAATGTCAATAGATTCATATTCATCATAAATCTTGAGTTCACGAATGAATATAATTATCATCATCATCATCAGCCGATAGACGTCCCCAAAGATCTCTATATCGATCGGTCCTGCGCTGCCCGCATCGCCGGACACTAGGGGCTGTCATTTGTAGGAGTTCATCTGAGAGGATTTGGTCATTTCCCACCTCGCTGGCAAAATGAGAGTTGGTGGAATTCAAAACCTCGTATATTGATTACTGGGGTGCACCACGGGCAGATGAGGTTGGCTTGGGTCCTGTGAGTTATTGTGCGGGACTCCTTACACCCCATGAAAAATGAATATAATACTAAAACAGAAAAAGAAATATTCTTGTCTATAACTTTTATATAAAAGACATCATCATCATGATCACCAACCGATAGACGTCCGTTGCGGGACATAGGCCTCCTCCAAAGATCTCCACATCGATCTGTCCCGCGTTGCTCGCATCCAGACACACAGACATAGTTACTTAAATAATTTCTATGTAAAATTATTGTTATAGATCTTTATTTAATATATACATTTTTACATATTTTTTTTTACTTACTTTCTATAAAAGCGATGATAAATCGTTTATAAAAATATAAAGGTTGAGGTATACCGTTAGAAGTTGTAAGGCTTCCCGCACAACAACTCACAGGATCCAAGCCAACTGCACCTGCTCGTGATGCACCCTGCTAATCAACAAACAACGATCTAGCTTCCACCAACCCGCATTACCATCGTGGTGGTCAATGACCCAAATTCCTCCATATGAATCCCTAACCGATTGATTTGGAAATCTTTGGAGGAGGCCTATATCCAGCAGTGGACGTCTACCGACTGATGATAATGATGATGATGAATATCGTTAGTACCTGATATGATGCGGACTTTGTCGTACTTTTATTTTATTTATTGGGGGGGGGGGGGGCTTGTTAATAAAATAATTATTATTTAAAACAGTTTTTTAATTTTCTATTACCAATATACTTCTTATTACTATATGGATGGCGTCCACCTCGATTCATTCGTCCCTTTCTTCTAACGCTCGCTCGCTCTTTCTCTCTCTCTGTCTCTCCCTCTCTCCTCACTCTTTCCTCCCTCCCTCTCTCTCTCCCTCTGCCTCTCCCTCGCTCTGCCTCTCCCTCTGCCTCTCCCTCGCTCTCCCTCTCACTCTCTCCCTCTCTCTTTCGCTCTCTCCCTCTATCTTCCGCTCTCTCCCTTTCTCTCCCTCTCTACCTCTCTATCTCTCTCCCCCTTCCTCTCTCTGCTTCCCTCTCTCTCCCTCTCTCTCTCTCTCCCTCCCTCTCTCTGCCCCTCTCTCCCTCTCTCTGCCCCTCTCTCCCTCTCCCTCCCTCTCTCTCTCTCCCTCTCTCTCTTTAACATAACTTCAAAAACACTAATTTACTTCTGTATTATTCTTACGTCTTTTTTATTTTTGTTTAATTTCATGATAACATAAAAATAATAAAAGATGCATCCTTAATGCACCATTTAAGATATTTTTCGCTCTCAACAATATTTAATATATATAGTTTTTGTGTTATTAAATTATTTCGAATTTATTTTGTTTTTTTATTCTTATCCTGTAATATAATAAACAGTTTTTGTATAAATGTACAGTACTATAAGGTTATACCTTATAACAGCTGTATGACAGAAAAATTTCATCTCCCAAATGTATTAATATCCTATGTATCAAAACTGATCCAACCTCTTCGGAGATAACCCAGAACTAATATTATAATAACAAAAAATTAACGATACCGTAGAGCCTTGTTATGGCTTAAATAAGAAGCTATTATTTTAATATTTACAACCACTTTAGTGGAAGGATAAGACAGGAACAACTGGCAACACTGTTAAGCCCATTTTTATTCATTAATATATGTTCCTTCAACATTTTTTGTTATTATTTTCACAGTGTAGTGGGTTTTTCCATCTAAGTGAATACGGACTACTGCGGTAACATTAACAATTGTTTTTTTTTTTACTCCTGATTAGTCCTATTTTTCTGAGATAGCCATTGTGTAGTGTACCCTGGGTGGGTGAGTAATGAAAAAAATATAATACCGGGAGAGAGATGCCTTTACAGATTATGTATTATGTGTTACATTTAAATTCAATTTCCTCATCTTTGTTTCTCTAAGTTGTATAAATGTTATTATTTATCTATTTAAAAGGTCAGATTTAGGAAAATTTTAAGTCTAATACTGTGGAAATATTTCTATTACATATTTTATTTCATTCAGTGAACTGATGAGGCAAGAGGTTTACATAATAATGTGACGCTATTTAGGGTGAAACAGCATCACATTGTGCTCGTCCCCACATTATTTTTTGGTGGCCGAAAAATGACGGTGGAACCCAACAGAGGGTCTCTGACAGCAGAAACCTACCACCAGTAATGCTTTGTTTATACATTGTATTATTGTTTATATCACTTCAGTTATTTAATATTAGAAAACCTGTTTCTGTTTTACACAATCCGATTTTTCGTCCACGTATCCTCAATAAAAGCTCTTCGATGTTTCTATTTGATGTTCAGATATTATTTGCAATCATATCTTAAATTATATTCGTATTTCTTTACCTTTAGGAGGAAGCGCTACGAGGAAGCGAGAGAACTGTGCCAGGATCATAGCAAGTGGAGAGAGGTGGTCTCTGCCTACCCCACTTGGAACGAGGCGTGATATATATGTATGTATGTATTTTGTTGATTTTCATATACCTTTTTTCTAATCACTGTTTTAAACGTATTTTTAAGAATCATCAGATTGTCAGCAATGAATAAAGTTGAAGGTGATCAATAAAGAAAAGTTTATTTGATATAAAATTTAAATAAAAGCATTCGTCATATTTGTGAAAGGAATTTTTTAAACAAACAATATGATTTTCATTCAATATGGTAAATTGCTCATATGTGATCATTCGGTTTATGAGATAAAAAGAAGTAGTTATGAGGGGAGAAAGCTAAAGGGAACATATTCACGCGTCACTCGAGGTAACACTGAATGAATGTCCCTGTCAGAAGTCGGGGATCGCTGCTCGTGTCATGAAATAAACAGGAAAGGTTAGGAGAACCCCCCGAGCGGCAACACCGGACCTTTTTTATCTCCTCTTTACAAAAAAAAAAAAGAAAGGTTTTAAGACATGAAGTTTGATGCGGTCGCGTACATTTTTAATAATCCCTCAAAGTTTGTCTGAGTGGAAACATTTTACACGCAGGAGAAAGTAAACATCTTTTTTTTTAAACTTGAATCTTAATCGGAAATAAATCCAGAGGTAAGTATTACAAAGAAAATTAAGGTACACTTCAATATTAGGAACATCTAGATTTTTTGCTGGCGGAATATCAAGGAACGAACTGGCACATCTGGGGCGTCCGAATTGTTCCTCTAACTGTACCACGCTGATCGCCAACCTTCACTAGTTGGAGAAGCACTTTAAGAAGAAGATAGGTCCCTATTGCCGGAGACCGTTTACGTAGATACCACCGCAACTCTCATTTCTGTCGCCAAACAGCAGTGTGAAAGTAAACATTACTGTTTGAAGAACGTTCTTACTAATGAAATTACTGGGATAACGATAATTAAAATCTCACGCCTCAAAGCGGTGAGCACAATGTGATGCTTTGTATATCATTTTAAATAGCGCCACGTTGTTATGAGCAGTCGTATTACTTATCATCAGATGAACGGTTGCCTCGTTTGGTACCTTCATAGAATAAAAAAAAATTTTTTTGTAGATCTTGCTTCAATATGATGTTAAATAATAATATTAAATTGGCGAAGTGCACTCGCCCAGAATACGTTGCCTTTCAAGTTTTACCAATCGGAACCACACAAATCGTACAATGTCGCCTTTTTTTATTTTATGAAGCGTCCTGACGATCGGGCCGTTCACCTGATGGTAAGTGATACACCGGTCCATTACAACGTGGCGCTAGCTAGGGTGGTATTCACAATACCACATTCCGCTCGTCGCCTTCAGACATATGATGTTATGGGCTTTTTTGAAGTTGATGTCGGGTAACCAATATAGGGATAGTGAAGTTTAGTTCTTGTTAATAAATCGCTTGGATCAAACAGTACCCATGTATTTCGTAAAATTCACTTTACAATGGTAAAAGAAATTAAATATTAGCAGTTACAGTTAAGTCGGCTGTTGTAGGAATATAAGTGATTTCTACCGCAAGACGCCCAGTCTTTTATACTTAACTGATTACTTGAAAGCGCGACTCGACACCGCGCTCTTGTTTACTTCAACGCAGTGTATAAATAAATAAATTAATAACTCAGATTTTGATACAAACGTAAGCGACAGATTCAATTGCTTAGTCTTCGGGTGCTAGGTGAGAGGACGGTGACGGAATAACAAAGAACGTCTGTCCAGAGCGGCGTCACGACGGTACTCTTGTGGTAATGTATACACGCCACAATGCTAAGGTTCGGTACCCTAGTAATTACAGCGCCCTTTAAACCGGAACGCAGTAATGTCTGCACACTGCTGTTTGGCGGTAGAAAAAGGAGCTGCGGTGGTGCCAACCTGGCCGGCCTCCGCCAACGAAGTCGTATCTACCATATATATATTAGGTCCTTACATATGAAATTGGCGTTTTGTACGGGAGGAATATAAAGTTTTTTTTTTTTGTAAAATATATTTCATTAATACGCACCGTTGTTATTTATGCACTTTTGTCATCTCATAGGTAGTTCATTGATCCCTTTACTAAAAAACCATTGGGGGCGAGAATCAATAAAGTCTTTGAAGGCGGTTTGGACTGCCGCATCGGAGTTGAATTTCTTTTACTTTAAAGAAGTTCAAATTCCGGAAAAAATGGTAATCTGTTGGGACAAGATCCGAAGAGTACGGTGGATATCGCAGACATTCTAATTGTAGCTTATCTAACTTAATGGTTGTTTGGTGTGCAGTGTCTGGTCTTGCGTTGTCGTGAAGCAGCAGTGACCTAGAGCGATTGACCAATCTCGATTGTTTAGCAGCTACTTCTTCCTTCATGGTTTGCAGTTGCTGACAATAGATATCTGCCGTAATCGTTTGACCAGATTTCAGAAAGCTGTAGTGAACGACACCAGCGCTAGTCCACCAAACACTCACAAGTAACTTTTTCTGAGTCAATTTTCGTTTAAGGCAGGATTTAGCTGGGTCCCCAGGATTCAGCCATTGCGACGAGCGCTTCCGATTATCCTACAGTACCAATTTTCATCACAAGTAATGATTCGATTTAAAATCCCTTCATTATTGTGTCGTTTGGGCAAAGTAACGCAGCAGCCGACGCGTGTTTGCAAGTTCGATTCACTCAATTCATGAGATACCCATCATTCAAGTTAAATAAAAAAAAGTAAAAATACTTTCCCGATTTGCTTCAAGTGCATTAATACAGTTTTGTCAATTACCCCGAAGCCTGCAGCTATATCTGATGTGCTTTGTGATTGATCCACTTCTACAATAGCCTTTAAAGAATTAAAATTAAAATTTTCTACTTTGGTCTCCGGCAGTCCATGTGGTTGGTTCTGAAGGTCGAATTTTCCAGAAGAAAAACGTTGAAACCAAAAACATACCGTGCTTTCTTTTGCGACACCAGCGCCGTACACATCAACAATCTTTCGAGATGTTTCTGCAGCACTGGTTCCACGGTAGAACTCGTAATCGTAAATAAACCGTAATTTTATATTTTCCATGGTGCGGTAATAAGCGACGCCAAAGAAAAAATGAATGAGGAAAAAACAAATGAATGACTGTTTTCGAAAGTCAAATGTGCCAACTATATGAATTTATAAATTTGAATTTGGAATTCTTAACCAAAGAGGGGATAATTCAGATCAAAGTTGTCAGTACGACAAAACCCTATTTTCATATGTAAGGGGCCAATATTAAAATAAAGCTATTAATATAACCTCAATTATATATAACAGCCTCGCAAACAAAAATGAAGTATGGAGAAGTGACAGTCAACTTTTGCTCTTCGGTGAGACACTTCAAAAAAAGAAGAATAAAACAAGGGAAAAGCTAATTTTTTTTAATATGATCACACTGTAAAAAATCACATGTTAATCAGGAAACGATTTGATGTTAATGAAGTTAATCATAAGCAAGCAGATACAGACGCATGATAACTTATAAGATCATCGTTTTATTTTTTAGATTCTTTGAAACAAGATGACCTTTTCCAACACATATGATCTCATTTAAGGAATTTTTAAAAGTCAGCTGTAAGAAAATCTTGATCATAACGTTTCTTCTTCAGCGAGGAGCCAAAACTTCATTACCGTAATTGTGTCACGAAATTCCTTATTCATGCGAATATTCCGGCAGTTCCGTTTGCGGATCCTCTGCCGCGGCGCTCGCGTAATTTCACTAGATTGTACGCCCGCTCATTGTGCATTGTTTGACGGCTAATGGTTATTAGATTTTGGGCTTTTTTCAACATCACGTAAATATTACAAACCGTATCTAATAAACTTCTTTCAGCGGCTAAATGGAAAATTTCAAAATCTTTACACATTTAGTTTAGAAAACATTGATGAGACGAAATAGTCCACGATATCGACGGAGAAAAGGAATCGTTAAAGATAAATAAAGTCTACGTGTAGATATCTACTGTAGTGCTTAGTTTTTTTTTAACTTAAAATCAGTTGTAGCTAGTAATGTTGTATATAATGATATATTACATCTGACGTCTGAAGGTTAATCACAATCTAATGCTGTCAAATTTGGACCTTATTGTTATAATCATAATTATTGGTTAACACCAGGTGAACGCTTGTCGTCAATACGCTGAGTAAAAGAAAAATTGACAATCAACAATTAAAAATTATCTAGAATATCCACATCCAGTCAATGCGATAATGAAGTATATGTATAAAGTAGAAAGTTAAGATTTTTAGGTTCATCGCAAAATAAAAAAGTTAAATTGATATAGTCCTTTTATCGATTTTAAGCTTTTCCTTCCAATTTTCAATAACATAATTTTTTGTTAATAATTGTGATGATAAATTACACTTGTCTAAGATTTTTATTAACTTAAGAATCAGTACGTCACTGGGTTTTAATCAGTCTGTGATATCTAGGTCAAACTACTTGGTTCGGTAGAACATATACTAAAATTGTAACGACCCAGAGAATATTAGCTCCTCCGCAAAGATGACAAACACTAAACACTTCCACATTTTGCCTGGCACTGAAGGAAACAACTGACAGAACTTTAAATGGTGTACATTCTGCATTGGCTACACTTCCACTAGAGGCAGGGTATCTTGTGAAAGTTTCCTCCTGACACCAAAAAAACATTTTAAAAGACTGTGCTGTGTTTATATATGATATGGTGTTTCTACATCGATAAATAATTTTCCGATCTTCTATTTGCCGTGCGCTTTTTTTTTTCGTTTTCGATACACAAACCAATTTGTCATCGGTGCGAGAGGATAAAATAAATATCTGAAATGGCAATCGGTATTGTGCGAAATACAATACGTATACACTTCAAATATTAATTGATATCAAAGGCAATTTGTTTTAGTATAACTGTAACAAATATTTTATACTGCAATATGATCCCGTGACAATGAATATCTAATAGCTCAGTTATTCTATTGTAACTAACAAAGAAACTTGTTTTATATATTTACATTTCTCTCGAAACGTTTTTTAACTACACATCTGGTTCGCGACAATGCTGATTTCAATGGCAGAGTTTTTTCTTTATTTTAAATTCATCTCGTTAACTATAACTTTCACATAATAAATCATTCGCTATAACGGACCTCGTAAACACCACATAAAATTGTGATTGACTATTAACTCATTTTACAAATAAAAAAATAAGTCTAATAAATTATTAACGTAAATTTACTATTAAAGAAATTAATAATTATGTAAGGGATCCCGAACAACAACTCATGGGACCCAAGCAACCTCATCTACTCGTGGTGCATCCTGCTAATCAACAAACGAGGCTCTGGCTGCCACCAACCCGCATTAGGCCAGCGTGGTGGTAAATGGCCATAATCCTCCCATATGAACCTCTCCAAACATAGAGATCTTTGGGGAAGGCCTATGTGCAGCAGTGGACGTCTATCGGCTGATGATAATGATGATGATTATGATAACTATTCTAAAGTACTTTTAAAGAGAATAGTTTAAATTGATTTTAATTTAAATATCTTTTAATCAAAAAGGTATTTTCATGAGATCCATATTTCTAATAATGAGTTTACTTTATAGAAAATTATTTCCCGGAAGTTTCGACGAAATTATTATCAAAAGTCATTATGTTTTAATTCCTTTAATTGCCTGTAGAGCGTTTGTTAGTATAATATAAAATCTAAATTAAATACTTATTAATAGAAAATGTTTGCTAATTATAGATAATCAAAATATATAGCTAAATATATATATATATATATATGTATGTGTGTCTGTATGTATTTGTGAAAAGCTTGCGATTCGCAATTAAAGAAAAAATATACTCTTTTTATTAATAACGATTAAGCACCCTTTAATAACTTTTATTTCACCCTAAAAATCCGCGCTGTGGTCATAGACGACGACACTGAAATTATTAACTTAAAAAATAAATAATTATAGTATTGAAGAATTAACATTTTTTATTGACTTCCGCCGATAGACGTCTACAGCTGGACCTAGACTTGCCCCACAGATCTCTATACTAATCGGTCCTCTGCTGCATCTATCGGCTTCACGCGATTTCCTTACCAGATGATCGATCATTTATTAATACTCCTATTTATTTTTATACGTTCAATAATATTTGGGACGCGGAGCCTTCACTCTTAATAACAGTCAGGATCATTTATATACTACGATGTCCAAGCGCGGGTTGGCAGATAACGAAAGACGTCTAAAGATATACTTAATACATCTCGGATACCTGACGATGTTTTCCTTAACAATCTCAAGATTAATGAAGATCGAGACCATGCTTCTTCGATTCGTATTCCGCGTAGTCTTCGCAGGGGCTAAGGTATACTACTGCTTAATATTTCTTCTTATCCTTAACATATTTTTCATCATCAAAGCCTGTTGACTGGTGGTAGGTCTTTGTTACCGGAGACTGTCTAGACAGGTCACCGTTCACCGCAGCTCCTATTTCTGCTGCTAAATAGCAATGTGCAAATAATTAATGTGTTCAGCATTGAAGGGAGTTGTAGCTAGTGAAATTACAGGGGTAATGAAAATATCCTGTCTCAAAGCAGCGAGCGCAATATGATGCAGTGTACAACATTCTATTATGGGTGGGCGTGTCACTTATCATCAGATGAACGTCCCAGTCGTCTCTTCGTTTCATTGAATAAAAAAAATTGTATAGTTATATGTTTTATAAGTGTTTTAAATTCTGATTGTAACTTATGTATACTATTTGGTTCAATTTGTATTTAATTTACAATATAGTATAGAAAAGAAAAAAAACATTCTCGTCTTTATCCCGTTTTAACTTCTATTGTATTTATTACTAAATTTAAGGTATTTTTAGAAACCATATAAAAAAAGACACTATATAAAATAAGTATTATAGTATTCGCTGTATAGTTAACATATCTCACGTTGTAAACAAAAAAAAAACATTGGCATGAAATTTTCTCTAGTTAATGTGTCTTAAGCAGACTTATGCTCCAAAACAAGACTTGAATTAGTGATTCTTGGCGCCGTACCAAAACTCCACGGTGGTGGTGGGGAGGGAGCATGTTTGGCTACAAAGAAATAACAAGTTCCATACGTATAAACTTTTTATATGTAAGCCTTTGTAGTGAGAGTAAAATAAATTTTTGTCTTGCAGAAGGCTTAAGCCTGAATGTGACAGATAGTAAGTCTCGTGAAATATGAGCTCTGTTTCTTTCTCTTTCGTATACATTTAAACGGAAACGGTACTTGTGATGTATAATATGTATGTAAGTGTGCGATCCAATTTACGGAAACGTTTATATATAAACAAAATTCATTACGAAGGAAAAATTTGTAACAGTTCTGTGTAAACCGTCTAGGTACCGCGGAACACTAGTGTGAAAATATTTCTTTGTTCCGATTTGAAGGACGCTGTAGCTAGTTATTGTAAATGTGATTATTAAATCGACGAAACGAGGAGATGAGTGAAACGACAGCTCATAACGTGGCACTAGTTAGAATAATATACACTGCACCACATTGTGCTCATCACCTTAAGACATGATATATATGGGCGTTCCATGGTGCTGCCATCTACCGTAAAATTAATGTAACAATATTTTATTATGTTTTTCTGTATTTACCTCGATTTTTAATATGAAATTTAAAAGACTTGTAATTGATAGTTCGTTTATGTTGTCTGATAAATATCAATAAAAAAAAACAATACGATTAAGAATTAAATTAATTCAAAATATTTAAGAATTTTATTTTAATTAAATCGTAATTTTATATTGTTCTTGTAATTACAAAGTGTCAAAAAGATTTATATTTGTATCCGATGGTATGACTAAGTTATAAAAATGTCTGACTGTCAGTGAGAGGGACTCGCTGTTATTCAACCTTATGGTCCTTGCAGTTCCTATTCTTTAATAAACAAATTATTTCAGTATTTCGAGTGTGTTCCTAATATGTGTTTTGAGAATCACAAGCCCGTGACCCTTGACCATAAACGCTACCAGATTCAAACTCCAGAATGGAGCAAGTCATGAGTCTCGTGAACGCGGTTACTAAACATCTATCCTGTTACTACCGCACTTTCATCTGATTTATTAATCTCACGTCATTGTCAAGATTTTTATCTACCACTTTTTTGACCCCGATGAAAGATCTCATGATGTTAGGACAATATCGAAGAACTGGTGTGCACACGTGTATAAGACAATATCGAAGTTCAAGATGCCTTAACGTGATGCTTTCACGAAGACATTTGAAGTGGTAAAGAGCCTATACTTATGATCAAGAATCAAGTTATGCGGAGTATGCAACGAAGACGTCTATCCTGCGGCCTTCAGATGCAGAGGTTATAAATGCTGCGTTAAGAGGTATTTACCCATAATTATTTCGTTGTAATTTGTTACACCAGTATCTTTGTCAAAATGAACCTATAATTTGGAAACTTATCATTAATCCTTGCTCAATTAAATGTTTCTAGAAAGGACCATACGATGACTTGTTATAATTGTTTTCTCATCGATTTATCACACATCGCCCTTTTTGACATGGTTAACACTTTACTTCATTATATTTTGATTTATTTCCTTAACAAAATAAATGAGGTTGTAACTTAAAGCTCATGTGAAGAAAATTGTGAAGTATAGGATGAGCTTATTCATGTTTTTTAAAAGTTTAATGATCGCTCATGACATGGGTGCCTTATGATTGATGCGCTACTTTAGTACCTGAAACGGGGTTTAGTACCTGCCGGACTTTCTTTGCTGAAATACTGTCCTTTTTTTATTGTAAACAAACAAAGAGGAACATCAGATTAATTTTAGGTTCAAGAGTAAAATCTGTGTTCGGAATTGAAAAACGTAGTTTCTTTGAAAATTCGAATTATTTCATTGTGATCATCGCCATTTTTGCTTATTGATGTCCACTGTACTATAAGCATCTTCTTTAAAAGAGATTTTAACATATTCATCATCACGCATGACACGAGTAGACGAGCTCGTCTCTTTCCTTATAATTGTTACCTCCTTAATCGCTTTTTACGAAACGACGTGAAATATTTTGACCCATCTCCAATACATTGTTAAAAAAGAAATGCTAAATATCGATAATTTAAAAAGAAGTACAGGTATTTCTTACATCGATATCTTTATAATAAAAGTATAAAAAAGAAGAAATAGGAAAGAAGGGATATATATTTGTATAGTCAATTACAATTCACTGTATATGTAACTATATAGAAGATTTTAGGAAAACTTTAAAATCACCAATAAATTTAAAATACGCTATTACCAGTATATCTGCAGATGTTTCATTTTAAATAGATCATCATCAGTTATTATAGAAATAAATCTGACCTCGTCGCCATATGGAATAATGACTAGGAGATAGAAAGACTTATCTTTAGCAACCGATGCTGTCATCACTAAAGAACATAAGTTTGCTTCCGCTAAAAAGATATTGGCTTTAGTTCTATAAGTTTTTAAATTACTTATAAACCTATTTGTAGATAAATTAATTATACATCTCCTCCCTTTTTAACGAGTCGTAAAATCTGCAAAGGACAATTTAACCCATCCAATCCTGGAGAATACAGAAATAAGTTAATATATGTTTGTGCACCTACCTAACAAACATACATTTCTATTTTCTTTATTGTTAAGAGAAAATCGCGAAAGAATGTATAAAAGCACTGTCTGTTCTTTTATTACGAGTATGTCTTATAAAACTGTAGCAATGCAGATAAAACGAGCAGATTCTTCGCTATAACGTACAGATCAAATATCCTGAACAAACAGTCCGAGCTTTCATACGTTGACTTCGTTTATTGAACTTACATTGTAAACAACAGTCACGCCAGACTTAGATACTTAATAAGTTATAACTATCTACAGTGATTGACAATAGCAACCCATTGGTAGGCGACCTTAAAGGCATCTCCACGTTAATCTAGATTCGAAATTGCATCGCGCTCTCAGTGAATGAAGTTGTAGTGGATTATTAGCGTCGGCAATTTCCTTCGAGTTATTATGTGGACCTCCACAGCGACCTCAAACGCCCGACTATTGCGAAACACTTCAGACAGTGCCCCGAAACATACTTCGCCAAGGCGTCAACTCACCCCAACCCTCTGGTGCCCAAAGCGGCCAACTACGAGTCCTCCTCGAATCCCAAGACCAAAAAGCGCAGATCACGGCATGCCTTAATTCCGTCATCCCCAAGGATCCCTCAAACTACACACGAACCCACAGTCACCGACAACACCTACGTCACCACACACACCTCGGACACTACCAACACGCTCCAAATTTCGACATCACGCAGCCGTCGCTTCAGAACGCGGCGCCACAGGTACTCACGCACCACGTACACTAAGTACACCCACCATCAGGGTCGGTCCTCACCGCCCAGAGATTCCGATACAGGCGAAGATAGTCGAGGAACGGGTCCGCGCCCGCCCTCGACGACCGAGTAGATTCGCCAGAGAAACCAACAACCTGACACACATAAAATTCCGCCGTCGGATAACTACACTCCAAGTAGTACACTTTTTTTTTGTAATCAAGCCGTGGATCCGGGTCCACGAGCCCGGTGACAGACAAGCTGTAAAAGTCGTATGGCTTGCAGCGCTGACATCGTCCGGAATCTAGCTTCGAGTTATTCAGTAATTTAGAATCGCTCTCACGCTTGTTTTGTGAAAATTTTTATAGTGTAAAAATTTATCACATGAATGGGGAAGAAATAAATTAAAAATCTCATGTTCAAGAATATTTTTATTCTTACAAAAATGATAGCAATCGAATGTAGTATTAGAGCAAGAATATTCAAGAGCGACCTCGTGAGTCGTGTATAATCGCGAGTCAGGTATCTTACGACAAGTTTAGAAAAAACGATGAGTCTTTGGTAATAATTATTTTCAATTTCATCAAAAAAAAGTAAAGATCTGGAAATTTCTAGAGCAGTGTACTCTGAAAACTTCAAGAGTTGTAGGTGGACGATATAGGCGTTCAGCGAGCGGATGATTCATCATCGTTTTCAACTTCGTGGCGTTACTGGGATTAATTTAAACGGTCAATACGAACGATAAAATACGGTTAGTGATGTTGAACTTGTAAAGGTTCTCATTTTAGTTGAACTTTTGTTGTCAACAAATAACAATCATCTTTCATCTCGGAGCATCTTTCAATCTACTAAATCATAACCAGCGCATAACAATGTTATCACAGCTGTAATGATGCCCACAACTAGTCAGGTTTTTAAAGAAAGTCCCACTAATTCAGTGTTAACTCATACTATATACGCAATTACAAGTAACTAGCGGCTGTGACACAGAAATAGATACATCTCTTTAGCGCACACAATTTTCTAGCTTAAAGGTACTTCGAATTGGAAGAATTTATCTTGTAATTTTTCTTGTAAATGTTATTACTATTAAGTTATAATATAAGATTATTTAAGGGTTTACTTTCAATATCTTATATGAACTACAAGCCTCGCTCGTGTTTTTACTGTCATTTCTGAAGTACCTTTCATGCGCGACGTTTCTCGCTGAAAACCTCTAAGTAAATACGTTTATAATAATAAAGACTAAAAGAAAATAATATATATTCTGTAAATTGTGGAGAAAGTATCACTTACTACACCTTAACATAATGTTATTATCAGCATTTTATGACCATTGAACGGAAGTTAGACAATATATCAGAGACAGGTGGCAGGTCTCTTTTGCCGGAAACCATCTAGGTAGGTACCACCGCAGCTGGTATTTCTGCCGCCAAAGGGTAGTATGCAAACAAAACTGTGTTTCAGATTGAAGGTAGTTGTAGGTGATTAAATTATTGGGATAACAAACCTTAACATCCTATGTCATCAGTCGACGAACGCATTGTGGTGCAATGTATACCATCTTAACCAGCCCAATATTGTCACGGCCAACTTACCATGAGGTTCACGTACGTGTCATATGATAGGTTCGTTGTATAAAAAAAATATCCATCAGAACATTTTTTTTTTTACTTACGCATTTGCCAGTGCATGTCTATCAGTTAAATGACAGGATCTGTTTTTTTATATCTGCGCACAAAAACTTTTGACGTTTTGTCAGATTTCCTGTGTAAAAATGTGAAACGTTCAAAAAAATACGTCCATTGAAAAATCATTGACACAAGCATCAGCAGATTCTGCGATAAAAATCTACGTAAAAATCAAAAGTTTGTAGATTGAACAGTAAATAAACCAGGAGATCAGTATTAGAGTAAATTAAGGTTTGTTAACTCATTTATAAAGCTCGTTAGTTAAGTTTGCAGTCAAGAAATGTGCGCTATAACTGCCAACTGCTCAGTTTAGTTGTGAAGTCGTACAATAACTTCTTGTAGAGAGCTCCATTTCGCCGTTATGCCGGTACCCATGTTAGGGATATTCCGCACAGAGTGTCTATCTCATTGTTGTCTAGCTCAAATGTAATGATAATTTATTATTAAATACTTTAGAGGATGATGTAACTCAATATAAGGTAGCAACATTTAAACAAAAAGAAACCATAGAATTCTTATAGATAAAATTACAACGTCCTTTAACATTCAGATAGAAAATTAGCATAAATTGTAGAATCGTAATAAATATACGATAATTTTGTAAATTCAATTCTAGATTAGAAAAGTTATAGACGTACGATGAAACGGTTCGATCGCGGAGATAATACAAAACAAGGCGAACTTATTACAATGGAAATACTTACTACATAGTTCTGATACAATGCACAGTATTCGCATAGATCTGTTTGAAAGTTTTTAATCAGACGTCTGGCAATTTTGCTTTCGCCGCTACGTATTTAGTTCCAGCAGACTTACAAAATCTATCGCCAGCTTTGTTTATTACATTGTACGTTTTAATATTAACTTTATTTAAGAAACATTTACTTTTTCAAAATTTTCGTTGATACCACAGTTCACTCTTCACTTGTCAAATATTCGACCGGTAACTATACTAGCTACAGTATCATCTTAACTTGAAAAAAGAATAATTGCACTACAACGTTTTACGGGAACCCTTAAAGTTGCAAGGTGAAATGGTGAAATGACAATTCCACGCAAAGGTTTTTTTTGTTACACGGAGGCTACTGGAGAAAGTTTATAAAAGATCATTATTGAACTCATTTTATGATTTTTGACATTTCGACCTTTTAGCTTTATGAGTGAATAATTTTTAAGACATTTAAACGAACTTAAAGTAATACGAACCTAAAGAACGTAAAGTAATACCATTTCTTTTATTTTAGATAAATTAAAACGACAGTTCATCACTTACTGTGATTTATACATATTGTACGCGAAGGTTATGTTTTGTTTTTATTTGTTTGTCTGTATCTTTGATGAATATACTTCATTCCTAACAGCAATAAAAGAAAACAAGTGTAAATAAAATAAGCGTTTTACAAGTAAAAAAAATAATAGCCAAGTCGTACATTGCTCCTAACGTCCTCATAGATTAGTCATAGTATTGCCGCGAAGTTCAAAACGAGAATAAATCATTCGCTCGCCGTACGTGTACCTACATATATGGTTGTTCCCTTATCACTCTAGAAATTTCCTGAGAACTCTTTTTCTGATGCTATACATAATAACTCTTACCAGTGACTCATTCCTTAATGTAAACTCGTCCGAATACCTAACTAACGGCGCGACGCCCTCTTAATTTTTCTCGAATGTTCTAGTACTACTTTCATCGCGATAGTTTTTGTAACAATATTATTATGAAATGAATCAATCATCAAACAATGGATGCCCACTGCTGGACATGGGCCTCGCTCAAAGATTTCCACATCGATCAGTCCTGCACTTCCCGTATTCAGCGAATTCCCGCAACCTTCAGATATTCAGTATGGCCTCCGGTAACGCCGGGCACCAGGGACCGTCGGATTTGAACCATTTCCCACCACGCTGGCACAATTCGGGTTAGTGGAAGATGAAATGAATGATTTTAAAAATTTTTATAAATGAAAATGAAAACTAATTTGTTTTAAATTATATAAATTCCAAGTATTTTCAATTTTCATAAAAGCCCGTTGTCTGTCTTGATTAGATTGATCCATTAAGTAGTACTATAAAATATAGCTACATGTAACCAAGAGTTTTCTGTTCATATGGTGATATATCTGAGCGCATAATCCACTTCATTCTAACATATATAACTATATGCAAATGAATTGTCACCCATAATGACTAACTTCTGTGGCATATTGCCAGTAATCGTATAAGGGGTCATCGTTCATGATAAACCCGGTCGGCGTTCAGTTATCCGTTTCAGTTAGATATTTGGAACGTTTTACTAGTTTCCAACGGAACCGTCACAATCTTGCTGTCGTGCATTTTTTTTTATTATTGTAACCAGTTATAACAAACATATAGCGTTAGTAAAATACTTACCTAACAAGAGGACATATTTGTAGTTTTTCAATGTCCACACGGTTATTATATACGATCGACAGGAACCGGTGGAGACACATCGTCCGATCAAGATACGAACCCTGATACGAACTGATCACAATGTCCAGATATATCGGAACGATCCTAGAGAGAGAAATCGTTTCGTACTCCTTTTATTTCTACTTGATTAAATAACGTCAAGATAAACGATTGTGAGGATGATGATGAGGAACGACTACTAATACACTTTTGATATAAAGTTTTGCATTAAGTCTAAAAAAAAATTTATTGATTTTAAAATATATACTGTATAAAAATGCTTGTAAACATATATACAAGTTAATACTGCGTGTGGATTGAATATAGATCTAAATAAACATCTACACCTTCAAATTCGTTTTTAAATTGCAAGTCTCTGCTTTATGTTCTTCATTATCAACATCACCACAGTCTGCATCAGCAGTCTACTCTCCTAAGGTACAACTTAGAACATCTTTAGGATCGTTTCAGTTGTCTTTAATTACTAAACTAATTTAATGAAATATGTAACTGTATAATCATTAATGATGAATGATGGTAAGTCTCCATTGCCGGAGACCGCGTAAGTAGGTACCACCGCAGCTCCTATTTCTGCCGAAAAATAATAGTGTGCAAGTATTACTGTGTTCCGGTTCGAAGGGTGCTGTAGCTAATATAATTACTGAGGTAACGAGACTTAACATCTTATGTGTCAAGGCGACGAGCGCAGTGTGGTGCAATATATAGCGCCACGTCATTATGGGCGGGCGTATCACTTGCTATCAGGTGAACGTGCCGCGCGTCTCGCCGCTTAATTACATAAAAAAAGAAAATATTGTAACGAACCATTTTTCCTTTTTATGATAAATTAATACTTTACGATATTTACTGAGCAATATCTTACTCCAAAGACGATGTTATAAACGTTAGGGAGGGCGGTCGTATACATTCATTTATCACCGTGGTTTATCACATGAGAGAATTTTTTTTTTATCCCCCAAAGTGTGTCATTAATTATTTTTGAGTAATAGCGTTATTAAGTATTTTTCAGGTTATAATCCTTTCAATTTGTGTTTATTTGTACATACATAAGTACGCCGTTAACATCTTTTTCATTGTTTATATATTTGCTTTGTTTATAGTACTTGTTCCTCTGACGCAGCATCCCCAAGTTGAATATGTCTGTCTTGTTGGTAATAGTAATCTTCTAATTAATGTTCGTCATGATCAGCCAATAGAGGTCCACTGCTGGATATAGGCCTCTCCTTAAGATATCCACATCGATCGGTCCTGCGTTGCCCGCATCCAGTGGCTTCCCGTGACCTTACAGTCAGCATGGCTTCCGGTATCGTCGGGCACCAGGTGCAGTCGTTTGTAGGATTTCATATGGAAGGAGGGTGGGGGGTTATATATATTTTTTTTAATTAATATTAGTCAGGTTAAAACCAGATCTACGTCTTATGCTCTATAAAGTTTAACTGTCTTTGCGTGTTGGTTAAGCGCTTATCTTGTAACATTTAACCTCTTGGTACAATAATGTGATCACGCGATATGATGTTCGGTTACTTATGGTTTTTCGAACCGCTTAGATACAACCTGCAAACTGTAAAGTAACCACTGTTACTCACTACCAGCACTGCTATCTTCCAACTATGACACACGAGTGCCAAAGTATTCTAACTTAGAGGTATACTTTATATAAAATTTATTGGTAGTTCTAAAACGTGTAATAAATATTTAAAAAGCTTCCCTGTCAAAGTGGAAGCAAGGATTATTTCCCAAGTTTATATCAGCAGAGGAAACTTCTAATAACTCGATCTGCCAAGCTAAAAGCTCTTAGATATGGAAAGTATTTAATCTCTCTGACGTATGTTACATGACTTCACTCGAAATAACTAAAAACAATGTATTACTAAGGGTTCAATGTCAAATAGTTCAAATAATCTGATTATTATAATTAGAAAAAAATCAGGTAGATTCGTGTTTTTTAAGACCTAACTTTGTCTGAAGAAATTTTAAACAATGATAATAAAACAAAAAATGCTGTCAATGGATAAATTATATATTAGAAGAGAAGACGAACTACCGTCACAGATCTTCCAATCATTAGTCTGTAAACTACAGTCTTCCGGTTTGAAAGTCGTTTTACCCTGTTAAATATAATAAGAATAATGGGATATTTTTATATACAATTAAGTGACGAGACGAGTGGGACGTTCACCGGATGGTAAGTGATACGATGATATGTCATACATTGCATTACATTGCGCTCATCTTCTAAGACATAAGATATTAAGTCACGTTACTCCAGTAATTATTACACTACCTACAACGACCTTCAAAGCGGAACACAGTAATATTTGCACACTACTCTTTGGCGGCATGAAAAGGCGCTGCAGTTGTACCCACCTAGAAGGTCTCCGGCAACAGACACCTACCACCAGTAGACATCGGGTTGACGTCATTTTATACATACCAGAACAAGTCATGAAGTGCTGTGTAAAAGAAAACAGCACTCCATAATTATTCATAAGCTTGTCTTCTTCAAGTGAAGCCCGTGCTCGTCTCGTCACTTCTTCTTACTAATTCTATCCTCTTAAAGCTGCTTTCATCTCGCACAAATCTGTAGATTAATTGATTAGATTCTATTTCATGCTTTCATTTTTATCAATAGCTTTCTCATACATATTTTTATTAAATATAGTAATAATATATTTAAGAGTTAAGCTAGTAAGTCAAGGTCACGAAGATCAATAGTAGCACATATAATATTTTGGACCAATCAAATAATTAGTGAGTATATGTATATTGAAAATATTGGGAAGCACATCATCATGAGCCGACAGAGGTTCATTATTGGACATAGGCTTCCCCCAAAGATGTCCACATCGATTGGTCCTGCTCTGGTTCCGGCATCTTAACAACGTCCGTCACAGTGAACATGGCCTACGGAAACTCCGGGCACCAGGGCACGATTTATATGGGGAGTTTTAGCCATTTCTCACCACGCTGTCCCAATGCGGATTAGTGGGAGACTGCCTCTTTTGTTGATTAGCAGTGTGCACCACCAGGGTATATTATGAGCAGGTGAGATTGGCTTGGGACCTCTTATCCCTAAACACAATTCTCCTATATAAGACATTCTTCTTTAGCTGGGTATATTAAAAAAAAAAAAAATATAAGTGAAGCTCAATCATGAAAAAAATAAAACTTATCAAGTTCATGAATAGTATACAAATGTCCTCTTTGAACACAATATGATGACTCAAGTAATTGGTTTAAGTAATAATTGTTTTATTGTATGGTTAAAAATTGTTTATATATATATAGGCCTACGAATCGCGTGGCTTATAGCTCGTAGAACCGATCGACGTTGGGGTCCTGGAAGTGCTGGAATGGCGTACCCGCACTGAAAAACGCAGCGTTGGCAGACCCTCCACTAGATGGACAGAGGACATAAAAAGAATCACTGGGTGCCATTGGATTGGAACAGCGCAAGGCCGTGATTTGTGGAACACATTATAAGAGAGCTGTCTATCAGTGGACGTCCATCGGGTGAAGTAATGATGATATATATTTATACATTTTTATACATGCGTTAACACATTCCACTTAACTGACCGTCAAAAGCCTACGGTTAAATGATACGAGCTGAATCCCAGAGGTCCGAGGCTCAGTGATGCGCCCAATTCCGTGATAATAAATATTGAAACATGCTTTTGCAAATATTAACAATAACACCAAAAAAATTACTTTATTTTCTAACGAGGTCCAAGTTTACCTACGAGTATGTAATAAGAAGTGGTACAAGGGGGGGCTTCCGCTCAACATCTTACGGAATCCAAGTCAACCTCACCTGAACGTGGTGCGCTCTGCTAAATAACAAACAAGGCTCTGACCACGCACAAACCCACACTGCGCCAGTGTGGGATTACGGCCCAATTCCCCTCAATGAACCCCAACAAACGATGTGGAGATTATTGGGGGAGGCCTATGTCCAGCAGTGTACCTCTGTCGGCTGATAATAATGTCTGAATATAAGCAGTGAAATTAAAGACGATATTTTCGGAGGTGCTTGAATAAAATGAACCTAGCATTAAAGTGTCTCCGCGCGGGAGGGACACAAACAGAATCGATTGCGTTATTTGAATTTCGTTTACGTTGGCCCACATCAAGCGCCCTCCAAAGAGGGTCTGACACATTGGTGATTGTGATCGCTCGCCAAACACTTTATTTATTTTTAAATATAGCAACCTTTATCAACACATCTCTCTAGAATTGCTTCCTACCTTAAACTATAAACAAACACTTCCTACTTTCATTTTAGAATGTCATAATTTATTACTTAGATACTTTTGGCCTAGAAAATTTATTTGTAAATGTAGATTTAAACAAAGTGACCCTATTTTCATCTTATGTAATAAATTTTTCGTCTTTCCTACCATTTTAAATTTTCCACGTTGTAGTTTAACTAACAGACAATGCGCATGGACATCATATCCGTCATAACCTCATTTTCGATATCCCAATAAAGCCTTCAAATATATATATATAATTTCTATTTCGCATTAAAGGTAATTGGCAATAGACAGGACACATCGCTCGAATGGTTGACAGCCGATGGGACACCAAGGTCTTCGAATAGCGACCGCATACTGGAAGTCGCAGCGTTGGCAGGCCTCCCAAGGTTGCGGGAAGCAGCTGGATGCGGGCAGCGCATTATCGATCGATGTGGAGATATTTTGGGGAGGCCTATGTCCAACATTGAAGGTCTATCGGCTGATGGTGATTAAAGGTAACGGCTATAAGCAAAATCAGGAAAAACTAAGACAGTCGATTAAACTTTTATGTTATTTAACAATAACTTTACGAAAGGAAAGTGCGAAATTGGTTAAACAAAATAAACTAATTGGAACTTTGACAATTCAGTTTGTTGGATGCAGAGCTTTTTGGATGTACATCAGTTTCGTTAGTGAGACGAGAAAGGCGAGCCTTAACCTCAAAGCGCAATTTAGTTGACAAGTCATACAATAATTTCTCGTAGAGCCCGCCTGATGGTTGCGCCGAGAATATTTCGCACCGCGTGGCTTCCCTCTAGCGGTAATTTAGTATAACATCCCAACACTTCGTATACTGTTCCACTATAATTATACCATAGATCTTCTGCTATGTTTACATTCTTATTATCTGTTGCGGTCTTCAGATCAACTGATGGTTCTAGGCGAGATGATCCTTTTAATACGTCGTTCTTTATTGCCCTCCTTAAATAATTGCAGCAGTTGACTACCGTAACATTTGTTTTAAGTATTTACTGCTTTCTTCTATTCATTAAAATCCCTAATCTATATCAATAAACTTTCTTTGTAAAAAAGGTAAAGTTTGATAATTAATTCATAAGAATTTTACACGAAACACGTGTAAAAAGACCTATTTTTTTCTCTCTCTCATGTTAACTCCGGAAACAGCTGGATAGTATTTAGGAATTTTACTGGCAGATAGTTGAAGATTTAAATTATAACAATCAATCGATTAGAGAATTTAAATAAAGATTGAGAAGGATTTTTGTTATAAAAGTAGAGCCCTCCTAATTTTGTATGATTTTATTTAATTCCCACTATTATATTGAAAATTTTATACTATTAGGATATTGCTTAAATTCTACACATATGTCCAGAATATTTTGAATGATGATACACTACTATCTCCCGCTTCATTATTACATAATATCATGCAAAATTAAACCAAGTGTATTTAAAAAAATATATATTTAAGATCTAAAGTGTACATACATGACAATTCATTACACGTTTCTTGATAAAACAAAGGGCGCTTTCCCATTTGCAATACTAATTCTCTCAAGGGTATTGTAGAGGCGGCACTTTTGAAAGAGTAATATATCTAACATATTATTTCAGTAACAAACAGAAACGGCACACCGTATATTACGTGCTCCCAAAAGTGCGACAGTATTAAAGATACATACATTCATTTATCACAGTGGTTTACCACTTAGCGCGAGGATCAAGGAAAAAGTGCTATCGAAAAAATACCTTTCATTATTAACATTTATGGATGATGCTTTCTATCCAACATGATTTATTTCTTTGTAATAAATTGATGGACTAGACAATATTTTTCTGTCGTACAATATATAGTTTTTTAATTTATATATAGGAAAATGGATAGTTGGTATAAACTATAGTCCTGAATCAATTGATTCTTTTGGAAGTACATTCGCTGCGGCGCTCTCTGGAGATAAATTGAAACAAAGGGAAAGAATAAAAAATATTAATATACTGTACTACTAAATACTTATTTTAAGGAGATAGATGTTCTCAAAGTTATCCCTTACGGTTTTTACCGACAAGATCCACAAAGTTCTTATCTATAAACACCGGCAGCAATCTATCACATCGGACACCTTGAACTTTCTGCTCTTTCCGTCGATTTACTTCATAGAAAAAGTAACTGCTTTGATGAAATTATTTGAGTAGCTCGCTAGCCTAATGGTTAGAGCGTGCGGCCTTCATTCCGAAGGTCGCGGGTTCGAATCTCGGCATATACCGATGACTTTAATATTTAAGTTATGTACATTTGTTAACTTTAGTTACAACAGCAAAATACAAACGGTGAAGGGACACATCATGAGGAAACCTGCACATGAATTAGAATTTATTCTGAGGTGTGTGTGAAGTCACCAATCCGCATTGGGCCCGCGTGGTGACTATGGCCCCATCGCCCTCATATTGAGGGTTGGCCTGTGCCTCAACAGTGGAGAAGTAAATTGGCTGTTATGGTATGGTATGGTTGATGAAATTAAGAACTGAGACGAAAGATTTCTGTTATCTATTATTTCCGTCAAGAGCACACGGTTCGGGAACAACTATTTTATTCTTTAGTCATACTATAAACGTACTAGCTAATTGAAATTCTTGTTAAAACTAACCCACTCTGGGGTGGAATAATAAAAGTAGAAGAAATTATTAAGAAACTTATAAGACATAAAACTAAATTTACTGAAGTATACCAAAGACGTGAAATTGAAGCCTTCTGAAATAGAAATAGCAAGGCCATAGTTGTTGGCTAAATGATAATTGATGAGCAACGTAATAGATGCCAAGAGATGATGAAAGAAAGCAAAGAGGACGTAAAAAAGGATGGAGATATATATTTACAGGACGATATGGACCAGAGTGGACATACATACATATCAAGGCTCGTACCTAGTGGGGTAGGCAAAGATCACCTCTCTCCACTTGCTACGATCCTGGCTACACCTCTCTCGCTTCCTCCACTTTCATAAGCGTATTCATACTACTACTACTACTACTACTATTACTACAACTACTGGACAAGGAAGGCAAATATATACATATTTATTTATTAGTACTTTTTTGTTGCCGGCGACCGTATAGGTAGGTGCCACCACAGCTCCTATTTCTACCGGCAAACAGTAATGTGCAATTACTCTATTCTGGTTTAAAGGGCATTGTCGCTAGTGACGGAAGAAGTCGTGATTAGGCAACATATAGGAGAGGAACGGCATCATATTCGTCGAGGAACTTTTCCACCTTACGCAAGAGAACCGCTAATTTTTGGAGGTTAATAGCCAAGCTTCCGGCATGAAGAGGCACGAGAAGAAGAGGTAACTAGTGAAAACACTGCAGTAACGAGACGTAACATCTTACGTCTCAAGGCGCCGAGCACAATGTGGTGTAGTGTATAATATCCTATCTGGCGCTACATTGTTATGGGTAGGGTATTATCTACCACCAAGTGAACGTCATGCTCGTCTTGTCACTTCACACTTCTTAAAAAGTTTTTTTTTTTTTTGGAAGGGGGGGCGGTTGCTATTATCCCTTGGGGATATGTAGGCCCCATGGGCCCAAATAAAGACAACACAAAAAAACTTAGGGTGCTAATACTGTGGTTACAAAATATCAAACAAATCTTGAGTAGCCTCAGACTTTGGTTCACACAACACCATGTGTAAAGCGCCTAAGTCCAAAGTATTGATGTTATGTTTACATATCAACTCCTCTCTTTTGCTCTGATATTTTAGACACTCCATCAGCAAGTGTTGGACATATCTTAAAAAGTTGTTTTGTGTGGCGAAAACACTTATTAAAGAATACTCTAAAACAATACATCATCATCAATCCACGACATTCCAAAATATGTACCATCCTAAGGAACTAATAATATATATATATTATTTTTAATAGGTATTAATAATAAAACTAATTTATATACATATGTATATATGTCGTTTTGTCTACCCAAAAATACGCAGCGGTAATGCAACAAAAAAAAAATTAGAAGTTATGTTTCGCTTATCACATGTACAGTGATATTGGACGCAAGCCACCACGCACATTCGCACGTACAATGAGGTGATGAGCCCCAAGGGAGCTATACGTAGCCCGATATGATTACGGACATTAACGTATTCAGGGGACAGTGTATCACTGTCGGCATTAATACGCAGAAAAATGTAATCCGTTCAACATTGTTAAGTGCGAATTTATTATCCTGGTGTAACACGAGGATATTTGTCGTTGTTATTATTTTGTCGGTCTCGTCCTGTCCTTTCCACGTTCTGTCTTGTCCAAGCGGCCTCTACGACAGAGGCGACCAAATCGATTCCACGTCTACTCGCCAGTATTGTGGCGAGATAATTTTTGTTATAATAAAGTCGCGTTTTATGAACTCGTGATCTTTTCTTGATACACAAGATAGATGTACAGAATCCCCTACAGTTCAATTTGTGTGCAAAACTAATGCAGGTTGATAAACAAACACAATTTTTTATGAAAGAATCAAATAATTTTAAAGATTTTTATTGGTGCTAGGTCTCTGTTACCGGAGAACATCGTGGTAGCTACTACCGGTGCCTATGATTGATAAACGACGTCCATCAGACGATCCAAACGACGAACCACCCAGAGACGTACTTCATGAATGCCTCTCGCTGTCCAAAGCACGGTTGTGTGAGAAAGCTTAACAGTGTTTTTGGCTAAAAGTGTTGAGAGGTACACCGTGGTGTTTTAGCCAGTAAGAGTCCAGCAAAACACTTCTGTTTCCTCCATGGCAGAAGGGTATCTATATATGTATGGCAGATTTTCCCACGAAAAACAAGAACCACCGCAATGTGCAATCATTACTGTATTCCGGTTTGAATGGGGCTGTAGTCAGTGAAATTACTGGGGTAAAGAAATTCAACACTTATAACTTGTAAGGGGCATAAAGGGTCCCGTACAACATCTCAAAGACCCCAAGCCAACCTCATCTGCTTGTGGTGCATCCAGCTAATCAAAAAACAAGGCTCTGGCTTCTATCAACCCGCATCGAGCCAGCGTGGTGATAAAAAGCAAAAATCCCCCCAATATGAACTTCTACAAACGACGACTTCTAGCGCCTGGCGCTTTTTCATGCAGCACAGGATCAATCGATGCGGAGATCTTCGGGGCGGCCTATGTCTAATAGTGGACGTCGATGATGATGTCTCAAGGCAACGCGGACAAGGTACTGTAACGTACATCACCCTAACTACCGCCACATTATCATGGGCAGGCGTGTCACTCACCATCTAATGAACGTCTCGTTCTCCTCGCCGCTACGTAGAATAAAAAAAAACATTGTTATCTTTCGTAGGCTTAACTTATTAATATTACGAGTAATGTTTGTGAAACATTTTCATGAATAAATGTAATATTTATAATGTCGGAGAAGAATAGTCTGAAGGTGTGCGTGACGTCACGTTGGCTTTAAGCAGCCCGAGATACGGCGGTGAAAGTATGAAAAATGTACAAGCGGAATGAATGCCGCAGGTTACAGCACGGCATCGTAAATCACGAGGAGTCACATTGTTGGATCCGCCGAATAATCCTCGTGTTTTATATTTACCCAATGCCCGCTGTCATTTCTTTTCATAGCTTCCCCTATAAATAGACTAACCATATTTGTTTCAAACCCTGATTCAAGACAGGTTTTTTTTTAAATGTAACTCGACGAGATATGATCTTAGCAGAGAATCCAAACAATCAGTTCAACCAATGAATACCGATAAATAATATTGTCAAATCCTTTTTCTTTTATTCACTAAAACGACGAGACAAACGGGGTGTTCACTTGATGGTAAGTAGTACGCTTGATCATATTACCGCAGTAATTACACTAGCTACAACTGCATACAACTTTTTGGCGGTAGAAATAGGAACTGCGGTGATACCTACCTAGACAGTCTCCGTAAACAGAGACCTACCACCAGTGGAGTTTCTAGTTTAATACGATGACTCATAAAACTTTGATTTTATTATGTAATTGAAATCCATGGATATAAAATTTTTAACGAGCCGTTTTTAAAAATGCTTTTTATATCAACTACGAGAGTTTTAATATCATCATCAGCTCAACAGATAGTCATCTCTCTTGTAATATATTCTACAAAACGCAGATTTGCGCTGTTTGAGTCGAATGAAAATTAAACGTTAAATGATAACTGTTCATTTCAATCCAGGTCCTTTGGCGATAAGTTTACGAATGGCCTGAATTTTAACTATTCAATATTCTGTTCATAGGAATCCATTCCGCAGCAGCTGCACAGCGGTTCTATTGTTATAACGTGGAACGCTGCAACGTATCTAACGAACTGGATAAAGATTGTTAAAGTTTCAATATTGTCCATTTCTAGTAGCGGTTATTTAACATTAACTTTTAGAATCCACTTTCACTTAACCCCTCATCAGCTGTAACTTGACTTTATTTAACAGGATTTTAAATTAGACAATAAAGCCAAAGGTTATGAAACATTTCCTTCTCTTACGTGTAATCGCAACAAAGCTTTTTTTTAAATCGATAAGATTAGCGTTTGATTTCGATCCCGCCGCCGGCAAATTGTTCTACTCCTTTGCTGTTCTTATGGAGAACGAGGAGTTGAACCCTTTTGTTCCCAACCTGGGGATGTCCACAACATAAGAAAAGTGCGTCTGGTCGTCCGGCGGTCAAAAAAGGATGGAGGAATTGTAATGTGTATTTCCATCGAGCACTTTTCAAAATGTATCGCATAGAACACCGAGGCCGTAGCTTATAGCAGATTGATAAGTGACAAGAAGGCTTAAAGACCCTATCACCATACAAATGTAACAGGATCGCAGGGAGTACCTTTAAAGGTCCGTATAACAAACTAAGCAGCTAGACACTTGTTAAACCTGTTTGTGCTATCCTTTAAAATTTATCAATACAACCCTCACAAGGAATTAAAGTTTATTTTCATTCATATACATTAGATACAATATTTTTTTTATTACAGATCAAAATAAATATTTTTAGGAACTCTAATTAGTACACACCGTATGTATACGCTATGGTAATTAGTTCATTTACTGTGCGACAGTTAATTAAATTGGATACTGTTATAACGTTAAATTGATTGATTGTGCGGCTTATGTATTAATTTCAATTAAGCGACTGGAAATCTTTTAAGATAACCTGTCATTAGCTATTTAAAATTAATTTGTCATTAGTTACAAGTAATAAATGGATATTTAATGAGGAAACAAGATAGCATATTCCCACAGTCATCATTCTGTATAACACGAAGTAACTCCAGGAAAAGGGCAGGAGGTATTTAGTATTACCAGCATACTACGAGTACCATCGCACACACCAAGCATTGTTAGAATGGTAATTCACTGGTGGTAGGTCTCTGTTGCCGGAGACAGTCTACCACTGCAGCTCCTATTCAGAAACAGTAATGTGCTAACATTATTATATTCCGGTTTGAAGGGCGTTGCTAGTGAAATTACTGAGTAACGCGATTTAATATTTTGTGTTACAAGGCGACCATCACAATGTAGTACTGTGTAAATCATTTTTACTAACGCCACGTTTACCGTCAGGTGAACTTCTCGCTCATCTCGTCGCTACGTAGATTAAAAAAAAATACTCTTGTATGTGGGAAAGTATAAGTCCACATGTGGACGCCAGATTGACAATAAGCAAACGCTTTAAATAAATGTTAAGATTCAATATACTCGTAAAATATAATATCGCAAATATATAATACATATTCATACGTAACTCAAGAGAAAAATATGAAAGCTTTCATGAGGTTTAATAAACAGATCAGCTAGTGCTATCCCTCTAGAAGGATTAAAGAGAAGATTAATAGACGTGTCTCTTTATATTTCCTCTTCTTATTTTGTTATTTCTTTTAGTTTTAAATGTGTATAAGATTTTGTTTGTGTATAAGATGTTTGAGTCAAGATTATAAAAGCTAATATTAACGTTATTTGTTCTGGAGCTCACCATTTTTTTAGACATCACTTTCTGCTGTAGAAGCACTTCCGTTCCGGTGAAAATTATATAAATTAAGGTTAGGATTCTTTCAGGCAAGATTTGAGTTTGACTTTGATATAAGACAAGACTATTTTACACTGCGACATCTATTATACTATCATTGCTTAACTACAGCTATAAAGATAAGGGTATGTATAATAATACGTTTACTACGCTTTTAATAATGTGACACTTGTTAGGATGACATCCACTGCATCGCTTCATGCTCGTCGTTTTAATTCAGTTCAAATATCATTACCTCGGTAATTTCACTAGCTACAGCACTCTTAGAATAGAAACACCGTGATGCGGCACACAAATGTTTGATTACGGAGTTATATTTAAATAATAAATATGTAAATGTTTACTGTACTCCCTTTCTGACAAGTTGCCGCTTTACTTTCGTACAGTTAAATTGAAAATCAATAATTCACTAGTAAAACATGTAACGGCGGGATCGTTCGCCAATATTGTACAAATTAGTTAACCTCAATTGTGTCTGAACGCCGACCTTTTCGGAGTCTCCCTGGGCTTCAAAACATTTTACTACCCGTTCATAACTGCTGTGGGGTTTACTAAACGTTTTAATGTAAATATTATGTGTGTTAGATTAATGTAAATATGTATGTAAGATTGATGTATTGTTATTTACAAATTGAATAACAAAGTTGTAATCGCAAACATAAAGTTATCTTTGAAACAATACTAAATGTCTATCGCTTTGCCTAAAAATACAGTGCTTCGTCAATTATTTATACTATTGCTGTTATATTTATATTATTATAATTATATCAGGGTAATAAATAAACGTTTACGTAGTAAGAAGTGATTGGAGAGTGGAGTTAAATATTCACCAGTCACAATTTGTTCTAAAGTGCACATTCCTGTAACCGTTCTCGAATCGAATGCATGACGACTATTATTCATGGCCCCGGCTATAAGTCCGTACCGTAACATTAACTGATTTAGTATAGACTTCCGTTTGAAGCCATTTAAATAAATCAAGGTTTGGACTAGATTTTATGCGCTGAAAAAATAAAAAAATCACAAAGATGGTTCTAAAAAATCAACACAATGGAAAGCTTCTTCAAAAGAACTCTGTTTTTATGTTGAAGCTCTTTGCCACATCCTTGGCAAAACTACAGTTCACATAATCTTAAAAGAGCTGAACCATTTTTTTTTATTAAAGCCAAAAAAATTAAAAGGACTTCGACTGTCTATAGACTATAATGCCATAGTTATACTATTTCTATTACGGAGAGTTTTTTTAACAAAAAAATTAGTAAGGACATATAAAGATTACTTAAGTATCTTAACTCACGGAAATCTTATTTCCTTTAGACAACGCAGATAACCAAAATAAAACTGTTAAGGAAAATTAAATCTTTATTTAAAGTTTTCCAAGAAAATTTCTTGCAGGAAAAACTGTATTAAGAAATGTGCTTAAAGATTGAAGATACATATAAAGCGGTAATAGGAAAAAAGGATATGGTACAATATGAGAGAATGCTTTGGGTCTCGAAGACGCGTGAGTACTCTATCCACTGTTCCTGAGCTTCAGGCGAAGGAAATGTTAGGAAACTGACCAGTTCTAAGAACTATAGTTTCCGTAGACATGTGACCTCTTCCAACCTGCATTTGACCATCTTGATAGATAAATAACCTTGATTCTCCTCGTGGATATACTCTGAGAAATAATAACTGGTCTGTCATTATTGTTACAGACTTTCAAAATCTTGTAATAACTTTTCAAAGGCTTCCTTCGCGACGATTCCTTCAGATTATTTTCATCCTTTGATCCCATTTCAAAAAACGATCTACAAATATTTAGACGGAAGGAAACGAGCTCAAAGTATATTTCCATGTGAGTTTCTGTTAATCTTAACGATTTGTTATTTTGTATGACAACTGTTGTACAAAGGTAAATTCATTGCTTTCATATATCACTGTCGTGAATTTTAAGGACATTTGGACACAGGACAAATTATTATAATGCCTTGTTATTATGTATACGCTTTTAATTAAATAACGCTTTCTAAGTAAATGAGATTAATCGGCAAATTGAATATGGATGTACAAAATGAGGATATTAAAAAATTAAAGCCCCAATTAATAAAATATATCCTTTTTTGTTTATTACATACCATCAAGCGACAGTAAAAAGCTATCACTAAGAATTGTCTTGCTTGCATAGATTGATATGTGTAATACGGTTTTTAAAGATGGATGCTGCAATTCGTCGTGAACTAGACGCGGCACAGGTTCTTGTCCGGACCACCGGGCTATCACCGGACGACCAGGCGCGGGGTTAGTCTTCATAACGTGGTAAACATTCCCAATTTGCGAAGGAATGTTTTGAAGAATAGGAAACGAGTGGTACAACGTACCGGCGTTAGTGACCAGCCAAGTGTCTTCAAAAAAAGAGTGAATAGGCTGTTACTAGGTTAGAGCTTTACCACTGCAGATTACAAGAATACAACGCCAGCTGTGATGGTGATCGAGCACTAACATATTTCATTTAAAAAGATTAATATTTAGCCAAACCTTTTCGAGAGTTGTAAAAAGAAAGTAAAGAGAAGAAAGAGTTGTAAGAAGAAATCACTCTCAAAGCGAGAAAAGCGCTTATTGTAAAATAACTTCATCCCAGTTTTGATGTATTAAAAATAAACATAGGCGTACAATAAAGGCGTTGCTCTATTATGATTGTAATATTTTTGGCCTTTATTAACAATAGTAACTTGACCTCGACTTCACGTGATGTTAAGTGACAATGAAGCCGTCTACAATGCAGTCTGTTCTGTTATACGTTGTCGATCGGAATACAAGAGCGCTATTATGGCGGTAGATTTAAAATTTAACAAACTTTACAATATGCAACCCCAAAATCAACCCCTTGACCTCCTTGAAGGCAAGCATTTAAGCTTTTTTAAATAAATTATATAAGCTCCATAGCTATATAAGTCGTAAACAATAAATTTGACGGAAACTTGACGGTCGTTCCGAGTCGCGATCTATACCGATTGTAAATTTCCGATGACGCGCAATATTGTTGGCTACAGTTAAGCCTCCACCCCTTCCGACCGCTTTTCCACTGTTTGTTTCATGTAAGGGTTGTCAACGTATTGTGTAATATAAATTTGTATTATTATAGGAGCATTCAGCGTTATTAGTAGAAACTCCATCGTTATAATCATTCATTGTGAATTTAAGGATTTTAATAGTTTAGTTACCCAATTCTTTATCAATGAGGTGCTCTACTTATCTGTGGCGTAAATTTTTTTATTATATTTTTCTATAAATTATTTTCATCTCTAGAATTAAAAAATAATCGACAGCGAACACAAGATGTCATTGTGTTTACTCCTGTTGAAATTCAGATTGTAATATACATAGGTAAGTATATGTAATTATCGAAAGGCCTCTAAGAAATATAGTAAAGTATGAAATTTTTTGCTAAAACAAAAAAAAAATATCACATAATATTCTTCACTAATCCACTTCACTTTCGGTATCAATATTTGTAAATATTAATGAAACTGTAAGGAAATAAAATTAATAAGTTTTCTTAAAATTTCAATAAGCATACCTTCTTATAAGGAGAAAGGCTTTTATTCATTACAGATATACTCCAAGTAAGATCATCATCAGACGTTCACTGATCGACATAGGGATCCTCCAAAGATCTCCACATCGGTCGGTCCTGCGCTGCTCGCAGAGGCCGTCATTTATATGACTTCATATGGGGAGATTTGAACCAATTCCCACTACGGTAGCCCAATGCGGGTTGTATGGAGCCAGAGCCTCGTTTGTTGATTATCAGGGTGCTTCACGAGCAGGAGAGGTTGACTTGGGTCCCGTGAGTTGATTTCCGGTAATACATTATTTTACAACATAGATAATGAACTAACGATGTTTCTTTTCACCGAAAGCTCAAGCTTAATGGGGATAAAACCCTAGGCTCCTCGATTCGCAGCACGCTTACGACCGCACTAATAAACTTAACCACCACCAGATTTGTTTATTATTAATAAAATTTAAAATTTTAAACTCACAGCATCCTTTCTGGTATTGTATTTTATTGTTACTTAAATTAGAATATTTATATTATTTCAATATAAGTATGGTTCAAGATAAAATGTATTACTAAAGAATCCGATAGATTTTGGTGAAAGCGGGTTACAATTTTCCTTTCGTATACATCAAACACTTCTCCATCAAATGCTCACGATTTCATCTTCAGGAAAAAACTCTTTGATCGTTTACAATTTTTTTTACTATGTAGATTATCTCAATGTTTAAGCTTTTTCGCAATAGCATTGTTTTCGAGACGCTATATTACTCTGACGGAAATATTCTCGAGTCATTAATACCGTTTATGGTTTCATCCTAAAAATCATTTCAGTCTAATACTGAAAGAGATTTATTATGAACTTTAACCCCCTATAATCTTTTCTCCATTTATTACAACATTGGATAATTTGTCGGCACGACATGCTCGTAATTAATTAATTAGGCTTGACTTGTGTATAATTAGACTTTACCAAACGACGATAGATAACATGAATTCATGATTAATGTGATGTACAATAACGTAGACATATATAATATATATATATATATATATTATATACTACTATTCCCTTTTTTTATATTCATTACATTTATATGTAGTAACATAAATAGTTGTAATTTCATTATTGTTAATTTAAATGTATTTCCGTTATAGAAACTGTAAGTTTTCTTTAAAGTTACATATAATAGAATAATAGATATATTGTTAAGTGAAAAACTAACCAAACAAACTTTAAAATATGTTGCAGAGAAATCGAACTTATGAACTCCGTATTACTGGGCAAATGGAGGAAGTTTTATATTCACGTGTTGTACATAAATACATATTATAACGATCTTTAAACTCTTATCTATGATATCTGTAAGCGAAGTAAACATTACGTATACCAACAGGAATCAATGAAGAGATACTCGTAGAACTGTGAGGGTGGACTGACCGAAATGCCGGCCATAACCGGAATAACTGTCCTTGGACATTTCATGCTGAATCTGGAATGTGTTAAAGCATCACTGAGATACTCCTAATTCTATACTCGGCTTAAGTTAAAGCAGAACATGAGATATGAATTTAACGGTAGGTCCATATCTTCGTTGGAACATTTTTAAGATACAATCCGATTTTGTATCGGCAAGATGAACTCGTTTCTAAGTTCATAGCAAATCTTTTATATGTACTATGTGTCTGAGTTTAGAAGATTCTGTGTTTGTTTGAGAATGTTTTTCGAAGTTTATCAAAAACCATTAGAAAACGAGGTAATTATAGCGCTGGAGAAATAAACAAATAATTCCTTATACTCTCTTTAGTTTCTGTTGAGACTTTCATAGTTATCCTCCTACAATTTTTTTTTATGATTGATTACAGACTGAAAACAATTATTATGGTAAAAGAACAAATATATAAAGTGTGTATATTTTAAACTTGTTTTTGATATTTTTGTTTCAGTTTCCTTTAATTTATCGTATAATATTTATTGTAATATAGTAAATTGATCAATAAAGCACGTAAACGTGACGTTTTACATAATCTGTGGCAGGTATCACCGCAGCGCCTATGTCTGCCAACAAACAGTATTGTGAAGACATTACTGTGTTCCGCTTCCGCAAAGGCGCCATACCTAGTATAAATACTGAGGTCGCCATCTTATACCTCAGGCGACGAGTGTAATGTGATGCAGGAGATATCATCCTATCTAGCGCCACTTTGTTATAAGCAAGCGTATCACTTACCATCAGGTGAACAACCCGCTCGTCTCGTCGCTTCATCATCATCATTATTTCAACTGACTCCACTGCTGGACATGTACGGCATGTCTTTTGTAATGTGCTCCACAAAATACGGTCTTTCAATCCAGTGGCTCCCAGCGATTCTTTTTATGTCCTCTGTCCACCTAGTGAGGGATGTTGATCTCGTCGCTTAATTGAATAAAATAAATTTAGGTGTTATAGTTACTTCTAAATACTATATTACTAATTAAATAGTAACGCGATTGTTACTAATAGAACTATATAAATATAATCCGAGTAAAGCAACTTGTTTATCCAAAAAAATAACTTACCCCAATTGTAAAAATGATTTATAACAAAAATTTATTTATATCATAATTTTTTATTCACAAGTGGTTAGCATTTTTTTAAGTATACAAGTAAATAGATACATTATGGGTAAAAGGTTTGTTCTAAATCTTGCTAAATCTCCTCCTAAATTTAACCAGTCATTCCGGAGTCAGTCGAAGCTACTTTCAAGTTACGTATACTTTATTAGATAAAACACATAAAAAAAAAACTTAAATTTACGAAATTTTGAATACTTGATCTAGGTTGGTTTTTGTATGTAAATAGGCCAACTGCAATGTTATAGCGGTACAGGGGCGCATTTATATTTGCAATGTGGGTTTTCAAGAGATGAGCAAACCACCTAAGGGTACATCGCCGCTTGGTTATCGTAGTAAACATAGTCGAGGGTCGGCTGCCAGTCAAAAAAAAAACACAAAATTAAAAAATATGAATAAAAATTGTGTGTCTGTTACCAATATAGACCACTATAAAATATATATTTAATGCTTTATTATTAACGGTGGGATGTAAGGGGCCCCGCACAACAACTCACGGGACCCAAGCCAACCTCATCAGCTCGTGGTGCACCCTGCTAATTAACAAACGAGGCTCTGGCTACCAACAACCCGCATTAGGCCAGTGTGGTGGGAAATAACCCCAGTCCCCCATATAAACCTCTACAAACGATGGCCCTTCGTGGCCGGAGATGACAGCACATGACCAATCGATGTGGGGGCATTTGGAGCAGGCCTATGTCGGCGGGCGTCTGTCAGCTGATGATGATGATATTATTATTAGCTGCTATTTAATACTAGATAAATAAATATTATGCATAATTTTCCCGTCGGTGGGATTCGCGGCCTTCTCTCACGGGAAGAGTCACAGTCAACGTTAATCATGCGTGCCAAGATACAAATTGTTTTTTTTTTATTAATCTTCGTCCCGATGAGATGGATGACATGTTCCCTTATTGGTATCTAATACACCTGCCCAAAACGAAGTGCTAGTTAAGGTGACATACAGTTTCACGGCAGTAGTAGGAGCTGCGGTGTTAGCTAGTTGATCTCTGACAGCGAACACCTACCAGTGATGGAATGATTAAAACATTGAATGCTCGCGATGTTTTTTTTTTCAACCGAAGCTCATGTTCATTGGGTATCGAACCCAAACCTCTACGAGTGGTATAACTTGAAGTTCGTTAGAACAGACATAGGCATACAGATTTATTTTTCAACACACTACATGTCTCCGTTCAAAGCTCTAGATGTAGTCTCTAGATAGATAATTCAGTGCCTATTACTAATTTTATTTGAGAGCTATATTTTCACTGGTGCTAGGTCTCTGTTGGTTGAGGCCGTCTAGGTAGGTATCATCGCGCCTATTTCTAACACCAAACAGCAGTTTGCAAACATTACTGTGTTCCGGTTTGAATGGAGTTGTAGCTAGTGAAATTACTGGAGTAAAGAGACTCGACATTTTTAAGTCTCAAGCCGACGAGCGCAATATAGTGCAGTGTATATCATCCTAACTAACGCCTGGTTGTTATGAGCAGGCGTACCGCTTACCATCAGCTGAACTTACTGCTCGTCTCGTCGCTTCAGCGTATAAAAAAAAAGCTATAAAAACCGTTACAGAAAATGTTTGTTTCGCAGCTAGATAACCGAGAGCGGCGGTATCTGCATTGCAGAGCTGTGCATAAATGTGACGAGTACTCGCGATGATGCTGCGTCACTTTACTCTTATATTGCAATGAAACGTTCATTCGCTGTCTTGAATTCGCATTATCAAAATTAATAAAACAACTTAAGTAGCAACACATTGGATATCATCTATTATACCTTTTATCGAACTATTGATATTGTTCAAAGAAAGTTAGGTAATATTTAAGCACTGATAGACACAGCCACCAACCTGTATTAGGCTAGCGTGGTGGGAAATGGATGACATCCCACTATATGAATACCTACCCGATCGACGTGAAAATCTCTAAAGGAGCCCTATGGATAGCAGTCGACGTCTATCAGCTGATGACGATGATGATGACACCAGATACCCATAATAATGTGGTAAAAGTAAGCATATATTTACATCACAACAGACTCCTCACGGATGATATGAGTCTTTAAACAGTATTTACAGATCTAAATATCTGCAGGACACTGATTAAAATACCACCGTAGTTCCTATTTCTGCTGCCAAAGAGTAATATATAACCATGTTCCGATTTGAAGGGTGTCACAGCTGTTAAAATATCTGAAGACTTCGCGTTATAAAGAAAAAAAAACATAAAATGAAACCTTCGTCCGATTCATTATTAAATAATTTTTTTGTCTGCATCTACATAAAGCTCTTGCCTGCGGTAAATGGAATTGTTACGAAACAATACTGAACCCTGTACTTGACCGAAACTGTGGCTTATGTCACTGATACCTTCATGAAGAGGGTACAACCATATTCCCAACAGTGGGAACACAAAATGGAATGTATATGTAAAGATTCGGATTGATCTTATCTCAACCCCATATCCTACACTATCTATTATCCTAGATAAGGAAAAAATCAAAAAAGTGTAACGATCTGAAAAGGATCGCTAAAATACCTACGCAGCGGAAGTAATAGAAACCGCGGGGTATACACATAACTGATCCAGTTTGAAGAGCGTTGTAGCTAATAATATTTCTGGGATAACGAGTCTTAACATCTTACGTCTCCAGAGGTCGAGCAGAATGTAGTGCAGTGTACGTCACCCTAACCAGAGCTACAATATTATAGACAGACAAATCACTTACCATCAGGTGAACGTCTCACTCATCTCATCGCGTTGCGGAATAAAAAAAGTTAATAAATGAACTCGTGACTGATTTAATTATGATATAATTTTGACGCTACCAATGACAATTAATCTTGTTATACAGAGGCTTATTTACTACAGCGGATTACAGCTCCCGCTGTAGGCTTCTTAAAGGATAAGCTTTTACTTTAATCAATTATACTATATATATATATATATATATAGATATATAGATAGCAAACAAAAATAACTTGTCGGATTATACATAACGTGTATACACATATACATGGCTTCAAAGTTACTATCATCTTCGTATTATCTTACCTATTTTGTAATACAGTAAATCGCTGTTATTCATCCCAAAAGTGTAGTTGTAACAATAGTAAGTCTCATTTGTCATAGATCACATAGATTTATATAAATATTTTTAAATAGAAGTACATGAAAGTTTCTGTCTACTTTCGACAAATGCGATAAGTAATAAAAATACTAAATCAATGAAATGTTTCAATAAAATGAAGATACTTTAGAACATATATTATCTACACACATATACTATATGCTAGCTGTTCGCTGCCCGCTTGGCCGTAATATAAAATTAAACTTAAAATATGCCTGAAATATTTCTTGAGAGCAACCGGAACCGCAAATAACTTTCCATAGCAACCGTTATTACAGAAATAATAATATTTATTAAAGTCAATTAGAAGTAAAATGATGAAAGATCTATGAAATTCAAAAAATAAACATCCTATAACCATCTACGTCGAATGGACATGTACCTACGTAGATATGTTCACTAGTTTTCACGTGTTTAGCGTACTAAGATAACCCACCGCCACCCATCCACCTATGCAAAGACTCATCACTGTATATCTGAAATCATAAGGCCGTTGGCCATCAAATTTGTTAGGTTATGTAGATAGGAACATTCTTCTTACCGAGTAATAGGTCAGTTCAGAACGAATTTTTCGAAATGTTACCACCGGAAGGGGCTACCGAGGTGTAAATAATGAGGGATTGCCGAAGGGCGGGAATATTTCTGATAAATTTCAAGTGTAACTTTCAAGTCTAATTCTATATCACAACCAACAAAGCGGGAAGGAAACAACTAGTACAAATATAATATAGGGTGGCGCAAAAGTAATCCTCCTATCAGAAAATGCTATAAATTTTGCCTTGATGTAAAAAAATTAAAAGACCAAATAAAAATAATCCACAAGAAGAATCAAGTTTTTAATTTTTTTTTTTAAATTACAGCCAAAAAACATCGGAAGGTTATTTTTGCGCCACCTTGTATACATTACCTCTAAGAGCACAGCCCTCAGAAAATGATCCTGGACTTTTATTATTTTAAAGTCGACACCGGAAGTACCCGCGGGCAGCTTATCGATGGAGATTGGCATCCCGTCAAGTACAGTTGGAGAGTACTTTGAAATTCTAAAGATTATATTTCGTAACTTAATACGGAATTATTTGAAAGTACAATTCAATATTTATATACGTAATATTACACCTATTTAATATATACATATATATATATATATATATATTCAATAATATTGTTACGCTTTGACTGATATAATAGATAAGGTCATGGTATCTTTGCAGCTATCAAATTAATGAATTTTAGATCATACGTTTTTGTTCCTAAGAACTCCAGAAGACTATATTCTAGCTGCGTTGGTTAGTATAAACAAATACTGTGTTTAAATAATTATCACAGATTATTTTGGAGGATAAAAATGCAATAGCTCAAAAATAAACCTGAGGTTAAGTTTACTGACTTCCTTCCGCTCGACTTTAAAAACGAAACTCGTTCCATTGAAGTAAAGTGCAGGGCTCGTTAGTGAGCGTCGGGATTTTTAATTAAACGGAAGTAAGGATTTACGCGCAATCCCCTTCAAATCCTCTCAATTTTATGACATTTCGACAAAAATAATTTCATTAATAATCATCATTCAAGATGAAAGTAATTATAAATATTACAACGTGATATAAATTCCATTTAACGTAAAGTTAGTACTTGTTATATCTTCTACAAACTCTGTTTGTGTGGAGAAAATTATAAGTTACTCCATTCGCATGATTGACAAGTGAAATTACTACATTAAACTAGAATAGCGAATTAAGTTTACACTTTTATAATAAATCATATAATAATAAGTGTATAAAAAATACATTTTTAATAAATACATTGCATATAAATGAAAAGCAGTGATTCTTTATGTAATTCTGTTGTTTCTGATATGGATTGCGTGAGCTATTCAGATGCCGAGGACGAGAATCGAGAGGCTCTAAGTGAGTAAAAATTTTCATACACCCATGACTCTTCTGCAGAAAAATCTTTTTAAAGATTCAACCTCACTCTCCCCAGTCCAAAAAATAAAGATACGTAAAGCGACGTTGAAGAAACATCGTGAGGGTACATAACCTGTGCCCCCGCTAGTGTTTCTATAAATGATTCTCCCACGTTATGCAAACAACAAAAAAGGTAAAGTAACTATCATAATCTTTATCGTAAATGATATTTGTAATAAAATTAATGGCAGCAACAAAGATTTGTTTATGTTTCCTATAAGTGATGAAAAATAATGAAAAGTTTCTGTATTAACATTTTTTTTGTTCTACGAAGCGACGAGACGGGCGAGACGCTCACGTAAGTGATAAGCTTCCCCATAACAAAGTGGTGCTATTTAGGATGATACACACAGCACCATATCGTGCTCGTTGAGACAAGATGTAAAGACTGGTTACCCCAGTAATTACACTGACTATAGCGCCCTTCACATCCGAACACAGTATTATTCGCACAGTACTTTTTGGCAACGTAAATAGACGTTGCGGTGGTACTAGCCTAGACGGTCTCCGGCAGCAGACACCTACAAGCACATTTGAATTACTTACAATGTAGCATTTCATAATGTAAATTGCTGCTGTAAGTAGATTTACCAATAAATTATATTTTATCTCCGAGACACGCGATGAAATGAAAAGTGTGAAAGTCCATTAACGAGCGTGAATTACTTTGTCCAAAATTGATAAAAGCCACTTCGCTTAAAAACGTGTGCGACAGTGTACAAGCACTTTCGTGAAAATATTTTAATATCATCCATTTATAAAAAAAAAAACATTTTACTTTATTAAGGCGAAATTGTTTCTGTACACATTTATAGGATATGTTTAGTCCGTAAATGTATCATTGTGTGATATAAACTAGCCTAAAAACAAGAACTATATCAGGTTGCAAATACTTCGTTCTTCTTATAGTCAAAGTATTTTTTACGTTACTGTTTCTTTGCTACTAAGGTAATATAGGGTGGTGCAAAAATAACCTTATAAAAAGTACCTTATAACACAGGTAATAAGGTACTTTTTATAAGGTTATTTTTGCGCCACCGTATATAAGCACATCATGCTACAATAACACAGTATCTCTAGGTTTACTTAATTTATTGTAGCATAAAATATAACCAAACTAAATCTTTGCTTGAATAAGGATTTCAAAGAAACAAAGCAAACTCCTTACTAAAACGTTTAGAGTTGTTTTTTCTATTATAATACTAAGTAGCTGCTCCCCATCCGCTTTACTGGCTCTAATATAGAATTAGACTTGCAATTTGTCTGAAATATTCCTTGAGAGGAACCGCAACCGCAAACGACTTTCAACTGTTAGTTACTATAGCAACCGCTTAAATAATTCTAATTGAATATCTTTATAGAAGTTAATTAGAAATAAAATTATAAAAGATGTATGAAATTCAAAAACAACCTATAACAATCTACAAACCATTCCGTGGCGAATGCTGATGTCCCCGTGTCGTTACTTTCACCGGATTTCACGTGATTGGAGAACAAACAAAACCGTTTTCGTTATGTATAGATTACAACAAAACAATAAAAAAAATTGTAATGTGACAAATTTTTAGACTGATTCTGAATTATGGCTAGCAAAGCGGGTGGGGAACAGATAGTCTTTAATATAGGGTGGCCGCAAAAGTAATCCTTCTATTAGAAAATGCTATAAATTTTGCCTTGATGTAAAAAAATTAAAAGACCAAATAAAAATATACCTTGTATACAAGGTGGCGCAAAAATAACCTTCCGATGTTTTTTGGCTGTAATTAAAAAAAAATATGAAAAACTTTGATTCTTCTTGTGGATTATTTTTATTTGGTCTTTTAATTTTTTTACATCAATACAAAATTTATAGCATTTTCTGATAGGAGGATTACTTTTGCGCCACCCTATATATCAAGATTAGAATATATAAACAATGTCATCAATGTTAAAATATAGTGGAAAAGAATAAATGAAAGACCTAAGTCCTATTCATGACAGCTCTATAGTCTCGGACTATTAGGTATTCCCTGTGTCGTACAAGGCGACTAAAACGGTCCCCGGGTTAGTGAAATATGAAGGTGGGAGCCGTCAGAGCTCAATAAGCGAGCCTTAGGAAGAGGGCAAACGCATGGTGTCCTGTGTCTATATTTGCCGTAGCACAGCATGGGTGCTAAAGAGGACTTTGCCCTTCGATGGGATGTTTTAGCCAGAGTGCAGAGGATATTGGTGCGTTCTGTAGGAGATTCCTGAGCCCCTCTTAACGCACTGTTGGAAACCACCGAGGGGATTCTAGTAGGTAGAAGCTCTAGCCCTATAACCTTGTCTTCCTCCCAGGAGAAAGGTATCTTTTAAGATTTCCTCCGATAAAAAAAAGTCCTATTCATGAATTGTTGTTATACAGTTAACTTTTAAACATAAGTAAATATATTATTGTTAACTAAAACAATAGATTAATACTTAATATTTTTTTTATTATTATTTTCATTAATATTCTATAAATTATCGATTGTTATTATCAGTTGAAATGATGATAACGATTATTATATTATGATTCATTTGTCAATATAAACAAATTAAGTAAACATTATTATTCACCCTTCCATTGACAGTAAAGGCAGACGCTTGAGCTTTAATTATAACTACTTCGCTACATTAATAACATATTAAACTCTAGATAACTCTAGGTTTGTGTAGGGTTCAATTATAACATAACTTACGAGACGCTATGTTTAATTTGTATCTACATTCATTTAATAAGGAACGAACCCACTGCATCCGTAACGATAAATAATCAAATATAATGATGATGCTTAAACAAATATTAACGTCTCTGTGACAGATTGTATCTCTCTACAACCCTAGTAATTTCACTAGCTACAGTGCTCTTCAATCCAGAACACAGTAATGTTTGCACGGTATCGTTTTTTGGTAGAAAAAAGCGCGTGTAGCTATGTAGTGTATGTGATGGTACCTGTCCAGACAGTTTCCAGCAACAGAGACCACTAGTATTCCCTTTTGGGATGGAATTCTAAAATTCATGCTTTACTGCCCTTTAAATGGCAAAAGCAACATCTCTACATCAATAAATCTCTCTCTATACATATATATCTTATTTTAAATCTTTTTAAAGGTACAGCGCCATTCAAAGGAATACAGCAATTTTCGTATACTTCTGTTTGGCGGTAGAAGTGTTATAATGAATATTCTTTTCCTCATGATACAATTATATAACGATATTAATGATAATTATCGATAATAATCAACATCGATTTTACGATTTACCAGCGTCAGTGTTCCAATCCAAATATCACGTGGATGTATACAAGAAAAGAGTGAATTGACTGATAGTAGGTTAGCGAGCTTTACCACCATTGCAATACCACGTCACCGGGATTATTCTCTAGTTTTTTTTTATTAAACAATTAAAAAAAAATGTACATTTTCCGATTTTCTGTTCTGATATATATAAGAGACCTATTTCCAGCATTGAAAAGATTTGAACCTGTAATGTTACTTTCAAAAGTAAGTGTTTCAGTAAACTGAGTAAGCATTGCTCATTTTAATGTTTACTTAGTTGTTTATGTCTCTCCCCCCCTAAAGAAAAGTAGAACTACATAATAAAAGTGCCTAATAATTTTGCGGCAAACTTCGATTAAATTTTATTGTAAAGTTTGTGAATTTATACGACTTCAATTGAGATGAAAGAGGTTTCGAGCTCTTTGTTACGGCTTCAGTGAACACTCGTAATAACACAGTGAAAAGGTAATAAAATCTAATATTCATAGAGAATTAAGTTGATGTAAGGTTACGTATTTTCGTCCATTTAAAAACATTTATATGGCATAGATTTATAAAGCAAAAATCTAAAATTTGGTATCAAACCTATTTCGTTGATCAATCTTTATTATTTTCATGAAAGAAAAATCTATGAACTCTTAACTCATTAAATTAGATTTTAACGGTCATTTATTTTAATATTGAACCTTTATTTTTGTTTCGGAGGGGGAATCTTCGAAAAAATACTCTATTTTCTGGGGTGATGACTTCCACTCTAAGTAACGTTGAGATTTTTACCTACTAAAACCCTCTTAGCGGTCACCCAGAGCGTTTAGAGAAGTCACGGGATCTCTGAGGCCTCTCTAACGCTGTGTTGGGATGATACGTCTCGGGATCTGTTTTATGTAGTTCACACCATCCTCAGGAGTGTTACCTCAATAGCCGGAGACCACGCCTAGCTATTATCCTCCATAGCATCGTTTAGAGGGCGATGAGAACTCCTATTCTAACCGCCAACGGTCCCTTATTCATCATCGTCATCAACATTTCAACCGATGGACGTCCACTGCTGGACATAGGTCTCTTGTAATGTGTTCCACAAACCACGGTCTTGCGCCGTTTGTATCCAGTGGCTCCCAGCGATTTTTTTATGACCTCTGTCCACCTTGTGATTATGTGACCTTAATGGACCTCTATTATGTGAAAGTATTTTTTTTTAATAAAACAGCATGTACTCAGTTTTGTTGGGCTGGGACCTATTATGTCTTTCTATTCTTTACCATCTTTATTTTATTCTTTCCTAACCATACTCCTCTTTCTTCCTTGTCCTTCTTTCATTCCATTTCTCGCTTTCGCATTTACCTCTCAATCGTTCTCCATTCTATTCCTTTGTTTCATTCATTTCTTTTAAATGAGTAAAGACAACCGTCGTTCTTTCTTTACAATTAATTTTCTTATTTTCTATTTGTTACTGCTCATTCTTTCTTATTCTATTATCACAATTTTTCTTAATCTATGTTCAACTTTTAACATTACATTCTATTTCCATTTTTATTCTCTATACTTATTATATTCTTATAATCATTTATTTACCTGTTCTATCTTACACTTCTCTTTTAACTTTATCTTTACGTAGAAGTGTTAGGTACTTATCGATAACTAAGTTAAGTTTTGTTACCTCAGTAAAAACAATAGCTACAGTGCCTTTCAAACAGGAACACAGTAATAATCTCTGCAGACTACTGTTTATCGGCTGCAATAGATGCTGCGGTAGTACCTACTTAGACGGTCTCCGCCAACAGAGACCTAACGACCAGCAATCTGTATTTAACTGGATGCCGTAATATTTAACTATAAAATGTTAATTAAGTAATTTCATTTATAATTAGCGGAAATATTTCTAATTAACGGAGAACACATCATTATGTACACACGCAGCATCATTGTCGCACATTATTCATTACAATAGCCGTACAATCTCAAACAATGTGCAATAAAACGACGAGCCAAACATTTATCTGTTAAAAATGGCCCATGGACTGACTGTGTTGCAACGATTCACGTAAAATACAGTTTTTTGATATTTGACTATAAAACATCGATTTATTATCGAGATTTTAAAAACTCGATAGGTAATAAATTTATTTGTAGTCACTGCTACATAAACTTCGAAATGGATTTATAGTTAACTAGCAACACAGTTACATCATCCCTTTGGATATACATCATGGGCTTTAGGGTTTATTTGAAGGGCGTTGTAGCTAGTGTAATTACTGGGGTAACGAGATTCAACATACTGTCTCATGCGACGAGCGCAATATAGTGTTGTGTATAACATCCTAACTAGAGCCACGTATCGGCGGGCGTATCACTTATCATCAAGTGAATGTTGCGCTCGTCTCGTCGCATATTTGTATAAAAAGAAACGCTGTGTATAGGTTTATCTTAATGCTGAAGTTGGCTGGTCAGTCGGAGAACACTTTTCCGGTCCTGTGTGATTCTCTTAAGTATAGAATAATTAAAATTTGTCTACTCTAGTATGTTATCAAACCACTTTCCCCGCTGTCTTCCGGATACTCCTTTTCCGGGATTATTAGCTTTGGGAATCAGTTTTGAAAAAAGGAAAAGAGATCTCTTTTGTAGGTTTTTTTTTTAATTAAGCGACTTTCACCTGATGGTAAGTGATACGCCCGCCCATAACAACGTGGCGCTAGTTAAGTTGGTATACACTGGCTCATTGCGCTCGTCGCATAAGACATAAGATGTTGAATCTCGTTACCCCAGTAATTAAACTAGCTACAACGCCGTTCAAACCGGAACACAGTAATATTTACACACTTTTTTTTTCACACTTTGTTTGGCGGCAGAAATAGAAGTTGCGGTTGTATCCTTCTAGACGATCTCCGGCAGCAGAGACCTACCATCAGCCCGAAATACATCATTTTCATCTGCATCTGTCTAACTAAAGTACATACGAAAGATCGACCGGCCGTATGTACTTTCCTCTGACCAGAGGGAAGACTAGCAGCTGGAATATAATAAATAAAGAAATAAACGGGGTGATGTAAATTTTGAGAAAGAATGCAAAAAAGTATTAATTGACTCGACGAATAATAGAGACGACTCGATGAAAATATCAGCGAACTTCATCGAAAGGAAACGGGAGATAGAAAGAATGGGAATAATGAAATAACTCCCTTTGCGAAAATATCAAAACGATGTTTATCATAGAACTAGAGTGGAAATGTTCATTGTTTTGCTGAGAAACAGATAAATATCAATGGAGTTAAGCTATTTAAATATTAAACTATGTACAGCGACGGAGCAACGTGGCCTTTATACATTTATTTTTGGGCTGTTAACCCGTTTACTGTCTTGTCGCTTTAAAAATTCTCTCATTATTTCATTCGTTTGATAGCAGCGAGTTTGTATTCCGACTGAAGCCAGCGCGCCGCTGAAGTATCAGATCGAGATTTGCATGCATAAATACTTTTTGTTCTGTTAAAACTTTACAAAGGCTTATGAAAAATGGAATAATATGCTAAATCACAACTACACAATAGCACCTTGGATTGAGTACAAGCTAATCACCTATTAACATTAATAGAATTAAGATACGCCTACATACATTGTGATAGATATTTTCATCTCTACGTTTGAACTGTAAAAGGAAATTTCCGACTACGTTAAGAGAAAAATTGGTTTCAAGTTAATCTTCAAAAAGTATGGCTAAGGTTTTAATCGTTTCAAATTATCATTTTTATGTGAAATTTAAATATAGTATTGATACGGTGATGAATATACTTTATAAATACTGTACTGTTTCTTATCAGTTATGTGATGATAATGATGACTTTAGTGGTATAAAGTGCACCATATTATTTTCGTGAAAAAAGTGAACAGACTATTAATATTTGCAAGCTTTCATCGTTTTTTGAAAGATTCAATCTTCAAATAATATTAGCGCGCAAAGAAATATTATATATAATAAAACTTGTTTTTATTTTGGAGACCCAAACTAAACCGCCTTTGACATGATGCCTTTGTTGTCAGTTTACTAAGTTCTTTATCATTCCTCTCTACGCAGGATTTAAGTTGGCTCCTGGTGCTGACAGATGCTCTCTTCAAAGTTATGAAATTTATATTAAGGGATGGAAAAGGTATGGTGATTTCAACTGCAGGTTTGTAGGACGTCTTTCCATATTTTATATAGTAATTATAAAATCATTTCCTCGTTTAATGTGGATTAAAAGTATAAAATTTTTAATTATTCGAATTAAATTATAATGTGTATATGCTTTACTTATCATTTTTTTTTTACGATGTCGAGCGGAACGTTCTCTCCTCCAATCATCGACAATAGTAAGACAAGATGTAGTCTAAATATCTCGCACTACCTTCCATAGATACCAACATTCTTTTACTCTATTTTTCTTTGAGAGCTGACTCATAGGCTCATTAAAATATTATATTATAATCATGTTAAAAATAAGAAACTTCAACAACACTGAATGAAATCAACTGATTTTCCTCAATAGTAACAGACGTTACGTTATATAGATTAATCTTGCTTTTAAGTTTCATAGCTTCCTCGTCATCCGTCTTAGTTCGAAGCCAGATGTCGTCGACTCTTAGATGAACAACACTGTCTATACAATGCGGTTGCTGCAGCTGACACACGGTAATAATGTAAATATAATCTATACATATATATAAATGAATTAAGCAATCGGTTTGTAACATAATAAAAGCTTGTTACTTTAATATTAACGTAAACTTTATACATATATCAAAAACGAATTTTAAAAGTATCTATCTGTTTGCTCTGGGTTATCTCTGATACGAGAAAATTAACTTTGGTATAAATTTCAGTGAGATACAGTTAAAGTGATAAGCCATTATATAGACTAGTCTATTTTTGAAAAAAAAAATGTCCATGAAAAAAAAATTAAGGTCTTAAAACTATGAACATATACTGTCAATTGATTCTATATGATCTGATCTAAGAGAAAATTTTCTTAATTATGAGAAATGCTTTAGATCTGGAGGTGATTAAGAAACGACGATCAGCGCTGCCTCAGTAGAATAGCCAAGTGCTTACGTTGTATAGGATGCTGTCCGGTTCCAGGACTACATGGTGTCCGGATTCACTTCACTAACATTGTAAATCTGCATCCATTACAGTATTGCTGTCCTGACTATCAATATATGCCAATTTGAAGTTTCTTCTCTAACATGCTTCACCACGACCTTATTGTCACTTAATACCATGTGAATAGTGCTAGCCCTGACTAATGACGCATTATAATGGGCTGGTGTATGACTTACTGCCTGGTTAACCTTGCTGTTCTCCTCTAACTTCTGTCGATGAATGACATATTTAGAACTATTTTATTTTACTATAACAAAGTATTTACTGTAATCAAATTTAAAATTAATAAACTGACACAAAATAAACTTCCCTCGTCAGGAATTTTGTCTTATGCCAATACTTGAGTTTGAACATTTTTCAAACGTTGATACTGAATATAAGGGAGAGAGTAAACGATATGAAAAAATTGGCTTTCTCCTTATCTCCGCAGTTTAATATTATACGCAAAATTACTTGTTATAGTGCTACTATCTAAATATTTTTAACTTATAATACTTTGTGTATCATAAATATTAAGCGAACTATCCTTTTTAGTCCTCTTTATGAGTTATATATTCAACCAAAATATGACAATTTACATTACAAAATTCCATTGTTATAAAAATAATATATACTTTTATTTGTACATCATCATCCTCATCAGTCAATGAACATCTACTGCTGGACATAAGCCTCCTTCAAAGATCTCCAAGTTTGTAAGGGTTTATATGAGAGGATTTAGGCCATTACACACCACGCTGACCCACTACAGGTTGGTGGAAGCTAGTCTCGTTTGTTGATTAGCAGGGTGCACCACGAGCAGGTGAAGTTGGCTTGGGTCCCGTTAGATATTGTGCTGGACCCATCGTACCCCTGTTCTTTGTATAATAATCTTAATGTAGACAAGACTATGTTATTGTGAGATAATATATGAAAGCTTAAGAGATAACTAGTATAAAGCGTCGTAACAAACACCTTTGCTCACTGAAGAACTATTTTATAATATTGTGTAAACATCCTAACTAATACCTAAATGTTGTGGAAACGTTTTACTTACAGCCAAGTAAAAGCCAAATCAGAAATAATGTTTTAATGGTTATGAAACTTTTACGGAAGAGGATAACGTTATATATAGTTGCCGAGGCAATGATGGATTGTTTAATTAGAGGAAAGTAATTCCTTACAACAAAATGTATTGCGCTGTCCGCTACCATAAAGGATCATAGTTAATGATTTATTACAAATAATAAAATAAATAAACATTTTTTTTTTTATTCAAAGAAGCGACTAGACGAAGACGACATCCTCCTGATGATATGCCTAGCAAGGATGGACATATATTGCACCACATTTTGCTCGTCAATTTGAGACATAAGATGTTGTCTCTTTACCTCAGGAATTACACTATCTACAACGCCATTCATACCGGAACACAGGAATGTTTGCACACTACTATTGGACGTCAGAAACAGGAGCGGCGGTGGTACCTACGGTCTCCGACAAGACCGACCACCAACAAACCATCAGTAAGTTGTTACTGGTAACCCAAGCATAACTTTCTATTTATTAAGGTGCTATTATATAGTTAAATAAAATCTAAACATATATAAGATCGCAACAAAAACTAGTTTTTTTTTGATAATGTCATTGTGTGGTTATTTATGATTTTCTATATCTAAACCGTGCAAATCATTAAGGATATATCGATATATTATTTACCTTGTGGCAACCATACAACAAATAATTGCAATAATTTCTAAACAAAGAATATCAAAGGATATTCCTTGTTTATAAATATAGGTCATTGCATGTGCAATTATTTTAAAATTTGTAGGAGAGAATTCGTTGCATCTGAAACTCGACATCATTTGAAGAGCAAAAATTAAGCAAACCTTTTAAACAAAATAGTCAATTACTTGTACTTATACGTTAAGTATAAAAATAAATGTGTATAATTATAATTTTATTGTTATAAAAATCATTTCGCATGTATCGAAAATAATCAATTATGGTAATATGAGAGGAAGTATGTGCGGCAAGGAAATGGATATTATTATGTACGACGTACGAGCTTCCTCTAATTCGTTCATATTGAAGTTTAGTTAGTATTTACTCCAATGGCAACGAATTGGTCTGCAAATTACTGAGGTAACGAGACTCAACATTTTATGTCTCTAGCTGACGAGCACAATATAGCAGTGTATACATTCCTAAACTACGCCTCGTTATTATGAGCAGGCGTATGGCTTACCATCAGGTAAATGTCGCGCTCGTAGTCTCACATGGTGATGATGATATCCATAGAGAAATTTCTCTAACAAATTATAGAAAATTGTATCTTTTATCAGGTTTATGGTAGGATTTAAATAGTCAACAAACAAGAGAATTTACAAAATTAATTCTTCTAAGTTGCGGGAGTGTTCAGGGAACAACTCATATATCATATATACCTTTAACTATGTAGTATACGAAGAAGAATCCTCTAAAACTTTATTGATACCTATCGAATTAATTAATAATAAAATGTCTAAATTTGATCTGAATTCAATATATTCGCGTAAGATTTAAAAATAGAGTTGGACACAAAAATAGATTTAAGAAAATTGAATTATTTAATTAACAAGAAGAAAATTAGAAAGAAGTTTCTAGAATTTTCTAAATACGTTGCACAGGGAACTGCAAATAGGAATAGGTGATTCTAAATAAACGTGTAAATTATTTAATGCAATAATTGTCTATGTACACTAGAACTTTGACTTGAGTCAGAAGAAATTAGGAGAAAAAAATATATTCGCAAACAGCTGCAACTATAGCTTATACTAGTAGCTTGTGTAGTGTAATTATTGGGGTAACGAGATTCAACTTTTATGTGTCCAGCGACGAGCGCAACGTGATGCAGTATACATAATTCTAACCAGCGCCACGTTGTTATGGGCAGGCGTATCACTTACCACCGGATGAATGTCTCACTCGTTTCATCGGTTATCGAATAAAAAAAATCAAATTTCATATATTTATATGTGTGTGTATTTGTGTATATATATATGTGGCTTATATATGTAATTGTTTATATTTTGTTCATTTACTTTAATGTTTAACGTCTACATACAAAATTTACTTCTTTATTTAAGTTGACTGGCAGAAAATGCCTCTGTGGCATTATGTCCGTTGTCTGTACACTTATCTTACCCCAAGTTTAAGAACAAAAAAATAGGTAAATATTCGCTTATACTAAGTTACCGGTACGTGTGCATATCGTCGATACACGCTAGCTGGTGATATTCAAACAATTCTGTAATTAATCAAGTTATTAGTCCGTCTGTTGCCGTAAATTTCGACTGAGGAAACAACGCCGGGGCAAAGCAACGATGGTGACGCTGCATTTTCACGGCACCGAAATCACAATGCATTTCCGCAATGCAGTAATATGCTTTTAATTTATACGCGAGGTTTTTCTTGGAGGAATAGGGTCAAATAAAATTATTTAAATGGTAATTTACTAAAACATATCCTTATCGAAGTTTAGCTTTGTACAGTCTTTGTATTCAAGGAAGACTTTTTCATGTACTGATCTCTCACATTCTTCTGATCTTCTTCATGTATGTATAGAAAATAAAAGGAGATTTTTCTATTTATTGAAATAGAGTCTTTAAATATTAGTATCCAGTCTCTGCACCGGTGTCTACCACGACCATGTGTCAGTATCTTTATAGTACCATATAACAAAAGTCGCTATTAAACACTTATGATCTATATTTAAATTAACAAATATTTGCCTAGTTGACGTATCACAACTTTTATTTTTGCCCATTTTGAACAAAATAAAATTTTAAAATACTGCTAAAGTAATAGAAAAAGCCTAGAGAGAAATGTTATTCTCCAATTTAAAAAAAAAAAAAAAACGAGCTATGGATGCTTTTTCAAAATGTTTCTAGACGTCCAGGCGGTCAGTAGAAAAAAAACTCCTACATGTGTAAGGCTCATTTTGTAATTAAAAGTAACATATGATTTATATTTTATGCATTTAATGAGTTTTTTTTATATTATTGCATGATTATTAATTATTGAATGGATATATTTTTTACGAACGTTGTACGTTAAAGTTGTACTTTCTTTATTCATAACAAATGTTTCTAATTACATGACCACCACTGTATATATTTGTGTATATAGACTTAGACCATGTTATGAACTAAAACAGTTAAATAATACTTATATGCTCAGTTAGGCTACAGTGCTACACATCAATGTAACATATATATATATATATATATATATATATATAATATAAAAATATTTCTAAGCCAGCCGTCTGCGATGATAATATGCTAACTAGCTGCCTATTATTGGAAGAAGTATTTCTGTCATTATCACCTACTTTTATTATTAAACAAATAATTTAGCAGTTATTCATAATTTGGTTAAAGTTTTTGTTAATATGTGAAGGTCCATAATGCTTGTTTGAAACTATAACGGAACTACGTGGCGGTGAATATAATTAATTTCACATTGAAGCAGAGTGCACTGAAATAAATCGATTCTGTAATACAATGAACGACTACTCAGTTCACTTGTTGTTAAGTGAAAATTGCAGTCAGTTTCCTTTATTCAACAACGAAAGAAATGTATTTTTGTTTACTTCCTTTTTGTGTTTTACCAGCCATAACTTTTTGTGTGGTTCTACTTTAATAAATTCGCTGGAGCTGCTGCATATGGAAGTGGTCCGATATCTTACTCGCGAGTAAATTTTCCACCTTATATTTGGGGCCTGACTTGGTTAAATTTAACCAGCAGACATGACGATGCATGACAAGAAGATGACGCTAAAGAAGGAATCCTTGTAGATACATTTTTCTTATAAGACTATAAATTAAATAGATAACGATTGTTTTTTTTTAGATCATTTCTATTGTAACTTTGTAAATTTTCAGTATATATAAATTAGTTACTTTCTTTTGCACAAATGAAACAACAAAATGCTTTCAAGATTATTAATGAGCGTTACTTTCTTATGTAGTTTTAAACGCACAGAAATTTATATTAAATCCGAGTCAAAATATTAATAAATCTAATGGTCGGAAGTTACATATACAAAAGACGATGTGAGATATTAAATCCTAGCGCTTGAGCTTTGAATTGTATATCTAAACGTGGAAGACATCCGGAGCAGGTGAAATTGACGTTTGAAACACTCCGTATCTATTTCGACTCCCAACTATGCGACGTACATGAGACATGTGTAAAGGTAAATACAAATTGGCGGACGTTTAATCTTCCTGATCTGCATTATAAATGAAACTTAATTACTCTTTAAAATAAAATGTATGTAAATAGCCATTTCGTTTTTTTTTATTTCACCCGATGGCGAGAAATACCACTTCCTATAGAAACGAGGCGCTAGTTAGGATGATATGCAATGTACAATATTACGCTCATTATTCTCGATATTTCTGTAAACTGAAACTAGAAGCTACGATGGTACTATCTGGATGGTCTCCGGCAACAGAGACCTACCGCCAGGGTTTCATTCTGGCATAACATAAAGAAACTAGTAATTGAAAATCTTAAAATGCAATTTCTGTTATCTATATATTAATATATAATAAAAATAGGTTTCCTTCATTCGCCAATCACGTGAAAACTAGTGAAGGTGGGAACCATTGAATCATGACCATTCAACGCGGAATAGTTTCTGAAAGGTTATAAAGCTATTTATATTTTTGCAATTTCATACACCCTTCATCATTTTATTTCTAATTAACTTTTATAAACCCTGTTTTAGTATTATTAACTTTTATATAACCTTATCGATGTGGTATCGATTTAAAGAATTGGAATAACTTGCCATCAGTTTTGCCATCCAGGTATCTTCAAGAGTACAATGAATAGGCTCTTGATTTTTAGTGTATACAAGTTTACATAAACAACAAAATTATACTATAACACCTTCTGAAAGCTTGCATCATTGATATATAGAAACATTTTACTTAGAATGTTTTAACCGAAATGATAACGACCAAAAGACCACAGATTTTAAAAGTTATAAAGTAAACACTATTAATTTTAAATCTCCTTTTCGTAGTCGGTTAAAATATAATAAAGTCGGATAAAATAAGTTACCACGTGAAAGCTTCCTCGAGATTAATACATTTGATTTACATTCTAGATTGTAACAAAGTAAATACTTAAACTGGGTCAACTGTAAATTTAACTAAGACCCATTCTCCTAATCCAACTTCGCTGGTCTTTAACTACTAGTAAGTCTAATCTAAGACTAAACTACGTGATGAAGTCAAACCTAGCGAATACTTGCGAGTACCTGTTGTACAATTAATTAAGAGTGGAAGTAACTACAAACTCACTTCGAAAAGTCTCCTAAAGGCGATAATTAAAAAAACTAATACACGAGAACCATTATTACATCAAAAATTTATTATAAATTAGTTCTATATACATTTTATCTCAATTTAGGCTTTATGTTATGAATAAGACACGTCACGAGAAGAGAAGATAAGAGATTCTCGTTCTACTCAAAGATTATTTCTTTTGTCAACAATACAATGTCCGTCAGTCAGCTCATTTGCCAGCGGTTTCTAATTCATGAAGAGAAGAGAAATTCCGCTGAATATCTAAATTTTATTCAAATGAATAATTTTTTAACATTTTTCCCATTATAAGTCTGCCTGCAGCTGGACAAGAAGTTAATGATAAAAATTGTACAGTTGTCTACTGATAGACATAGTCTAAATATTTAAAGATAATGTATCATAATAATTAACGGATATTGATAACACGAATAATTCATAGTGCTAACTTTAACTGACAGTTAGCTAATTGATATATTATTGCACAATCATCGACCGACGTCAATCAATGATTGATCAAAGATAAACTGAATAACCACAGTGATTGAGTTAATGATTTTTGCAGTATTGTTTAAAATTGTGTCTTTAAAATTTAACAGAAATGTAAATGCAGATATTATCGATTGTTAGATCGTTGATGATCTATCTATTGGTTTGATTATACTTATAACTCTACTTTCATAAACACCTAATATTGCAACTAATAATCGTACAATTATATTATTAGTAACATAGATATGAGAAAAACCTCCAAAATTTCTAGATAAATTTCGACACCATTCCTCACCACTAATCCCATATTTTAAGCATTTTTGTGGTTATTCATTAATTTGGGTTAGAAGTATTGACAGCTTTATTTCTTCTAGCTTTAACTCTAGTCAAGTAAACATCACCAGTCTGCTTTCTCATTAATGTTCTCCGTAGAACAATGAAATAATTACAAGCTATTTCAAAGCTTTGTTGCAAGAGTAATGGAATAATTGGATATGCGAAAAGTACAGACGAGAAATCGGAAACGAAGAAACGACAGCTCCGTATCCAATGCCGAAAACTAATATCGGCGGTAGATCGGATTGGAGATTTGAATGCCTTTCTCGAACATTCGACGAGATATCCGAACCACACAATAAATCCAACACAAGTTTAATAAAACAGTTTACTTGTAACGTTTCTTTGTAATAAAGGTTACATATGAAGCATCGATACGAGAAGTACTTGAAGAGAAGAAACACACCCCGCCACGCCAGTAAACAGCGCTGTAGCTAGTGGAATTACTGAGGTAACAAGACATGTCTCAAGACGAAGAGAGCAATGTGGTGAAGTGTATATATCTTTCACTAGCGATGTTATGGGCAAGAGTATCACATACCATCAAGTGAATATCTTGCTCGTATCGCGGCTTCGTCGAATAAAAACAGAATAAACTTGTACCAATGACTATCTGAACATTCTACATGTGTCACAGCTTTAAAATATTTGAAAAAAAAAAGTATTTCACTGCAGCTGTATCGCTCGGTGAAGTTGCTGGAAAGTTCTCCCAGAGCTCTGTTCCAGCATGTTAGTTTCCAGCAATAAGTTACAGTTGGAATGTTCGACAAACGCGCCAGAACTTCCGCTTAATACTCTCACGAAGTTATTTCTTTGACGATTTGTTTTTTCGAAACATAAACAATTGTTTCAATTATTATTTTATATTCTACCAAGCTATATAAGAACGTTGCGTTACTTAGGATGATATACACTGCACCGCGTTGTGATCATCATCAGACAAAAAATCTCGTTAGCCCAATAATTTCAGTAGCTACAACACCTTTCACACTGGAACATGGTAATGTTTGCACAGTACCGTTTCCGACTGATGACTTCTAACATTTAAGCAAACATTATACAATAAAACTATATTCTATCGGTTTTACCGCGTTTATTTAATTATTTACTACTTTTTGAGAGCTATGCAGAATCCATGGTCATGAGCGGACTGAGATGTCTGATGACCGGACGTCATAGTCATCACGGTGTACCTGCAGCTTTTTATTGTTTACGGTACGATCTACGCAGTATGAGCTTATAGTGTTTTAAAGTAATTTTTTTTAACGTAAGAAACGACGTGACGAACGCGACGTTCACCTGATGGTGAGTGATACGCTTGCACATAAAAACGTGGTGCTACTTAGGATGATATACACGACACTTTTTGTGTTTGTCGCTTAGTATAATGTTGTCTCTTGTTACCCCCAATAATTTCACTAGATACACCTTTCTAACTGGAACATAGTAATATTGGTACCTATCTAGATGATCTTCAGCAACAAAAACTTACCACCAATAATCTTCCAGGGGTATGATTGGTGACTGATAAAATTTTATAACTCTAATAATAGAACTCCGCATAGAAGCTTCTCTCATGCATCTTCTCTAGTAAAATTATATTTTTTTTTATTTCTATTGGTCTAATTTATGATAAAAATCTGTATGATATAATATGTTTATAATTAATGATTTATATTATTTTTCTTTACTTGCTTAAATTGGTCCATACGTCTAAGAGGAAAAATTTATATCTATGCCTAATGAGAGAGGAGTGCTTCTGTAGCAACAAATCTTCCATCTTAGTTAATATTTGAAGATTGTTAGTAAAAATTAAATAAAAATTGTAAATATTATGTCTATATAAAAGTACCTTTATTAGAATAAATTGAAGGTTATTGTGCGGCTTCGGTCTAATATTGCTACATATCTAAAACATAAATAAAAAAACCAACACAACACATGGAAAACACAGCGCTCGGTGTCTGCGGTCTCCGCCATTACGAGTCGCGTTCGTATATTATATTTACAAGCGTGCATGAATTGAAATCAAATTAATTTTTAATAACAAATGAATCCTATAATTTAATTAATTATACAACTAAACACTAATACAATCAACAATAACAGGATAATCCGGTTTTCAGCAGGACACCTCATAAGCAACAAGCGCAATAAGACGAGCGATCAAAAAGTAGTTAGAACGACATATATACATCTTGGTAAGAAAAAAGATAAATGCTGGCATAGCTCAGATACATATTTGTAATATTAATAAAGAAAAAAATTTTCGATTCTCTTTTGTTTTTTCTATATTTAGTCATTTGTTCGCTTCGTGTCGGAACGTGTTTTTGAAAACGGAGAAAAACGAAGTACGGGCCGTTATTAAATACCTGTTTAAAAAAGTTAACGACGCAAGAGATTCATTGCGGTTTGGAGGCAACATTAGGAGAGTCTGCTCCGCCATATTCCACTGTCGCAAGGTGGGCTTCTCAATTTCGAGTAGAGAGAACGGAAGACGAACATCGTTTCCGCCGTCACCACGTCCATCGACGTCAGTCACCCAAGAAAATGTTGCGAAAGTCGAGAAAATTGTATTGAGCGATCGAAGAGTTACCATCAGATATTTAATTCAAGCAACGTGCATTTCATATGGAAGTATTCAATCCATATTGAAACAATCTTTGAATATGAGAAAAGTCTCCGCAAGATGGGTGCCGAGAATGTTAACCGACAGTCAGAAAATAAATCGACTTGACATTTGGAAGATATTGTTGGACAAGTTTCAAGAAGATTCTGAAAACTTTTTGTCTCGTTTCGTAACAATGGACGAAACATTGGTCCACCATTTTGATCCCGAGGCAAAACAGCAGTCTTCGTGATGGAAACGGCCATCATCACCGACCCCGAAGAAGTTTCGTGCCGTAGCATCGGCTGGCAAGGTTATGGCCTCAGTATGCTGGGACTCGGAAGGGATATTGTTGATTCATTACCTGGAGCGTGGAATCACTATTATAGCTAAATATTATGCTGCTTTCATTCCCAAATTGAGGAATGCCATCAAAGAGAAAAGGAGAGGGAAACTTCGAAGTGGCGTGCTGTTTCATCACGACAACGCACCCGCACACAGGTCGGCAGTTGCGATGGCTGCCATTCAGCAAGCTGGTTTCGAATTGATTGACCACCCCCTTATTCACCAGATCTGGCGCCTAGCGAGTTTTATGTTACCCAAATGGGAAGAATACTTAAAGAAAAACAGGTACGAAGACGATAACGAGGTGATGGATGCCGGGGAGAGCTTTTTGCAGGACCAAGACAAAACTCTTTTTTTGAAAGGGATTGAAGCCTTGGAAAAGCGCTGAACTCGGTGTGCAGAGAGACTCGGAGACTATGTGGAAAAATAAATTATTAAGTTATCAATAGTCATTATATTCTATCTCATTCTCACTACTTTTTGATCCCCCTAGTATAGTGCAGTGAAAATATTTTAACCTATATCACACTGAAGTCACAGATTTACCAAAAGGTGAATGTCCTAGAAGAATCTAGTTTCTGAGTTAAATAAAAAAAAATATACGACTTTTTAAATAGATTACATGTATTTATTACGATGATTGAAAACATTAAAATATTTTTTTGGTGTTTAAGACTTCTTTAATTGTAGTAAAGGGACATTTCAAATATTTTCTATAAGTTATTAACACTTGATATTAAAGTTATTCAAAGAAGGCTATTTCTAGATTTTCCCGAAATACATTGACTCCGAAACTATTGGACATAACGACAAAAAATTTGGGAAAGAACGCCCTGCATGAAGACTGCCTTTTAGAGGTCAGTAAAGAAGGGATCTTGCAAAGTTTCTTCCTAAAAAAATTTGTTGTAAACTTTATACATGAACTTCCTTTTCAAAGTTATTACGTTTCTTTACATTTTTTTTTTCTATCTGTATTGTATTGTTATTTAACGATCTATTTTCGTAATAAAATTTGTTCGTGCGTTCGTTTCCATTGTTCAGATTAGCTCGAGATTTAATAGCACGATAAAAAAATCCCTTTCAGTATGCCTCCAAGCTGTAGTGAACAATACGATCAAGTTAAACTATATAATGGGATAAAACAAAGTCCAAGAAGTACTCTTCGACCTAATTCTCTAAGAGAACGATAATTAAAACTCGTTATTGATTTCACTTGTGACTCACGGAATCGTTTTATTGTTTGACGCCAAGTGTTGAGAAGTAATATCTCTTCTGAGCCATACGAAATAGAAAAAAAATCAAGGTGAGGATTTTAAGGTTATGTCCAGGTATAACGTAGGCGCCTTTAAGAGAAGAATGAATAGGATACTTCTATACTAGTGTGCTTTACTATCAAAGACTACATCACCGATTACTATCAGATGGGATCGTAATTAATTGCTACGCAACGTAATTAAGTAAGAATTTTTTTTAAAAGCATTATATCTAAAAAAAATTTTAAAATAATAAAGATGAAGCGCTTGCGGATTTCGCTTAATTACATGAATTTTTTAACAAGAACTATTTTTTTTATTCGGGGGAAGATCTTCGACAGATATCCTGATTCTGAGAAGTAAAGATTGGCATTCATTTGATGTTTCTAGATATTACTCAAATAGGTCCTTTTCAAAGTTTTGCAAGTTTCGATGTCTGTAATAACCTATTATATATAAAAATAATTTAATATATTATTTGCCTTATGACGTATTGCTAACTCCAATTTTGTTAACTTTCCCTTAGGGATGAAATAACATCAGAAGCACAGCACAAAATATAGAAAGTTTAATTAGTGACTAAAATGCAATATTACAGCTTCAAATCATTTTGTTATTTAACTGAGATCATACAGGTTAGTAAAACTTTAAATTCCCACCGTTCACCTCTAAAATAACATTTGATACGAAGTCGAGCACCAAAAGATAAAGTAATTTAGATGTAACGTTAAATTCTCTACAAAGGTGCAAATACCAAAGGCTGTTTGATCTCCCGGAGCCGCTGCGGAAGCTTCAGATTTTCCGGGTCGTGCGCAGGGATCACAACTTTAATTGACTTTTTGTGAAACTTCACGAAAATACATTGTTATCACAACGTTAACAAGATTACATAAAAATCACTACAATGCATTTGTAAGATTAATTAGATTTCAATTTGATGCGAATCCGTTTGTTTGCAGCATCTGTTAACTCTTAGTTACGGCCTAACAGATTTGGATTTGCATTATTTCTAGACTGTTAACGCTTTCTAGTGTTATTTAGCTATAACCAAAATAATAGTACTTCCTGTCACGGTTATTTGAAAATTTAAATATGATGTAAATAATAAATTTTTCGGAAATGTTTTAAATTGGTTTTTTCATGGAGGAAAAAAATAACTCATGGCACTCCAACTGAAATGAAAAGGGTATTGTTGGATTTTCCTATTGCATGAAATATTTAATCGAAACGTTTGTGGTTTGGTTGATTAAAAAAAAAAATTCATTTAATCTCAGTCCTTTATCCAGGTGGAATACTGTAGTTGTTGTATTCGTTAATAATTGTAAGATAAATTGACAGTTGTACCATTTCTATACTATGATAAAACATTGTAAAGATGTAACATTGTGATACAGTTATTTGAGATATTACGAATTTTGCTTTATCAAGAGAAAATTAAAACAAATAGAAGACACTCGGTAATTGGATTTATAAAAAAACATACAAAGGTTTATCTCAAAGCGAATGCTGCGGCGCTTTTCATCATCTTTTGAACCTTTGCTGTCATTTTCCTTTCCTACAAAGTAACAGATTGAACATGCCACCGTCGTAACATGATTACTGTGAGAGTACGGTGTATTATGATTTTCAATTTTGCATAGAGTTCATATTAAATTACTGTCATCGCCTCCTATCAAACATCGATTAATGAAGCCTAATATATAAATGTACCGTACAAACAAAATTAAAGCGTTAATTTTTAATATTACAACCAAAAAAAAAAGTAAAGCCACAGTAATATCCGGTTTTGAAAAGTTTTACAACTTGTAAATATAACAGATAGTAAGTAGCGAATATTAATAGAACCTTCACAGATATTAAATATTTATGTGTTAAACGTCAATCAAAAATATATACTGTAATAGATATTTTTAGAGCTGCGAAGTAATAATCTTACACTTGTATTACTTACTGTGTCTTAAGTAAGTTACTAGTCTAACGATGGAGGAAAATAAGTATAATTTATTACATAGTATGTTTAATTCACTGACGATTGATCAAACTAACCCCAGTAATTAAATTTACATTATATATACTAACAATAAAAGGAAACCCCCTGGTCGACTCGTAAAAAAATAAAGAAAAATATACTGTATACTAAAACCTTTTAAAGTATTATTTACGCAATATCAATTTTTAAAACTCTTGTTTTTCTTCATTTTTCTTAATAATCTGCGATATTGATGGCACTAGTATAAGATCATAGATGTAACATTTATCTTATATATAAATAATAAATATTACACCTATATAAAAAAAATTTAGTGGCATAAATTGTTTGGCAACGCTAATCTGCGGAACCATTAGGCTGATGGCACCAAAAGTTGGCGAGAATATTATTTTGATGTCAGTTATTTTCTTTAGACTGTGTACGAGATGGTTCTGTATCTTGTGTTAACTTTTATACTGTTCAATCATTTTTAATTGAGATAACAGAAACGTATTACCATTAATTTACTAGTAGGGGGTGTCCATGTTCTACTGGATTATAATTACATTGGTAAATATATTAATTTTACTAATAATAAGTCTTTGTTGCTGAATATCTAGGTAGTACCACCGTAGCTCCTATTTCTGTAGTTAAATAGCAGTATGCAAACATTAATGGGTTCCTGTTTGAAGGGTGTTATAGCCAGTGATAATGGCATAATGAGACTCTTCTTAAAACATCGTAAAAGGAAAAGCACAGTGTGGCGCTATTTTATTACAGACAGAAGTATCAGTTACCATCAGATGAACGACTCGCATGTCTTGTCGCTTCGTTGAATAAAAAAAAAAAAAATTAACACATTATCTTTTGAAAAACCTCATTTATAAAGAAAGCGTTGAAAATGTTAGTCCTATGGAAAGTTTTGTTAACAACGAAGCTTCTGTAATTTAATCCGAAATTGAAACTTTTTCTTCGTATCAACTTGTCATCTGCAAGGTTTAATGTTAAACCAAAAGATTATATTTCAAATTAAAATTTTACGGTTAAAAATACGGATAATCTCTAAGGGTAAATAGAAAAGAAAACTCTCAAATTATTCCATTTGTCTTATTACGAGTACTTCTGCTCATACATATAAGTATGTAATGGAGGGTATGCTATTACGCGTACTTAGCGACGGATAAGTCTACTGGACTCTTTGTCTGTCTCTCTCTGTGTGAAAGTTGCTCCAGTGACAGAGAAGTTGAGGAGCAAGAGGTTAGCGTGGTACGAGCATGTTATGCGGAGGGATGTAGGACATATAACAAAGAAAGTAATGAGAATGAATGTTGATGGTTAAAAGCATAGAGGAAGACCGAAGAAAGTGTGAATGTGAAAGATGACATGTGTAAGAAGAGTGTGAATTCAGATATGGCGGCTGATAGAGGGATGTGGAAGAGAAGTACATACTGTGCCGACCCCACATAGCTGGGAAAAGGGCAGAAGGAAGGAAGGTGTGTCTACTGGATAAGTTCAAACATAACATGTTTTTTTTTACTTAATTAAGCGACGAAATTACCGCGTGCTTCATCTGTCGGCAACTCTAGTCTTGCCTAATAATGGGACGTTAGTTAAGATGATACATACAGCGCCACACTGTGCTTCTCGATTTAAGACTTTAGATGTTGATATTCATTATGCCATTATCACTGGCTGTAACACCCTTCAAACACGAACACAGTAATGTTAGCATACTGCTGTTTAACTACAGAAATAGGAACTACGGTGGTATTACCTAGATCTTCGGCAACAGAGACCTATTATTAGTGAAATTAATATATTTAACAATTTATTATAACCCAGTAGAACCTGGATACCTCTTACTAGTAAATTAATAGTTAATACATACATATTATCTCTATTAAAATTGGTTGAACATGATACACCCACTCATAACAAGACGGCGCTAGTTAGGGTATATACTGCACAACATTACTCTCGTCGCATGAGGCATAAGATGTTGAATATAGTTACCCCAGTAATTACACTAGCTACAGCGCCTTTCAAACCGGAACACGGTAATGTTTTTACCATCAGTAAATAGATATAGTTTTAACGCCCTTACTGATATGTGATTGATGTCCCGTTTAATTTGACCCAAGCCAGGGCCAATATGATTTAATAATTTTTTTTTTCTTTCTCACATCCATCGTTTAAAAGTTTTATGTGTCTATTACAAACGTAATTTATTTGAAAAAAAAATGCGCAAGTTTTAATACGCTTTTTAAATTCTAATGCAACAGACTCTCTAGAATAGTAATACTGCCGCCAAAAAAAGTAACACGCCGTCAATACTGTATTCCAGTTTGGGTTGGTGTAGTTTGTGGAATTACTGGGGTAACTGGACTTAATATTTTATGTCCTTGGCGATGAGCATAATGTGGTGCAGTATATATCACCCTAACTACCATTTTTAGGAGTACGCGTATCGTTTACTATCAAGTGAACGTCTCGCTCGTAACGTCGCTTCGTAGAATGAAAAATAAAGTTAATATCATTCATCTCAAGACTATTCATATAATGTGGTGTAGTGTACATTATCCTAACTAGCAGGTACCATACTTACCAGATGAAACTCACTATTCGCTTCTACTCTACCTCAAACAAAATATGTTTAACTAAGTTAATTTTATAATCGATCTTCCTTATGCCTCGTACTGGAAAATTCCTCTTTGTCATCAGGCAGCTTTCTAATAGAACAACGCAGCAGATAATTCGCAGTTAACTGAAAAACAAGATTCTCGCAAGCGGAAATAGAGTTCATTTATTTTAACACACTTAAAGATGCAGTTAAAAAGTTTTCATTTAAGCTACTCTTATAAGTGAACTCTGAACATTTGATGAAGATTTATGGCGAGCCGCTGATAAAGACAGCGAGTAGACCATAAATTTTAACGCTCGATATTGTAAGAAATAAATGATTGTACCGCTTTGATTTTATGTGCGTTTTATGTTATTTTTATAGCTTATTAAGTAAACTTCGCGTAGTATAATTGAAGAAGTAATAGATCGGAGAAATTATGCTGTGATGGAATTGCAAAATATTCAATTCGTGGAGTTTTCACATTAAAAATTTATTCAAGCAGTGTTCGTCCAATTTTCGCCATTCGGAGTCTGCTGTTAAGTAGAACAATAGCTGTATCGGTCAATAGTCTGTTTTTACTGGTCTCTGTTGCCAGAGACCTTTTAGGTAGGTACGTAGATATCATCCTAAAAAGCCTCCACGTTATTATGAGCGTGCGTAGTGATACACTATTAGATGAACTTCCCGCTAGTGTCGTCGCTTCTTACATAAAAAAAAATTGTTTAATACACTTCAGCTTCTACTACGTAGATCGTACTACAAACAATAATAAAAAGCTTAATTAAAAAAAAAGGTCTCTTGCTTACTCTTACCGACCAAGGGAAAATACTTGTAACAACACCATCGATAAAAATATTTATAATGACGTAAACAATCGGAATAAAAAAAAATTTCTTTTGGTTATGATTGCTGTATGATAAAATTTGTCTACATCCTAACAAATAAAACGGTTAACAAAACAAAACATTGATCAAGTATAGTCAAATGATCTGTTCGTGACTGACCATACACGAATACATCTGTTCATCAACTTGGCAGTAAATATATAGAAGAGCTTATTAGTATGCGAATATTCCCGATTACAAGTAACAAAAGGCGTAGTTATTTTAATGCTACCATTGAAAAGAAACGAAGTAATAGCCAAAGGTTGCTTAAGTTATTTTGTTGCTGCATTAAATTGATGTTTCACATTTTGTTCGTCTTTTTTATCTCGGCTCTCGGCATTTCTCTCTATCTTTGTTCACAATTCCGCTCCGAATTCTCCATTCGGATAAACAAAGTTAATGAATAGTACTACTTATAAATTGCCACGAAAATTGCTAAATTTGTTTGCGCTATAAACATTTGTATTGGAAAAAGAAATGAAGTGAAAATAAACGAAATCCTTTCAACGATAATAACAAAGTACATAGTACAAAGTACATAAGTTCTATTTTTTCTATTCTACTAAGCGACGACACGAGCGAGGCGTTCAGCTGATGGTAAATGATACGCTTACTCATAAAATTATAGCGCTTATTAGAATGGTATACACATCACCACGTTACGCCCGTCACCTAGAAGATGTTGAGCCTCGTTACCTCTGTAATTACACTAGCTAGAGCGCCCTTGATACCGGAACCCGGTAATGTTTGCACACTACTGTTTGACAGCGGATATAGAAGCTACGGTGCTATATACCTAGACGGTATCATCAACGGCATCATCACCATTATATGTCATCTATCGCTGGTTTGATTGGGCCAGCGTGGTGAGAAATGGCACAAATCACCCCAATTAGATCCCTACTCGATTGAGGTGGAAATCTTTGGGGAAGGCCATGTCCCGCAGTGAAGGTCTATTGGCTGATGATGATAGCTTTTCTGCTTTGCTTCATTCGATCCCTAGGGGTCCTAATAATGTTACACCAAATTTACTTCACTTAATATCACTGATAATAAATAAATATTTACATTTTATGTTAATTATATATTTTGTTCCACTTAGTTACTCAGGTAATTTTCATCAACTAGAGTCCTTATTTTGTGTAACATCCCGTGTGGGTTTCCTGTGTTACATCAAGGCAAACATTTAGCAACAATTTTCTTATATTCTTACAATTTCTGAGACCTTACAGCGTGTTCTTTCCGCACCCACGTCTAACTTTATCTAATTTATATTCATTAGACCTCAAAAGTTTGCCAAAACTTTCTCAGTAAGTTAGCAAAACAGAAACTTTTAAGTACCTCGTTAGGTTATAACTGACAGACGACTTTTTGGTTAAAATTGTTACAGTTACAGCAAAGAAGATGCAGTGTATGTTGAACAGTTCAACATACACTGCATCTTGGTTAAAAATTTCCCGAAAATTTTATCTTGCATTTTCATATGACGTAAATCGCAAAACTGTTTTGTTATATATTTTAAAATTGATATTACAAAATACACACGTGGATTTTCTTCATTTTTATACATATTATTACCGAATTCAATAATGTTAAGGAAATCCTCAACCAAATGCATATCACGAAATAGGAAGATAGAATTTCTGTATTCAAATAACTGGAATTCCTAGCATTTTCATATCGAAGTCTCAATACGCGATGAATAAACCAAAACCCGAAAGAATAATGAAAAAAAAAATAAAACTAGGTCAATACGTTACTCCCTTAGCCGGCGCAAACGTAGAACTCGGTTACTGAAACTGACTGACAAATAATGTGAAAGTACAATAGAGGATTAACCGATTTCAGAATCGTCTTCAGCCCAACCAAACTATATGAAGAATAAATGTAAAATTTACTTTTACAATTTTTAAGCTATCATCATCATCATCATCATCATAGGACTGGACATAGGTCTCTTACAATACGTTCCACAAAGCACGGTCTTGCGCTGATTGGCTCCAGTGACTCCCAGCGATTCTTACGATGTCCTATGTCCACCTGGTGGGACTTCCTGTATAATAATAATAAAATAACATTCTAGACCACCCAGTCTGCGTATTTAAATTTTGATTATAATAAATTGATACACGTAATAAACTAAAATAAATAGATATCTATAAAAAGTGAAACTAGAAGAATACTTTCTAGATAAGGTCAAAAATAGTAACACTTGAGATTGTGACCTTTAAAAAATTATTTAGAACGCCGAGTGCGAAACCCAATCTCGTTTACAATGCGTCTAAAAAAAAGGATAAGTTCCTTTGTAATGCGAAGAGCATAACTTCAATAAATGTTACAGGGTTTAATAAGCTGTCCACCGCCACAATCACAGCTTTGCGACCAGATCTAAAACGCCTTGTACAGCATGAATGGAAAGATTAGTAAAATCAAGCTACTATATAAGTTTAAAATCAAAACGTAAGCTAAATAATAATTACTTTGGTAATATATAAAATAATTATATTATCATTGTGATTATTAGACTTTAGAACGAAAGAAAAAATTTAGTTAAAATCAAGTTGTCTACTGCCCTTTGTTACCGACGCCCAACAGTGTGAGGATTAAGAGGAATCATTAAAAAATTACTGTTTTAATTAATTTAATTCTATCTAAGGAGTTGCCGGTTAGAGAAGCAGCACCACGAAAATCGATGACCAAAAAAAAAAAAATATCTAGGTCAGTCCGTGACTTCTTTAAGCCGCGAAAATAAACCTCGCGTTACTACAATCGGCTCACGAATAATGTCAAAGGACAACACGCGAGAAATCGATACGACGCGGTAGCTAACTCCCACTGCAACAATATTTCAAATTAAACAAAAACCTTGTATTGGAAAGGTTCTTTGATTAAATACGTTATTGGCTGTTTATATAATAAGGTGTTATTTAGTATGCGATAACATTTATTAGCCTTTCTTTTAAAGCAATAACATGAGCTGAACACACCTTTGATTTTAAACTTGTTTTTATATAGACTAGTGCTTGACTGCGATCCCACTTGATTGAAAGCGGTGATTTAATATAGCCACTCTTCTCCTAAAGACATACACGACATAACTGGATGAAAACAACGTTGACGAACGTTTCCAAACCATCGCTGTTCGTATTACGCGAAGAGAAACACTTTGCCTTAACTCGCGGAAAATTGACAACGAAGCAATGAAAGTCGTCCGTGTACGTCCGATGGTAAAAGGGCGATTGTAGTATTAAACCATGCAACATCGAGAGACTAAGCTATATTTTGTCAAGAGACCCAAGTTATCCAGTGTTGCACTAAAAAACTACTGGTTATCGACTTTGCCTTTCCATCAACTCTAGAATTGCCAATTGGTAATTGACGGCAAACAATGCAATCTAACCATCTACTTGGTGCCTCGAAAGATAAAATGATAGTCCTCAATATCACAGTTACATTTAGGGCAAGATACAGTTAACATTATGTTTAAAGTTTCATTGCTGAAAGCGATCTACTCCAGGTAATATTTGATGAGCAGAAACCGCTTGGGAATACGACAGTGGTGTGACAAAAATATGTGCTATATGCGGTACCTAATAGATAGTTTAATAGTCTTTATAGTAAAGTTACAGGAAAAAAACTACTACTTCTCTAATGATTAATGACTTAATGACAATGTTCTTGAAAATGCTATTGCACATTTGTTAATTTGAAAAAAGCAAAGCTAAAAAAATTCTTGCCGTTCTCAATTTCGCTGATGCAAATGAAAAAAATGGGCGACAAGTTCTAAATGGAAACGCTCAAGAATCTAATTGAATAATTTCGTAAGCGTCCCAAACTGCCTTAGGGTGGAAGGTCGCGATAAAATTCTAGAAAGAGATGGATATATTCCTCTTGCACTGAATATAATTTTATCACATTTTTTGCGAAAACAGTCACAGTGATTACAAAGTACTTGAATCCTTTATACTAAAAACTATTTAATCCCCTTGAATAATTGTATAATATAGGTTTTGATCGATGGTCTAAATTTGGAAAGTCTCTAGTTTGTTTCTGAAGCTACAGATGTGTAGTAGAGCTATGGTGATTCCATAGTATTGATAATCAGCTTTCGTAACACCGTTGCAATGTTCCGGCTACACAGCACAATTCGCTGTCTTTGGCATAATATCAGAGGAAATTTACTACGAGTTTTAGATCGTTGGAGATAAAATTATCTCTTACAGTATGTAGTTATAATTTAAAATTTCATCGCGGTCTGTATCAATTTTATAAAAAAGTAAAATTCCAACAGCTCAACAATCACGTTGTGTTTGCATAGACTAACGTTTATTCCGTCAGCGGAGGCTGCTTCCATGACTGGAATATCTAATTTAAGCAGATTTAATATACACGGTACGTCGGGCAATCGCAGTGCGAGCGATTCAACCAAGCCGCTCGCTCCAGTTGATGACTGCAACTTTCCGCCTATTCAGCTGACCCGAATTTTTTGTACCATAAGCAATTCCAAGTTTATGACGCAATAAAGAACTTCCATATTTATAACGACAATGTCTCGCTGCCCGTTTTGAACCGACAAACCGAGAGTGGGGATGAATGTATTTGCCGGAGCAGACATATTTTAAAAATTAGTCGCTGTGTTCATATTATTTTAACAGTGATATTCCGCAGCGTTTTTTTTTTTTAGTACGGTAATTATACAAAAAAGATAATTTAGTATTGTTTTCATTAGAGACAATTATCAAATGACATGAATATTTTTGATACACCACAAAGGTTGTTTTTTCATTTTAAATACCCCTTTTCAGCAAGCAGGTAGATACGATAAAGTCACTTTAAATCAGTGTTTAAAAACATAATATATTTGTATTTATTGTTGAGCATTTGAAAAATATTGTTTTCCGAAATACTGTTGTTAAATAATATATTTTTCTAGAATTCTGGTCTAAAGTACATGTATCAAATGTAATGTAACGATTTTAAATCAGCTTAAGTTTTACTTCATAATGTAATGGGATATTTAAGATAGACTTTTGCAAACCGCAAATTCATTAATAGTATTGTAAAGTTAAATTATGAAGCCGTTATCATCATTCATCATCATAATTATCAGACGTCCACTTTTAGACGTAGGACTCCTCCAAAGATCTCCACATCCGTTATATTCAACAAGAATAATTCTGATAAAGATGAATTGGGGAAAACATTACTATTCTACTACTGTGGTGAAAAGTACAGAGTAATGAGACTTAACACCTTGTCTAAATTCGATAAGCGCAAAAGGTCTTTTTAAATATAACAACTAACATCTCAATGTTAAGACTTTAACAGATAAACGTCTTGCTCTCACAGATGCTTTGTCATATAGAACGAAATGGAAAACCTGAATTGATCAAGATTTCTGGTACAAGAATCTAGAATTGCAATAAAGTATATGAAATCCACAGAGATCTTATTACATCGCGCCGCGAGTAACGGAGCGTTACTGTGACGCGAACTATTTTAACTACGACAGAATGAAATTCATTTTATTTAAAACAAGAAGTTTTAAGAGTTAAATAAAATTACATCTAGGACAGTTATTAAAAATCTGTCGTTCTTATGTCGTGGACATTCCCAGTTCACGAACAAAGAGATCCAGCTCCTCATTCTTCATAAGAACAGCAAAGGAGTGCAACAGCTTTCCGGCGTCAATGTTCCCGTCCTAATATGACTTGGTTGTCTACGAGAAAATAATGAATAGATTGTTACCAGGTTAGTGCACCTTACTACCACAGATCATATCACCACTTAACGTCGTGGTGAAACAGTTACATTGTTCATCATCTTCATCATTATCAGCCTTTGTTTATCCACTGTTGGATATATGCCTTCTCCAATGTCTTCCATTAAATGCGATTCTCAGTTTCTTGCATTCACCACTTCCTACCGCCCTGATGATGTCGTCGGTCCATCTGGAGTTAGATAGACTTACATTGTTAATAAAAAAAAATATTTAGACTTTTCACTAAGTGGCTGCCTATGTGGAGAACAATTCAATCTATATCACTGAACTTCCTATTACTTTTCTGATGCAAGTGTTTAGATATTAGCAAAATTCTAACGTCTGGCAACCTATAATTTTTTCTGTCAATTGAGTGCTATAACTTTATATCCCTCTAGTCATACATATACAAGATTTTCTAAACTGCAGCCTCACTTATACTATCACTTTACATCTCATAATACTAAAAATAAGTTAAGAATATTCTAGTTAAAAAGTAGGTCTACTTTTTAACTGACATTGTTATCGAAGTTATTGGTGAGAACTGGGTGAATCTTTCATTAGATGATGGTCATATAATTAGCAAAAAATAAATGACGATGATGATAATAATGATGAATAGAAAAAATCTACGAAGGGATTGTTAATAACAGGTGATCTTCAATTGCATATCTACTGTAGGTAGGTTTCTTTCATGCTATTCAAGTCTTGAGGTATCACTACAGTTTTTGTCATGTTATTATACCAGATTGTAAGGCAGTTACTAAAATAAATGGAACCTTATTTGCGGTGATGTATAGGCATTACAATCTTATAGACAAGGCCTATCAATAATTAGTTGAGCTTAAAACATTGACATATAATGTTTAAATCATTTTATAAGCGTATCTCTGGTGAAGTGTAATTGAATAATTTCGTTAACGAAATGAAACTGTTAGAGGGAATGGGAATCCTCAGACAATGCCCTCCGGTAGCATCATAAAGAAATTTGATCAGGCTAACCGAGCTCTCTCGAAAGTCATTGCATTACTTCTAAATGAGATATTGCGAAGTTGATTGTGAAGTGTAATTTGCATTTCCTTTGCACGCCGGTCATAGTTAATAACAAATCTATACTATATAAATTCATTCAAACCGAAAATCAATCCAGAAAGAGATTATACTGTATTAACTTTTATTATACCAATATGCGGCGATGGCGAAAGTGGTTGTGTACCATGAAGAGCTATGAGAACCAACGAGTCTAAAATAACTCAAAATCATCATAGAAGACCTTCTGTTGCCGTATTTCCTGGGGACTATTTGCTGGGTGTTAAGGAAAGTAAAAGGGAGTATTGTACAAAGTTCAAGAACACCCCCAAACATGGTTGGAAGCAATCAAGAAGGTAGGCAGCAGCATGCACCTTTTGGTCTAATGCTACTTGTATGGTACTGCGTATCCACGACCCCAAGTATTAAAGAAGCGATAAAGAAGACTTTTGAATGCTGTACTTAAATAATATGTTTTTTTCTCACTTAATAAGAGACCGATATCCAGCAGTGGACATCTAACAGTTGATGTGACAATGATGATGATGATAAAACTTACAGTATCCATCTTTTGGTTAATAAGATATTAACCTCTGGCCCAATAGACTAGTGATTTTCACGAGTAGACTTAAGCTGGCGATAGATTTCTAATGCATGAGTCGATCTAAGTAGATACAATTCCAACTTCTGTTTCTGGAACCAAACAGTAAGTACAAACGTCACTGTGTTCCGGTTTGAAAGAGGTTGTGGGTAGTGAAATTACGGAGAAAAAGAGATCATCTTGAGACCCATGACGACGAGTAAAATGTGGAGTTGTATATGTCATTCCAACTAGCGCCTCGGTATAGATAGGCTTGTCACTAACCATCAGGTGAACGTTCCATTAGTCTTATCGCTTCGTTGAAAAAAAAAATCATCAGCAAGAGGGTAGCTTCGACTAGCTGGCAGAAAAGTATGCAAGTCAAATTCAACTCTGCATTACTCTTTGTTATGTGTACCTATGTAACTTGTTTACATAAAACTCTTGTATTTTTTTTTTGTTTAATCTTTTAACTTAAAAGTGGTATCATAAAAATAGTTTAGAATATCACCAGGTCACTGTTCTCTGTATTGTTATAGGCAACGATGACCCTGGGCGGTCCCGGTGTCCCAGTTGGCAGCCCCGCCTGATCCTGTCCCTGCAGCGATTACGGAACAGAAATTATATTTGTTGCCGAAATAGTTTGAACACATTTGGCGGCTTCTACTTTGTAAGTCAGTAATGTTTTGTGCCCCAGTGGAAATTCAGTTTTAAACGGAAATCCAACAAATTCCTACGAACTGTACGAACAAACATGTTAACTGAAAGCTATTTAACCCTTGATTATTAATCTTTACGTGATCAAAGACTGTAATAATCACCCTTTACGAAAGTGTACGCTTTAGTAGAAAAAAAATTATAAATACTCTGATTACGACTAAAATAAAGTGCAGGAATAATTCTTATAGCTTAGATCATAAATATATATTGATTAACCAAAAACCCTTGATAAAGAAATGCTATTATGATTTTGATTTCCGTATATTTATGTTGATTTCTTATCATCTTAAAGGGTGACTGGTGGATATTGTTTATTACAGCTTATAAGGTGTAACGAAAAAGTTCATTATATAAGGACCGTTAATTAATCTACATCCACCATTTGGTATAAATAAGCAAAATGCTGGTCAATACACTTGATAATTCGTTCGGAATGAAATTGAGGAATCATGTCGAAAGCTCGGAAGCGCTCTGAAGGGATTTTAGGAAATTCAACCCTTTATAGAATGAAATGTATGAAACACCGTCGTACGAAAATTTGAAACTTCGAAAGCTTCATGCTGATATTTTATGATTATAAAAATATTGTGTATAAATGATTTAACTCAAGTAGAAAATCAATTAATTTAAAAAAACGTTGTAAACTTATTTATATTATTCCACACCGTGGGTAAACTTTATCAAGAATTATTAAACTTATTTATATATAACCAGTATAAATTGTTAGAGAAAATTAAGTTCAGGCACCATCTGACTGACATTACTACTAATTCTTCTTTCTCCTACCCTTTTCCCAGCTAGTGGGGTCGGCACAGTATATACTTCTCTTCCCTGTCCCTCTATCAGCTGCTCTTCTTACACATGTTATCTTACATACAATTAATACCCAAATTATTTAAAAAAAAAATGATAAATCTACAATACGCTCATCTAATGGTAAGTGATACGACTATCCATAACTACTTGACCCTAGCTAAGATCATATACACAGCACCACAATATGTTCGTCGCCTTGTGACGTAACATGTTAAGTCTCTTTCCCCCAGTAATTTTTCTAGCTACAACACCTCTCAAACCAGAACACCAATGTTTGCAAAGTAAAAACGTAATCGAACATGAGTCTCTTCGAGACGTATAACATGTGCCATACAAACTAAGTTACCATTTTCTTAACTTATTATTCTTCTTGTAAGAGTAAGCTTCGAGTCCTAGTGGTAATACTATATGATTTTTTTAATATCCTATATTAATTATAAACACTGATATGACATCGTCTGTAGAGATCAGCTTATTTGACATATACTCATAAAAATTAAGGTATGTGTTAAACTGTTTAATCACTACCTAATTATTTATGTATTTACGTTTATGTAATTACCTGATCACGATGGAACCATGAAGCCTGGAGACTTGAAATTCGGTAGCAATATTCCTTCTTACGTGTATATATCAGCTAAGAATGGATTTTACGAAATTCATTTCCCAAGGTGAGTCGCGTGGGTGGTACGGCCAGCAAAGCGGTCAGGTAATAATATATATAATAGTATATTTTATATTTATATTAATTTTAAATATAGGTTTACTATGATTTACTATGAAATATGTCGCCAAAGTACAGAATCATTTGATGGCGACTGAACACTTATTATATTACTTAAACTTACTATGTATATATGTCAATTACACAAAAAGTAATACAGCATAACATATTTGAAAGGATATTAATACAATATGACGTAATATATAAAATTTAAAAAAATATTTTTGTCAAGTTATTAATTAAGTATTTTGAGTACATGTGAAATATTAAAACAAGTAAATAAAAGCAAATAGAAATATATCTGAAATTAACATCACATTGAATTTCAACGCTTTGACTGTGCCAACAATTAAGCAAAGAGGTCTTGACCCTGTTAAAAAGTGGACCTAGCGCGGTACAACAGGTATAAAGTTTTTTAGCTTTATGTTTAGGTGATAAAAAAAATGGCAACTTGTAAGTTCTGAGTGCAATTTACATATTACAAGTGCATGCGTTGAAGGATACTTACACGCTTAATGGTGTAGCGGATAACAAAGAACTAGATGAAGAATGTTGTAGCAAAAAGTTACTTTCGTATGAAGATTAGTGTTGTCCCAACATTAAGAGAAGAATAAATAGGCTTCTCCTAGACTACTGCGCCTTATGGTATTAGACTACATCGCTGCTTATTAGGTAGGATCATATACTCGTCTGTCTAGGTAAATACCATCGCAGCTTCTTTTTCTGTCGTTAAACATTACTGTGTTCCGATTTGAAGTGCGCTGTGGCCAGTGAAATTACTGAGGTAAAAAGAAGGTCCAATTATCTTATGTCTCAAAGCGACTAAACAATGTCATGCAGTGTATGTTATCCTAACCAGCGCCTCATTTTTATGGACAAGATTATTACTTACTAATAGGTGAACGTCTCTCTTCAAATCTTACAGGAAAAAAATATAGACTGAATGAGTTTCGTTGTGCTTAAAAATAAAGTTAAGGTTAACTACTTAGTTACGCTTAGTTAGTTTAAATACCAACTTGAATGGGGTCAGATATTTTGGAAGTATTTTATTAATTATAATATAATGCTTCCAAAATATTAGCAGCAAAACAAGCATTATAATAATAAAAGTCGCAGGGGAAGAGGAGTGTCGATATTTGAATTCGTCCCTCTTTATTTTAACAGCTGAGCCGTTTTTAAATTTACCACTTGCTAATAATGAACCTTAAATTCACACATAGTTTAGTAACAATGAAGCTGCGTATGATGAATTTTGCTTGCGCAGAATACATTAGCCTGTTCTGACAGCTAGAACACAGTAATAATAAATGGCGGTGTATAATATGAAATTCGTAACTAGACGGACGGATTAGAAAAAGCACAACCAGAATCCACACTCTAAAACTTATCGCCCAGAAATCGAATAGTGGACTTCTACGTTAAAGCTTCGCCACGGTATTTAGAATATATGCTGTCATATGGTCGGAAGCCCTTGCTCTCCTAAAAGTATCTCTCACGCAGTACACCAAGGCATTACGTCTACGTTAAAAAAAGTAACCGTATTTATGTACCTTTGAATAAAAGATGTTATGTCTGGGAATATATATTTTCATGCTTAATTTCAAACCATGAAACAAGATAACCGGGATTCAGGATAACCGTCCTGTGATTAGTTTCAGCTCGGCCATAAAATCTGGCTGCGTCATCAAGGTGATTCGTGGCATCCGCTTGTAATTGGAAATACAGGCTAGTAATTTAATTCCCTTATCGCTGGAGCTGATGGTATCGCGCCCGAGAGGCTTATCCTTTATTGCTACCAATTTTGGGAACTCATGCAATACTTTTCTTGTGTGCGTAAATATATCGCTTGGGTGTCTTTTTAAGATTTACGTAATATTTTTTAAGAGAACAAAAAATCAAGGAAGCAGCTAATGTGATAATAAAAATATACTTTTCGAATACATATAAATTTTTTTTTTCTACGCTTGGATTTCTTAAAAACATAAAAAAAAAAATTTTTTTATCATAGAACTTAAGTAATGGAGTATATAGTTAAAATGATTTCTTATCGTAGATAATTCATGTATAATATTTTGACAAAGAATGTTGTCAGAGATTTTGCTCCTCGCCTTCCACATTGAATAAATTGACAAACATTTACTCCTGTATATTAGGTAAACAGTCCCTCCATATACTTTCAAAAGCCCAAACATATCTTATATTCGCAAGGTGTTAAATATATTCCATTGAATTTTAATGGAGTTATTATATGAACGTCCCCCGAAGTGTGTACAAAAACTTACCCCCGTCAGGGCTTATAGAAATGTCGATTGCGTGTCATGTATTGAAAGTCATGTATTGAATATATCGCTTAATATTTACATAAAAATTAAGGGCGATGTCACAAGTAAAATTACTAAGGTAACAAATATTCTGGATATGCCAAGGCGAGGAGCAAAGTAAACATCCGAACAAGCTCTACATTGTTAAAGGCATAACTCAACATCATGTTAATATCGTAGTTTCGTTGTTGATAAAAAAAAAAAAACCTTTAATCTGCATACCTGATTTTTCATATTTCTTCAGTTTGTGGGAACTTCAGTAACCAATTTTATTAACTTTCCCCATTCTTAAATTTTCTGTTTTAATATACTTTTATTACACAAACGTTACGATTTGAAAGGAGTTCCTCCATTATTAATATTAAATTGAATCCATTACAAGAAGAACAAAATTATAATAAATTATGAGTAAAGTAGAATAATATTTAATTTATGTTAAGGGGCGGTTAATTTTCTGGAGCTTTTCATCAATATTATATTAAAGTCAAATGGATTGTGTAGTAATCGTAATAATAAACATATTTTATTTCGTATCCAATTCCGTCGCCAATTTTTATTGAAGAGCTGAGATTGCGATAAAAGATATTATTACCTAAAACATGATTTTAGATAGTATAAGTATATCAGGTGTACAAAAAAGTATTGAGGGGTTTACATAAAATACAGTAACTTTTTTTTTCTATGAAACGCTGGAATGAGTGTGATGTTCACTTGATGCTAAGTAATACGTCTCCATATAAAAATACGGCGCTAGTTACGCTGATATACACAGCAACACTTTGTTCTCGTCGCCTTGTGATGTAAGGCGTTTGATTTCCGTTACCGGTAATTTCATTAGCTACAACGCCCTTGAAATCGGAACACGGTAATATTTGGACAGTACTGTTGGACGGCATAAATAGGAGCAATGGTTGTTAGACGGTCTCCGGCAATAGAGAGCTATCACCAGTAATAGCATATATAAATACTCTCAGAATTATTCTTAAATTGTATGTAGATTTCTGCAGTCATAAAGTAGTGTACAAATATTGTTATCATCCGACCTGGAGGACTCTATAACGAATTAAATTATTGGGTAACTAAATGTCTTAGATCGAGGCGTGTAGCTTTATACAAGTCCTGCTTTTAGAGAATCGTCGATAAAAAAATTGTTATTGTTATTATCAACTCTAAACCATATATACAATCTAGACAAACATATATCTATATTATAATTTAAAATATCTTCAACTAAGATTAAGAAGGGCTACATCAACAAACGTTGCATCATCATAATCAGCACCGCTCGTGCTGAGACACCCGCTCCTGGGCTTGGGACCTTTCCTAAATAAATGATTCAGCTTATCCAAAATCATTATTGATAGGAATGGATTTAATTACTTCATTAGATTCTCCATCATGACTGGGATACAGTAATAATTATGCACTTCCGCTAAGCGAGAAAAATGAGAAATATTGCTGTATTTTCTTCTGGTGCTGCTGGTTAATTATCATAATACCCATTTTTTTTAACTGAAACAAATCTAAAGATACCTGCTTCTGTGGGAAAGAAAGTGTTATGTGGGATTTGTATCTACATAAACTCCATCGTTGGCCATCAGTGCGTGGCTAGGGAGCCCTGAATCTCCTGTCACACTGCTCTCCCCCTAAGCACATCTTATGGAGGGCCGTAAGCCTACTCAGCCCCCTTGCTACGCTACGACATGGACAAGATGAACTGGTCTTTGTCGTCCACTCCGGGCTCGTGAACAACGAAGGCTCCCTTATTTCAAAGCTCACTAAACCGAGAATCCTTTTAGTCGCCACCTACGACAGACAGCTTACCTTAGTCCCATACTTATTGGCCTGAGACCACAGAGATCATAATAACACTTAGCATCCATTACTTAAGGTTTACACTGCAGAACATTCTGTTATTTTTTTCTTTCCAACGTTATAAACCTGTCGTATACTAAGTGGTTTATAATTATTTCCGACGTTTTCCTGTCAATTAATATTAATGAAAATTGAAAGATTAACGACAGCTGCCCACAGTTATAATTTCTCCTTAAAGATTCATACAGGATATTATAATGAAATTGTTCGTCTTGTTTATCATTTATCATTATATATAGAAATAGTTATTTAATTTTTACTGCTTTTTAATAAAGTAACATGAAAGAATTAGATAATCGTGCTATAAATATCATCATCATCATCAGTCGTTAGACGTCCACAGTTGGACATAGGCTTCCCCCAAATATTTCCACATCGATCGGACCCGCGCTGTCCGCATCCAGCAGCTACTCGAAAAACGCTGAGCACTAGGATCCGTCGTTTGTAAGGGTTCGTGTAAGGGGGGTTTGGGAACCATTTCCCTCCACGCTGACCTAATGGGTTGGTAGGAGCCAGAGCGGTGTTTATTGATTAGTAGGGTGCACCGCGAGCAGGTGTGATTGGCTTGGATTCTGCGAGTTGGGGTCCCGCACCCCTTATAAATTTGGACTTCTTAAAATCGACGATCTTTTCTATAGCTATTAACTTAAACTACTGTACTTAACTGAAAAAGTAAATTTTATAATGATTTCAAATTACAACACGTCAACTTTGCAATTAATGTATATTAATGTGAATGCGGTAATTTCACTTTCCATGACGTAACTGTTCGCTTTTTTTCCCACTTTACCTATAAATAATAACCAGTGGTACTCAAAATTTTTTCATAGGGTCCACAAATACGTATTAGGTAATGATTTCTTAAGTTTTCTCTATCGTTTCTAATATTATTAACAAACTATGAACAGAATTTTCGCGTACATAATATTCTAGCATTTCTGACCGGATACATTACAAAATAGTTGAAAATAAAGTACACTCGATGGGTCAACCAAAAGTCTGAGGGGCCAGGCACGGCTGGTGAACCGCAGGTTAATTATAGATGGTCTGGACCATCACTAAGTTGTTGCGGAAGTTGCTGTAGTTTTGAGATTATACTGGTACGTCCGCTCATTAGTGCAATTGTAGTGTTGCCAACATACCTTATTGCGTAATTGATAATAATTACGAAACAATAATTGCTAAACTTAAGTGACACTGGGAGGGTACACTGCTTGAAGGACAGACGGCCGACGGGGCAATAAGGTCAATGAGGATTGTATATGGGTAGCGCAGGATCGATCGATATGGAGACTTTAAGGATCTTTTATATGTATAGCAGTGGACGTCTATTGGTTGATAGTGACACAATAATAATAAAGTATTTTCTTGAGATTAATTTTCTTTGTTTGCCAATCACGCGAAAACTAGTGAACGCGTCGACTTGGGAACATGACGATTCAACGCGGAGTGATTTGTACACAGGTATTTATTTTTTTAATTTCATTCATACTTCATCATTTTATTTCTAATTAACTTGTATACACATTATCATTTCGTATTGTTTATACAGTTGCTATAGTAACGGTTGATAAAGTCATTTACGGTTGCTGTCAAGGTATACACAGGGTGGCGCAAAAGTAATCCTCCTATCAGAAAATGCTATAAATTTTGCCTTGATGTAAAAAAATTAAAAGACCAAATAAAAATAATCCACAAGAATAATCAAAGTTTTTCATATTTTTTTTAAAGTACAGCCAAAAAACATCGGAAGGTTTTTTTTTGCGCCACCTTGTTTACATTGTACCTTGTATATGTATATAAATTTATAGCATTTTCTGATAAGAGGATTACTTTTGGGCCACCCTATATCAGACATACCTCAAGTCTAATTTTGTATTACAGCCAGCAAAACGGCCGGGGACCAGCTACTTATCTAATAAAACTTAAACACTGCATAATAAGTAGCTGGAATATGCTTACAGTATAATAAGAGGTAATACTATAATTAGAATCAAGAAATATTTTGTCCTTAAAACAATCATAACGCAACTTTAAATTATAATACTACAATTATGATTAACTGCTCTTTAAGTTCTGTGGAGTTGAGGCTGGTCTAGTTTCCTTCGATCCCTTCGTGATTTAACCAAGTTTATTTCACGAGCGATTTAACGGAAGCGACAAAAAACCCATTATCGGCAGGCACCATTTAGCTTGTTAGCTACACTTCCTTTTGCTTAAACTTATTTTGTTTCCCCTCTTCGAACACAATGAAGTTATTTAAATTTTTTTTTTTAATTTAAAACCTTTTTTAATGCCTCCATGGCGTTGCGGTTACCTCATACTATGATAGACCTCTAATACAATTCCTTCGCGTTTTGATGAGCTTTTTTTTTTAAATCAACAAGGTCATGAAACCAGCTTTTTTTGTATATCGCTTTAAGGTTTTAGAATGAAGAGCAAAAAAAATTAAAACTTGACTACGATCCTAACTGATGATCAAGTGATGATGTGGTCTGTGGTTGTAAAGCGCACTAAACTAGAAACAGCTTATTAATTTTTTTTTGAAGATACCCACGTGGTATTTGGACGAGAACACTGACGTCAGCAAAATGTTCCACTCCTTTGGTGTTCATATGAAAGACGAGGATCTGAGCCTCTCTATTAGCAAATTAGGGATTTTTACAACATAAGGTGAATCGCCGTGCATCTGGTCATTTGATGGTAGAGACAAAGATAATTTATTGCATTATTTTACATGTCATCAATACTTGAAGCCCCTGGTTCCTGAACTAGAAATTTAACCTGTATCTCAGGAAACAGTGCTGGCAGTGATGGTGAAACGGGAATGGAGGAATTATTTCCTATAGCTTGGGCATTGGCGAGGTTTATCCACAGGAATAACTACTATAATGACTTCGTAAATCTGACAATCTTTGTCCTCATTGTCACTTAATACAAAGCTGAGGTCAACCGATGGACTATTCTCCACAAAAAATTTAGGGGATAAGTAGCGTAAGAAGTTTATTGTTACTAATAAGTTTAACATATACTAATAATGTCATTGTTATTTTTGTTTATAATAAAATATAGTTAGATAATCTAAATCGATGGTAACTAGTAGTAAATAAGTGTAATATATAAAAATAGGCAACCGAATTAAATCTTGCCAACATTAAGTTACTAAATGGCACGTATACTGGCACCGTCTTAAGTTTATCGGTGATGCCATAAACCCAGCCCCATCACCATCGGCCCGTAATCGTAATTGGCAAAGCATGTTAGTAATTTAATTCTCTTATCCTACGACAGGTTCTAATCGCGCACTAAACGTTTATCTTTACTGCCATCATTTTCGCACAAGTTAACTGTTACTAGTAAACGATTGTAAAGAAAATTAATTCAGATAGATCAGTAACTCTTTTGTATGAAATAAACCAAAGGACATATATTTTTTTTGCATTATTAAAGAACATGATTGAGATTGCGGAATATCTTACAAGAGGATTTATATACAGTGTATTAATTCACACATTCATACATATATATTTGATAATATATATATATATATACATAATATAAAATTAAAGTTGAGATTTATCTGAAATGTTCCTTGAGAGTAACCGCAACTAAAAATTACTTTCTATAGCAACCATTATTTCAGCAACCGCATTAATAATACGAGATAAAAATGCTTATAGAAGTTAATTAGAAATAAAATAATGATGTTGTAATTAAAAAAACTGAACAGTCTATAACGATCACTAAATAATTCCGCGTCGAATGGTTATATTCCTATGTCGATACTTGCACTAGTTTTTACGTGATTGACGAACAAAAAAAAACATTTTCATTATATATATATATATATGTGAAGACGGATTTTGCAAGTAGTAGCAGCTCTGTGATTTTGATTTTTTTCTTTGGAAAATATTGTACCCCGTTTACATGCTTGTTCTTCTTCTCCAAAATACTTCAAGTTAAATATTAAACTAGCATAAATATGAGGAGTTTCTACATTTTTTTTTTCCTATCACTACTATTCCGCTATGCTTCATAAACTGATACCGCCTTTAAACTACCTTTACCAAAATAGATCTTAACGTAGAGCCTAAATCTATCTAACTATTCACACAGTTTTATGTAAGTTTATTATATTCTACGGAACCATAATAAATTCAGGCTATAATACGATCAAAAAGTTTTTTATGAAAGCCAATAATTTTACTCAGCATTAGCTATTTAAAGTTATTCAGGATTAAGCAAACATTAAATCTATTACATATATTATATTATAATGTAAATGATCCCATTTAATGATTTATTTCATATATATGGCTATATGACACCAAAATACCAAGAGCAGCGCTGTATTCACTTCAGTCATATTAAGAGACCATAATCAAATTTAAATCTGGAGCAATATAATCAAAAGCTTTGGTGGACGACAAAAAGTCCATTATCGGCAACCCTCCTTTACCTTGTTAAAAGCTTCGCTTCCTTTGCCTTTTGAATAGATCCATTTTGATACCTTTTCAGGAACAGAGCAAAATTAAAAAAAAAAAAAAAAAACGTAATAATACAATCTTATATCGCTTTACGTAATCGCCGAATTTATATCTTCTCATTTACAAGAGAGTAATTGATGACCCTCACATCTTATCCTATGGTGATTTCTGCTATTCTTAAACTCCATTAAATGGTGGTTAATATTCTTTTGTAAGAGACTATCTAAAATTTGTAAATCCATTCTTTCTACCGTCTAACCTTACTGGATTACAGTAATTTCGAGAGCAATAAAATTAGAGTTACTAGGTTAACCTAAAGTTCTATCTTTAGTTTTAAGACATTATTAGTAGTTTTACAAGTTATAACGCACAGTAATCTTTGCATACTACTGTTTGTTGGCAACAATAGCACCTGCTGTGATATCCGGTACCTATTACTTATACGATATCCGGCAAGATACTTAAAGATCAGATTCTGTTCTTATACTATCTTTGGGCGTGGTCTTCTAACGGATCAGCTAAACAGTCTGACCTAGTAACTTATTTATTAATTATTAATTCAACATTTTATCTCGATATAATTTTCATTGAATTATTAAACTAACAATACTTTTTTTTATACTTAAAAGCGACGAGACTAACGAGATGTCCGCCTGATGGTAAATAATACGCCTTTTCCAATCAACGTGACTCTAGTTAGTATGATATACACAGCACCCCAATGTGCTCGTCGCTTTGAGACGTAAGAAGTTATGTCCTTATCTAAGTAATTTCATAAGTTGCAACGCCGTTCAAACCTGAACATGGTAAGTAAATTATAAAACTACCCGAAAACATATTTATTTTTTATAGCTAATATAGGAAAGGTTTGTGTTAATTCAAAGTATCAATGGAGTAAAATATGAAGACGGACAGGAACCCCAAAATGTATTAGATACTTATTTATAGATCCTTACGACCGGATGACCCACAATTTGATACCAGTTTTCCCATTTTACTGTCACTAAAGGTTAGTTTTATATTTTATAGCGATGTATTAGTCGTATTCGTGTTCATCCGTTTTATTTCCTTGTTTCAATCTACTCTTATTATTATCGATATGTACGTCTAAAGATTTCCTCTCAAATTGGAATTTTTGTTCGTTTTCACTATGTAGTATAACAGATATAGATAATATTTATCTATTTATAAGATAATTTAATTGATTGATAGATTTCATATCAATATATGTCGAGACGCATCAAATAGTCGAACCTTTTATCCTGCACTAATCCTTTTAGAAAATGAACAAATTTTGGTTTCAGTTTCTTTGTTATCTGTACCAATCTACAGATTCTTTTCTACTTTCGATGTAATCCGTTTCCATAGATGAAAATATCATTGTGACAAACATTTAGTTTTTAAGTATCCGAAACGATATGTTAATATTTGTAACAACAGGTCAATAACACGTCTTGTGATCCCTGCACCTAATAACACCCCAAAAGTAACTGATCATATGTTGCCAAAGGGTGCGGGGACATATGCTAGTGGAAGCTGGACGACCACGGGGAGCATTAATTTTTAATTTGTTATTATTCACTCATATATATAAAAATATAGATATATAAAATTTATTTAATTAAGTATAAGAGGGTGTTGGAGTTGTTTTCCTTGTAAAGGGGGGGGGGGGGGCAGTTGGTATCCAAACGTTGGTAACTTATAGATCTAGGTTATCGACGATTTCGTACAACATTAAGTATGATTTAAGGCGACACTGGAATTATCTTATAGAATAGAAATATTTTAACATTTCTATTTAAGCTAGTAATAATGTCATAAATATTCATTCTATGGATGTATGTAATATAAACCTGTCATCTTAATGTCTGTCATATTGTACTGATGAAACTGAAAATAAATTGCTACTTTTTGTACTAACACACATAGAGCTAATGATAACCACGAGGGATTATTTTATGTAATCATAATGTGGTGTTTCTAGATCTATATGACGATTTATTACTGGGCACTTTACTTTAGCTTCTTAATCTTATTCTACTCATTCATTCTCTTCCTGCCATATTGTTTCATATTTACATTTCTCCATGTACTACATATTCCTCTCGTTTAAGTAAGGAACATATGTTGTTCCTTATTTATCTATAACAATTGTCTTAACTATATCTGCCTACAAAACAATGGGCTTTCGAGAAAATAGCTAACTCCCCTATCAAAGACCAAGGATATTACTGCCTGTCAGTTCTAGGTAATTACATTCCACCGTAAGTCGGATATTGCTTTTCTTGTCATTAAAAAAATATTAGTTACATCGGAAATATAATTTCTTTACTTTTAATTATGTTATAACTTTATTGACTTATGCATAAACATCAATGAAAGGCGAAATCTATTGATAGATAGAATCCGAAGAAACTGTAATGCTTAGGGACTCGTACCTTTTATCGACAACTCTTATATTTGCTTACAGACTGAAATCGTTTATTGATAGCATTTATAACCTCATCCTATAGAGAGGCTAACTGCAAGGATCTCATCGCTTTCATCTATAGAGCAAACGTCAATCACAAAGAATACATTTACTAATAAAAAATGTCTTTATGTTTTAGATAAATTATGTTTCGAGTTTATATATATAAAGTGAGGAGAATTTATTATGTCTTAGTAACAGACTAGTTGTTTTTATTCCTGTAACGGATTGTTATCCCCAAGCGACACAGTTTCCAGAACTTAGCGGATCACTCTTGTTAGAAACTAGCGGGAAGAATCAGCGCTGCTCTGCTTCTTTTTCTCGCAACAAAGTTTTTAAAAAATATCTCAGACTAAAAATTCCGTTGAAAGAAAGTTGATGAAAGAAGATTTAAAAACCAAACAGATATTAATTTTACAAGCTTGAGAACCTTAAGGACTATAGACTATTTTAACTTTAATTTCTAAATATTAGATGAAATATTACGTTACAATAATGTAATATAATAAAACTATGTCAAATAATAATAATTCAATACTTATATTACTTACTAGACTCAATTGTGATTATAAGGACGTAATAAAATTAACAAAAAGAAATACTAGACTTGATAAAGCCTTTATTTGGAATTGTAGGGGTTATTTAATATATTAAAGCAATGGTCTGAACTATCATTAGTGCTAAATGGTGAAAAAAATTATCTACCAACCTACACTGGGCTGCTGTAGTGGCTTTGACTCTTCTTGTGAGAGAAGGCACCGTGTCTCAATAGTTAAAACAATGGGAATTATTTACATAGTAATTACAGTAAAATGATACAGTGTAATGTAGAAACGACGAAATTAAAAAAGAGTTCAAAAATTACTAGTAATCATAATATTTTATATTCGATACGTTTTTAATCGTTCACCTTGATGGCGTATCACGGTGGTTAATAATTTTAAAGGAACCCCATAGTCATAAATAGGTCTGCTCGTTTTCATTGATGACTCAAGGTTATATAGTGATGAAAATTTACAAATGTATTTAAAAATCTATATAAAATTTCATAGGCGTTTAATTTAAAAAAAAAAATAATACAAAAGCGAGCCGTAACTGGAATTCACAGCAATATTCCTATAGTACGGGTGCGGTAGGAGATTTACCTTCGACTATATGAAAGTCAGTTTATTCAAACGGTGCATGCGTGCAGCGGAATCGGATCAAACTGCCAATAGGATTTGAACGGAATAAACGGAAAAATAATAAATTGATAATTTTTTTTCCTGCGACATCAAGCAACGAGACAAAACAGAGCATTAATATCAAATAACAAGAACTCGTTATGTCGGACTCACGTCGACTAAATCTACCCGATGTTCCGAAATCGTCGCTTTTGAGCTTTATCACATTAATGTTTTCACGAATGTTTCTTCCTATGGCAAGGTGAAGGCACTTATTCTTATTAAAACACAAAACCTTCTTGAATCCGTTGTTCAAAGACAATGAAGGAGGGCGGAGAGAGCAGCTCCATGTGGCGGTTGTGGACTCTGCTACTTACCATTTCTCGACGATGCCACTTAATCTTCATTTATTGTGCAATATTGGTTCAATACCCTTTATTATCTTTTTGATTAATCATTTATCTTTTCAGAACTTAAAACAGTCTATTGTAATGAATGCCGGTTTCATTAAAGTAACGATAATCCTCACACAATATACAGCACACAGAGTAATCGTCAAAATAGGTCAAACCAGTCGGCGTTGCCGCTACCGGTGACTTAGCTTTCATACAATCCCAGGCAACTCAACTTCTCTAGCTTCTGGCAGCGTCACTGATCCAATCTCACTAGCTTCCATACCGTACGGCTCCTGTTAACGTATAGGGTTCGTGGGATAAACAAATTAGATTTGAATCCTTCAAAAACATATTTCTTTCACTCCATTTCATAGTTTAATACCACGAGATAATTCCTGTACTACCTTCAGTAGTTGCTAGTTGTGATATTTGTAAAGCATCGCATTAGGCTCAGTCTCCAGGGATATTAAAGTAATTATAAGCATAGTTATGATTGTACAAAAACAATAACCTACAAACGACGAGTTAAAAAAAAGGATTAATAAATTTACATTGTATAAATAACTTGTTGCAATAAAAAAAAAACCAGTTTTTGTCCTGGTTAGCGGATGTATAATTGCAAAAGGGCTATCCTGTTCATCAATTTAAGCGCAATTTTCCACCTAACCTATTTTACGCGTGGAGCGGAGGTGTAGTTCAGATTATTAAGCAAGCTCATTTTCCACGTCAATACACTGGCTCCGATACAATCTTCTATATGGGAGGTGATACGATCTACTTCAATGGCCGTATTCCTAAAACTGACATAAATGAGAACGAAGAAAGCCTAACAGTAAATCTTAAACTGTCTCCTATATTTTAGACGACTCTAAAGAAGTAAGGATAATTTTAAGTTGTCCTTACAAAGAGAAAAACGATTTTTTATTTTAATTAATGTTAATAAAAGCAACAATCGTGATAGATCTACTAAACCATTACCGCCACTAAGGTATGATCATCATGTTCAGATCCAGAAGCTGAATAGACTTATGCTCTAAAATTTAGAATTGTAAATATCAAAACGATGATATTGTCTCTCTGTTTCCAGAGACCATCTAAGTAGTTACCACCGCAGCTTCTACTTCCGTTGCCAAGTAGTAATATGAACCAGTTTGGAAGGAGTCGTAGGTAGTAAAATTACTGGGTTATTGAGACTTAACGTATTAAGGCTACGAGGATAATTTGGTGATGTGCATATATATCATCTTAATAAATAAATTAACCAGGGCCAGGTTATGGACAGGTGTATCATTTACCATCAGGTGAACGTCTCGCTGATCTTGTTTCTACTTGCAATAAAAGAAATTTTCTGCGCGAGAGAGGATACGTAGTGATTGGAGATTTTTCTTACTTTTTTAGACTATAGTACAGAACAGAACATAATATAATAGAATAGATAAGAATATAAAATTATTGATCGTACACCAAATACTATTATAAAAAATCACTACATGAAGTAGTTAATGAAGGAATATATAAATATTATAAGAAACCAACAATATTTGATTTATCACTATACGTGATTCCTTTCAACTGAACTTTCTGTTCAAAAGTTAAATATTTTAATAAAATAATAGTTAAAGACTTTATATCGAATATATCATTTTTTTTAAAAAATCGTTGATTAATTAATAAACTCTTAAAGATTCTATCTGTTTAATTGCCAAATTAGACACGATACTTGACATTTGATCGACGTCCATAATAAATTCATTATGAGTTGTATCCGCTCAAGTTTGGCTAAATTTCAAATTAAAACTGAAAGAAGAGGCAATTTGCTTTCACTGAAAATAGGCATTGGTGATTAAATAAAAGTTACAGCGAAGTAAAATTGACTTTGATTAATTGGTAATTAAACTTATTCATATTTTTAAAGAGTGAAAAGAGCTTTTAGAAAGTAATATTCTGTGATGATGGACTCTATCTTTTTTGTATACGAGACATTCTAATGTTGTAATATATATCTACTCCGGCCAAAATTTTTTTACAAATAAAAATGCATTTTTTTTTTAATGAAGTAATGTAATATTATTAAAATTTATATCTACATATTTATTAGTCTCAGCAAAAAATAAAAAACAATATTCTATTGGAAATGGCCACCTTTGGCTTTTATACAGGCCTTTAATCTGTTTGGCCACGAATCTATGGATGTACGCAATGTTTCCAAGGGAAATTTCCACCACCATCACTGCTTGGTATAAATATTTTTTAAGAGACTGAACGTCGCCTTGTCGCTTAGAGCAGGCCATGTCCTTTAAAACTCACCATAATTTGAACTCTAAAGGGTTGAGGAGAAAGTGTTGAGAATTTTATAGACATTTTCATTTCGTAATACTTATACGGTTGCTATAATAACAGTTGCTATAAAAAGTTATTTGCGGTTGCTCTCAAGGTATATTTCAGACAAATTTCAAGTCTAATTTCATTTTACGGCCAGCAAAGCGTCCGGGGAACAGCTAGTAATACATACTTTATATATAAAGACAAAGTTATGTTTCGTTGAGGCTTAGGACAAAGACCCAATCTGGGAATAAGGCAAAAGAAATTAGCAATAGTAGTCTTACAATACTTATCGCGATCGAATATAGTATTAGAGTATTCTGGAAAAAAAGAGAGCTGGGCGTCATGAGTTAATTGTTCATAAAAATTAATCACTATATCAGAAAAAGGAGCTCTCTAGAAATTTCTAGACTGCTAGGTGGGCAACCATAGGCTATGAGGGAGAAGATGATTCAGTCTCATTTTGAAGTATAAAGCAATACTGCGATTAATTTATAGCGGCGACACGAGAGACATTCAACTTGCTAGTGATCTTAGGCTTATTCTTTATTATCTATATTCTATTATCTTAGCTTACTTCATTGGAGTTTTGTTGTCAGCAAATAACAATCGTGTTCATCGCGGAATATCGTTTCATTTAAATCAGTAGTATTTTAAAGCTTATCTAACGATATGAGGTTAATGGTATCAGTTTTTTTCAGTCCATAGTTATCAATACTAAAAGGTAGTAAACACTTTGTTCCATTATCAAAGACTTTATAAAATATATAATATGATGCACAAAGCGAAATAAAGAGCGATAATATTGTAAATTCATATATAAAGTAGAAGCTTTTATCATAATAAGTTACAATGCATACCTTCAATCAATGAACTGCTATACTCCAATCATCTGAAACAATATATTATTAATAATATTTCATATTTTGTTTATGTACAAAGACTTAACCTAATCCTAATAATATAACCACTAGTTTGACAAAGAAAAAGTACGGAAAAATAACGTAATATTGGAAAAAAAAAATTTGTTGTAAAACCTTTTTTTATACTTCATTAGCAATATATATATATATATGTTAGAATTAGATTCAGTCCTATTATAACATTTAAAGAAAATTGAATGTTTTCAAAATATTTCCTTCTTGTTAGGGAAAATATTCCATTTGACTAATGGAAATTTTGGGAGCATAATAATAATTACTTTCTTAACACAGGTCTGCAGATGACAGACATGAAATTGTTAAGAATTTTATAACGTAATTTACTGAAGTCAACATCAGACTTAGGTCACAGTAATAACTTGTCACCTAAGATATTATAAGTAATCAGTAAAAAAGAAAACTTCTTTTATTCCGCAAATTTGAGAGACGAACGAGACGTTCACCTTATATTAAGTGATACGACTGCCCATAGCGTGGCGCTAGTTAAAATTATATACACAGCACAACATTGTGCTCGACACTTAAGGCATATGATGTTTAATCTCGTTACCGCTGGAACTAGCTACAACGCCTTTCAAACCTGGACACGGCAATGTTTGCGTACTGTTTGGAGTCACACAAATAGGAGCTGCGGTAGGATTTACGTAGACGATCTCAGGCAACAGAGACCTACCACCAGTATTTAATAATGAAAAACACCAAAAAGAATGCTTTGCCACAATCATCTTTAACTGATATACGTCCACAGCTGGACATAAGCCTTCCCCAAAGATTTCCACACCGATAGACGCATCTATTTGCCAAAAAATCTATCGTCCCTGTTTTCTTTTAAGGTGTTTCTTCGTACTAGCTGGTTCCCGCCCGCTTTACTGGCCGTAACACTCTCGCAGCACCATTTGGTGAAAGAATTTTGTAAAATTCGTTTCTGACAGATAAACTCGATAAATGGATTTCCTACTAAATTTCAAATCTCTAGGTCTTATGGTGCCAGAGATATCTGATAATTTTTTATGTAGCTGGAATGTTCTTCCTCATGCTATATAATAGACTAACTGTTTCCTGTCTACTATGCTGGCCGTAACATAAAATCAGACTTAAAATTTGTCTGAAATATTCTTTGAGAGCAACCGCAAATGACTATCTGTAGCAACCGCATAAATAATACGAAATGTGAATATTTTTTTTAAAAAAATATTAGAAATAAAATAATGAAGGATCTATGAAATTAAGAATAGCTTATAACCATCTACAAATCATTCCGCGTCGAATGGTCATGCTCCTGTGTCAATAAGTTCACCCGTTTCACGTCATTGGCTAACAAACAAAACCCATTGTCATTATATATATATATATATATATATAAAAATAAATAGATATATATATATAAAGATAAATAGATATAAAGATGCCTAGATTATGAAATATGGATAACTTTGTATAGAATAGAATTCGTGTATAAAAGTAGGATAAAATTTAACCGATAAATTGAGATACCAAATTCTCTACATTGATTGATGATAAAAGAGCTTAAGACTTAAGTATTCACTTACACCTAAAAAAAAATGTCTCATTGTACAAATAAATAGTACAGACGAATAATTTTTTAATCATAATACGCCAACGTAAATGACGATGGTCATAGTATCAGCTCCACTATTGCAGTCCGATTTCCCAGAGGACCCACAGTACGGACGAGGCGACGTGCTTTCCTTTATAACTTTCAACTATAATTATAAGAAATGTTCGAACAATAGGTTTCAGGGATGCATTTTCAAAAAGCTTATTTTAGGTGAACTTTGAATTCATTGCAACTTAAAGCTGTGCGAACAGTAACTCAGTTGTTTCGTAACACCAACTGTTTCTGAACTATTTGTGATAAACTAACATACAATTTAACGTCAACTGAATATTATTTTATCAAGTAATAATAATAGAACATTATATAGGGTGGCGCAAAAGTAATCCTCCTATCAGAAAATGCTATAAATTTTTTAAAAGTCAAAATTTATAGCATATTCTGATAGGAGGATTACTTTTGCGCCACCCTGTATTACAAAATATGCAACTCTCTTTTCATTGATTGTGAGTCTCTTGCCGTAGACATTCTAGGTAGGGTACCACCGCAGTTCCTATTTCTATCGGCTAAGTACAGTAGTATGCAGATATTACTGTCTTTGTATCTGTAGGGCGCTGTAGCTAATAAAGTTACTGGCTTAACGAAACAACATCATTATGTTTCAAGGCGACGAGCACAATGTGGTTTGTGTATGTCATGCTAACTGGATTAATAGAAACAACCGTTTATCCACCGTACTGACCAAACGTGGCGAATGTCTCATGTCGTTAAAAGTAGTTATATTAATATGACGGTTTCCCCGAAATGTTTTCTTTAACCGGAAGCGCAATATCAGTAGGGTTCTAAAGCATACCTTTTGAAGAGTGCCACAGCTCGTATTTCGATTGCACTTTGAAACTGAGCTATCACGGCTTCTTGTTTATTCCATGTACAAAGTAGAGGTTTGCTTCTTCAAATTAGGTTGTTATTAAAACTTCGACAAACATAATAAAAGTATTTATAAATAAGCTTCATCTAAAAAAAATCATCTTTTGCCTTCTACAAGATTAATGCTTTAACTAGTTTCAAAGTAATCATTACACTTATAAAGGCAAAAATATTTTTCAATTTAAACATCATGAGGACAAATATAGATATTTTATTCCGTAGTATCTTAAAAAAAAAAATTAAATAATTGCTCATCATCACATAAGAGAAAATTACATATATATATCGCTTCGTTCCCAGTGGGGTAGGCAGAGACCACCTCTCTCCTCTTGCTACGATCCTGGCACAGCTCTCTCGCTTCTTCCACTTTCATGAGCGTCTTCATGCATGCCCGTCGGTTGCGAGTACTCTTGACCCGGCCTTTCCTTAGGACATCTTCGATTTGATCGGAATATGTCCGCCTAGGTCGACCTGCACCAATTTTTCTAATAATTTTTACCTCTTTTGTTAATCTTCTTTCATCCATTCTTTCTACGTGGCCGAACCAACTAAGAGAATCTAAAAGAATACTGTATGTATATCATCTTTTGCACTCACGAAGAAAAAAAAACACACGATAATCACTTTATCTTGTCACAAATGGCGAAGAGAAACACGTGGTGAAGCATTTCCTATTTAAATACTGATATTTGCGCAAAATCACATTCCTCACATCTCTTGCGTTTAAGTATGAGATAAGATGATACGGTTTTCTATGTTACGAAGCTACGTTCTAACCAAGACCTTCACCTGATGATAAGTGATACGCTTGCCTATAACAACGTTGTAGCTAAAGTGATGTACCACTAAATTGTATAGTGTGACGCAAAAATAACCTTATAAAAAGTACCTTATAACACAGGTAATAAGGTACTTTTTATAAGGTTCTTTTTGCGCCACACTATACTTATTAGCTTCAGACGTAAGATGTAAAGTCTCAGTACCCCAGCATGTGACGTAGCATATTCTGCTTGCAAGGACTGCAGCTTTTTTTTAAAATATCATACCTCGGTTTAGGAATACCGGACTTTTGTTTCCTCTTTTCTTTTTAATCTATTCTTCCATTCTTTTCTATCTACTATACGCTCTGCCTACTTTCTCACCTTGTTGTTAACTTCTTCCTTACGTCGCTTCTCAGATTTCACTCGCCGCTTTTTTATTCTACTATATATCTATCACCAGCGGATAGACGTCCACTGCTGGACATAGCACTCCCCAAAGATCTCCACATACAATCAACATGGCCTCTGGTACCGCTGGGCACTATGGGCTGTCGTATATAGGGATCGTATGGGAGGATTTGTGCCATTTCCCACCACGCTGGCCCAATGCGGGATGATGGAATCCAAAGTCTCGTTTGTTAATTAACAGAGTGCACCACGAGCAGGTGAGGTTGGCTTGCGTCCCGTGAGTTGTTGTGCGAGACCCCTTACACCCCTTTTTATTGTACATAAATTATATTTTCTTTTCACTTTATATTCTCTATATTTTAACTTACAAACTCTTTCCATTATCTTCTATTGTTAATATTTCAATTACTTCTAGGTTTCTGTTGCATTTCTATTGATACCGTATAGGTAGGTACCACCACAGCTCGTATTTTTACTACTAAACAGTAGTGAGTTAACTACTGTTTCAGTTTGAAGGGAGTTGTAGCTAGTGTAATTATAGGGGTTACGACACCTAACATATTATGTCATAAGGCGATAAACACAATGTGACCCAGTGTATACCATCCCAACTAACGCCATATTGTTATGGCCAAGCGTCGCTCTTACCTTCAGGTGAATGTTTCGTTCATTTCGTCGGTTTGTTAAAAAAATTATAACTACAGATTATTTATATGAGGCAGGTAACTACCTAGACGGAATAAAAAAAGCCAATCAAAGACCATCTAGTTATAATAACGGTTAGCCGCTGCGATATAGAGCTATTTAATTAATTATAAGTTCAACGAAAAAAGTTAACTATTTATAAAGTTAAAAGTTGAATGAGACTGTTGCAAAGTTTAATTTAACCAGCAGGTCGTATCTCGTCAGCATTGTGGGTACATTGTAGAGCACCTTATTTCAGTGCATTTCTTAGTAGTGGAATGTGCAAGAGCTATTGTCAACTATATATATGCTAAGACCGCACTGTTGCTATTTTGTGCCCGTCGACCCGGTTCGAGTAAAGGCCAATATCACACAGAATGCTCCCCCCCGAACACAAATTGAATTAACGAGCAGATTGCATTCAACAAAGTCGCTTAGCGTCCGCTTCTATCGCTTAATAAAGAACCACTTTGTTGAATTGTTGAAGGAATACATAAATAGATAATTTTTTTATATAAGAAAAAAATTTCGTAGACGCTACAGCTGTATTGGTGGCAGATCTCTTATACCGGAGACCGTCTAGGTAAATACCACCACAACTTCTATTTCTGCTACCGAACAATAGTGCGCAAACATTACTGTTCCAGTTTGGAGGGCGCTGTAGCTAGTGAAATTACTGGGGTAATGATATTTAATATCTTATTTCTCAAGGCGACAAGCGCAGTGGAGTGAGGCACTGGTGTATTCTGTAAAAAATCCCGAACCCTCTTGCAAACCACTAAAGTCGACTTCCAAGAGGTTTCAGTGGATACACATCCCACATAGCCCTATTTTCTTCCTCATAGGCAGAGTATCTTTTAAGAATTTCTATCTCGTCAAAAAAAGGTACAAACTTCTTTACTGTAATATCAAGTTATTCTATTTTGCTGAACATAACTTTATTAAAAATTGAAAAATATTTGCTTTATATTAGAATTTTTTATTTCATCAAAAATAGAGGAGAAGAGCAGAACAAAAGATTAAAAGGTAAGGCAAAAAGGTTATGGTAAGGCAATCCTCCATAAACAAACAACCTAAATAGGGATGAAAAAATTAAATGCTCCGAGAAAAAAGAAAGATGTACCTGTAATACTTCAGTGAAGGACTACTTGTTTTTATTCTTATGTAGATGAACGGTTATCTCGAAGCGACACAGTTTCCACAAGAACTGAGCGGATCTCTTCGTTGTTATTAAGTACGGAGGAGATTCGGCGCCCTCCCTTGCTTTTTTTCTTTCCCTCTAAAACATTCATAAATTTCACAGTTACAATATCACTGAGGCTTTCTAACCTGATAAAAGTTGCTGTAAAATAGAAATGAAGGAACTAAACAACCCTTCTCATCAAGATATTTAAATTGATATGTTTTTTTTTTTCTTTAATAAATTTAATGATTAATTGTACTTTGGAATTTACAAAGGCATTAATCTTGTTGAAGGAGGAATGCTGGAGATTGTTGAATGAAGGTTATTTATAGACGCTTTTATTGAAGGCACTTTAATAACCATTTTTTTTTCAACTGAGCAAACAGATGAGGCAAATAATATTAACAATGGGGCAGTAGCTAATATGTTCATACAGCGGTTAGTCATTACAGACTTAAAGAGATCCACGTCATGTTTGGTGTAAATGTTCCTGCACAACAACTCACAGGATCCAAGCCTACCTCACCTGCTCGTGATGCACACTACTAATCAACAAACGAGGCTCTGGCTCCCACCAACCCGCATTAGGCTAGCGTGGTAATAGCCCAAATCCCTCCAAATGAATTCCTACTCGATCAATGTGGGAACTTTTGGGGGAGGCTTATGTCCAGCAGGGGAGGTCTATCCTTTTTTGCTTTTGTAATTGCAACACTTAATATTTTGCCGCCAAAATAGATACTTAAGAGGATTAAACTAAGACGAAAAATTTTTGGCTTACTTTTAGATGAATCATTTGTGATGGAAAAAACAAAGTATAAAAACACGAAATAAATTTGTTTAAAATTTTTAATGAATATTATCATTACAGAGGAAAACAAAATTCACGTGACAACTTATTGGTTTTTAATTTAGTTACCTTGTCTAGATTATTCCTTATCATGTTACTTCCAAAAATTATATAGTTATTTTATTTAACTTAACTGGCGATTTTATTAAACTCTTCAACTAAATTAAATACACAATTATAACTATAGAAGTATTCCTCGTCAATTATTAAATAACGGATAACAGATATATCTAGCTGTTCAAACATATTTAATAACAGATAACAGATATTTCTTAAAATGATTAAGTTAGCGCCGCTGCTTTCTTTGATAACCATAACAGCTTCATAGGAATCAAGGCTCGCAGTTCTGATATCCGCGGGATAAATAAAAAAAATTAATTAAAGGAAACAAAACAAACACAATAATATAAAAATAAAAACAAAACACACAAACCTAATTAAATACATACAATTGTAAATAACTTTGTATATAAAAGAGGAAAGAGAACGGTGAGACAATATTCAATGGAGAAGGGATGAAGAGGTGGATAGTGATAAAAAGGGATAGAGAAGATGATGTAAACTAATATATAGATAGATAAGTATACATACGAAGATAACAGATATATCTAACTATTCAGATAATTCCTCTAGACTATAGGTTCCGAACGGATGCAGTACCGCCCTTTGGTGTTTTCTAACTTTATCTAGAATGATTAGAAAGTGAGAGAGAACTATTTTTTTGCAGACATAAATGATTGGTTTAATTAACTATTACCTTATGCTGAGCTTTTCGAGCTGTTTTTTCTTGTAAAGAGAGCGGTAATGCATAAAAGGTTCAAAACCTATGCTTTTGACCCTTAAATACTTTCCCATCAGGATTATTTTTGTAAATAATCAATGTCGGCGCAATAACCATTTTGCAAAGTAGATACTTTGATGGTCATATATTAAAAATATTTTTTTATTTTTTTTTGTTCTCTTTATTATAGATTTTCGTACCGGTTTATGTTCGTATGCTTTCAACAAAATACATCTGAATCGTACAAAAAATGTGTCACCTAAGTAAATCATGAACTCATAAATTTAAGCCCACACCACAAACATGTTCCAGCTTAGCTGTTGTTTTATTTACCGTTCTCATTTCCTTTTAAAACATGGAAAAATTTTATGAGTTTAAAAAATTAGCTAAAAAGACGTATATTATTTTTAAAATGCCTATTTTTTTACATGAAATTGCATTGTTTTTTCGCACGTGGAAAAAAATCAGTACATGAATAAATTTACGTGCATAAGAAGTTAAAGGGTCTGTTTTGATTTTATTAACTATATGAACAAATACAGTTTTAAAGCAATCATTCGCATTAAAATTTAGCACATCAGAAATTTTTCTTAAAAAAAAAAAGGTTTTTAGTGCTGCTTATACTTGGGGTCGTCTCTTACAAGGAGATAATCATGGTTCGCCCCCCGTTGGCCAAGTGCGCGTTGGTGTATATCCCTTATACACACAAAACAATTTTCTTTGAATTTTGTAAAACGTCGGTTCAATTATAATGTTTTCGGTGAAAGGATAATCAAGCTCAATGGAAATCAAACCTGAGCGTCTTGGACTAGTACGACTACAGCTTCACAAACTGGGCCATCAATTTTGTGTTAATACCGGTCGCTCTATCATGTCCTCTTCTATCTTTCCAACCGATCGCTATAATTAAGAAAATTAGTAAATTTCGAGTGTTCATTATCATAATGTACGTCAATTAAACTTGTAACCTATAAATATAACGTAATATCAGCTTTCAATGGGTTTATTTTAAACAATAACGAATTTCGATGTGATTCAATTTACTATGAAATTATCAAACATAATTAATCAAGCGCCTATTTGCTGTGTAGTCCATTTGAATTTTAAGCCGATTGAATGAGTTCTCGTTTTCCTCATTTAATTAAAGTTGTCCGTGTTTAGGAAAGGGGTAGAGGTGCGAGGGATAGGAATCGAAGAGCTAAACATACAAACAAACTGTTAAGCCGAAGCGCTCCTACCCGGAGCAGGCATATATTCTGGGATTAAAGATTGAAGTCTCCGAAAATGCGTGAAATTTAAGATGTATACCATCAAAATGAAAAGAAAGTAACTTTTAAATAGAGGCAACAGGCACTACTAGTTAAGGTGTATCCATAACACCATGCACATAGTATACATCTTCGCCAACTTCATCAAGTAATCCATGGTCCCCAAAAAAAAATTATCGAATCCCTCTTTCATGTTTTTGATGCTATTTAATATACCAGCTGTTCGTAAATTAATAAATGGTAAATTTGTCTGAAATATTCCTTGATAGCTACCGCAACGGCAAATGACTTTGTATACCAACCGTTACTATAGCAACCGCATAAAAAACACGAAATAAAAATGTTAATAAAATTAATAAAAAATAATAATATAAACAATCTAACAAATTTTAAAAAATAAATAGCCCTTAACCATTTACAAATCATTCCGCGTTATATTCCTATGTTGATACGTTCACTAGTTTTCAAGTGATTAGCGATCAAACAAAACCTATTTTCATTATATAAGATATCCACAGATTCATCGACTCATCATGAGATCTGCGAAACTATTAGAATTAAAGATACAAAATTTGGTAGAAATATTGCTACTGCCAATTAGAGATCAGCCAAGAATGTATTTTACAAAATTACATCCCCAAATGGATTCGCTGAGGGTGTTACGGCCAGCAAAGCGGACGGGGAACAACTAATATAAGTATAGATCGTTTATTTTGAAAGTATTTTAAGTCCATTTTTGATACTATTTAAGCCCACGGGTTCGCTATAAGAATCTTCCACCAGCTAACCAAATAGGTTTATGGTTATCCTGCTACTGTTCAGTCACATAAGGTTCGTATGGTATCTAGCAGGGAGCACCACGAAAACTAGTATGCTTCCGCTGTAATACGACGCGTGTAATTACATTTGAAATATAGGTCACAACTGACCTGAGGCTGAAAACCAGCGCTGATGGAAGTTGCTGTTCCGGTCAGCATTAGCTAAGCCGTCGCCTTTTGCTATAAAAATATTTCATAAAAATGGATATGTTATACTAATGTAAGGCAATAAATAGTTTTTTAATATATTTATATTTGTACTATTTTTCTCTTATATTCATCAACATATTAAAGATATTTAAATCATACAGTAGAGTTCATAGAATTTTAAAGTTTAGCAACACTTAAACATTTGGCGATAATGGCTACTTCGACACTGTCCAAGTACTTCATAGATTTGTCTACGCGATTTTACTTACTTCCATATAGTGGCTAAGCTGTGCCATGTAACACAGAGGTCCCTTATTCTGTACCGGTCTATACTGTAGAATAGTACATTTAATACCCTCATATTGTACATTGTGTATCAGCCTCCATAACAGCATTGCTGTGTGCCGGCTGTCAATGTATTAAAGCCTGAATATTCTGAGAGAGCACGCTTAACCATCTATTGCTTTAGTGCAACTTAATATCACATGAAACTGTGATCAAGTTTTAGCCAATTCTTCTTAGCATTTGTTCCATCCTTTGACGGGTTCGACTTACTTAACCAATTATAGTTAAGAAAAACACATCTCAAATATTTTATTGGAATAGATTATTAGAGAATTTTCTAATGACCTACTAGTAGTTTTTTGATGTAAAGTAATCTTATTAATTTTTTTTTTTTACTTACGTGTGTTGTGAACATTACAAAACAAAGTTACAAATAAACAACGCCGCTTGTAAAAGCTGGATACAAATATTGTGGTAAAGAAAGTATGCTTATGGTTGTAAAGATAATAAATAGAGAATATATTATTCATACTGAGTGGTGAATAGACATACGGGTAGTTTCCCTCTTCCCATTGTCGGCGTAGCGGGGAATACGCGAACACTCGCCGTTTTTCGTTACGGTTGTGTGCAACAATGGATTGAAAATGTATCGCGAGCTCTTGCAAACTAAATGTAGTAGTAAGAAACTGTACACAATTTTTATTCTACTACCCTCTTCTTCATCACAATACAGTATAAAGTTAAAAAATGTAACTGTATTGTTACAAGAAGGCAACTAGCTTTTTTTAAAGTAGAATGTTTATGCTGATCGTTAGATTCCTTGACGAGTTTTATAACTTCGTAGGACTCGACGACATATTATAGGGCTTGATGTAAGCAAATAAGTATTGCAAACTATAGCTCCCTAAACTTAAATAATAATTTTTCAAGTCATTCAAATAGTACACGTAAATGCCGAATTGAAATTTCTGTGCGCGTATCTGCAAGTACATAAATCTGAATGTATACAATTTCAATAAAAGAAGAGAGGAAAAAGAAGAGAAATTATTGGATGAGCGAGGTGTAGGAGTGAATAATCTTATAATGATAAAATTAAAACTAAGAGTGATGAAACGAGCGAGACGTTTACTTGATGGTAAATGATACGCCCGCTCATAACAACGTAGCGATATATAAGATAATGTACACCGCTCCATATTGTCACCGTCGTCTTGACCAAGTAATTTCATTAGTTACAACGCTCTTCAAACCGGAACACAGTGACGTTAGCACAATACTGTTTGGCGGCAGAAACAGGCGCTGCGGTGGTACCTAGACGATCTCTGGCAAAAGAGAAATACCATCAGTAAACGGTATTACTTACTAGATCCAATGCTAAGTATTTAGCAGCTAAACAGATTTTTTTTTTCATTAATCTTTTCCTTAAATTTACTACGTGTGATATCTTATTTTTACTTGTTTGCTATTATCCATTCCTTTTACCATTTAATAACATGCCGTTTTGTATACTTTGCTTTTGAAGGGTTTCGAAAAGTTAAGGGTTAAAATGCTACTTGAATTCTATGTTTATTTAGTATATATAAAATAAAAGTCAACATAGAATTAAGTGAAATATACGAATGTACAGTTGAAAAAGGGCAAACATAATTAGGTTTTCAATAATCTACTTTAAAGGATTTACACAAATTGACCGCTGAAACCGCATTTAGTACCCTTAAAATACAATATGGTCGAGTTTTAACCTTAATCTGGGCTCGTGACGTTTTTGATAATTTAATTCGGAACGTGTTCAGATTAAAAGCCTCCATTATTGGAAAGCTCCAGTTCTATCTTATGAATTCAAAGTTTTCTTTTAATTAATTCGCTGTGTATACAGTATGGTAGTTTAAGTTATATTATACATACTCGTCTTATACACCTGTTAAGTTGGATTGCTGTTTAGCTACTCAATAAAATGGTAATATAGTTAATTTTAAATCAAACTCTGTCATGTGAATTAATACGTTTAATACGTAAATACGTTTAACAATAAGTTTTAATACATAGTTTTGAAATCTACTGCAAAAAAAAAAATTATAAAAATATTACTGGTTACAGATCTCGGTTGCCGGATTAGTCTAGTGCCTAGCGCTTGTTAGGATGATATATACTGCACCACATTGAGCTCGTCGCCTGAGACATAAGGTTGAGTCTCGTTGCCGCAGTAATTATACTAGTTACAGCCCCCTCCAAATTCGGCTGTAGTAATGTTTCCACATTACTGTTTGTCAGCAGATATAGGCCCTGCGGTGTTACCTACGTAGACGGTCTCCAGCAATATCGACCTACTACCTATCTACCAGTCAGTTTCGAAAGTGTTAGTCTATAAAAAATAGGAAACTAGCTCTTGTACCTGTGAATAGTTTCTGTTAAAGCTTTATATCTATCTTTCGTTTCTTACTAACAACCATTCACGTCTCCATCATCATCATCTGACAGACATCCTCTGCTGGATATAAACCTATCCCAAACATCTTCACATCGATCGAACCTGAAAATCCAGCATCCAGCTGAAAATGTATTATTCAATTCTAAAAGAAACCATTCATTCGCTACTTATAAAAGATAATCAATCATCAAACAGCTTCAATTAAGCACCCTTAAACAGTATTCACATTAGAAATAAGATTGAAAACGTAATTTCTATACATCAATAGGCATTCACGGAGATGTATTAACGAAAATATACGAACACAGGCTGCTTGCTAGTCCATTACACGAATTGCTGCTGCTGTGGCTTTGTAACAAGCATAAGAAGAATGACGAATACTGAGATTTTAATTTTCCAGAAACGGTGACAGCCCTGCTGCGGTTTCATATCTACGTATTTCACTGGTGGTACGTCGCTTTTGCTGAAACCGTCTTGGTACCACCGCAGCTCCTATTTCTGCCGCTGAAAGGCGCTGGAGCTAGTGAAATTATTGTGATGACGAGACTAACATAACGAGGACTGTATTTTATTTGTCTCAAGGCGACAAATACAATATAGTATATATCATCTTAACTAGCGTCAAGTTGTTATAAGCAGGTGTAAAAGCACTCTCCATCAAGGGAGTATCCTGTTCATATTGTCGTTATGCCGAATAAAAAATATTACATACATAGTTAACAATAACGGTAGTATAATGCAATATATTATTTATATGTCAGCATCGTTATCATGATCATCAGCCAACAGACGTCCACTATGTGTACTCGTATATATCTACAATGTTTTATCCAACTAAGAATATCTCAAGCAAGAGGAGAAGGTTTCTCTTTGACCCTTGCATACTGCGGTCGGCAACCGGTATGTGGAATATGGCGAGTATTATTCTCCGATTTAGGAACCATCCAACATTGGATATTAAAAGATAAAATTTCTGGAATTGACATTGAACACATTAAACTTATAGGCAGTAGTAGTAGCTACAATAGAAACTTAAAAAATATGTAGTTCGTCGCGACACAAAAACGAGACAAAACCTTAACTTCGTACCAAGTTTTTTATAGGAATCGTTAAACTTTTTTTACACTTTACAACACTTATTATATTTAAAACTCATAACAATAAAGTTAATAGACAACTCTTAAAATAACAAAGCCATTTTGTTCGACTTATTATCAACTTTGTAACGCAATTTCACCGCTACTGAGCAAAGAGCGAAAGTTATGCCATTCGTACTTTATTACTTATGCTAACAGCGTTCATTTGTTACAAAATTCATTAGCTCAAACGGTTTTAATGGATTTTAGAAATGTCTTTTAAAACAAATCGTTAAAGAAAAAAAAAATTAAAAAGTTGCGACGGTTCTGTGAAATTAACCGTAATCATTTCTAATGTCAGCAAAGCTCAATCTTTAGTTATTGATAACTTATCTCACGAATCATTCTAGCTAAATTTCAAACTACTAATGTCTAGTAAAGTATTAAAGTATTATACGGTAAATAGTAATGATGATCTTAGCACCATTCATTAATATCTTTTTTGACCTGATGTTAAATAGTGATATGTTTCATGGTAAGGCTCAATACTCTAGTAATAGCTTATTCACTCTTTTATTGAAGACACCAACGTCGTATTCAAACAGGAATGCTAACACTGACTAGTTGTTCCACTACTTTGCTGTTCTAATGAAAGACAAGGAGCTGAACCCCTTTGTTCGCAAACTGAAGATGTCCACAACATAATAATGGTGACTTGCCGTGTGTCTGATCGTCCGGAGGTGCAAAAGGAGATGAAAGATTTATATCAGGTAATAACCGCCGTAGTTATAACAAGTTCTTCATCACCAATAAGCTTATCAGCAAGTGTCTCAACCGAGCCTAGTGCCGCTAAATGAGTTTTGGCAGCACCTGCTCAGATGTGGCTACAGTACTCCGCTCAAGACATAACCTGAGCTTTATATAAAGCCAAAAGATGCCATTGTACTAAATTCTGTCGTACTTTGGCAAGGACTCCCAGTTTCCTTGCAACTATCTTTGGACTGGCTATAGTTTAGATCCGTCATATCATAAATATTATTATTCTAGAAGACATTTAAACATCAGCTATAGATTTATTGTAGACACATAATACCTATGCATTGAACAAATATTTTTAAAAATACCTTTCATCATCAAAACCTAAAGGTGAACATCTTTGCTCTATGGTTAAAGAACTCACTTACAAGGATGAAATTTAAAGACTCATGATGCGTGGATACTCCATAAATTCAGAGTAGCTCAGAGACCGATGGAAAAATCAATGCTCTTCATTTATCTGATGGTTATTAGATTATAATTTAGGTATTCTAAAATGATAACGGACTTGTCACTTATGTCCTAAAAATAACCACCGGTGGACTAGAAGTGTACCACAGTGTCCTAGTCACAGGTCTGGTCACTGATAGTAAGTCTCTCTTGCCGGGGACTGTCTAGCTATGTACGATTGTATCTTCTATTTCTGCTAAACAGTATTTTTCAAATAGTACTATATTCCAGTTTGGTGTTGTAGCTAATGAATATAGTGTAGTAAATATACATACCATAATATGGCTCACCGCAACAGGCACAATATCATCAGCCGATAGATGTCCAGTAGTGGATATGACCCAATATAGTGCAGTGTATTTCATCTTAACTAGCACATAACATAAGTTGAACATTTCCCTCGTCTCTTCATCGAACCCTGATCAAATTTTACCATTATCATCTGGCAGCTGACAGCAACTGAGAGCAGATCTCTAGTAGGGACTACCCCTGGCTGATGATAATGTAAAAGTTTAAAGAAATTACGGTAATATTAAATCTATCGATAGCAAATTAAGTTTAATGTCATACTTAACAATTTTTGTTACGTTTGGTTATTTATTATTTAACGTAATATTATTACTGGTTTATTTTTAGCTGTAATCTCGCTTCATTTGTTACAGGGAAAACGTATTCTACTCCTCTTCGCTAAAAATCGATAAGTGAGACAAGATTTATTTTAGGCGAAACGAAAACACATTTCGTCTGACATTAAGCGACATACGTTTTCGAATACGAGTCAAAATGTAGCCAGACTTCTCCTGCCACATATATTTACCGAGAACAAAAGCTTTATCGAATTTTTAAAGAAATTGTTTTAGAAGTAACATCGCAGCTCCTTCTTTTACTGTTAACCAGTAATATACATATATTACTTTATTCTAATTTCACGGGTTAGACAGACAACAAAATTACAGGGATAACAAAACTTAACATTTTATATCTCATAAAAATTAATTTCAGTTATATTACAATTAAACTAGAAAAAAAAAATAATTACATGTGATACACAAAACTATAATAAATAGTATGTTTTATATTAAATTTTATGTATATTGTGTTTTGAATTTAATGATATTAAATCATTGATTATACGAATGGAAGAGGCATCAGAAATTTGATGTATGGAGTGTTAAGGAGGTTTCAAAATTATATAAATAATGCATATCCAAAAGAAAACAATGAAAAAGAACTCTGGCCGAGATCGAGAAATGGTACTAAAAAAAAAAATTGTATCTCAAGGCGGTGGGGCCGCGGGGGAAGATGAGTGTCGGTATTGCGATGCACCGTTCTCCCTATCCTCCGCGGCCGTTAAAGGGTAGCGGCGGGCCCAACATCTCTCCGCCGCAGGGAGCCGGGAGAGGTTTTCTGCCGTGGCTCCCATAGCCTCTGGGCGACGGGTTCGGGGGATACCGTCGCCCGCGTGACTGTAGAAGGCCGAGGAGGGGGCGCGCTGCATGTTCCGGCCCACCCTGGAAAGGGAGGGTTCATGACTCCTTCCCGAGGTGGGGCTTCGAAAGCGGCCAGCGCTGACAGGGTAGCGGTTACGAGCGAAAGCGTTCCCGTGACCCTGCCATCAGGCGATGAAGCAGAAGATTGTGGGGGTTTTAGTCGGTCCAAGTCCGACATAACCCGTCCTTGCCCCTGCGAGTACGAGTATGCGTAAAAAAAAGAAACAAAAAATTACCTTGCACTTCAATCGCCGCCGACACTGTCGGGAACGGAGCGATCATAGTACAAAGCACTATTTCTCCCACTATTTTATTTCCCCCTCCTAAAACGAAGCTCGTGTTCTGATTGGTTGATTGATCGCACCGATCCCGACCATACGAAGTAAACAAGTCAAACAGTGACTTATTTTATAAATTTTTGTATGCATTAAATAAATAAAATTCGAAAAAAAAGCATTGATAACAATATGTTGAACGTTTATTCGACAAAACGACGAGAAGAGCGATAAGTTCATGTGGCGCTAGTTAGAATAATGTACACTGCACCACATTGTTTTCGTTGCCATACATAAGGTGTTCAGTCTCATTACTCCAGAAACTGCAATAGCAGCAGTGCCATTCAAACGGAAACGCACAATGTTTGCACACTACTGCTTGGCGTCGGAAATAGAGAAGGAGCTGCGGTTGTGCCTGCCTCGACGGTCTCAGCGACAGAGATCAATCACCAGTAAACTACAGGTGTATGTATCGCTAACCATCTGATCTCTATGTTAAATATAAAAATATATACTACATATTTAAGCGGCGAATATTCTTTTATATATCAAATATGTTCCTCATTCACAATCCCAATAAATACAATCAAACGATCTTCTGGCACTCGAAGCGAGACAATAAATGTCGCGGAAAGAGCAAGTATTGCCAGGCAAAAACTTACCCCGATACCCAACGTTACCGCCCAACATGTGATAAATCCTTTCTTAAGTTCGAAAATACCAAATTCATGGTACGTGTACGGAATCGTGACAGCGTTTTCATAAAGTCAGCTCGGAGCTCGACTACTATTTGCATAAGTTATTTAGATTAGTTACCACGGGGCAGAATTTAAATCCTTATTATTTTATAACTTCAATAATATTTCCATAAAAATAGCGGACCAGGATGATTCAAATATCATAGGAATTATATCATTTCATAGCAGGAACTTTTTAACCGTGAGTTTAAAGCTCAGCTTTAACTAGTTTCACAAAAAGAGGCACTTTCTGTCTACAAATCAGTTTAAATAATTAATAGTTTATTCGTGCACAGTTTAAAGACTAAGTAACCTCACAAACGTTTCGCTCCTTATATAATATATACTAGTTAAATCTATTTTATTATCTCTATATAGTAAGAAGTTTATATCTGTGTGACAAGTTGTAACAAGTTGAGAGTTAGACCAATATTAAATAGAGAGTTATTTAGAAAATATCACAAACTACTCGGTGAATATAAGCACAGCAAAATTGTTAACTATCTTTGTTTATTTACTTCATAATCAACCGATGTACATCCGGTGTTGGACATAGGAAACTTATTTTCTTATGTAACACAAAAAATGTTAATAAAGTTTAATAATATATTTTGATACTGTTGTGGGCTAGTTTGGATTTTGGAATTATGTAAATTTGGATAATGTCGTTTAGTTCCTTCACAAAAAAATCTCAAATAAAATAAACTATACAAAAATCCAAAGTCACTAGATAAATCTTTCAAGGCTTGTCCAAAAAGAGAAAGATATCGTCCGCTCGCCGAACGACTGAAGTCCTCCGCCTACCACTCTAGAAAATTCTAGAGAACACCATTCTAGAAATTTCCAGAAGAATCCTTCATCTAATTAATTCTTACCAATAACTTATTGTTTACCCTAAACTCGCCGTTAGATACCTGACTCACGGCGCTAATGTGTCTCGAATGTTCTAGTACTATTATAATACATTTGATAATTTTTATAACTATTCATACAGACTTAAAATCAATAGAAATAATTGATGACTTACTATATTGGTATGAAATATTTTAAGTTTCTATTCAGTTTTAATTACAAAGGAAAAGGGTAAATATAAGTACAAATATATACTTCATCATCAAGTGATAATTATGAGCTTATTAGAGATTCTTTGCATATGAATAAACTATTCACTGAAATATGCATCTGCTTTCGTAACACATTTGCCACATTTTTCTCTTGTCACACATTGACCTTGAATATGAGTGGTGGAGGTTTTATATTTAAAGCACCTGGCTGGATAATACTTACATGTAGTAAATTATTATAGCATATCCGTGTATTGACTGTCAACACAGTAAAGTCTTTGTATTCTGGGAGAGCATAATTTACCAAAAACCAACAGTGATCTATCACCGACTAATGATGATGATGACACTTTAACACCTTCGACGTCATTGTCACTTATCATATAAAATGAAGATACACAGATTGTCAATAAAAAATGTTAGTTCCATTCTCCTATTGCACAATATTAAAGTGAAACAATATGCTAATGGTGATCATAATGAAAGTGACACCTCATACAGCATGTCCAAACAGGTATGTAAAGTTTTACTGTTATGCAGTAAAAGAGGAGAAATATAAAATCATTCATTCAAAAACTCATAATGTAGGAATACACGTTTTTGTTCCAAGAAAAAAAGGGTCAATGAAAACGGGGTTGCACGTTGAAGCGTGCTTTGTATCTTTTTGACGTATAAAAGCAGCAAGCTCCTACTTTTAAACAATGTGCAACGTATGGGGATGTGAATTTTAAAAGGTCGACGTACACATATGCGACTTTATCAAGTATTGCATAGTTCATGTGATTATAAATAACCCATAGCGAAAGTTAAAATAATAGCGATAATCGATACCCAATAGCATCACTGCTGATCTGATTTGTCGGAGACAGTGTATATAGCACAAGATGGTCTCACCAATATGCTAATATTATTGTGTCCGGTTTGAAAGGCCAATGACATAACTAGGGTAGCTAATCTTGATATCTTTTGGATAGTGACGACGAGCACAATGTGGTGAAGTATAATCCTAATTAGCGCCACATTATTATGACGTTGTGTTGTCACATATTGTATTAACGTCAAGCTTGTCTCGTCGCACCGTTGAAAAAGAAAAGGATAATTACCATTGTTACCACATCACTATTTATCACCAGGTGAATGATTGGTTTATGATTCAATGTCTGTTGTAGCATAGTAAAATAAGTAAAATAGTACAATGCGATGGTAAGTGATACGCTCGCACATAACAACGTGACTAGTTATGATGATATACACAGCACCACATTGTGCTCTTCGCCTTGACAAATAAGATGTAGTCTCGTTACCCTAGTAATTTCACTAGCTTCAACTCCCCGGAACATAGTAATGGTAGGACACTATTGATTGTACACAGAAATATGAGCTGCGGTGGTATCTAGCCATACGATCTCCGGCAACAGAAACCTACTGTCAGAACCGTAGCATAAAGAGAAGATGAAGGATACAGTGACTAGGAACACTCACAGCCTAAGACCCGTGGAATAAGTTGTCTTTTTTCGTTATATATTTTAGTTTCACAAAATCCAATCCACACTGTACCAAAAGTAGTTTAACAAAAAACCTTCTTATAATACAGTAAAAGATGCTGGTATCTTAGGTACTCGTTTAAGATGAGGCCCCGTTTTTAAATATTCATTAGAATTCAATGTTATTTACGATCCAAGACACGTAATATGTTTTCGAAGGGAAAAGGGGATTTCGATGGAGTAGACCCTATCTGTTGATGTTCACCCTTCGACACTGACTCTTCACTTTAACTGTATATAGAAATATCTAATGCATTACAAACTGTATTACTTATTTTAAAATTTATTCCCACTATAAGATAACTCATAAAAGATATTTACAAAATACGTCATTTAATTAACGCCTTTTAACTTATATATGTAAAATCTATTTTATAACTTTAATATCATTTAACTGCCTCTGGACCCCAGCTGCTAACTTACACTTTTAGTACGCAGAGTGCTATTAAGGCAGCTTTAATCTGGCGGTGCACTCTTTCCACTAGACCAGTACACGCTAGGAATAAGCAGTAGTTTTTTTAAGCTGGAAACCTCAAGTATCAGACTGCTGCTTAAATAAAACCCACTCGAATTTACTGCCCTGGTCTGTGACCACATCAAGCGGGTATCCAAATCGGGATATCTAACCGCTCAGCAAAGCTTTTACAAACATCTTGGATTTGTAATCTGGCAGCGGAATTGAATCAGTCGATGGTAGTGAGCCTTGAAAAATGGGTAACAGACCTATAAGGTCAATATGAATAAAAGAAAACTGTGCCTGTCGTAGTTTAAGTAAACCTTCGCTGGCATGTAATTCTGCTACGAACCGATTGCCTACACCGCTTCTTCAATATAACATAGGGGTCCCTGATTCAATTCGAAGACCTCCGGTGACGCTTGTTTCAAACACATGTGATGCCCGGTCATCCACAGCGTCTTTCAAACCGGAATATTTACACACGACTTTATTTCGACGAAGCGACGATATGAGACAGATGCCCACCTGATAGTCAACAACTTCCTATAACAACTCAGCGCCAGCAAGTATGATATATACACAGCCCTACATCAAGCTCTTCGCTATGAAACACAAGATCTTAATTCTTGTTACCCTAGTAATTTCACTAGCTACAGCGTCTTTCAAACAGGAACATAGTATTGTTTGCACAGTACTATTTTGCGGTATTAATAGGATCTGCGATAGAACCTACCTAGACGGTCTCCCGCAACCGAGACCTACCATCATTGAAGGCTAGTGCTTGTGGTTTCCAGTATGATTTATTTTTATGTCAAAGGAACGAATAAGGATACTAGTAATGAATATACAAAAATCTAATCCTGTTTATATATAAACATCTTGAATCTTAAAAAAAACTGGAAACATATTTAACATGTCTGCTACAAAGAAAAAACATCCCCTATGATGGACTAACATTACATATCTTATAACGTCGGATGACTGTAAACATTCCGGAACCTTCTACGAACAACTTTTTTCTTCCATCACCCTGTTACTATTCATAATAGTAACAGGGAAGTGAAACCGTTGTTAATACAGGAAATACCGGATTTACGGTACGCGACGGATATAGTTTACTCACAACTCGTGGAATCGGTTATTTTTATCCGATGGTTATGGGACGACTATTTACATAGTTTCTTTGAGGAAAACTTTCAGTGTGACAGAAGTTTGTTACAATAGAGGGATATGTAACGAAAATATTTCATTGTAGGATTTACGTAACATTCCCCACATACCATTTTTTTTATATCCTCTCACTTGATTATGCACTTCCGCTTTTTAATACACTTTTAAAATGCATTAGGGAATAATTACTAAATTAGATAATGTATATATGTATGTGGGGTGTAAGGGTTCCCGCACAACAATTCACAGGATCTAAGCCAACCTCATCTGCTCGTGGTGCACCCAGCTAATCAACAAACGAGGCTCTGGCTCCCACCAACCCATATTGGGCCAGCGTGGTTGGAAATGGTCCAAATCCACTCATATGAATCCCTAACCGATTGATGTGGGAATCTTTAGTAAAGGCCAATGTCCAGCAGTGGACGTCTAACGGCTGATGATCTGATCTGATTCATATAATGTATATAGTATTATAATATACGTATATTCTCTGGTGGTAGGTGCCAACGCAACGCCTATTTCTGCCGCCAAACAGTCGTGTTTAAACATTACTCTGTTCCGGTTTGAACGGCGTTATAGCCAGGTTAAATTACTGGGGTAACGAGACTTATCATTTTATGTTTTAGGACGACGGGCGCAATGTGGTGCTGTTTATTATATATATATAAGGATTAACTGGAGTAAATTTCGACCATACTCACAATAAATTTTACTAGTTTTAGCTAAAAACTTTCATCTAATCTTAGTTTTGAGTTTAGTTTAACGAAACAAAAAATGAAATGACCGCCAAAATGTATAAAGCCTTTGTAAGTGAAAACCGACTAATAAAAGCCGACTACGACGACAACGGAATGTTAAACTTTAAAAGCATAAGTTGCGGTTTCAATAAAAACCTCTCACCTGAATTCCATTAGGTTACCAGACACTTTCAGCTGAAAAAAAAAAATTCACATTTCAAAAACCAGTTATCTCGTGCTCAAAGCTAAATTAGCATATTTTATTAATTATAATATTTCTACCGTCGTAAAATGCAAATGGAGACGTGTCATAAGAGAGTAAAGAGTAAGTGTTTTCTCTTGGGTCCTAGATAATAAATTGTCACTTTTATTATACTTTTTACCATCTAACTTAAGGCAGTCGTTGCATGGAAATGTCAAGTAAAGATAGACAAATATCGTAATATACAATATTATAATAATAAAGTAAATATCCATATTTGCTCATTTTTAAAAATGTACTTAACAGACCACAGTAATGTTTGCACACTACTATTTGGCAGTAGGAATAGGAGCAGCAGTGGTACCTGCCTAGACGGCCGCCGGCAACAGAGTTACAGCAGTAGCATGCTTATTATAAATTACAAAACCTTATAATATAATAAATTATTGGAAAGTTAATAAAAGAATTTAACAATCGGTCCGCAACTTATGTAAATTTTCGGTAGATTTATTCGAGTTAAAGTTACCGGTTCCGGTAGCGCAGCTGCTTCAAGAGCTCGCTCCAATGGAACAGTCAATAAGTAGAGCGTCTATAAGCCATTTAGCTTGACGAATCTTTTATATGTGCCATCACTAACGTCTAAAATACCTGAAACCAAGTAACTTTAGTAATACTAGCACAAAAAAAAATTTGTTCTCTATGTGCGTATCACTAACAAGACCACAATTAATTTAAGATGTTTATTTTTTTATTCTACGGAGCGACGAGCGGAACGACATGTTCACCTAATGATACATAATACTTCTACCTATAACAACGTGACACTAGTTAAGGTTATATTCACAGCATCACATAGTGCTCGCCGCATGAAACGTAAGATGTTGAGTCTCGTTACCCTAGTAATTACACTAGCTACAGCGCCCTTCAAACCGTAACACAGTAATGTCTGCACACTGCTGTTTGGCGGCAGAAACAGGCGCTGTAGACCACCGCAGTTCAGCTACGTAGGTACCAACCCAACTCCGGCAATAGAGACCGCCTGTTCTTCATCACTTCGTCAAAAAATAATACACACCTCTAAAACCGACAATTGCTTATCATGTTCGAAGCTTGCCCATCAAATATAGTGAGCGTTGTAAAAATGGTTAAAAAGTTTTACGTAAAATCTATTTTATATCTTTTTTTTTTATTGATGCAAGCTAACCAACCTTTATAATATAATTTAAAACAGGCCCAAGCCTTCTTTGACTAACAAATGCTATCCTAAAACAACAACCGGTAACGACGATTGTCTTAGGATGGTGATAGATAAAAAATTGTCCATATAGAAATATAAAGATCCAAATATATTCAGTATGAGAATGGGAATTTATAAAAATATAACAAAGCCGAAATCGCGTTGTTTGCGAAGGAGAGAATTTATAAGAATCACTATCCTGATATGTAACTTAATAACTACATCTATTTTTATATAAATACAACACATTGATACAATTTTAACAGAGCTGACACAATTCTACATCTGTGCATACAATCCGGGTTCTCGTAAAATATTCCTCAAGTAGAAATAATTCAGTCGTTCTGACAAATGACTAATATTTATACAAATATCTCCTGCAATGTTATTTTTTTTGTATATTAGAACATTTGCTCCTAAAGTATATATCAAGCCCATCGTATATTATATATTGTTATATTACTCGTAGCTAAAAGTCCAAAAAATCATTACTCGGAGCTATTTCGATTAACTATTACTGTGTTCCAATTTGAAAAGCTCTGTCTATAAATTACTAAATGAACATGACCAAATAGATATAATGAAATTACTAGAGTAATGAGAAGTACGATCTTATATTATAAAGTCACCAGCGAAAATCGTGCTACGTAGTCTTAATTAACACCTATTGTTTATGGGTAAAAAATACATCATCGTGACACCAGTTTTTTCACTTCTCTAATCAGTTCCTTTCTCTCACAACTTTGGTAACAGAAATAAGTGTTACTAATCTAGACTGTCTCTAATTAGAAAACGCTTGACCCGTAAAGATGAAGAACGAATAAATACAGCGCCTGCTATTTTTATTGTAGCAAATATTTAATTTTGACTTTTAGCTATTAATATCTGACCATCTTCATTCATTATCATTACGAGCCGATAGACACCCACAGCTGGACATAGGCCTCCCCCAAAAATTCCCACACGATCGGGTAGGAAATCACATGGGAGGATAATTGCTGATAGTTTTCCATAATTACAATTTTTATTAAATTATCTTCCATTAACAAAAAATTTTATGTTTCTGGAGGTTTTTCATTTTAATATTCTACCTAAATTTTATTAAGTTACATAGAACATTAATAATAAGTCTTTTATTACAAAAATAAACAATTCCATGAAAATTACTCTTCTATGGCTTTTAAATTAAAAGTTCTAATACGTAAGTTAACACTTGGTGAAGTTGTATTGAGTGTTGGAGTTGAGAATAAATATAATATTTCAAAGCAAAGTTAAAATGTACAAGAAGTTTATAAAAATATTATTTTAATTATATCAATTTTAATTGTAAATTCTATTTGAAGTTGATATTTCTTTCTTGAGAATATGGAATTCTTTACACTTGTATGTATAAACAGATAAGGGAAAGATTTTGTAAGTATTACCTTAATAAATCCCTTCATTCGTTTTAAACTTTAAATGATGTTAGTATTGGTAAACTCTGAAAAATGTGTTAATAATCGTTAATAACTTATTATGTATACATGTTGAAATATGTTCCTAAACCATGTATGATTTGTGACAGTTTAAGACAAAAGCTAAAGAATTTAAAATTTCTAGAACTATAGTAGTATAAAACATTGCCTCTTGTTTCACTGCATTGTTGATAGCTTACGATAGCTACTTTAAAGTTAATATGAAAAGGTTAAAACAAGGCACTTAGCGGTAAACCCATCCTACAAGTTCAGATGGCATGACAGTAGATAATTAAATAGCTAAATACGTAGAAGATATTTATACATAACAACAAGATCTATGTATGTTTATTACCAGTATTGCTTAATAGCTTTTATTTACTTATGTGCTTTGTAAATTATTTTTATTTCACGAAGCGAACGGCAAAAACAATGCTTTTCGCATAGTACTGCCGTAGTTATGACAGCATTTACCATATCTGGTTCCTAGATCTTTCTAAGGAAGGAGTGGTGCTAGAACTTTCTACCTTTCACGCGCATCTCTCCATGATCATGATACAAGCGTTCATATTTATAGTCATAAAAACTTTAGATATCTTGTTAAATTTTTTTTTACTATTATATATTATACATATATATATATAACTTTTAAGCAAATAACAAGAACATTATTTATATTCCTTGTAAATTTGGAAATTTGTAAGGCAATTTGAATAATGATCGACGTCAACAAGAAAAATGATCTATGTACCAGATGGCAGAGAGTTATTTTAATATCTAAAACGGCTGAAAGACATGAAAAAAGGTTGTATTTATTGGTTAGGCTTATAATTAATATTAATCGGTATAATAATCTGTCAACTATTCTACACTGTATCATTACGTCATTTTCTTACCAAAAAAATCATTTACAATTTTTTTTTTTTATACAAACAATATGTTTTTTCGCAAATGTAGTTGTGTACATGCATTGCTTTACTACTTATAAAAGGTTAGTTAACTATAAAAATGATGTAAAATGAAAATTAAAAAAAAAAATTACTCGATCTTCCGTTAGACGATGGAAAACTACGATACCGCAGTTAAAACCTATTAATTATGTAAGATACAGTATAAAACTAACGAAGCGAGTTTAAACGCAAATTCACCAAAAGAACCGATCAAAAAATATGAGAGTCTGCAAGCAAGATTTATGCGCAGTTTGCTCTGGTAAGACATCGTTGAATTTTCCATTAACGTTTCGATAAAATTAAATTAATGTAATATGCAAACCTCGTCGCAAAGGGATTGCACTGCGACAGAGAAATCATTTTCAGGTGGCACTCTTTACGTGATTTTAATATTGATTGAATGCTCCGGTTAAATTTTCAAAATATTCGCTGCTTTCTGTCACTGAATAGTCTCAAGTACACATTGAACCGGATAACGGACCTTTTGATCCTAACAATCACGTGACACAATGTTTTAATACTTAAATAAGATTACCGTAATAAACTTGTTGTTTTATATACAAACGACTTCACAACAAAGTATAAATTAATATAATATGTGTTTGTAATTTTTTCTTCTGGTGACTTTCTAAACTGTTTGGAGTATTTTCAGTGGTTCAGCCAAGAGAAACCTACCTGGCCAGCCTGAGGTGTAGGCGGCTTTATATTGCTCTTTGCAGTTGAAGTGTAGTCGTGGAGGCCTTTACAGTTAATACATTTAAATATTTTTATTTCACAATCAGTGTGGTTATCCCCGCATTTAGGACAAAAATCTCTCTTTGATGGACAGAACTTTTAAGAGTGTCCAAATTTCCAACACCTGGAACATTGAGTTACAGGAATAACATATTTATCCACTCTAAATCTACATTCGTAAGCATACACATACGAAGGAGAAGAGGGACCTCTGAAGCACAATCTTACAGTTTCACTGTCCACCCATTTACCGTCAAAATCCATTCGTTTGAATCTCCTTACTGATAATATTTCATCATTACTTTTCAAATTACCTGCAATCTCTTTTTCACTAATATCTAAATCAACTCCTTTAATAACACCATATGAATTACCTTCGTTTATTAATTGAGCCTTAATTCCAAAATCCAAGATTATTTTATTCTGAATCAACTTTTCGGCAGCATCTTTATTTTCTAAATCAACTATTACTCTGTACGAGTTTTTATATTTTAATCTTAAAATATTTTTAATGTTTTCTCGTCTTAATAATTTAGCTAAAGCCATTTGTTTTGGTAAATTTTGTGTGGATGTTAAACACACCATATACTTTTTTTCTGTATTCTCCTCAACTTCGATATTTGACACCATAGTATTTTTATTAGCAAAGTTATTATTATTAAAAAGTATTTTTCTTTTTCTACCTTCAAGTACATTAAAATCATCTTCGCTGCTACTCTCAATTTGTTCCCTTAACCTTTTCTTGTTCCTTTTTATGATTACACTTTCACTGAAAACTGTTTCACATTCTTGTTCACTTTTATCAATCAACACATTAGACACCGCGATACTTTCCTCCATGTTAAAGTCGCTTAAAGTGTCTTCATCATTATCACATATAAAGAAGGGTAGCTAAAAAAAAAGAAAATAAAATTTTCATTCCAATAGGCGTAACAGCGTGCGTTCACCTCAAGGTCACAACACGCAACTGGAATTTGGTGTTAGATCGTCTACCACCACGGTAGAATACAACAGATAGAACTAATCCAAAGAATTCCTTTAGAAACCACTCGTAGTAAGTTTTATTAAGGAAACATGATTAAATATCTTATCTCCTCTATATATGATATTTACTTACCGTACGGTAAATATTTTCAGAAGCATTACAGGTAAAAAAAATGATAAATAAATCATTCTTATAACATTAATAGATTTCCTGTTAATCAATCAAATGTTATTGAGGAAAATTTTCAGAAGACAGATTTAACAAGAATAATGAAATATACTAGATTCGTGATGATGTCAGCGCTGCAAGCCATGCGACTGTTACAGCTTATCTGACACTGGGCACGTGGACCCGGATCCACGGCCTCTTTATAAAAAATAATAAAATATATGCTGATAGTAAGCTTATATATTCTGTATACGGACGAATAAAAACTTGTTTTTTCCGTTAATTGTATGTATATATACTATATGAATATTGTATAACAAATACAATCCCCAATTTGCTTACACAATAAGCGCACGGTCAATAATAAAGCTCAAATATCCAGAGGGAATTGTGTAAAAACTTTAGTACTAACTAGAACAAACCTAGAACGCTAACCGTGCGGTACTTGTTCCGCTACACCTCAAAGGGAACTCGACGGCGTTCCCGTGCTCTCCTCTCCGGTCAGCAGTAAGTATTCGTGTAGGTATAATTACCAAGCTCAAGTTAAAAAAAAATCCTTTCTGTATACTTTATTCGTACAGTATTGAAACGCGGGAATTAATATGAACAGCTTTTTTTAATTCTATTAAGTGACGAGACGAGCGGATAGTTCACCTGATAGGAAGCGATACGCTTGCCCATAACAACGTGGCGCTAATTGAGATGTTATATACTGCACCACATTGCGCTCCTCGCCTTGAGACTTTCGATGTTATGTCCCGTTACCCCAATAATAATAATTTCATTAGCTGCAGCGCCATTCAAATCGGAACACAGTAATGTTTGATTAGTACTGTTTGTTGACATAAATAGGCGCTGCGGCATTACGACCTAGATCGTCTCCGGCAACAGAGACCTACAATTAGTTTATGAAGAAATATATATCTTTCACATTTTGTATGTCTATCGGTTTGTACGTCAGGTACTACATAGTCATTTTACACCCTTTTTTTAATGGTGGGGAGGGCAACTTCTAAAAAGATACAATGCTCCTGGTGGGACCACAAGGAAAGGCTGTAGCCCGCTTCGGCATCCTCGCTTTGGTACAAGAACTATTCCACCTCGGGCTCGCTTTGTGATCGCTATTAGGGACCCCCAACTTAAAAGCCTACGAATCCGAAAACCCTTTTAGCTGCATCCTACGACTCGCAGGACCCATCTTAGTCCTATTCTTCAAAGGCTGAGACTACAGAGAAAAACCACCTTACACCTACCAGCACACCTTACAACTTAACAACTCTTACCAACCTTCTCATAAATGGTCTCAAATAATTATATATACTTCAAAAAAGAAAGTTTCCGAGACAAATAACATTTAAAATCAGTAGCAGTTAAAAATAAGGCCAAAAATACTTGGGGGGGGGGGAAAAATGCGTAATAATATAAACCGTAAACATTTTTTTTTCACTTTCATTCTCAAGAGTTTGCGCGTCAGCTAAAGGTCGTTATTCATGAGGTTTGACATTATCCAATTGGAATCTTTGTTGTGTTAAAACGGAGTTCGGATAATGTTTGGTTTATTTTTTTTCTTTCTCAAGTATTAGTAGTTACTTCTATATTTATAATAGACGATGTCAACATCGACATCGTTCATTATTTTTGCCTATTGACAGCTACTGATGAATATGGAAGTCTCCGAAAAATGTATTTGCTGTATTCACAATTGAAATGCCGGTTTGCTGATAATGGTAACAGAGAAAGCCACTGCTCCGCAACTCTCTTTAATGTCGCCATTTTCTCTCGCTGGTATTTCCTTCTAGCATTCCTGATCGTACCAAATATCACTTAACATCATTTAAATAGTAGGTCAAGTAATATATCTATTATAAACTGAAAATAAATTCAATTTCATACTAATATACCTCTTTACTTAACTGTTTGTTGATTGTAATATGATATTAAAATATATAGATGAAGTTTGAAAGTTAATTAAACCAACTTCAACTGCTTTTGAACTGGTTGAAGGTAGTCGTTATATACTGTATTATAGTAAATATCATAAGTAATTCAATAAAACATTTATACTTGAATGTATGATTATACTTGTTGCTTCTAAAATACATTCAGAGCAATAGAAAAGTAGCGGTTTCGTATCGGCGAACAGCGTCCCAACCCACATACGTCCAATTTCGTTCGTGAATGTGCACAAATTTTCAGCCACTGAAATATTCCGTGGACCTCGTTCAATAAGTTTAACGCGCACTGTTATTGGAAGAAATTTTCAAATGGCCCATGATCTTAGCAATAACACTTTGTAAATGCGGAACCAATGAAAAAGAGAGTAACTTTTATCGTTGAACTGGTCCAGACTGCACCGGTCGCTTGGACACCCAAATTCTCTAGACTGTAGTAAAATAATACGTAAATATATCTATCTCAATGTAATTTCACTACTTCATATTGTTTGTTTTTTAGGTATTGATATACATTATTATTAGTAAATATATATAAATGTGATCGCGGATCAAGAGAAGACGCATGTTAAGCAACAGCTTATAACAAATAATTGATATCTGCCAGACACTTGACCTTGGAGTCTCTCCTTGTAAAAAAAAAACTCGATTCCTAACAGCAAAATCATTAACTTTGTTGTTTATTTATTTATGAACTATTACGTCTATTAGTTAAATAATAGCTATAAATATAATTAATAAGTTGTAAAAGGTTTGATATGGCCGCAATAAGAAAAGAAATAAGGAAACAATATCCAAAGAAATAGATAAATTTATATCAATATATACCCTTAAGCTGGTGAATTACTTGCTATTGATTCGTCGTATATTGTATAGTATAATGTCTTCTGGAAATATGATGACGTCAATTCATTAATCCATTCATGGAGGTGCCTCACTCAAATTACCCGGACTTTGATATTGATTGACTAGGGGTATTATTTACTGCGAAGGTCGGCTCACTCTGTTCGTATGAAAGACTAGCATATAATTATTATTACATAGCGAAGCGGCCTTTCATAACTTTCAGATAGACAAAAATACATAACCTTTCCTTTGTATCATACCAGGCTAACAGCTGACCATCAATTTCTGAAACAGTGGATGATGAAGCGTGCTGGTCAATGATGTTTGTATTTAGTTAGGCGGTATTGAACCATAGATCTTCGTATTACAAGGCGAACACGAAGCCACTACGCTACAGACGTAGATAAAATTCAAGGACCACATATCGGACCTTCTCATCACCAGCTTCTCCACATTGCGAAGATCGCGGAAAAGGAGGTATAAGACACAATTTATTGACAGCTTTCTAACACTACGGTCACTGAAACTTAGCTGTCATTTAAGGAACTTACATTTAACTAGCACTAAGTTCAGCATGTCTCGTGTCTTTAAAAAGTAATGTTTTGTAGTTAATAAACAAATAATTAATGTCTTAGATTATTAACTAATCCCCGAAAATTTTGATAACTATAAAAAAAAATAATGATTATATCTATTATTGTATGGAGGTTGTTACTGTTATTTATTTTGTTATAACTCACAACAAGATCGCGTTGTTAAATATAATCATCTGTATATGTCGACAAAATTACTCGACGATAATTGGTACTATCCATTTTTAGATATACAGAGATGAGTAAACAGGACAACGTCTGCAAGGTTGAACGAATAAAATATAAACAAGAAATACCAAATTTCATGTACTAATGGAAATATTAGATAGATTCCAGTCATGAATACAACACAAACGACGCCAATTTGTACTCAGCGCTTTTATTGCATTTACATGTCAATAAATCAGTTTCGCAGCGGGCCTTTGTGGTCCATTTCCCAAAGAGCACTTGTCAAGTGCGAATTATATATTGTAGTTAGTAAATTTGAAGGCGCAAATTTATACACAAAATCATTTGCTTTCCTTACCACGAAATTCTCACAACAATGATTATCTTATGTTTATTTAACCTATACATCTGTAGGAAATCGTACGGACTACATTACGCATAAAAAGAAACTTTACGATGAAGAAACGAGGCAAGTGATATGTTCACCTGGTGGCAAATAATACGTCTACCCATAACAAAGAGACGCTAGTGATGATGATCTACACAGCGTCACAATGTGCTCATCGCCTTAAAACCCATACGGTAAATCGTCGTACGGTAAGTCTTACTAATGGTATACCTGGTTTTTTTAATTATATTTATAACGGAATCCTAAATAGGCAAAGAAATATTTTATTTATAAATATATAAAAGAAGATTCATTATTTTCAAAAATCCAATAAGATGGAAAGCATAGCAGCTCTGATAAATAAAAATAGACGTATTAGTAAGCAATTGAATATCAACAAACCACTAATAAACCAATACATCACAGCTGTCCGTCTCTTTCACTCACTACAAGAAAGACTGAGATGTAAATATGCTATTATATTCTTTAATAACTCTTCGTAACCCGGCCGTTATAAATAGTGCAATTCTGAGCGATCTCCCCAAGGTAAATAAAAAACTGGAAGACATGACGCAAATGCAAAGAATTTTAGCTTGAAATGCGAAAATTCTGTCTTTTAACAAATTCACTGAATATTTTCACCCACTTTCGTCTCTCTTACTATAATTTGATACGAAATCTGAAACTTTAAAAAGGTTTCTTGGATTCAAAAATGTTGGCAAATTTCAAAGAATATTACGTCCGTCCCTTTTTGAAGCCTGATAATTTTTCTTTTGATTTAAAAAAGGCACATTTATATTCAAAACTAGTTAACAGCAAACATTTTATTAATACGAAAATTGTTTATGTGGTATCTATTTAAACAACTTTTGCAATCGTATCTTATCAAAATGCGACTGAAACTAATCGGCCGTATGAAAGATAACTTTGATAAGTTCATGAAGATCTGGTTACTTGTACAAACTAATTAAATCTTTTTACAGTTGAATAGTGTAAGATCTCTGATATGAATAGATCTTTTCTGTTATAAGATCCGGTTCAAACGTTTGATATTTTATAAAGATTACTGAAAGGGATCATAGGCTAGTATTTGCTACAATATCTTTATCGTTTAAGTAATAGTTCTGTCGTAGTTCCCAGCCCCTCTCGAAAAACGGGAATAAACCACATCATGGATTATACGTATTCAGTTCATTGAATTGCTGGAAAGGGTATACTGAAAATTTGGACCTAGAAAATTCGTTAAATACGAACGTTGAAAAATTAGAAAAGTCTGATTTCAAACACGTAGAAACTTGATTAGATTTTTATGGACATTTTACATACCTCAAAGTTAAGAAATTATAAAATTTAACCTTACTACGTGAAAACATGAAAATTTTTGTTTGGCGCCTTTTAATAATTTCTGATTAATGATGGTGTTGTTTTGTCAGTTGATTTTTAAGTTGTTTCCTTTTAAAATATGACCATGAAAGAGATTGCGGTTTGAATTAAGATAATTGATAGCGAACTAAGGGAACACAAACAAAGCACAATTAAAACGGGATTGTACATTTTAGTAATACCGTGTCTGTGGAATAAACTTAATAGCGCAATTAAATTAACGGCAGTAAGAGCAACAATGCAACGCAAGGAGGTAATGGCGCATAAATAATTGTAAATTAAGTCTAAGATATAATAAAACGAATCTTAAAGAGTCTCCACAACCGGTACTTACTTTGAGAAGTCTTTTAGTCTTTCTTCTATTTAAAACAAAGTTATATGATATAAGTATTATATATTTGTTATAATCACCTCCAACCAATATTGTACAGACATAGCAAAAGAATTGGAAATGCTGTGGTTGTGTTCCAAATAGAAAAACCGTAACCTCTCCACAGGCTAACGGCGATCATCAAGAGATTGTAATGGGTAAAAATCTTCACATAATACCGACTTCCTCCACAGTCGACCCAAAAAAGTAACTTCATAAGCTACTTTTTATGGTCGGTAGAAATCGGCACAGCAGTGGTATTTCGACTGTCTTCACTTTATACATACATAATACAATTTTAAATTACCCCCATCAAGAATAATAAAAAAAAACTGATAATCTTAAATGTAATTTTTTATAGCTAATAATAAAACTTGGTCCAATCTATTTAAAGGGGTGTAAGGGCTTCCGCACGACAACTCACGGGATTCAAACCAACCTCATCTGCTCTGGGTGCACCCTGCTAATCAACAAAGGAGGCCCTGGCTACCACCAACCCGGAGCGTGGTGTGAAACGATCCATATCACTCCCTACAAACGAAGGCCGCGGAAAGCCCGACCGATCCATGTGAAAATCTTTGGGGGAAGCCTATTTCTAGTAGTGGACGTCTGTCGGCTGACGATGATGATGATGAAACTCTTTAAAAAAGAAATGTATTTAACAGTGTGATGATGTAATGCCACAGACAAACTTTTTGAGCGTTTATGAACTATAACTAACTGTTAACTTCACAACTGAACGCGACGGAGGCGTTGTGTAACCACATTAAATGTTACTTGTCTACTTCGGTATAATTAATGCCATACACCACTACAGATGGATAGACACATAAAAGGGTTGAAACAGAGGACTTGCGGTCATCGGCTCTATATATATACATAGAGTTGTCTGGAACCAGCTGCTCGAGAAAAGGTTCATTTATCAAGACCATTTAATTTACTATTTTTATGCTTCATCACGAAAATAACTTTCGCTTTAGTTTTTATAACAAATTTGTTTTGAGACGAAAATATACTGACGTTGTAACCCTAAAAGATATAAATTTTTTTATTAAGACATAGTAAATTACATTTTATATACGTGTATACATAAATCTATAGAAAATTTAGAGATTTAATTAAAAATAGTTTTTAACCAGTTTTTTTCAGAATTTAGAATATAAAGTTATTTAACAATGATGTTCATAAAAGAAACTGTATTAATACATTTTTGCCTGCGTTCAGTAGACCTTGGCTCTGCATCTCTTCAGGTCCTAGGTTGTCTAAACAAATAACTGATAAACAATACTCAAAAGAATTTAATTCACATATTGTAACCTCAGCTTTGAGTTTATTAATAAAAATTTTTAATAAAAAAATAAACAAGCTTTTGCCCATTATCAAACGACGCGCCCTATACATATCCCGGTAGTGCTACTGTTGATTCTTCTCACCATCCTTGTAATTTGTGGCATAAGACAATACAAGTCTTAACCTAAGTAATTTTACCACCTAAAGTGTCCTGCGAATCGAATCACAATAATATTTCTTCATTTCTCGATGATAAGTATGTTTTGTAAGAAGTAGATGTCAGGTCCGTCAACAAAAATAACTACATATAGAAAAGTGTTTTCATTTAAAATAAGTATATATACGGTATGAATGAAAAAATGTTTAAAACAAAAACTATTCTCTCTCCACCGAGGATATAGAAATTGTACAAAATTCAGTGTTTGCTTCTATAGTTTTCCGTACACTATTCTCGAGGCCATTGTAATGCTCGAAATCGGTAGTTCGCTTCGATCCAACCTATTTCGCGAACTTGCGAAAATACATTACGCAACACTTGTGAACTGATACGAACTCCATAGACTTCTAACCATAGATATATAATTAATATATAAACAATAGTTTTGTTTAATTTCCAACATAAACTTCCAAAACAATCATTTGTAAAGTTATATATAATCTGTATTCCCATCAAACAGAGAACAAATCAATTAGGATGAAATTCAATGTTAATGCTTAAATAGTATGAAGAGTTTTTAAAACGAACTTAAAGATCAAATCTCATTGATACAGGCGAGTTATATTCATTATTAAATGTATCATACTTTTATGTACACAAAATATACACTATCACAGTACCTACAGGACTACAATGCTGAACTACACAGTTAGTATGCCTTTTGAGACTGAATTAAATCTTAAAGCTACTACAAAGACCACCGGCTAAATTTCTAGTCCTTATCCATGATTCTCTCTTAAGCTTACAATTAATTATAGTGTTGTAATCTAAACGTATATATTTATAGAAAGAGAGATTTCCACTCATTACTATGTAGCTGGAACCATAAGGACTTGAAATTTTAATAGGAATATTCCTTTTACCAAGTATGGGTCAGCTAAGAATGGATTTTACAAAATTCCTTCTCCAAAGGGAGTTGCAGGAGTGTTACCGCCTGCAAAGCGAGCGGGCACAACTAATATAACATGTAGTATATTTTTTATACCATAATATACCTATAACATCAGTTCATATAGTAATTATAGTTTTAGCCCTTTGAGGCATCTCATAAGGAGTACGAAGTTGTACGTGGGAAGATACTTAAATACTTAAGGCTGTAACAAATAACATGATCAAAACATTGTAACAAAAAGTATCTTCCGTTTGAAGCTTAGTGTTGTCCTATCATTAAGGAGTGAATAAGCTTCTTCTAAACTAGTGCGCTTTATGGTCATAGACTACATCGGTGATTATTGGCTAGGACATTTTACTGATAGTAACCGTCTATTGCCAAGGACCGTCTAGGGAGGTATCATAGTAGTTCCAATTTCTGCCGTTAAATAGTACTGTGCGAATATTACCATACCATACCATATTTGAAGCGCGATGTGGTTAGTGAAATTACTGAAGTAATGAGGCTCAACCATCATCTCTCAAGACGACAAAAACAATGAGGTGTAGTGTATATCATTCTAACGCCACAATGTTATACGCAGGCGTATCACTACCATCAAGTTACCGTCTCGCTCGTCTCGACGCTTTATAGAATAAAAAAAATCTATTTTACAAAGTAACCCTTTACTACATTATGTTCATTGCCCTAACATATGCAACGAACAGCTAACTCTTGGCATCAATTTCATCATCATAAATGAAAATGGTGACAGACAGCAATGCCACGCCAACAAATGGATGGAGCTAACAGTCAGAAGAAATCTATCTCCAACATCCACCATTTATGTTGTTTAGGAATTGTATCGAAATCCTTATTATATAAAATAACGTACTTGCTAAAATAACCTTCTATATCGAAACTTTAAGTTACATTTATTTTAACATTATGTACCCAAGCTTACATTTTCATTACATATAATATTTCTTGAATGTGAAGTCAAAGTTTTTCGTTGCCTTTATAAGGTTTTAACTTTGTAATAAAAGCATGTTGATGAGCATGTTCACGGCGAAATGAAACGGCTTACGAAAAATAACATCATTAAAAAAATAACCCCTGAAAACTCGATATAACGTGGATTTCGTGTTCTGCCGTCGTATAAAACATTTTATGTGATTTTTTTTCATATATAACTTCGTATAATTTTTTTAATATATTAATCAAATATACTACTAGTGGTAGGTCTCTGCTGCCGAGGACCGTCTAGGTAGGTACCACCGCAGCTCCTATTGCAGCCGATAAACAGTATTGTGCAAACATTACTGTATTCCGGATTGAAGGGTTTGTAGTTAGCTAAATTAGTGTGGTAATGAGATTTAGCTTCTTATGTCTCAAGGTGACGATGAGCATTGTATGCTGCAGTGTATCGCATTCTAACTAGCGTCACGTTGTTACAGGCGAGCGTATCACTTACCATTAGTGATACGCATCATCATTATCAGCCGATAGACGTCCATTGTCAGACATAGCCCTCCCTCAAATATCTCCACATCAATCAATCTTGCGCTGCCCGCATGCAGGTGCTTCCCAGAACCTTCACTAGATCGTCGGTCCACCTGGTGGGGACCTGCCAACATTACGTCTTCTTTTACACGGTGGCCATTCGACGACCTTAGTGCCCCATCGGCTGTCAGTCCTTTGAGCGATGTGTCCTGTCCATTGCCACTTGAGGCTAGCAATCTTTTGGACTATGTCGGTGACCTTAGTTCTACTACGTATCTCCTCATTTATGATTCGATCACGCAGAGAAACCCCGAGCATAGCCGTTTCTATTGCCCTCTGTGCGTCTTGAAACCTTTTCACAAGGCCCACTGTAAGCGGCCATGTCTCGGTGCCATAAGTCATCACTGGCAACACGCACGAATTAAAGATCTTTGTCTTTAGACACTCCGGTAGTTAGAACGAGAACATACTGCGTAGGCTCCCGAACGCTGTTCAGCCGAGTTGGAGTCGTTGATTGACCTCATTCTGGAAGTTGGACTTACCAAGCTAAACTATTTGTCTAAGGTAAATATATTCCTCATCTTCCAGTATAGAGCCTGCAATCATAACTGGCGTAGGTGCAATATGGGCATTTGACATAATTTTTGTCTTCTCCATATTAATATTTAGGCCCACGCGTTGAGATGCTTTACAGAAGTCATCGGTCAGTTTTCGGGGTGTCTTCCAGGGTCTCAGCCATGACTACGATATCATCGGCGAATCGAAGGTGAGTGATACGCCTGACGCCCTTCAATCCGGAACATAAACAACAGAGACATAGAACCAGTAAACGATATTAACTGACCACAAATAAAAATTTTAAACCTGTTCAAATCGTTTGATCGTTCCACCAGTAAACAAAAACATTTCATTGAACCCATCAATATAATGTAGATATACTCCGTTGAATTAATTGTAGATCTATATCATTGAAGTTTTAAATAATTATAACGTCTCGGAGATCATAAATTAAATATAACCCATATAATTAAAATAAGTCTATCATAATGGGTCCACATCCAAAAGTCCACTGGGGTAGATGGAGTCCCTTCTGTTGGATTTAGTTTATTATTTGCCGCCGCAAAAGAGTCTGATAAAGAAGTAATATCAATAGCTTTTAATCATTACCCGTCATAAAAGACTAACAATCTATATTTATAACATTATAATGTAATCACATTTTAATAATTCATTCCTATAGTTGGTTTTCGAAAAGGTCCCCAAGGGGACACTCGTTACAAGCGGGTAATATTTACTGAGGCCTACATCAATGATCACAAAGCACGCTACTAACGGATCACTGGATTTCGATTTTCAACGGATGAATTTAACTAAGGGCGAGGTCGGACCAAAAACTCAGTTTGTTCGATTGCTTTACTTATTATGTATGGAGAAGGAGACGAGACCGGATTTGTTCGGAGGTTACAATATAAACGTGATCGGCGAAGGGATCGGCGCAGAGAAAACGTTTGAAGGAAGCAAAGATTTACATCGCAAATATGAAACCACATATCAATAACACAGACATTGCGAATTGATCCGCTTATTCGGTTAACCTTCTCAATAGCAAATAAATAGAAAGGTATCATAAACGATTGAAAGCATCTACTTGTTACTCCAGAAGAAAACGATGAGTGTACTAAACTTCTCACAATGGCTGTGATATTAAAAAAAATATAAGAAAATTATTCATCTTGCTCATTGAAGTTAAAAGAAAAACATTCAATTTTAAATCCTTAACAGAAGGAATTTTTATATAACAAAAAAAAATCGCTCACATTTACTATGAAATATTCAGTTTTATGATAAGCGTTAAAATATGTTAGGTCCTTGTCGTGCCCGTTGCGTGCGCTGTAACATAAATATTTTTCAGTGACAAAATTTTAAAACAAACACGCAATTCACTGATACTCAGTCATCACTTCCACCCTCACTTTATTATGGATATACTTTAACAAAATAATTACAGAATAATGGATAAAAACCAATTTATTTACGATGTTTTAAAACGCAGGTTCGAACCAACACATCTTCAGGTACAAGACGAAATTCCATTGCAGATGAAGTAGGTTATCGCTGATTAAACTTTATTACGACTTAAACATTACTGTAATATGTATTACAGTAAAATAATTACAGAAAATATTAGAAAGTTAATTAAATATATATATATATTAAGTATAGTAATGAAACCGAAAGACTGGATTTCATTGTACACGTAAAACAATTAACCAAATACGTGGTCCATGTTTAACAATAGTGTTTACTATATGACGTTTACATTGTAGATATTACATTTAGCATAAGTAAATAAAGGGTGACAGATCTGTCCGTGTATAATCTAATTATGAGGTTTAACAAGACATGTCGAGTTTAATCTGTAGCAAACAAACGAGTCGCTCGGTTCCTATGGCAAACAAAATAACCTCACACTGAATGTACACGGAGTTATTAAAAACTAAAACATTACGAAATTTATAGCATCGCCGACTATAATTTGTATATTGAATATACACTGAATAATTTAAGGCTGGTTATTTCAAAGTATGAATGGAAAATATTCAATGCTCGTCCCACATGTAATTACTCTCTCATTAGGCATTCAGACGTTCGCGAGTATGTTTTGGAGAGTTCTAGCATGAAATATAAATAATTAATAATGCACACTGAACGTACTATATTTTTTCTCATATAGTGTATGCTAGAAATGAAATATCGTAAATTTATGATTTTACTTATAACATGTCTCAAAATCTAATTCGAGTCAGCAAAGATTATCCATCTACTTTTGTAATTTTCAATGAGTATAATCTTTGAGAGAAACCTGTCCAATAGTTGAAGTCTATCGACTAATGAGGATGGTAATCTATTACTATTCAATTAATAGGACGGTAATGTATATCATGAATTACCGATCAGTATGCGATTTCTTTTATCGAAAGGAAGCTTTTTCTAATAATTATAGGATAACTTTAAATATGGTCAAAATTAATGTCAAACAGAGGTGTAACGGTTCCCGCACAGATAACGGGATCCAAGCCCGCTTCACTAACTCGTGGTATACCCTGGTTGCAACAAACGAGTCCCTGGCTCCCACCAAACCGCATTGGGCCAGCGTGATGGGAAATAGCCCAAATGTGTGAGGGAGGCCTAAGTGCAGCAGTGGACATCTATCGGCTGACGATAATGATGAATATCAATCGATTTCTTTATGCATTTTGAAGACATTATAAAGATTATTGTATCAATGTTTATTTAAAAAAAAACCGCATGGGTTCAGATCAATCATAAAATTTCGGATGATATAATTAGATAAATATTTGTACGATATTTTACGAGTACGATATTTTTTATTTTAACATTGCTTTTATACGGTCTGTGGTCTTTTTATTCCAATCAACAAGTTTTCAATTGGGAATTACGTTTACTTTCCTTACAATTGGTAGCAAAAGTATATTTAATATTAATCAGTCTTATAATTATCTATTATATATAAGAATACTATTATATTAACAGATATTGTTGGTGTTATATTTCTTTGGTATTATTTCTGTCTATTGAGTATCGAGGAATATCGAAATGACGATTGTTGTTTCTCTGTATTCACCTCAAGTATAATTAAATTAGAGTATGAAGAGGTAAAAGAAAAATAACTTTTTGTATCTGTTCTGTGTATAAATGTTACAAGGTTACTAGGTACAAAGATACGTAATTATTCCTACGATGCTTTTGCGCAAATATTTAACAATAAAATACAATTTTCAGTTATAATTAAAGAGCCGCGATCAAACAACGAATAGATATACATAATACTAAATATTTAAATTAATTATTGTAATAATAATTTCAATAAACATTAACAAGTAACGTTTCATTTGTTGGTCTGAAGCCGCTATGTTTAATTCATTACATCTCTGTGTTTACACACTTCGTTTAAATGAAGGGCTGAACCGATTTAATTTATTAAATTAATTTTTTAGCTATAGATCAGATGAGAGAAAATTTTCATTGAGGACATACAACTACATATAATTTTTTTTTTTATCAAGAATGAAATCAATATTGATTGTTATTAAGGAAACTACAAATAATCAAAACTCGAATGAGATCGAACTAATTTCTTCACAAATAAACATATAAATTAAGTTTTTTCAAGTCTACCTGTTAAGGTTTCGTTACTTATTCAATCAAATTAAATGTACGAGACGATCGCATCCTAGGTGGACCGACAACTTGGTAAAGACCACCAGAAAAATCTGCAAGTCGTAACTGACCGGCAGCAAAATTTGTAAAATCCTGAAAGCGATTAAAGTTTTAATAGTAATGGATAAAGAATTATCTATATATATATATATATATATATATATAAATTAACCTAAAACATACAGCATATATGATGACTTGATGCTAGCTTAAGTTTCGACCTAAATGAATATATATTGGCCGAATAAACAACAGGCTATCCTGCACTATATTAGATATGACTAAGATAGTGTGTGAATTAGATTTAGCTTTATTACGACACGAGCGAGACGTTCACCTTATGTTAAGTGATACGCCTGACCATAACGTGGCGCTAGTTAGGATGATATACACGGCCCACGTTGTGCTCATCGTTTGGAGACATAATATGTTTAGCTTGGTTACCCCTGTAATTTCACTAACTGCACCGCCCTTTAAACTGAAATAAAGTAATGTTTGCACTACAGTTGGGCAGTAAAAAAGGAGCTGTGGTATAACCGAACTAAATCCTAAATCTCCAGTAATAGGGACTTGCCAGAAGTAAATTTGATTAGTAGGTATATAAATTTAGATAGATGACCAATCATCAGCCGATAGACGTCTAGTGGACATAGACCTCCCCCAAAAATGTCCACATCAATCGGTTTTTCGTTGCTCGCGTCCAGTGGGTTCCCGCGTCTTACACCAGATTGTCGGCTCACCTTGTGGCAGGCCTCCCAACACTACGTTTACCTATACGCAGCCGACACTCAAGGACCTTACTGCCCCATCAGCCGTCAGTCCTTTGAGCAATGTGCTCTGCCCACTGCCACTTAAGTCTAGCAATCGTTTGGGCTACATCAGTGAGACCTAATAATACCAACATTTTACAAAAATTATTAAATAAATAATTCTTCAATCTTATTTACAGCGAGCTATAGACAGAGTTAATAGCGATGCTTAATCAGAATCACATTAGAAAAAAAACTGTTGAGGAACAATAGTCGTCTTAAGTCACCGAAATAGTAAGCTTTGATAAGAATAAAAGAGGCATATAGCGCTAATCAGAAAGGTGAATAAAGCAGAGCCCTGGACGTCTTAGCATCGGTTTCAACCCTCAGGGAACGAATTAGATCTGGGTCTCTCGACGAATGGAACCAGCGCTACCAAGAAGGCGATATTGCATCTCTCACCAAAGCATTTTTCCCGACACTTTTACAGCGTATCTTAACTAGAAAACTGGAACTAGATCTTTACAAGTACAATTGTATTTTATAACAGAATTTTTTAAATTTTAAAGAAAAGTATAATTTAGAAGTAGAAACATGAGAAGTAGTAAATAATAATAACATGCTGTACATATATAGGCAAAACAATTTGGAAGAAAAATAATTAGACTAATGAAGTACACAGAATATTTCTAAATACATAAGAATTCTAAAGAAATATGTGAAGTAAACAGGATAGAAGATAACAATAAGATAAATTTGTAAAATATATAGAATTAAAGTAAATATTAATGAAAGCATAAGTATACGAAGACCTGATTAAAGGTAGAGAGACTCTTGCCTTGTGAGATGAACCGCGATCTAGTGTATCACAAAAAATACTGGGCATTGAAAGCGTGAGATCTTTCGCACTTTAGAATACAAGAGAAAATCAAAAACAAGCTATAATGATAATTATTCAACTTACTACTGGTAGTTTTTTTTTAAATTCTCAATCCTCCTTTTATCTGGAAGATTTGCGCTGTCCAATAAACGTTGCGTGAATTCCGTTTGTATTTTACAGCAAATTAATTTCTAAAGCCTTCCCTGCGAGCTCACGACAGGCGGCTTTGTTACTCGCTAAATATAAATTAGCGACACATTTCCTACTGAATTTAATCACCGTAAAACATTGAAAGTGCTTTTCACGAAATACCTGTAGTCAAAACTCACAAATTTTTAACACTCGAGCCGCAACGGCGATTTGATTACTGCCGACGGTTTGTCTTATTAATAGGCTTAAAGGAATCTTCTTATTTATTAAACAGTTAAACTTGCATTTAATTTTAACGCATTCTATATATTAGTACTTTATTTATATATATGTGTATATATATATACATTACTTTAACAATTTTAATGAATTTTAAGAGCAACTATGCCACATCACTTGTGATTTTCATCTACCTTCATAAACGTTATCCTTACCCTTATGGTGCGGTTGGGTTTTAAATAATATTATAAAAATATGGCACATGAACATGACCACGTACTGTAGGTGCCGTAGCCGAAATCTCTCTCTCTCTATATATATATATATATATAGATGGGATTTCTTTGTCCGCGGAATCACGTGAAAATTAGTAAACATATAGACATAGCAACATGAGCATTCTACGTGAAACTATTTGTGAATGTTTATAAGCTCTTTTACTTTTTAAATTTCATAGACCATCATTGATTTTATCGTTATTTATATTTTTTTTATTTAAATAAGCAACGAGGTTGTTTACCTGGCGGTAAGTGATACGCCTGTCCATAACAACGTGGCGCTAGTTAGGATGGTATGTACTGCACCACATTATGCTCGACGCCTGAGACAGAAGATGTTGAGATTCGGTACCCCAGTAATTATACTAGCTTCAGCGCCCCTCAAACCAGAACACAGTAAAGTTTGCACACTAATGTTTGGTGGCTCTAATAGGAGCTGCGGAGGTACCTACCTAAATGGTCTCCAGCAACAAAGACTCACCACCAGTAAATTAGGTAACTTAAGTATATAAAGTAAGCAAATTACAACTTTGTTTTCATATTCTTTAACATATAATTCTAAGCTTTTCTTCAATAAATATTGGCTCGTTTTTGACATTAATATAAAGAATTGAAATAAGATTTGTATTAACACTAATTAAGTGTCAACAGACTAATAATAGTTCAGTATCGATTTAAGGTCACCCTGAGTTCATAGACTAGTCGTGAGTAGTGCGAGATTATTTATTATATGAACTTCATAAAAGATATTTTTGATAAATTCAAATATCTTCAAAATATTTTATAAACGAATAGAAAATATTTCTATTTTCTGTTGATTTATTCAATAAAGCAATAGTAACTTTTTAAATACTTCGAAACAGAAGTCTAAAGTGACATTGACCTCTTTAATAGACCTCCTTTAAATTAAAAAAATGTTTTGTTATTTTCCATTCATCACTTCAACCTAACCTAACGTGATGGTTTTTTTTTTGACAAAGCAATGAGACTATCATGTCATTCGCCTGATGGTGGATGACTCACAACCTGCCCACAACAACGTGTCGCGGGTTAATATGATATACACAGCACAACCTTGTGCTCATCGCTATTCTCGTGTCTATACGTTCACTAGTTTTCACGTGATTAACGAACAAACAAACTCATTTCCCTCATATATAGAGATTAATAAAAAATCAGAAATATACGATACATAGACAACATAGTAATCCTGTAGTAATTGTGATGCTGTCAAGAAATTGAAATATAGAATCAGTTATTTTATCACCGATAGACATCTACTGCTGCTCATAGGCCTCCTCAAAAGATCTCCACATCGATCGGTTCCACGTTGCCTATATCCAACCGCTTCCCGCGACCACAACCAGACCTGAATGGTTACCAATATTGGCTGTATGTTTTTCATTAAAGTATCGAAATCAAATAAGCACAAAACATTTTAATTGTAACTTACAAACGTACGGATCCGGAAACGCCTAAATAATTCGCGTTTCATTTGCATATTTCGTTTGTAAATATCAAAAATACACAACCGCTGGGTCGCATTTCACCGAAACCGCACTTAAACAATTATTTTAAACTGTATTTATAGCGGAAATAAACCAATGTTTGCTGCAGTTACACATATATACAGAGTTCATGTTGCTGGTGGTAGGGACTCTGTTGCCGGAGACCGTCCTCGTACCACCAAGCGGCGGCTGTTTCCGCCACCAAACAGTACTGTCTAAACATTACCGTATTCTTCTTTGAAGAGTGTTTTATAGCTAGTGTAATTACTGGGGGTAAAGAGAGTCAACACCTTCTCTCAGGCGACCATCCTAACTAGCCCCACGTTGTTATGGGGAAGCGTGTCACTTACCATCAGGTGAACGACCCGCTCGTCTCTTTGCATAATTGAAAAAAAAAATTTTATAGTCTGCTTTGAAGGACGCTGTGGCGAAAATAACGGAGGCAAAGAGATTTAACACCGTATTTCTCATAACGGTGGGTATTGAGAAATAAGTATTGATAGTAACATTTTTATCATTGACAATAAGCTAACTCTAGAATTTACTCCGTGTTAAGTGTGAATTTGAGGAAAGCGAGGATGGTGAAGTAACTCTTATATGTTGACAGAACAATACTGTTATGCAGCAGATTTATAATATAAGGGTGGCAGCTAGCCAAGTCGAGTTCGGAAAAAACCCAACCCTACCAATCAAACTCCACATGTGACTCCGGAATCATGCCAGAGATCTCCGTATCACTAGGGCAAGTTAACTTATAAACAATTTTTAAATTACTCTCCCCAATTAAAAGTGTAGTAACATTAATCAATTGTAAAAAGAGGTTTTAGAAGAAAGAGGAATTTATTGCCGGGTAAGGCGCCAATTTAGTAAGTTATTTACATTCTTTTACAATCAAATAGCAGTCCATTTTCCCAGGTGCCTCTACAGCACATTGTAAAGTACATAGTAAATAAATAATTCTATTAGACCTGTTCGATTCCGACGCGATTTATTACTTTATTTACATACAACCATTTTACTGGTGGTAAGTCTCTGTTGATGGAAACCGTCTAGGTAATTACCACCGCCAGCCCTGTAGTCTCGGGCTAGTAAGAATAAGACTAAGGTAAACCCTGCCCGTCGTAGAAGGCGACTAAAAGTGTCTAGGAGTTTCGCAGGCTTTGAGGGTGGGGCCCCTTATCGCTCAACATGCGAATCTGTGTGGGACAGCCTAGGAGGGTTAGCCCCTCCGCAGAGACGTGTTTAAAGAAAGTGTAGAGAGGCACCGGTGCGTTCTATAAAAGATCCTGGAGCCTCTCCGAATGCACTGATGCAGAGCACCGAGGGGGTTTTAGTGAGTAAAAATCTCATATAACCCTGACTTCCCCCCAGAAGTAGGGTAACTTTCGAAGATTTCCCTCCCGAAACAAAAAAAAGGTAGGTACCACCGCAGCGCCAGTTTCTGTTGATAAACAACAGTACACAAACATTACTCTGTTCCGGTTTGAAAAGCGTTGTCGCTAGTGAGATTACTGGAGTGATGAGCCTTAATATCTTATGTATCAAAGCGACGATTGCAAAGTGATGCAGTGTCCTAATTAACGTCATGTTGATATGAGCTGGGGTATCACCTATAATAAAAAAAAGTAACAAGACTTAACATCTTGTGGCTCTAGGAGACGATGACAATGAGGGGCAGGGTATACCAAGCTATCCAGCGCCACTTTATTATGGTTACACGTATCAGATACCTGCCATTGTAGTTTGGTAGCCGTAATATAAAATTAAACCACAAAAGACTTTCTACAGCAACCGTTACTATAGCAACCGTATTAATAAGAAGATAAGAAATAAAATGACGAAGGATCTATGAAATGAAAAAATGTTATAATTTTGTTGACTTTTTTTTTAAATACAAAAATTATTAAATATATAAGCTGTTCACTTCTACTAGAAAGAAATCTTGCCAGGTTGAGGCTAGGTTAGATTTGGTTGATAAGGAAACTTTTACAAATAGATAAATTTAAAACAACTGGCTCCATAAACCTATCTGAATAATAACCACTCAAGTTACTCAAAACACACAACTATGCTTTGACTCCTGTTAAATTGGTAAGTTTATTTTTAAGTATAGATAATAGGCATAGAGTTTTTGGGTTTTGTTTGCATTCACTACTTATCTAGATGAGTGTACAATACGTCATTAATATTTATAGATAATATATTTATCGATATATATATATATATAAAAAAGGGGTGTAAGGGGTCCCGCAAAATAACTCACGGGACCCAAGTCAACCTCACCTACTCGTGAACCACCCTGCTAATCAACAAACGAGGCTCTAGTTCCTACCTACCTGCATTGGGCCAGCGTGGTGCAAATTAGCCTAAATCGCCCAATATGAAACCCTATAAACGATGGCTCCTAGTGGCCGAGAGTACTAGAGGTCATGCTGATTGCTGAAAGCCGCGGGAAACCGTTGGATGCACATGATCGATCAATGTGATCTTTGATGAAGGCCTATATCCAGCAGAAGACGTCTATCGGCTTATGATTGAATTAAATAAGTTTCTTTAGTACTGCAGTAAAATCTTAAAAAAAAAACAGTAAAAGTGACTTAACTAAGTGTAGTTGGAAAGCCACTTCGTTTGTAATTAGGTGCTCTGTGCTCCATTATGAGTACATAGTGGAGTATCGTTTAGCCGATACTCGAAGCCAGTATTCCAAGTGCATGATCCTTACACTGCCCTATTTAAGTGCCATTGCCGGAGGCGTTGTTCCACCACGTAGGGTATTATACACTACATTCACGAAGCCACAGAGTTTTTACGTCGCTTTTAACGTACTTACGTAATAAACAGTTTTTTTAACCCGTGATTTTTATATTATTTAAAAAAGCATAGATATGAGCGAGACGTTCACTTGATGATAAGGAATACGCCTGGCCATAAGAACGTGGCCATAGAACAATATACATTGCACCAGAGTGTGCTCATCGCCTTGGGACATAAGTTAATATGTATTATTACCTTTGTAATTTCACTAGCTACAATATCTTTCAAAACTGAATACAGTAATATTTGCTCACTACTGTTTGGCTGCCGATATAGGAGCTGCGATAATACCTACCTAAAGAGTATCCGCCAGAAGCCTACCACTAGCACCAGCGTGCTCACTTGAAAGTGTTAATAATGATGAAGTCGCTGTATCAATCTATGCATATAAATAAACATTAAGTATGTATTTGTAAATATATACACAGATTAATAAATATTGTAAATACATTAGACACGTAGGATAATGCAAAAATGGTAGACAAGAAGGTTTGTTAAAGGATGTAAGAGGAAAGGGTTTCAAAAGTAAGCAAAAGCATCAATGAATATAAATTAAATAAATAAGCTAAACTAAATCTAAGGTCTAATGTCAGACGAAAGTGAATAAAATGAAATAACAAGGGCTCGTATTTTGACTTAAAACATATTTTCAATCATAAGTCGATAGACGTCCACTGCTGGACATAGGCCTCTCCCAAACCTGTCCATACACTTTCAACGTTGCCTCTGGTACCGCAGCAGATGTTGTCGTTTGTAGAGGTTCATATGGCGGGATTTGGGGGCTATTTGCCATCACGCTGGCCCAATGCCGGTTGGTGGGAACCAGGGCCTTGTTTGTTGATTAGCAGGGTGCTCCACGAGCAGGTGAGGTTAGCTTGGGTCACGCGAGTTGTTGTGCAAGTCCCCTTACACAGTATATTTTTTTACATACAACCGTATTTTACACTACTGTTATACCCAAAAAAAAATCCGAAAACTTTTGTCTGTTTGTCTATTCCAGGTAACCTCTGAAATAACTGGACTGAATTAAAATGGATTTTTTTATTTATTCACTAATTACTGCAACCCCACTTGGTTGGAAACTCTATAAACAACGGCCCCTAGTACCCGGTGATGCGGACGGCACAGGACCGATCGATGTGGGGATCTGTGAGCTTATGTCCAGCAGTGGTCGTCTATCGGCTAAGGGTGATTCACTGATATATCAATGGTACTATAACGAGCATCTGCTATATTATATTATATTACTGTATTAAAAAAGTCTGTTATGTAAAAATGTATAGTTTAAATTATTCAGTCGTCGCTATTATCCAATACTGTTAGACGAAATCAATTGGTTAATGGAGATTTTTTTTATATTTCCACCTGTGAGAAACAAAAAACGCTGCTGTATGTGAACTTTTTCATAGTTCAAACAATTTTTATGACTATTTGGTCGGTAGGTAGTACTAAAAATTCTTTTAACGATATATAGAGATAGAAATACTGTGACTTGTCCAAACGTATATTAACAAAGAGATTTTTGTGGGTGAAAATCTTCATATAACTTTGTCTTCCCATCAGAAGACGTGGTATCTTTTCAAATAAAAACAACGTCTAGGATATCAGTAATATTATCAAATAAAAGAAAATATTAAAGTTATAAAAAAAAAGTAATACAGGTTAATACTTTAAAAAGGGATGACATAAATGTGTCGCATTTAAGACTGAACGGCAAATTACACGTTCGCATAACAAAATAACTTAACTTTCAAAGTAGGGTGAACCATAATTTTGAAACCAACCCCTGAAAATACTCGCCTTATTGGACACTCAGGAAAATATATGTTCGCAGGTGAGTAATTTACCGAAATTATTAAGTTGTACTCGCGTGTGTGTGTGTATGTTCATGTGTTTAACTTGAGTGTGTGCGTAACGAGAAGCTGTTAGCACGTTTTACCTCACTAAAGAGCTTTCGGATTAAAATGAATTACAATATAACGTGTATCGTAAAAGCTTTCTTTCTTACACTACTCTATATATAACATTATATCTCTTTCTCTTTTCCATCTATATTTTAATTAAGATTAAAGAATCTTTCTATGTAGATTTTATTTATGTCATTTGTTATTACAAATAATTTCTTCCGTCTAATGACTTCCAAAAATAAAAATATATAAAAAAACTTGACCAAAAAAAAAATACTTCTGCAGTTCATTGTTATATATAAATAGACAGCACTCTTAATGTTCCCACAACTGGGACTCGAAGGCTTCTTTAATAAGGAGAGAGTAATTTATCCATTTCGCTAGCTGTATTTTGAAAGATATCATATATCTAAGGAAGCTGTTATTTTTGGAACTGGAAATCTCAAGTTAGAAGGATCGAACCCGCGCCTCTTCGTGACTATATGATCTCCTTACAAACTGGGCTGTCACATCTTCACTGTTAGTAATAGAAAATTATTAAATAATTAGCCAATAAAAAATAAAAAGCCTTTAATCGAGTATAATGAAAATGTGTAGTAAAAAAGTATTTTTTTTATTACTGTAAGTAATACTATTAAATAAATTTACATGATTACTCGTACTTTAAGTGATATTACCTTCAAACTTTATCTTTACAAATCTTTTATTTATTAACTGTCGCCGCGAGGCAAAGGATTACTGTTTGCCAAGTAACTTAGAGGAATCTAGTTGAAATTTCGGTGCCAAATGTGGTGGTTGGATGTTGGTAGATTTTAGTGGAACCGGTTTGACTGACTAACAACTTTATTTTGTTAAACCATTACCATTACAGCTGTTTTCTATCTTATTGACAATTGCAGATTATAAAATTTTTGTGAGAATACTTGTTAGATAGTAACCTAGTTTTAATGATATAGGACCCTAAATATATAATTTCTATTCGCATCAAATTGCAACCCGGATCATGCTTGTTGAATCCTGTCTTTCGCAACGTAGGTTCACGAGGTTATTAAGTACAGCGGACATAAACAAGCAACCTTAACCCCCGTCCCCAAGGGCCTGACCGCACAACAACGGCGTTGTGCACAATAAAGAAATTAGAGAATTATCAGGTCCCCAGCGACTATAATTTTGTGAATTATTAAGGAAGTTTCCCACTTAAACGCCACCCCTGCTTCCACAGGTAGCGGCAGCAGGTAGCGGGTAGGTGCCCGCAACGTAAACTGGGAATAAGTAATTCAATTAGGCACTCCGATTCGATACCCGATACGATTTACGAAGACAGCCCTTCGTTAGCGCGGGAGGAATTTTCCGATATTTTTCCAACGCGAATGGAAAACTCCTTTATTATTTCAGACGATAAAGTATGAAATATTAGTTAGTTTATTTAAGCTTATTTTTCGCGCTAAGTAAAATGAGTGTTTTACATATCGCTCACTAATCTTTAACTTTAGATCAATTGTATATTTCTCTATGTTAAAATTTTGATGCCTGAAATCAAGACATTTACACAAAACAAATAAACATATTTATTTTTGTTCGGCGAAGCGACGAAACTAGCGAATTCACCTGACTGTCCATAACAACGTGGCGCTAGTTAGGATGATGTACACTGCACCATTTTATGCTCGTCTACGTGAGACATAAAATTTTATGTCTTGTTACCCCTTCACTAGCTGCAACGCCATTAAAATAGGGAACTAAAATATTACTTTGTTTGCACCACTACTGTTTGGTTGCACAATAGTAGCTGACAACTTTTTTATTTTTGTTTAACGTGGAGGAAATAGCGCCTAGCTGTCGCCAGCGCGGGGGCAAGGACAGGTTATATCGGACTTGTACCGACTAAAACCTCACGATGTTCCTCATCGCTTTAGGGCAGGGTGATGGGAACGCTTTCGCACAAATCCACGACCCCGCCAGCGCCGGCCGCACAACACAGCCCCATTTCGGGAGGGAGGGAAGAAGCCTCCCTTTCTACCTCTGTGGGGGCACGCCGGAACATACAGCACGCCCCCTCCTCGGCCTCTTTTAGTCATGCGGGCAACGGATTCCTCCGAATCTGTCACCTAGAGGCCGTGGGAGCCAAGAGAGAAAACTCTCCCGACTCCCTGGGGCGGATCCGATCTGGGGCCCGCCGCCACCCTTTACACGACCGCGGAGGATAGGGAAAACGACATATCGCAATACCGACACTCCTCATCCCCCGCGGCCCCACCGCCGCCACATCAGCGGTGCGGCACCGCATAGTGGCAGAGGTTACTCTCCCTACGCGACTCGACCTCGGCTGCAAAGGGCAGCATAAAGCCGCTCCTGCAGCCCACCGACGCCCATCCGAGGTGAGCTCACGGTGGAGCACCGGAGCTCTAACCTGGAGCGGCCGCCTCAAGCCGGCCGGGTAGGTTCCTCTTCGCTTCACCGTGGGGGACCACGCCACGGCTACTGAGCCCCTCCGCCACGACAAGGCGGAAACCTGTTAGGGGAGGACCTGAAAACCTACTTCGGCAAAAGAGACCTATCAGCAGCCAAAACGTGAATTTAGTATAGTGTCTGTCGAGTATAAAAAATAAAGTTGCATAATACCGTCTACCACCACCATTACTGTCTTTTGACTTAAATCCAAGTAACTACAAGGTGGCGCAAAAATAACCTTCCGATGTTTTTTGGCTGTAATTTAAAAAAAAATGAAAATCTTTGATTCTTCTTGTGGATTATTTTTATTTAGTCTTTTAATATTTTTACGACAAGTGCATTGGTATTGTTCATACATCTTAAAAACCCTTTTTTTTAATGTTAATAATAAAAAAAATATTATGAAGTAAAATTATAAATATTCATGTACCGTTAGACCAACGAGGAGTTTCTGCTTGTACGGAATATTTAATTGTGGTTAGTATCCCGGGAGGTCGAAAACAAGGACACTTGAGAACATATGTTACGCGAGAAGCCACATAATGCAGCCTAACTTATTGCAATAACAAAAAACTATGCATGAAAATTTAATAACAAAAATAACATATATTACTTAGTAATATATGTTACTCTAACTTGAGTCACATAACTGATACTATTACAGAGTACAGATTAGATAAAGTCAAATGACTAAAAATACTATGCATAGCTTTTTCCATAACAATTTGCTTTTGATTACATATATTCGATAAAGTTACGAAAGAAGTTAAATCTGCTCCTTTTTATTGAAAAAATCCAAGTTGGGTTCTATAATATATTAAATAAATCAATCGAAAGGGCGGAGGGATTGATTATAAATGAGTTATTTCCGATTTTGATGATTTTTTTTTTTTCATTGGTAAGCATATATTACTGGAGGTAAGTCTCTGTTGCCTGAGGCCGTCTATTTCTCCCGCTAATCAGTACTGTGCAAACATAACTGTATTACGGTTTGAAGGATATTGTAGCTAGTGAAATTACTTGGGTAACGAAGCTTAACATTTTAGGTCTCAAGGCGACGTGTATAACATCCTAAATAGCGCCACGTTGTTATAGTTAGGCCTACTTAACATCAGGAGAAAGTCGCGCGAGTCTTGTCGCTTTGTTGAATGTAAAGAAATATATACTTCGAAGTTGGATAAGTAGCAAAGAACAAGTTATCAAGCCTGTAAGGCTAGGCCCAAGGCCTGTAAGATACGACTACATCAATCAGAGAATTATTTGAAGAAATGTTTTAATTTTGTTTTGATAATGTATTATTTCTCAAACAAATATTACTCTTGCAAAGCTATACAGACATGATGAGCGTAATGTGGCATCATTCAAACACCCTTAAAACCGCATAGGAATGTTTAATCACATAATTTACTATAAAGAAAAAATCTAGTACCTCACAATGATTCATTATTAATAAAACTAATCTTTTCGAGTATAATACAAAAATGGTGCACAAAAAAACGTTAAGATTCGTAATAGGACGTCGTTTAATATAATAACGTTCAAGTAGATTACGGACCGCAACAAATTCTCTGTCAAATGAGAATAAGCAATACAAATTTCATTACAGTCGGATTCACTGTTAAAGCCCTTTATATTTTACCTTAAAAATTTAACAGGAACGCCGTCAGAAGGAAGCCCGGCTTATTAAGGCGGCGTTATATTATTCCGACCATTTGGAAATTCTAGTTGTATTTTAGCAACGCAATAACTAAACGTGTTACGTTATCTGTGTATTTAAATAGGTTTTAAATACACGAAACTACTTACATTAAAAAAAATTTTTTTTTTCAACTATACGATATGTCTCAGGCGACGTGCGCAATAAGGTGATAAGAGACCTGCCACAAGGTGGACTGACGATTTGGTGAGAGCCTCGGGAAGCCACTGGATGCTAGCAAAGCGGAACCGATCGATGGAAAAAATATGTAAGATCTCTCAAACTGATCCACTTATTCCCAAATAACTAATATGAGAAAATCATATTTATATTAGCAGCAATAAATCATTATGAAAAATAATATTTTTTTGATTGGCTTTTAGCGATCGTCGTTCTTACTCTGTGCCATATCAATATCGAACATCATTCTCGATATAAACATACATTCTTATAATGGAAAATATACTGTATAGTATTAAGTAAAACTATACAAATGTTATCCATCAGAGATCATCAACAATTTTATTTAAATATAACAAACATACACTGACGATGTGAGTAAAAAAAAAAAAAATCGTCAAATCAGCGATCATCGATTGGAAACAATTAGTCGTAACAAATCAGAAAAATTCTCGTTAGCTTAATTAACGGCAGCATGTACACCGTACGAATAACGTTTCGTGAATAAAGAATGATAAATAGAATATTCCCTTTGATACTCCATCGCAGGATAACGAGGTCAGTTCTCATAGCGCCGGTATGAATACTCTAACTTTTCGGACTGAGCTATTATAGTCGCCATCAATAGGCCGAGCTCCTTGAAGCTTGCAAGAAATGTGCCGCCATTAAATCGATTAGCCAAAAAGGATGACAAATGTATCCTTCTGGATTTCATTTACTAAGTCCTTCTAACATAATAGGCATTGTTATATACAAGATTTACTTATACATAAGGGGTTCCGCACAACAACTGACGGGACCCAAGTCAACCTCACCTGCTTGTGGTGCACCCTGCTAACGCACAAACAAGACTCTAGCTCCCACCAACCCACATTGGGACAGCGTCGTAGGAAATGCCCCAAATCCTCCCATACCCCTTCAAACAACGGCCCCTGTTACCCGGCGATGCTAGCAGCGCAGGACTGATCAATGTGGGCATCTTTCAGGGAAGCCTATGTCCAGCGGTGAACGTCTATGGGCTGATGATAACTTATACATAAAGTAATTTTAAGTTTTTGCACTGGTGGTGGTATGTCTCTCTGGCCGAAATCCGTCTAGATAGGTACTATTGCAGCGTCTATTACTGTCGCCAGACAGTAGTGAGAAAACATAACTGTGTTATAATTTGAAGGGTGCTGTAGCTAGTGTGATTACTGGGGTAAGGGAATTCAACATCTTATAACTCGGGTGACGAACGCATTCTGGTGCAGTATATATAATTCTAATTACCGCCACGTTAATAAAATTTAAAAAAAAAAACTTTTTACGCCAATTTTTGATATATTCACAGAAAATAATATCTTATTAAACAACACGGACAAAGGTAGTATACTTTTAAAATATTACTTTCATTTTTAAACGACTGTGACATTTCTCTATTTTCTGACATTCAGGTTTATATAAAATAAAAGTTAAAGGAACCAATGTCGTGGTCAACTACCATCGACAATAGAGGAGCATCAAAATTGGACCAATTGTCAATAACTAACGCATAGACAAACTATGCTAATAGACAAACCTCCTTTGTGATGATTAACAAATATACATATTTTTTATATAATTTTGTACTATAATACGTTTAAACTAACTTAAAGTTTTTAGCAACTTAAATAGTTTTTAAAACGACACAATAGATTCTAAATTATAATAATTAAGGAGGATTAATATAGCAGGAAGAAATATTGCGAGTTCACGACGTAACTCGTTAGTAATAAAAATATTATAATAATGAATCTTGTTGCTACAAATATTATTAATTTATAAGAAATCCACGTTACAGAAGAAATTTTCTAGTTTCTTTAGTGTCACAAACGAATGTAAATGTTTATTTTCATTATATAGAATATCCACATAACCCTAAATAAATCGCTACCAAAATGAGATTTCAAAGCTCACTCTCGGTACGAAAAGGGTATTTATTTTTTATATAAATCAAGACAAGTATATGATCTATAGAATATACAAAAAATATGGATAACATGGCATATTATTTTGATTATTACATCAAAAACTACAATATACAGAGAATAAGAATGAATAAAAATGAATGTAAAAAGGACGTCCATTGTGATACGTAAGTATAATTTTGTATTCACTATTAACTTTTTTTATTAAACTATATTTCTACTTATTCATCAACTAATAAATTATTCGATACACGACTCTATGTAATATTTAACAAATATTTTACCTATATTATAAATTTTTTTAGTCGTTAACAAAATATTTACAAAGTAATTTTTCTTAAAAATGTAAAGATTCAAGTTTTTTGTTATCTGTAACGTAATTTACCTAACTAAATATATACATATGAATAACAGTGTGTAAACAATATGAAATTAAATAGTAATTAAATTTAAATAACCTATAATCGATACTTAATATCTTTGACATTATGCCCCCTATAAAACTAATTTTCATGAAACAAATTGTTAACTTATTCCGAAATGAATACAACTTACCCTTCGCTGTAATTACTGGAAGTAACACAGGTCTTTAACACACAAACACTTAATTGCAAAACTTCACGTTTTGTTGTCGAAGATTAATTGCTACAAAATACGTCTACCAGTTATTTTAGTTAAATATTCCTATTAATTGCAACGAGTTAGTACTAGAAGTCTATTTCATTTATTCTAGAAAGATTCTAATTTATATACTAGCGTCAAAGTCAAACACACAATCACTTCAGGAAAGAATTACGAAAGATGCTTTTCAGAATTTTTGAATGTTCACGTCACACGTCACCCTCATAGGGCGTAGCGCTCTACACTGCTTGAATAGCACGAACCCCGCCGACGACGACAGACAAGACCCTGCCTTCTATCTCTTTCCCTTTACATGAAAGCTATAGAGATAGCAATACTGAAGATATCAAGTGTGAAATAATAAAAAGTTTCAATTTAACATTCTCGTGAGATTGTTGTAACCTCTTTCGAATTATTTATGAAGTTTCTTCCTCATTTAACTATACACTAGAAATGCACGTTAATTACCCCATGATTAATAATAAAAACGAAAACTCTACGAAGATAATTTAATACTTAATACAGCAAGTTTTTATTGGGACGACAATTGATAGTTTTAGAATAAGGAGCAGCCGTAGTTCGGAGCTGAACAGCAGCCATAATCCATGCCTGACTTTATCTCCACACTGGATCGTATAACACCTAGGTGGGGCGTAAATACATAAACGTATAGCTAACGCCGTCCGACACTGATTAAGAAATGAATATGTAAATTTGTTATCACCCAAGAGGATAAAGATGATACGAGATTTACGTAAGTGTAATTGTCTTTATACCCTTATTTAATCTAGCACATAACTATTACTAGAAATACAAGTACATAGAAGGTACTCAAGAGCATTTTTCATATTTAATTTATAGTGTAACCTTTTGATTTTATAACTTATTGATATTTTTAAGGTAATCGACATCAGCCGTAGCTGCGAGCCAATGTACCTCTAGCTCAACATCCTATTAGTAAAGCCAAAAAATAATTCTTATAAGATAAAATAAATTAATATTGAGTGGAATTTAACACCTCGTTAATGACAAAATAGTATTTAAACATTGTTTTTAACAAGTCGTCTCTTAAAAGTATTTATTTAAAGAAACTTTAGTATGAAAAAAGAAAACATTGAATGATTGAGTTTACTTTATGCAAAGTTTTCTGTAGGCATCGTAACTAGAAATAGCTTTCATTCTTAAAAAAATAATTAGCAATACCAATATGACTATAAATATATTACTAAGGCTAATTTATTAAAATACAACGTTAATGTTGTTTCCATTGACGAATCCAAAATATTAAGCCTATACTCGTGTACAAAACACTGTAGTATAAATTATCTCTTTTTAAAATTTACTGGGGGGTGTAAGGATTCTCGCACAACTCACGGAATCTAAACCAACCTCATCTGCTCGTAGTGCACCTTGCTAATCAACAAACGAGGCTCTGGTCTTCACCAACCCGCATTGGGCTAGCGCTAGGCTCAGACCCTCGGTTCAGCAAATGCAGCTCCAGCTCATCGAGCGCGGTCGCAACATCAGCCCTCCTCTGGTCTCCGGACTGACTGCCCCACCAGGTATGCACCACGTTGGCAGTCCCCAACCTCCCCACGACCCAGCTGATCCGGCCCAGGTATGGTCCGACGGGCTTGTCTGGCTCCAGGTAGACGGATACCACCCCTATGTCCCAAGCCCCGGTTCTCAGTCTGGCCACAGAAATGTTTCCAGACGTAAGGTCGGGACATTGAGTGATATCGATGGTATCGTCGGACAGTACAATGGCCGCTTTGACAACCTTCCCGGCGCCTCGGCTCACACATTGTACTATCCTTGTCCCTGGGTAGTGCCGCATCTCGCCAATCGCCCCGATGTACGGCTCTTGGACCATCGCGAACGCCCACCCTCTCTTCGGCGTTTCGCACATCAGCTCGACCGCGGCGAGCCCGGACCTTTGCAGGTTCAACTGCACAGCGTGGTACTGGCGACGCCCAGTCCGGATATTACGGTTGGCCCCCGGGGCGCCGTTAGCAATACGCTACCGACGCCCGCGAGATCGCGTCCCACCTTCTCCTGACAGGGCACTCCTCATCGAACGCCCCGTGGTCCCACCGGTCTGCCTTTCCCTTTCGGCAGTTCCAGCAGGCGGGAGCGTTCCCGGCTTGCCAGTCCGGGCACTTAGATAGTTCGGCCGTGTAGAAAGAATGGAGGAAAGAAGATTAAATCAATAAAGAGGTATACAAGGTAAGAATGATTGGACAAATTGGTGCAGGTCGACCGAGGCGGACATATTTCGATTAAATCGAAGATGTCCTAAAGAAAGATCGGGTCAAGAGTACTCCCAACCAACGAGCATGCATGAAGACGCTCATGAAAGTGGAGGAAGCGAGAGAGGTGTGCCAGGTTCGTAGCGAGTGGAGAGAGGTGGTCTCTGCCTACCCCACTGAGAACGAGGCGTGAGATATATGTACATATGTATGATGATGTATGACAAACAAGTAAGTAATTAAAATATTGTTTTAATAAAATAAAATAGTTTGACTAAACACGTTTTTCCTTTAATACGACATAGCAAATATCTGATTTTGATGTAAGCAACTGAAACTTCCTGAAACTTTTCATCAAATCTGCTAAAGTAATCTAAACATTTTCAGACATTAGCCCCGTTTGATGGTTGTCAAAACCCTCTTCATTGAAGGACATCTATGTTCATTTGTATTTCAGTGTGAGACTTCAAAGGGGTAGCTAATTAAGTACACGAGCTTCCCGGTTTTAATTTCATAGTACAACGAGTAACTTGACTTCAATCCGATGAAGTCGTTAATTGCAATTTTACGCTGATTTCCGACGCTCGTGGCTTAGAAGGAAGGAACATTTCGGACTCCAAGGAGCTCAACTGAAGTAACTTTATTCGTAACAGTACCGATTTGTTTTTTTATGATTTACTTTTCCATTTCATTTACGTCAATAGCATTTAATATATAAGTAGTCTCTTCCAAATTAAAAGAGATAACCTTCACAGAGATGAACAAATTTTTCATGTATTTGTAACTTAGAAGATAATATAGAAGAATGTTTTTCTGATAATGTCTTGAAAACGGATCAACAAATCGGCCTGTTAGTAAGCTATACAACACGCGATAACTTTTATCAAGTATTTTTTTGTTATGAAACCTCTTAATAGGATTCAAATATACAATAGCATGTAAAAAAAACTTATATTTCTATTCAATATTTTGAGTCTATATACACAAATACACGAACTTAATGCCGTTTCGGGCTTTGCGGTTCGTAATCCGTTAAAATATATCGGAAAAGGAATTACGTCACGGCTCTGAAGTCCGAACTGTTTTTGTGAAGCGGTTTTGCTGTATCTTTATTAAATACTAAAAGATGTGTTAACACAAAATTTGTTGTCGATTATTTTCATTAATAAACTAATTTAAAAAAAAAAATTGGACAACAGAGAAACGTCATAAAGCGAAAATTATTACAAACTACTATACAAATGATACGGTAGCGAATGCTTAGCAAAAAGGAAATGAGCTATATGCTTGGTTGGTTATCAACCAGAGAGAGAATACAGCATCGATGGCTTGTTCGTAAATTCTTTGACATGACCGCAGTCTATTTCTGCTGCAGACCAGTGCTGTGCAGACATTATTACTTTTCTTTTATTCTAAGGAACTTTGGATCGAGCGAGATATTCTCCTGATGGTTAGTAATATGCCTGTCCATAACGTTGCGTTAGGATGTATGTACTGTACCATTGTGCTCGTCGCCTACCCTTCCTAACCCTTCGAACTGGAATACAGTAAAATAGAAGTTGTGGTGTTACATACCTCTTCCATAGTAGTAATGCCTTGCACTTATTTCTATATATGTTATATTTCCATTGTAATTTCTGTGTGCATAAATAAATAAAAATACCTAGACAGTCACCAGTATCGAAGAACCAAGTCCGTACTTAAAGCGCTAATGAAATATCTGAGACGACAATTAATGTACTGTATCTTAAGGGACCAGCAGAATTTATTGCAGTATATACCATTTTAAATAGCATTACATTATGGACAGCCATTTACCAAAGTTTTATTCCTTAAGTTTTATTCTTTAATTAATTAACAATGTAAAATATTTTGATGGATAACTTATTGGATAGGAAAATACCTTCATCAGGATGTCAGGTATCAGGCTTTATATAAAAAGAAATATTCAAGTGCCACTAGGATAATAAGAGATATAATTGTATTAAGTACGAGGACAATAATCCTGAAAGATCCGAACCAATATTTTTACTATCGCAATAAATGCATTAGTGACGTAATTGTAATTCTAACCGACTTTATTTCTTTAAGTAAATATGACATACCCATGTTAGTATACAAAAATGTATAAAATAATGATGTTATAATACCACGCCTATTATTCACTAAAAAACTACCAATAACCTAAACCTATTTAAAATCTATTTTAAATTTTTTTTTCGCTTAAGGTGTCTGTTGTGTTAAGCTTTGGTATATTTCCTTGATGCCTTATCACAATACCGACAACAAATATATGTTGTATAATGAAAACTAGTATCATTTCATCTAAGACCGTTTAAAATAAAGGGTAGTTTAAAATTTAAGAAATTATTGTAGAAGTAAAATTAATATGAATGTAAAAATAAAAAAACCTATTACTTATTTTTATTAGATTTTGTTTGTATTGGTATTTCTGGTAACATACAATTTCAAATCAAATCAAATAAATTTATTTGCGAAAATGTGGTCACAATATACAGATGGTTACCAGAATGGAATACCAGAATAGAGAGCTTACATTCCACTTATTTTAAAACATGCAAATGTTTAAGTATACACTAAGTTTATACAGCACTGACCCAATGATCAAACTAACTGAACTCGACAAAGCAATAATATGTAATAAATATTAAGCAATTATCAAGGATCAGCATCATTTAAAAAATCATCTACCGCATAGTACATTTTATTTAGGAGCCAATTTGTTAGGGTAGTTTTAATACGTAGGCAATGTTTTTAATTCGTTCGGTATTGCTTAGTGGATCGTAATGGCAGTAGGCACTGCGCCTGAACATTTCTAGGGAACATTTTGGGTACATAAGTTTATTTGAGTACCGAGATGGCTTTGTTTTTTTATCTGTACATTAGTGAAAATATGAAGGATATTTCTTAACAAATAGGCTTATTTCACGGATATTTGAAAAAGTGTACAAATATTACTGTGTTCCAGTTAGAAGGGCGCTGTAGCTAGTGTAATTAATGGGATGAGACTCACCGTCTTGCTCAGGCGACGAGAGCAGTGTTATATACCATCCTAACTAGCGCCACGTTGTTATGAACAAGTGCATCACTTACCATCATGTGAACGTCCCGCTCGTCTGTCGTTTAATTTAAGAAAAAAAAAATATCAGATATACAAATGTATTAAAGTATTTATATTACAACTTGTTACTGCCCGCTTTGCTTGCCGTAACACCCCCGCAAACTCCTTTGGGGATGGAATTTTGATAAATCCGTTCTTAGCTGTCTTATACTCGGTAAAATATCCTCACAAAATTTCAAGGCTCTAGACCATACGGTTTCAGATATATCGTGATGAATCTCTACATAGGTAGAAATATCTTAAGTATATATATTAACGTTTGATTGAGGCGTTAGACGGTTTGCCGAAACATTAATTACAAATCTTAATATGCAATCGAATTATCGAGATATCGTTGTTTCTTTATATGATGTTGTGAATAATATAATACGACAACAAAGTTTACGGTAGTTCGGTTCGCGTTACAAATTATACTATGTTGTAGCCTTAACACCGAGGCATATACTGGCCGAGACTATTTTTATCGTAGCGGCAATAAACAATTTATGTTCAGTCGTTACGATGGCGGTAAAGAGTCTGAAGTCTCCATATAACATTAGATTATCATCACTTGAATGATTTTGTTTGCAAATCTACGAAACTGGGAAGAAGTGCAGTACTTTGAAAGTTTTAAATTCCGGACTAACGAGGCTTAACTGCTCAAGGCGACGAACGCTGCTTTGAATCGTATAAACATCTTACCCGACGCTTTAATGTTATATATATATATATGTGTGTATATATGTATATCATCACATTCACAATCAAGTGAACGTCAGCTTGTCTCCTAATCATTAATAGAAAATTACACAAATAAAATACAATCGTAAAATATTCATCATCATCTTATTCTCACCACTCTGGCCCAATGCGGGTTGGTGGGAGCCAAAGTCTCGTTTGTTGATTAGCAGGATGCACCACGAGCAGGTGAGGTCGACTTAGATCCCGTGAGTTTTTGTTCGGGAACCCTTACGCCCCAATAAAGTATTCGCTAAATGATTGTGCTTAAATTGGGTTGATACTAAATAATATTTAAAAGCTGTAACATCTATGACATCAGGATATCGCTCGCCTTGTTCCTTCCATGACAACAATGGTGCTTGAAACACTCCAAATTTTAAAGAAATAAATAGTTAAATAAAATTGATTTTTCTGTTATATTCATGTAAATACAAATAACCATTATAACGTTTCAATATTTGATACAGTGCGATACAATCCTCAATTATATTTAAGTTATCCTTTCTGTATATTTGAGAAGAGCGTCCGGTATTTTCTCGAACTGGATCTCGAAAGGATTTCAAGAACAGAAAAGGACACTCGTGCGGTCCACGAGAGCTCATTCTCTTCGAGTCGCTTCCTACTCATAACGCAATTAATGCTACCCGTACTAAAAGGGTAATAAGTTGACCGGCTATAAACCGCGTACGTGTTTTTATATGTAGATAAAGATATATATGTTATATGGCAATTATTTCACTTATATGTCGCCATCAGAAAAATATAACTTCTCCAAACAGAAAGCATGGAAACAGAACTATAAAAATTCGACAACATCAGATATCGTAGCGCAACGAGAGACCAATTGATTGTCTTCAGTACGAATATCCTGGTTTTGAGTTAGTGAGTTTTACCACCGCAGACATCATCACCTCTTAACACCAGGTGAAATCGAGATCAAGAATTGACCTTTTTAATTCTAAAAAAAAAGCTCGGGTAATTAGGAATGTTAATAAACATCATTCCAGCTTTGCAATATCCACTATGCTAAACATGAGCCAAAGTAATTGATTTCCAGCTCGATTGACACGATCACCAGCATCCAGGGACTCCTTGCAATCTTCATCACATGGTCAAGGATGAAACAAATTAAGAAACATACTTGAAGAAAGAGAGAATCAGAATTTTTTAATAGTCAAGAGTTTATCTCTTTGTATTAAAAGATTTTTGGTTTGACAAAAGTAACATACTTTACATAATAATATAAAAAATATAATATTATTTAACTTTATTTTTAATTAAAGAGTTTGCAATTTATATAATGGAGAGTGTTAATTGCGATAATAATTAAAAACCTAAGACTAAACGGTCGTTTCCGGTTTCCGATCTCATTGAATTATTTGAAACACAACATTGACTTTTATTCTTGTTGTGATTGACTTATCATCTTTTATTAAAATTAAAGTATTCTAATTTAACACCACCCTTACTGGTGGTAGGTCTCTGTTGCCGGAGACCGTGTGTGTAGGTACCACCGAAGCGCCTGTTTCTGCTGCCAAACAGTAATGTCCTTGTTACTGGGGTAACGCGACTAAACATGTTATGTATCGGGCGTCGAACGCAATGATCGCTTAGTGTATAACTAGCGCAACGTTGCTATGAATAGGCGTATCACTTAACATCAGATGAACATCCCGCTTATCTCGTCGCTTTGTTGAATTAAAAAAAAACCAAAATAATAATCGCACGAAACAGTTGGTTGTGGGTAGAGCAATGCCGTTCAGTATGGAATTCTTTGGAGCAAGTCTACGTTCATATATTTAGCATATTCTCACATAACTAGCGCTACGTTATTATAGGCAGGAGTATCACTTACCATCAAGTGAACGTCCGGCTCGTCTCCTCGCTTAAATGTATAAAAAAGTGTTTACTTAGAAAAATATAACATTTATTTAGAAATAAAATTTCAGTCCATAAAACTAATATAACTCTCTTCCTACAACATTCCTCTTGCTTCATGAAATTGTGAGGTATTTTTAGAAAATTTGATGTATTTGAAGATCGGCGACGTCCATTTATAATATTTCATCATAATATATATATATATGTTTATAATATTTTATAATAAATATAAGGACAGGATTAAGGATTTCTTTCTCCCATTTGTTTTTCAAGCTTTTAAGTAATACGTTTACCGCAACTCCTGTTGCACCCGGCAAACAGCAGTGTGCAAACCTTACTGCGTTCCGTAAGTAGCTAGTGAAATTAGTAACTGGAGTAATGATGTGATGCTGCATTTACCAATCTAACTAGCATCGTCATCATCAGCCGATAGACTTCCACTGCTGGACATAGGCCTCTCCCAAAGGTTCCCACAACGATCGAGGAAGGATTCGTATGGGAAGGATTTGAGCAATTTCCCACCACGCTGGCCCAATGCGGGTTGACGGGATTCTAACTAGCGCCAGTTTATTATGGGTAGTTGTAATCCCTTACCATCAGTTGGAACAGCTTGTTTCGTCGCTTCTTTAAAAAAAATGTCCGTTGCCAGAGACCGTCTAGTACCACCGCGGCGATTATTTCTGCCGCCAAACAGTAGTGTGTAGACATTACTGTGTTCCTGTTTGAAGGGAGTTGTTGCAAATGAGTTACTAGGTAACGTTACTTAACATCTTATGTCTCAAGGCGACGAGCGCAATGTGGTGCAGTATGTGCCATCCTTACTAGCGCGACCTTGTTATAAGCGGGCGAATAACTTAGCATCAGGTGAACATCTCGCTCGTTTCATCGCTTCATTATATAAAAAAAAAACTTCGTTTTTAATTTCATCATCACTTGAAGACTACAGCCGTGAATGGGACTGGTCCAGTAAATTAATCCGCGTCACTTTGGGCTGTGTTTCTAACTCTTGATGCTTTTGATTGATTTTTTGTTTAAAGGTCGCAATAAATCGTAAGCTGTCGTAATTATAAAATAAATCCAACTGCACAGCCATTTTTATTATTTATTTGAGTTTGTTTTTATATATATATATATATCATGGATGGTATATGAAGGTGAGAAAACATTGTGGTGAGAGCCCATAAATGTACGGGGTCGTAAGGATTTCTTAAGGCTTTATATGTTCTACATTGTTTTTAATGCCACGCCGTTTTACGATGAAGTGTTAACGTTGTTAGTAAGTGTTGAAGAGATAAAGATACAGTTGCGGAGCAAGATTTTAGTATGATACATACACTATAGTACTATATACACATGGAACTGCATTTATATTATATAAGTAACTCTATCTATACTCTGCGAGTAATCTAAACATTACGTCAAAATTCTTAAGAAAACGGAGTATGATTAATATATATTTATTTATATATATATAAATATATATATTTATGGATATGGTAACGACGATAAGACCTACATAATAATCTGATGTCTATTAGGAGAATATATACTGCACCGCCATTGCGCACAATGTTTAAGCAAAATTTCACGAGCCTCAGCGCCTCTAAAACCGGAACTTATTATAATATATAAATTTGTTATAGTCGTAAGAGGTTGTTAGGCGGCCTCGGGCAATATAAGATAAGAATCACTTGGTTAACTCAATGTACATTAGTTTATGGGAAATTAGAGCTAAATTTCTGGTATAGTAGGAAACACCGTTAGCAGGTGATATCGAATTTTCCCTCTATGCTCCACCTTATTTTATACTTATATAATAATATCCTATGAAGTAAAAAAATCCACGTCTTCGATCTCAAAATCTAATAATAGTAAGTACAAATTAGAACTACGAAATTAAATTTACAAATATTTTGATTCATAAACTTTCGCAGGCTAATTTAACTATGAGCTATTGAGAAATATAAAGTAATCGTAACTGTTTGCTGATGAAAAATAAAGTCTAAAATAATTATTATGAAGAACTGAATTTATTTTCAAAACGTATTGTTATTTTAATTACTGCGGAGGGAACACGCTTTATCAACTTCTCCCTTTATTTCACTTCATATCAATGGAAATTTAACTAAACGCTTAACACTAAAAAAACCGTTGCAGATAATAAATGCTGTTATATAAATGGAAACAAGTCATATTACCATATATAATCTTTTCAGCATTTTTTTTTATTTTATGCGAAAATTCAAATCGTTCATGTAGAAAATTAACCACGAAGACTCACCGCAATTATTTGATACAAACATTGTCATTTGTGGGTAGGTATAGGAAAATAAAACAATTATGGCCAAATTACTGCAATGGGGTGGGGTGTATGTGGTCCCGTATTACAACTCACGGGACCCTAGTCAACTTCACCAGCTCGTGGTACACCTTGGTAATCAACAAACGAGGCTCATGCTCCCACCAAACCCGCATTGGACCAGCGTGGTGGTACATGGTCCAAATCCTTCCAAATTAACCCCCACAGACAACGGCCCCTTGAGCCCGACAGTATCGGAGGACATGGTGCCTGTGATGAAGATCGTGGCGAGACTTTGGATGCGGGCAGCGCAAGACAATCGGTTTAGAGGTTTTTGGGGGAAGTCCAGCAGTGAATAACAGTTTTTTTAAAAAGGACTACAGAAAATCGAAACTCTTATCTCAAAGGTTGCAACTTTTAAATATCTACCGTCTGTCGATGGCAATTTTACTCTAAGGTGAACCTCTTGCTTGTTACCAATAAATAATAAGATAAAAAAAATATGAACGCCACATATTCATCAGTATTCCTTATTCGTACGTCCAAATTTTCAATATCCATATGACAATTATCAGAAATGAAACCGTTCAATCAAAATAATGGAATATGGAATATTACATTGAGTAACGTTAAAGGTTATACAGCAGCCGCTGAGATCGCCTCACCAAAATAATAAGAAATCGAACCGAAGATATTGAGATATATAAATGTCAAATAAATATGACATACATTAATTCTCCTACTGATTTATAAATTGGAGAACATCTTACAAACCGGAAAGCAATACTGCTCTAGTTTTATATATATATATCCCTTATTTCCATTTTACCCCAGCTTGTGAGATTACTTAGCATTTTATTTCTTATTTGTGCAAAGCCAGTAAATGTTCATGTCACCGGCGTCCACGGATTTATGTGTGGAGAGTACTTGTATGCAAATTTAATTTTGCGATCCGGCGAGCGGTCTGTCATGCTGTTATGATGAGAGTCGGAGACACTATAATAATAAATATACTTCTGCTCCCAGTTTTGTATTAGCATTACCAAACCCGCACTTGACCAGCTCGGTAGATGAATAATCTTTACTCTCTTTTCATGAATGAAGGCTTGAAGGCCATGACAACGGAACCATTAAAAAAAATATTATTATTATTTATTATAGGCATTATAGTAAAAATTTAGTTTCTACTCTCAAGGCTGAAAATTTCTATCCTGGTACTAACTAGTGTTAAGTTTATACGAAGTAAAGGCGTCTTTCCGAACCCGAGTAGCTAGGATGCTATATCACGATTGCAAGTATCCAATATCAATATAGATTAATGTTCGATCTCTTTATTTTTGCTATCTATATTCAAGTCGAATGTATCTTTAAATTCGAAACTATAATATTTATATATTTCTACAATACTAAGAGATAAAAACATTCTCTTGCAAGAGAACCAATGACAATAACTTACCCTAATATATCGTACGTTTCGAATTTGAGAAAAATTAAGATCAAATGTAGAGCCCGATGGAAAAAAAAAATATTTAACTTAAAAAAAACATTTGTGTGTTAGCCTCCGTTTTACACAGTATATTTACTTATATTAAACAATAGGTCATTATACTATATATAAATCAACTGTAATAGTACCAAGTCTAAATTTAGAAAACAGTTACTTTGGTAAAGACTACCTACTTGTTCTATTAATCTCAAATACTAGTACATACTTGTGAAAATTGCTCGAGTCAGTTTTCGAGGCATTTAGAGAGTATTCGAAGTACACTTGTAAGTGAACCTGTAGAGTATTAAGATCTTACTTACTTCTCTGGCGCAGCGAAAAATTATTAAAAATCACATTTTAATAACGTCGTGATCATATTCTGGAGACTCTGAAAACGTATTTTCAATTGATATATTTTTGGATTAATCTATATATACAGACAGCAGATCCATTGACTCATCACAAGATCCCAGAAAATATTAGATGTAGGCTCAAAATTTTGTGGTGATATTGTTTCTGCGATTAAGGTCAGCTAAGAACGGATTTTATAAATTTCCTTCCCTAAATGAAGCTGATAGGGATTATTAGTTGCCGCCAGGCGGGAATACTGACAAATTTCAAGCCTAATTCTATATTACTGCCAGCAAAGCGGGCAGGAAACCGGTAGTTTAGTTTATATTCGATAAAATCTCTCAAAATACGGAAGAAGTTTTTTTATATTTTTCTATAGTAATTGAAAGTGAAACATCGCTAAGCTTTTGACGTCAAAGACAATCACGCGTACATTTCATGGAAACATTATCCATCTTTAACTTTATTAGATTCTTGATGATGTCAGCGCTGCAAGCCATGCAACTGTTACAGCTTATCTGACACTGGGCACGTGGACCCGGATCCACGGCCTGTTTACAAAAAAAAGTGTACTACTTGTAGTGTAGTTATCCGAGGGCGGAATTTTATAATGTGTGTCAGGTTGTTGGTTTCTCTGGCGAATCTACTCGGTCGTCGAGGGCGGACGCGGACCCATTCCCCGACTACCTTCGCCTGTATCGGAATCTCTGGGCGGTGAGGACCGACCCTGATGGTGGGTGTACTTAGTGTACGCGGTGCGTGAGTACCTGTGGCGCCGCGTTCTGAAGCGAGGGCGGTGTGATGCGGAAATTCGGAGCGTGTTGGTAGTGTCCGAGGTGTGTGTGGTGACGTGGGTGTTGTCGGTGACTGTGGGTTTTAACTTTATAATTTCCGTCCCGTTTATTAAATCGGTATAATGGCGTACAGTAATCGCCAAAATACAACTTGCAAAATTGGACAACGTATATTAAAAGAAGACTTAGGTGTTAAACTAATGGCTGCACTCTTGCGGTTCCTCCGTGGATTGGTGAATGAATGTTTGAATGTACGAAGAACGAATGAAGAATACAAGCGCCGCGTCTCTCTGCGTGGGCAGCGTGTTTCTAAGAATACCGGCGTAAATAGTCGGCTTTATATTTCAACTATTTTTCACATCATCGGCAGAAATGTTATAAATTTAATATTAAGATAAATTGTTTTTTATATTAACATGAAGTTATACCTCATGTAGCCTTTCTATCTAAAGCAAAGGTAATAAGTTTTAACATTGTTTTTCTTATAGTAGTGTCAACAATTGATCTTTGTTACAATTTAATATAATATTTTCTACGCCAATTTTGGTTAAACTCATTATTATTTACGAAACACACGAGTTTCTTATATATAATTGTAATAATTCTGATACCTGCTATTTCAAACCTTCACTATAAAATAAATACAAAGAGGCGGTACATCTGCCGAGTTCAACTTGTTAATAATAAAGTAAAACTTATGTCCCAGATATACCGTGGACGGAACAATAAATTTTACTTGATATCTAAGTAGAATATGATGCACTCAGTAACGTACTTGTTGTCGAGCCCACATATTATCTGCGCTGTGTACGTTAAATCGAAGTGGATCTCAAGTCACGAGCCTTCGCAAGTGTACTCGAAGATTCCTCTGGGCGGACGGGACGCACAAGCACATAACTTTGCATTTAATTGATAGCTTTTGCACGGGTTTTAGCACAAAACAGGATTAGCTATTAACCACTAACAACCTTATATCAAATTGAATAGGTACACTGCTAACAGAAAAAAAAACATTTAGCTATATAAGCTTTTCGAATTATAATTGAGAACACTCTTAAAAGAGGCTCTCAAACAAAAAAAAATGGGGTTGCCATAGCCTTGATAGGCTGAAAGCCCCTAAAATAATAAAGACAAAAAAAAAACAAAAAAAAAACTATACGAAATCTATACAAATATATAGTTTAAGACTTTGTTGTCTGCATAATTAACTTAGAGGAAATAAGTACACAAGTGCTCAACAATATCGTGGACAACAGCAACACCAGGACAGTCGCAGCTTCTTTACCAATTATACAGACACAGAAACACAAAAATGTGCAAGAAATTTTATACAATATTTTGAGTTGTGTTTATCGGAGAACATCGGAGATTTTATGCTAATTGAATAAGAGGAACAGCAGTTCCATCTAATAGTTAGTTATTAGACTAATCATTCCCATCTTTAAAGTTCATAAGAGATTAACCTTAACGTAGTTATGACTCTCTTTCTCAGGCGATAAAGAACCAAAAGCAAGCGTGATATCAATGTCAAATTTGAAAAATATTAATTACTATTATATCCTAGAACAGTTATTACAGGATATCATGAACGCATATTTACATGTGAGAAATCCGTCTGTGAGGAACTTTTTAAAGGTTGTATAATCCACGGCGTGTTTATATTAATTTTTGCAATTCAGATCAAATCTGTAGACTAAACGAAATGAATTAAACCGGAAAACAGATTGCGGCTTAAACTACGTTCACTCATAAATACATTAAAGAAAGATTCATGGCTTAAGAGGGTCGTTAGAAACGGATGCCCTCCGCCCGAACGAAGGGATGCATACTCAAAGCGGCGATTACCGGCAGTATAAAATCTTAATAAATTCGAAAAGCTCTGCAATATTCCATAACCCATATGCCGTTCGACTAAATGATATTCCAAATGGAAATATTAATTATACCTTTTCCTTACAAATATAATTACACCATTAAATGAATCCTATATGTATAAAACATACGAAACGGTTTGAAAATGCAAATATGTTTACCTAAATGCATTTAATATAAACGATAACAATTTTAATGATTATGATTACTCAATAGTTTTTTTTTATACAATGAAGCAAAGAGACGAACGGGAAGTTCAGTTAATGGTAAGTGATACGACCATGTCAACTTGACAGTGACGGTAGTTAGGATGGTATGCATTGCACCATAATGCACTCGTCGCCTTGAGACATAAAATGTTAAGTCTCGTTACTCCAGTAATTTCATTACCTAAACCTCCCTTCAATCCAAAACACAGTATTGTTAGCAAACTGTTTGGCGGCAGAAATAGATGTTGCGGTGGTACCTACCTAGACGGTGTCCGGTAACAGAGATCTTTTTTTTTTTTTAATCTCCGGAAATCTTCGAAAGAAGATGCTTCTGAGAGGAAGTCAAGGTTATGTGTGATTATTACTCATTAAAACCCCCTCGGAGGTCTGCATTAGTGCATTCGGAGAGGCTCTGGGATCTCTTATAGAACGCACCGGTGCCCCTCTACACTTTGTCCTAACACGTCTCTGATGAGTTGCCTAACCCTCCTGGGCACCATCGTTTAGCCATACGCTGTCCCACGCAGGTTCGCTTGTTGACCAATAAGGGCCCTACCCTCAAGGCCCACGAAACTCCTAGACCCTTTTAATCGCCATCTACGACAGTTAGGGCTTATCTTAGTCCTATTCTAACTAGCCCAAGACTACAGAGCTAAACGGAGATCTACCAATAGTACATCGTTGTAACTACGAGCAGAGATCAAAAAGTCGTGAGAACGACATATATACTCCTTGGTAAGAAAAAAATAAATAATGACATAGCTCAGATACATATTTGTAATATTAATAAAGAAAAAAAATCTTCAATAATCTTTTGTTTTTTTTTATTGTAGTCATTTTTTTCGCTTCGCGTCGGATCTTTTTGCAGGACCAAGACAAAACTTTTTTTTTAAAGGGATTGAAGCCTTGGGGAAGCTCTGGACTGCACTCTGCTCTTGTGTATAGAGATACTCGGAGACTATGTAGAAAAATTAATTATTAAATTATCAATAGTCATTATATTCTATGTCATTCGCACTACTTTTTAATCCCTCCTCGTAATACTACATCAAAGGCAAAACTCATAATTTTCACTTAATTAAAATATTATTACCTTTCCATTCGACTCTACTTACCCTCGCGGTTTTCTTATTATTACCACTGCCTCTGAAGTACAGCTTTGCAGAAAATATTAGCACACAGGTACAAGCGTCGGTATTGAAATAATTTATTAATTTCAGCAGTTTCAGCGTTGCTTTGAAAATTCCTTTACCAGCAGAACATAATAGGGTACATTGAAATTTTATTTATACTTTATAAACACTTTCATACGTATGGATATTTTCGTCGCCGTAGATCAGAGTTAATCCGACGTAAGCACGCATTTACACAGATTTCATTGAAAATTATTATTACGGGATATGGCTTTAATGATATGTAACAATCTTTTTTGACGTCACACCGACAACTGTGCAGACTGTGTAGTTACATTCAGCAAACTTCGCGAAGAGATAAATAACGATTCTTTAACAGACTACGGAACAGCAGTGATTCCTTTAACTCGCTTTGTGTAAAAACTATAATCAAAAGCTTTTGTTTCGTCAAACTGCGCGCTTTCCCAGAACAAAAAGCTCACGAACATTTCATAAAAGCATTTTTCAAAACGGCGCCTGGCAAAACTTTTAAATGAGGTAGCGTGTTTGTCACATTTCACATAACGAACAAAACCTTTGACGCAAATTGTGTATTTAAATTTTTTTATATTATTCTCAGAACGAATGATACCAATAATATTTTTCACAAAATTGTTGAGTTGATGTTTAATAGAGATACAAAATAAACTAATTTTGAATACTGAAGAAATATTACTTGACACAAAATAATTTTTCTTTTTCTTTTCCTCTGGATAGGTAGATAACATCTTTATATGACCATCTGTATTACATTTGCATATTATTGTTGCAGGTTCGAAGAAACTTTATAGGCTTGGTGTCTTTTAAACACTAATTATCAAGAATGCCTAGATATATCCTAGTGTTTATATTGTTGCTTTCCCATTGAATGATATCATTACCTATTTCCAGTCTGCAAAATGGTATTAAACAATAATATTAAAATAGTATTGTTTTTTATTATTGAATATACAGTTATTTCAACAAAAAACTATTTTATTTTTTAACTCTTTTTTTCTGGGATGTATAATTAATAACTAGATTGATTTTAACAGGACCATCAAAGGCAGAAAGGGAAAAATATAAAGAATAACATAGGCTACTAATAGGTAATATATTCAAGGTTCTTATTAAAAAAATAACAAGCATTGCTGTATGGGAACATTAATATATATAATATGTTAAAGTAACGATGAATATCAAATTTATTTGGTGTAGTAAGTGGAGTTGCGAGGCTACCAATGCTGCGGTTTCTGATAGAAGACATCATACCAGCACAAAATCACTAACATCCATCAGTTGTATGAGTTATGTAAATATTAATTCATAAAAGAAAACAAATATCAATTTCACTTTACATATTATATTTCAAAAAAAGTACTTTAATTTTACAAATAAAACTTTATCCATTATATAAACAGAACGCCAATTTCAACTTTCATAGTAGTGTCTTAGTTTTCAGGACAATAAGTGTCGATGAAAACTATTTTATTCATTAATGCCAAACAATTTATGTCTTATCAATAACAAATAATAAACTACATTGCCTAAATTTCATGTGTTTCAATTATTTTTCATTATCAAACATTTTCTATAATATTGACACATGGTTAATAATTGTAAAACATTATTTATATTACCATGAGGTTTTTTTTGCATTGAGATATATTTATTCATTTATCATTTGTTATTAACTCGGTAAAGATAAAATCAAAAGTCTTGTTGTTCTTTAAAAACTAGCAAAACAAAATCACAATAAAAAAAGGATATTCATACCCAATATCAAGATTGGATATAATTATTAATAAAACAATTTTTCCTATTGAGCAGATAAAAAAAAATGTGTTTTTGTACATTTTGTGTTACAAAAACAATATTTCCACACATGAAAATAGTGACATAAAATGGCTTTTAATCACTTTTCCCCATGTTAATAGTTACTATTGTTAAAGATTATAAAGGGAAACCACAAAATATAAACCATAATACTGAACTCGCCCAATCTGAGAAATAAAATTACTTAAACACTATAATTTAACAGAAAAATTTCTGTCATACACCTCTGTCTGATATTATTCAAGGTATTATGAGGGTTATTCAATTTACTCTTATGTTTTAGTTTGTTATTATTTAATATTTATTGTAATCAGGACATACAAATAAAAGAATTAAATGGCAATATATCTAACAGGCAAATCTAAACTCATGTTCCTATAAAACAAACCATTCATACCCATTCTTGGATCATAATATCTCCTCAACACTTCTCTTACTTCTGCAACTGTTATAGCAGGAACACCTTCATACCCAGACTTTATATATACAGCATTATTTAAGCTTACAGGATTACAAAAATGACCACCATCAAATTTACTAAATGGATCGCCATTTTTCTTTTTTGCGTCTTGTCTAACTAAAAACACAGCATCCACAATTTCAGCAACTGTTTCATAAGCTAAAAAACATAATACTTCCAATGCTGAAAGTGTTAGTTTGAGTTCTTTTGTTGGATTCAACCACTTTTCTAATTTCACAAACCCCTTACTTAATCCATAACCAGATCTAAATGAACTACATCTGGCTTTATGATAAGCTTCATATTTTTCAAAAGACATTGATTCTGTTATTTTAGCTGCTCTTACTTTTCTCAAATAATCAATAGCATCGAATTTAATTTGACTAACCTCATCACATTCATCGAATTCTTTTATAAAGTCGATGTGATTTCTTCGTTTTTTAATAGATGGATCTTTTTCATCGTCAAGGATAATGCCCGGGATTGCAGGCTCTGATGTTGTTACTTGACGACTTTTTTCTATTTGATCTAATTTTTTATGATAGTCATATAAACGCTTCAATTTTATTTTATTTTTACGCATCAAGAATATTATATCGTAATTCGATATAGCTTTGCCTCCTCGCTCGTTTGAATGGTTTAAGGCTTCTTGAATCATTGAACGAAGTTGTTGCAAAACTACGCTTTCCACCAATACTACAGTAGCAGCGTTGGGATTGGGGTTATCGCCTAAGCCATGCATCATATTTGATATCTCCTTCTGAAAGTTTGCGACTTCACCGGTAGCGTCTATCGTGAAATATGACACCATAATTATAAACTATATCAAAGTAAACACAATTGATGAATTAAATTATTATTTAGAACCAAATATAGACTTTATAATATTGTATCGTTTTTGATTTCATGTAAAACTTATATTGTTTCTAAACATACTTCTTAGTAGCTAGACAAAGGCGAATTATACGTAGAATCTCTAGTGTCATTATAAATTTAATTAAAGATTAGCACTAATATTATGACATTAGTTGACCGAAATGTTTATAAAAACTATAATTCTATATTTGAATATAAACGAGCTGTTAATATTTAAATATACGATTACATATTATGTCATAGTTATTATTAATTATTCACGAATGGAGATAAAGTAATAACAAAATTATAGCATTAAGAAGAATTATTACATTGAGGTGCTATGTAATGTTCTTTTTAGTAACTTATTATGTGTGAGTATATCATTTATCATCAAGAGAACATCCTGTTCGTTTTGTAGTAATTAAAAAAAAACCTTTATTTCTAACCAAAAACATTATTGTCAAAATCAGCTGAATATGACTGATGTTCTTTTCATTGGATTTAACATTTGATAATTATGTATTTTAATTGTGCCAAAGTGTAGACTTTGCGATGAAGATTTCTGTATAAATAATTCTTAGGGATTAAAATAATAATTATTATTGTGTAACGAATAGAAATACGTAAATAGTACTGAATAGTGAAGCCAGTAAAAACCGTTTTAATTTTTAAAACTATGTCCTTTTATCGTATTGTATGGAATTTCAGCATAAAGTCACAATTTAAAACACAAATGCGATATATTTCTTGTTGGTCATGTGGTAAAAACATGAACACTTTAATTGTAAATTTGTTTTGCTCAAATTGTAATTCTTTACAATATCCTGAAATAAAAGACAATTACTTTAAGATTATGGGAGTGAATGAGTCATTCGACTTAGATGAGAATGAATTGGCGAAAAAATTTAAAGAACTTCAAAAATACCTTCATCCGGATAAATATGCTAACAAGTAAGCCAAAAGTTGCTATATCATTTTATCATTTCTATTTGTTAATTCCAAGAGACGCCTTAAGTTGCTAATTGTTAAAAAACTCCTTTTATGGAAAAAATTTTGTTAAATCTTATTAAAAAAAATCATTTCTCTACCAATTCCTTAAATGTTTTTCTGTATTTTTTTTTTATTGAAATAAGCAACGAGATAAGCGGGATGTTCACCCAATAGCATGTGATATCCCTGACCAAAACAATGGGGTGCTAGTTCATGTTATATACTGCACCACATTGTGTTCGTCATCTGAGACATAAGATGTGAACTCTGATTACCCTGTATTACAATAGCTACAATGCCCTTTAAACTCGAGTTATACATAATTATTAAATTTGATATTTAATAACTTAATCTAATTATATTTTTTATTTTTACAGGAGAAAACAAGAACAAGAAATCTCAGAGAGTTACTCATCTTTAGTAAATGAAGCATATAAAACTTTACTAGAACCCTTGTCTAGAGGTAATTGCTATGGAATATTTATAACTTGTTTAAAAACTGTTATGAACACAGAATACAATTAATGAACTAAGTATACATATGTTTTTAAAGTCTTATCATATAAGTAGTTCAATGTAAAACTTGGGAATCTGTGTATCAAAAACATAAGTTATAAATCCCAGCTTGACCTGAATGTTGTGAACTAAAATGATAAGCTTTTGAACACAGGTTTTTGAGAATGACAAAGAATATTGTCATTGGATTAAAAATTAGACCTTTATATAAATTATGTTATTTTTATTTGTGTAAGTGTAATCAAGCTTTGTCTTGTTCCATTGATATGTCAATGCATAGTAGTATTACTATATTATTTTCAATTGGTTTAAAAAATTACTATTATTTTAAAGGCTCTACTCAATAATTCATTCTTAATCATTTTAGGTATATATATGTTAAAATTAAAAGGTAAGGAAATACCGGAGAACACAGAGGTAGACCCTAAATTTCTAATGAAGATCATGGAAAAAAATGAAGAAGTAGAAGCAGCAGAAACTGATGAAGAAATAATGAAATTGAATGAAGAGAACAAAGCACTTTTAAAAGACTTGCAGAATAAGCTATCGCAGGCCTTCTTTGATGGTGATTTAAGAAAAGTTACTAAGTTATTGAGTCATATGAAATATTATTCGAGTATAGACAAACAAATACAAGTTGTTATTCGTAATAAAGGCATAATAAGATAATCTGTTACATTTTTTTTTTCGTTATAAAAAGTGATTATTGTTTTGACAAGTTTGTTGATAAGTTTTAATTCAATGTATATAATTTAAATAAAGATATCCATTTACAAATTAAACTTGTTATTTAATATACTGTATCCATGTTTCTTATCATTAACATCATACATATATCATGTAACATGTTTTTATATTTATTTGACAAAGCGATGAAAATACCGATACGTTTATCTGACGGTTTTTTTTTATTTATGAAAATAACGAGATGTGTGGGAGGTTTACCTGGTGGTGAGTGATACGCCCGCTTATAGTCATGTGCACCAAATTTTGCTCGTCGCTTTGTGACATGTTGAGTTCTCGTTACCCCAGCAGTTATACTAGCTGTAGCGCCCTTCGAACCGGAACACAATGTTTGCACAATATTGTTTGGCAGCAGAAATAGTTGGTGCAGTGACGTCTACCTAGATGGTCTCCGGTAACGGACGCTTACCAGCGACACAAAACCACTTTGTGACAAATTAAATGGAAGTGTGTTCATTTAAATTTAAACATACGATAAGCAATTTTTTTTAACAAAAAATGGCATGTTATTTCTTATAAATAAAATTTATTTATTACCATATTAAAATTTTAAAACACAGTTCACAATCATATATAAATCTAAAAAACAAATTTAATTAACTTATTAAATATGAATTAAAAAGTTGAAACAAAAGAAATTATCTTTTGTTTCAACTTTTTAAAAAATGCCGCCGCACTTTGATATCGCGCACAACAATTCACAGGACCCAAGCCAACCTCATTTGGTCGTGCTGCACCCTGCTAATCAACAGACAAGGCTCTAGCGCCCACTAACCTGCATTGGGCCAGCGTGGTGGAAAATGGAACAAATCCACCTAAATAAACCCTTACAACAGAGGGCGAAGAACAGTCCCAAGGTGGTGTCGAGTTCATTGTTCACAGGTCTCTCGTGAATAACGTTGTACAGATCGTGAGTGTGTCAACAGAGTAGCGTACCATATACTCAGAATCACCAAATGGTATTCGCTGAAGGGCATACGCTACAACCTCCACACACCCCAACGAGGAGATAGAAATAATGTATATGGACATCTCTCAGGCCATACATGCTTTTAGGACTCATTACACCGTTGTCATGGGAGACTTCAACGCAAGACTAGGCAAACGATACGGTAACGAGATGAAAGTGGGGCAATTTGGAAATTGACGTCGGAATTCCCGAGGTCAAATGGTAGCCGATTACATGGAGAGAGAAGGACTCTTTATGATGAACTCTTTCTTGAGGAAGCAGCAGCATCGGAAATTAACTTGGAAGAGCCCCGACGGTGAGACGAAGAACAAGATTGACTTCATAATGCCGACAAAGACTCATATATTCAACGTTGCCTCAGTAATCAATTCGTTTAATACGGGGAGCGATCATCAATTGGTTAGAGGCATATTGAATCTTAAAGTCAAATTTGGGAGGTGTCGACTGATGAGGTGTACGCTCCGCCCAGATCCAAAACCCCGAACACTTTCAACTCCAACTTCAAAATTGCTGCGATAGTCTGCAAGACAGCACTGATGTGGACATACACAACGACAGGGTCGTAATTATCCTTACGGTTGAGTCGAAATTTTTCAAACTCAATCGTAATAGAGATAAAAAAATCTCGGATCAGACTGTTTTTTTTATTTACGTGTGTAACAAAATGCTAACGGAACGCACACCTAGTACCAAGAGGGCAGGTAGCAGGGTAGTGTCGGACTCCAACCGACTAAAAAGCTTCACACGGTATTTCATCACTTCCGAAAAGAATGCACGGGATAATACGGAACAGAACGGGCCCGCCTCTGGGAGAATCAGACTGTTTAGCTCATGGACGAGAGGCGAGGGCTGGTTCCGCAGTCTTCTGAAGATGCTTCTCATTATAGGTAGCTTAACAAGCGGTTATATGTCTTTAACTCGCGACATACGCCGATTTAATACTGAACGTGTTAAAGAGGCGATCGAGCGCAATAAAGGCTGCAAAGTGTTTGCCAGAATGTCTGCTGTTGGGCAGGGCCTGCTGACGAAGCTGAAGACAGACAATGGTAGAACTGTCTCCGCACGACCGGAGCTTCTGGCCGAAATCGAGAACTTCTACGGACAGCTTTATGCAACTGGACGAGCACCTGTCAACAATTAGGCAAACGATTCAAGAGCCGAGTTCACCCGACACTATACCGAAGACATCCCGTACGTCACCTTGAACGAGATTAGTATGGCGCTCAAGTAGCTGAAGAACAATAAGGCGCGGGGTAATGATGAAGTTACGACGGAGCTTCTGAAGGCAGAAGGACAACCAGTGCTGATGGCCTTTCAGAGACTATTTAACTCCATCACACTCGACGGGAAAACGCCAAAATCATGGCACAAGGGTGTGCTGAGGCTTTTCTTCAAAAAAGGTGACAGAACCCATTTGAAGAATTATAGGCCCATCACGCTTTAGACTGGTGGTGGACCGACGATCTAGTGAGAATTGAGAATCGCGGGAAGCCACTGGATGCGAGCAACGCGGGACCGATCGACGTGGAGATCTTTGGGGGAAGCTTATGTCTAGCAATGTACGTCTATCCGCTGATGATGATGATAATGATGATGTTGTATAATTTGGTTACCTACATACACCTTTAATCGGTAAACGAGCTAACATTTTAAAAACCTAAGTCTTCAATAATTTTTTTTCATGGATGATAATAAAGTTATATCTGTGATATTTTATTTATCATATTCACGGCAAATAGTGTTGAAAGATTATTCCAGAATACAAACGTGGGCGTACAAAGAAAGTATGTTATTAATATCCCATTATTCAAAAAAGGTTTTTATCGCTAACAAGAGTAGTCTCGTTTCATCACTTCGTTTTAACGGCACTTTAATAAGCATTGAAATAAATTCGAAATTAATATTAGGATGTGCAGACAATTTTAAAGCAAGAAAAACAGAACATATGATTGATGTTCTACGTATTCCTCCTCAAACCAGTTATTTGCATTTCATTGCAAATATACAACGGCTAAGGTCTTTGATACTTTATAAATTATTCTTTCCTCTCAAACTAGAAATACAAACTATCGATTACCAAAAAAAATTTGTTGGATACAAAACCAATACAGATAAACAAAGCAACTTTCTTCTTAGACATCTTGTCATTTCGATTGCAGTCATTACAAAGTTTGCTTTAACATAGAGTTCATGACTAGGAATACTCATCGTACAACTTCCACTTCTACCGGTAAGCGCTCTTTATTAAGTTGAAGTGAACTGCTCTTACAATTAAAATCTTTCCTGATTTTTTTTTGTTCAAGGACAACTAGATAAGCGAGACATTCACCTGTTGGTAAGCTGCCCATAAGAACGTGTCGGTAATTAGTCACTGCATCCATCACATTTTGCTCATCGTTCTAGACAAACGATGTTTAGTCTCGTTGCCCCAGTAATTACACTAGTTACAACGCTCTTCTAACCGGAATACAGTAATATTTTCGCGCTACCATTTGGCGACAGAAATAAAAGCTGCGGTGGTACCTATCTACGGCCTTTGGCAACAGAGACCTACCATTAGTATTGGTGAAAGTTCAGGTTAATTTGCATTTAGCTTGTTAGGTTCTATCAATTTCTTTTAAAAGTTTTAGTTCTGTTGATACGAATTTCCTTTGAAGATAAAGATGTTTTTTTTTTAGATCATCTTCAAAAACGTTCTTCAACAAAGCATTACTTAATGCAAGATACTTGTATAGTAAAACGTTCATTTTAGAGGATGCCTACGCGAGGAGACTGGAAAAAGTTCTGCAAGAGATATCCATCAGTTAACGAGGTTTACTTAAAGATTTAGTTGATCTGGCTTACACGATATTAAACATCTCACGATCAAGATTATAGATCGGACTATAATATAAGGCACCATTATAATTTATAACGCACGCTAAGCCCAAGAAAGTAACATACGCGTACGCTACAGAGATCGGTCAGTTTGATCAAATATCTATACGTTAAAGAAATATCACTAGTAAATATAAATTAATTTTATTTAACAGTGATGTTCATTCATAATTTATTATACGTTTTCTTATTTACGAGAATTTTGTGGGGCACTGGTAAGTATTAAAAAATATATAAATCATAACTTCATTTCAAGAACCCATCTTTAGAATGGCCTACTTTCTTTTACTCTTTATTTTGTGTAATTTTTTTTAGTTTGTAGTTTAAAATTAGTGTGTAATATTATACTTTAACTCTGCGTTGCTTTAATTAAGCGTTATATTTGAATATATTTTAGATAACGTTAATTAAAGAAATATACTACTGTTTTCTTTTAAGATTTTTTTTACGTATATCTAAGTCAACGTCATCTTTGGTTTTATTTATTCTATCTCGCAAATAATCGTTGATTTAATACCAAACATGTGACTAACATGTTAAGGATTACAAAAAATTTATAGGTCTCATTTGTGTTTCAATTACCATTTCGTTTAGATTTCATCTCAAGTTCTAGTGTTTGTACAACTCCCAATCTAAATTTGATCCACTTTAGACGATTACGGTTACTGTGTGTAATGTAATAACAAACTAAAGTAATTTCTACTGGAGCTGGAAGAAATCAAACAGATTAATAAAATTAATAAGAAATAGAAAAATATTATGTATTTTTACTGTAAAAATTTGTTTCTAATTGGCTTTGTTTTTGATAAAAAATTTGGTGCTTTAATATGTACCTATAGATATACTCAACATTATTATAAAAAAAAAAATACAAGAGTGCCTGTTTACTTACTACTTGGTTACTCTCTCTCTATAACATTTATAAAAGTAGATGTCCATCAATTGTTTTTTAAAAAAATTTACCTCACTCTTGGTCTGTTTTTATCAAATAAACTTAGACACTCCGACTAGATTAAAATATCATTATTGTATATTTCAGTCGAATGTCAAATAGCATTCACACGGGTCTTGGGCGGTGCGCCGACGACAATAAGCCAGTTCCCTATTTTGGCACAGTTGCTCCTAGACCCGTGGGCCACTTTACAGTACAGCCAGCATTGCGCTGGAGTTATTCTGACATCCCGTCACGTGATATCCACCGCGCATTGCTTTCAATACAATGAAAACACGGGGAGGAAGTAAGTTATATCACCTATTAAAGATATAAGTGAAGAATACTAGATGTAAGTAAAAGCAAATAGAATATCTATGGATCTTTGTGTTTCACTGTAGTAGCTTTGTTACTGGAAACTGTTTAGATCACCTACTCTCAACCTGCGGTCTTTACGAGTTGGCACATCTAGTGGTACTATATTTTAAATCGCTTTTAATTTCGTGTCCTTCGTCCATTACAAATAAAAATATTATATAAGCGATATATACATTTATCGTTGCAAATCTGAAACTACAGCGAAAAAGTCACAAATTATTACCTATTTTTTTTATGAAGTCCACGACCATATGACTAAACGATGTTTGCGGCCCCCGTAAAAAAAATTGAGTACTAATAATATAGGTCGTTACCACCGCAGCGTCTTCTTCAGCCCCCAAACATTAGTGTAACACTATTATTTTATTCCAGTTTAAAGGTAGCTAGCAAAATGTTACAATAAGACTTAAGTCTATCTTAAGTCTGAAAGCATTGTGTCGCAATATGAAGTGTCACTATGTTGTAGGTAACGCCGTCTAAAAAAAAATTATTATATGTACTTATTTCTCTGATCGTTGCTTATTTAATCTTAACAATTTCTGTTTACTGAACATAAACATTTGAATAATATGGTTCTAGACTAAGTATAGTTTTACTTATTTCTTTCACGCGATCTTCTCTGTCATTAAATTAATAAAACTCTCGTGTGTTATATTCAGGTGTTACCATACAGTTTTTATACTACGAAGCGACGAGACGAGTGAGACGTGCACGTGATCGTAAGTGATATGCCCGCCCATAATAATGTGGCAATGTGGCGCTTATACAGTGCACCATAAAAGATGTTAGTATGTTGTAGTCTCGTTATCCCAGTATTTTTACTAGCTAAAGCGCGCTTCAAACCGGAACATAGTAATGTTTGTTCACTACTGTTTGGCGGCATCTATGCAGGCATGTTTTATATTGTATCGTCCTTTAATTTCATTCTATTAATGTCCATTAGTGAATATGGGCTTACCCAGTTGGGGGCAAGTGCCGTATTGCGCAGTATGTTACATGAGAACCTTTGCCCTTTTTCTGGAGTTGTGCCCTCATAGTCTTCTTTCACGGCACGGTAAGTGTACAGTAGCTTTGAGGATGTTCTACGTTGTCGAACACATAGTAATAATTTTGTTTAATTAAGTATATTAGTGTTTGTACTCATTTCCATCTGTGATTGTAAAGCGCACTAACCTAGTAACAATCTATTTTACTATTTTTTTAATAAATTTCCAGTTACACTAAACCTAGCTATTGGAAGGTGCGCGTGGGTTCTTCATATCGCACCCATGGAGGCGTTATCCATAGGATAAAGAATATAATACCTCACCCAGCTTTCGACAAGTACTACTACAAGAATGATATAGCTGTGCTGGTAATGGTCACCCCCTTCACCATGTCCAAGTTCGTGCGGCAAGCCACTATAACCAAACCGTGGGCCGAGATTGTTCCTGATTCTTTGTGCACACTCGTTGGCTGGGGTGCCACGCAGGTATCAATATCCACAATATAAGTACCACATAAATCATAACTCTTAATTCCATTGAGATGTTGTGTAAACGTAATTACTGATGCTTTATTATTAACAAGCAAATTATCTGTCATTGAAGCTCCTGAGATTGTTCTTAGAAAAAGCCATATAAGTACTTGTACTTAAAAATGCATGTTTTTGCGGACATATCGTAGAGCCAACTAGAGGACAGGAATAAAGATACTTGTATATATATATTTAAATTGAATTTACAGCGCGGAGGGGCCCAACCTGACCAACTCCAGTTCACAACAATGGTGACAATAGATCAGCAAGAATGCATTATAAGATATAACACGATCGGTGCTATTGTAGAAGATTCAATGTTTTGCGCTGGTAATTTAGAAACGGACGGAATAGACGGATGCTATGGAGATTCAGGCGGACCCTTGATATATAAAGGAGTGGTCGTAGGTCTGGTGTCATTCGGATACGGATGCGGGCTCCGATATTATCCAGGAGTTTATACAAAACTATCTCATTTCACTGATTGGATTATTAAAATTATTTCTGTTAATAAATAAGCAAACCTGAAACTGTTTTAATTATGTTAATTTTCCATGCAGCTCTTCCAACGGATTCATGCACCTTTCTTAACTTCCTGGTTACGACATGACGGTTACTATCTCTTTTATCTGATTCATAGCAATCCTCAGTCTTCCCCTATTTTTTTTATGTCTTTCAATTCCTGATACTTTTAACGAAGTTGTCATGTATTATCATGTGTCCTAACATCTTGATTCTTTAAAGAATTCAATTATTTATTTTATTTCAATGATTGCTTATTCAACCAGCTTATTTGTTAACTTAAGCTTATTTATTTAAATGGTTATTTGTTCCTGAAACCCGTCCCACATTGGTCTGTAATGATACATAAAAAATAAGTTATAGACATTTATTAGCATTGTTATAGAAGTATTTTTGCCGTGAACTAAAAAATCCGATATAAAAATAGTGCGTAATATTTAATTATTGGCAGTATGTGGTTTTTTGGTACCATATTCTCAACCACAGATAACCAAACAGCGTACGTAATAACCGATAACAAGTTTTTATAAAGTAGTAGTGATATTTAATATGACGTCCACTTTATCAATAGTTTTAAAAGTACCATGTTTTTGAAGTTAATGGTAATAATATAATAGTTTCAAAACAATTTCTGCAATCGACCACACCTGGGTAAGTCCTTTTTACTTATTAAAACCTCTGTTGTATACATTTAACAGATATAACCAGCTATAATACACAAGGTCTGTTTTTTGGAAAAAGAATCAAACGTTTTATTACTGATAAGATATTTCTTAGTATTTTAGTATAAAGCTTTGTTATTTTTCCCTTTAAAAACATAAGTCTTATACATTATTGTATTTTAGAATTAAAAACTTTGAAACAATGGAAACGGAAAGTGATAAAAATTACGAATTTTTTTTAGAAGATGATTATAAAGAAGATTCAGAAAGGTATGGTAATTATAGAAAAAAAATTCGAAATATTTATTTTAAACATCTCTTTTCACATTTTGCTTTTAACAACTTGTTTTATCTAGAATAACTAAGTTTTGCCAAGAAGTACTGAATAATATTAAATAAATAAGCCGACGCGCGATGTTTAAGATTATTTGATCTTTCATAGGACATTTAATTTTAGTAAAAAATACATTTTGACAAAGATTTATCGAATGTGTAATTAGTTTAAATAACATGAATTATTGAAAACAAATAATTGTATTCTATAACTAATAGCTCTGATACGGCGGTTCATACATTATTTTTATTTCTAAAAGAAAGTACAGTAAAAGCTTTTTATTCGCGGGGTACAGGTTCCATAAATAAGCCGCGAATGCCGAAACCGTGAATACGGAATATACTATTTTGTTTGGAATATACCATTTGACGGATATTGGGTTGGATACCTATTGGAATCCTTTTATTATTATGTACGTACTTATTAGATCCGCGAATAAAGAAATTTTAGCAGCGAATATAGGAATTGAGTCGCATTTTTTAAATCGCGAATGAAGGAAGCGCGAATAAGGAGCTTTTACTGTATTTATAATTTTTTTTTTCAATACATTGCAAAACATAAATAATTTTTTAAAGAATAAATATCCAATATCTACAGCGCTGAGTTATGGCTCTCAGCACTATCGCCAAATTATAATCGCAACATCAACAAGTTTTACCCCTACTCTGAAACACCGACATTTGGCTCGTTCAATTTAATAAAGATACCTGCGTCACTTAATGAGTTACTAGAGCACGTCGACTATTGGGGCGAAGGAAGAGTTATTGACTCGAAACAAATCAGCGGTTTCTCCAACTGTTATAACGTCAATTACCAATATAAAATTGTCAGCAGTGGCCCTGATAAAAATAAAAAAATTCCTAACAGAATTCCTGTAGTAAGTTATACAAATTGCGACACCAGCAGGTTTATTAAAAACAACTCCGTAAAACTCGTGACGGTTAATAAAATAACTACACCAAAAATTAATAAAAGCTGTGCGAAAGATATTGCGAGAATCGTTAATAACGATTTTGGAAGAGTGATAATAATGGGTTATAATAACGATGCTGAGGAATTGAAATACATTGAACACGAGCTTCAGGACAAAGGCCTAGTTTATTATGAGGGATACGAGTTGCCAGAGATATTCAAAGAACTGACAGTAATAAATAATGCTAGGTCTTACATAAGCGTAAATGCTTTAAAAGAACAATTGTATAATGACATAAAAGAAGCTACGTACGACAGAGCTGTAAAGACTAGTAAGGTATTATATAAAGGTACTAAATTATCGGTGACATATGTTATACAAAAACTTTTAAATGAACGAAGTAAAAACGTATTACCGTATGTTTATCAACTTTGGATGAACGGTGGGAGAAATATTGTTTCGAATAGCTTGCCACAATCGTTTGCAAATATTTTTAATCAAGATTCTGTAATGATTTTTGATACTAAATTTGAGCTTTATCTTAAAATGGATCAAGATTTTGATACTTCAAACAGAAAAGCAGTTCATGGCGACAATAAAAATCAAAATAGCAGCTTATTCTGTTGGCATTTAATTGCCGAATGGAGAGAAGGTTCAGTCTTTTTCAAAATCATAAATGACAATTACCTGTTACATTTAACATTGAATGTAGAAAAAAATGTTTTTGACGAAAGGCAAGCTCAAGGTGAAGCAGAATTAAATGAAGAACGATTTTTCTGGTCTTTGGAACCAATATTAAAGAAAAACAAAATATTCTTCCGTATCAAAAACCGTCAATTTAAACAAATACTAAAATTGGATCCTAATAAGAAAGATGAAAATGGAAGAATCCTTTGGGGACTAGAAAAGTACTATTACTATGATTATTTTACATGGAACATTTTACCTTGTAATCAATGATATATAAAAGATAACCACAATTTGTTATATTTTTAATTTGTATATTTATGGTTCCTAATAAAATATTACCTTGGAAATTTTTTCATTATTTAATTCAAAAAAAATTCATTTAAGAATGTGAAAAATTGCAATGTCACCTCATGAACATCTTATGCAAAAGCAAATCCTCCTACCTTACGGACGATGGATTTAATTAGAGGAATCTACATCTTTTTTAAGATCCTAATTGTCTTCTATTCATTTTAATTATTTTATATTCAAATAAGATGTTATTATATTTATACCTCTTCATCCTAAATGTGAATTTTTGGACGAAAGTATTATTTAAGAATTTTTTACCACAACAATTTAACCAATTATTATATTAGTTTAACACATACTCATGTTATTACGTAGTTACGAATCATCTAATTATGACATTTTTAATAAATTATATCAATATTTTTATAAACATACACACACATATTAAATTGTTCTGAGAAACTTTAATTTTTCTGCCATTCAATTATTAATAAAAATATAAAACACATTAATGTTACTACTATTTAATTCTTTACAGATATTTTGTTAATTATATGTTTTTAATTAGCATTAACAAAAACATTTCATACGTTAAAAAAAGGATTTTGACAGTTTATGTCAAAATTAACGTGTCAAGTTATAGTAATCGTTTGTGTAATTTTATCGAGATAGATTTTATCAAGCACTAAAAACTCTACTGCGACGATATAAATTTTGAATATTAACAGAAATATCTGCAGTTATGTCTAGACAAACATCCAGACTTGATGCTAAAAAAGTTGTAAGTAATATTTATACATTTTAAAGAATATATTTAATTTTACAGTAAATACTAATAAATTAATTGATATTTTCAGAATTCTGAATTGTTAACGCTTACCTATGGCGCTTTAGTGTCACAAATGTTGAAAGAAACTGAAAACACAGAGGATGTGAATAAACATTTGGAGCGAATCGGATATAATATGGGCGTGCGTTTGATTGAAGATTTTCTCGCGCGAACTTCGTCTAATCGTTGCTTGGAAATGAGAGAGACTGCTGATAAAATCCAGCAGGCTTTCAGGTAATCATTTTTCGAAAAGGTTTTATTAATCAAATTTGAAATAAGTTTTATAACATTTGCCTGTTATAAAGATAAGATAGGCCCAATCTAGGTAAAGACCATTGTATTATTTTTGCCCAAAATTATCTGTTCCTTCACTGCATTAAAAGTGTGGTATAGCTAGTGATTTCAACAAACTATTAAGACATGTTAATAAGTAAATGATGCTGTGATGTTGGTGGTGTAAAAATTATATTAGCAAGATTCCAAAGAGAATTCAAATTACATATGTGTTCTATTAATTGGATATCTATTTAGAATAAGTAATGTTAGATTTTTAATTTAGTGTTAATAGTTTTTTATGTAAGTTTTTTTTATAATTATGTATGTATATTATAAATATCTATATTTTATAAGAAATAATGGGGAAAAAGTTTCTTTGCATTTTTAAGAAAATTCAAAACATATTTTAATATAGTTTATTTAACTAAAGTATGTAGGTACCATTTTGTTTGATAACTTTTTGCCATCTTGTAGGTAGGGACATGGTCCCATTGCTATAGAAATTTTGGTACTTCTGATCAAAATACTGAGATAATTGGTTTTGGCAGTTCTCTCGTGATGTAAACCTGACACTGCCTAAAGAATTCTGAAGAGATTAAAACATGTGGAAATCTGAAGGTGCAAGGTCACGACTATACGGCGGATGCATTAACACCTCCCAGCCAAACTCTCTTAATTTTTGCTGAGTGGCTAAAGATGTGTGAGGTCTAGTGTTATCATGATGAAAAACCACACCCCTTATGTTGATTAATTCCGGCCGCTTTCTGTCAACTTCTTGCTTTAATCTCATCAGTTGTTCACAGTAGAGTTCAGAATCAATAGCCCTGCCTGGTGGTAACAGCTCATAATGAATAATGTCCTTCCAATCCTACCACACACACAGCGTCACCTTGTTGTGAGTTAACCTGGGTTTCACCACAGTCTGTGAAGCCCAATCGGCCTTTGACCACGACCTTTTTTGCACATTCTTGTCGTACGTGATCCACTTTCCATCTTCTTCAAAAATGGTTCAGTTTCATTACGTCGTAATAAAGAATCACAAACGAGTACACGGTTCATTATTTTTCAAATTCGCCAGGACTGCTTTGTGGTCAATTCCCAGTTCTTCAGCTACGTCGTAACTATTGATATGCCGATCTTGCTCCACTTTTTCAAAAATGGCATAAATTTTATCCGTAATAAGGCGACCAGAGTGAAGTGCATCTTTGACATCAAAATTTTCGGATTGAAAATGCTTAAACCAAATTTGTGCTACACAGTGCTCACAGACACTGCACTAGCTCCATAAACATCGCAAATTTTTTTCGCGGCTTGCGTTGTATTTTTACGTTTTTTGTAGTAAAATTTTAAAATGTATCGAATTTCTTCATTAGATTCACTCATCTTGATAGTACGAAAAACAAAAGAAAGTAACACATTTTCCTAATTTGAATGTGGAATTATTTTCTTTAACATTTAAACTTCCAATGACACCAAAACCAGCCAGATACAAATAGTATAGCCAAAGAGATTTTATTACAAGTTCATACATACTATAATGCGAAAAGACTTTTTCTCCAACCTAATATTAAAAGTAATCGTAAAATCATTGTTCTTGTTAGTTATTTTAATTCTGAATTTATCTATTATTATTCTTGTAGTTCATTTTTCTTCTGATATTGTATTTGTTTATGTTTTTTAATATTTAAATTTTAATGTATTTACTTACTGTGCTGTCATGTGAATTATTATTTATCATACTGCAGCTTATACAGTTAATAATAGCACATTAAAATGTTTGATTTTTTAGTCATGTATATGACAGTCAAAATAATGTAGGTGAGCATTCTTGATTATCTCTAGCCACATTGTCACTTAAGTTCATTATTGTTGATATAAAAAGTAGCAATATTGTTGAAAATTGTCAGATGCCATATCAAGTGCTGGCTGTGCTATTTTGGTTCAGGTGACTGTAAGTGCTTTGTGTCTTTTGATGAAGTATCTTCAGGGGAAACAAAATATTTCAAAAGAACTGATTTTGTGTTCCAAAAACAAACATTTTTGTCAACATGTTACTGCCACCATACACAAATGGCTAAGGCCAAAGTGAAAATATTAAACTTGTAAGAGCCTTAAGGTCAGAGGTAATTTAACACTAACGTTTTGGGGACATAGTGTTTTATATAGCAGTTCTGTAGTCATTTCAACTAACTCTGTTTTATATTGGGACTAATGCAATTCACAATGTGACTCTGTGCAATCTTCCTAAGCAAATATATATTGTAAAGCAAACATTACATTAAAGTTAATGTTCTCTCTTTCACATTTTAATGAAGAAATAAACTCATATCAAAACACATTAAATTCCAGATTGTATCTCAACATGCAACCGACTGTAACAAGCTGGAGTAGTTCAGGGGATGAGTTTTCACTTGTGTGGGATCAATGTCCACTCAGCGAATGGGTGGAGATACCAAACAATGGTTTAAAATATTGCGCCTTGATACCAGGTGCCATTCGTGGTGCTTTACAAATGGTACAGTTGGATGTGCAATGCTGGTTTGTTCAGGTAACAAATAAAATTATTTTGACCATATTCTCATGAGTAGGATTAAAAAGTTTTTTGGGTCACTAGTTTTATTTTATGGTTATTGCAATGAATGACATTTAAAGATCACTCCCAGATCAAATTTTTTTTTAATGTTAAATTTTATCAAACTTTCCTTACAAGTCAAGAAGTAAAGCTCATTACAGATTTACCACATATAAGTTGATAAATCATCTCTGATTGCTAGATTGTCTAACTGACCATTTTTTAAAAAAAAAAATCCATTTTCTTGCAGAAAAATACACAAAATAACATTAGAATTAGGTTTCGAATGAATAGTTTTATTATTCCAAACATTAAAAATTATGTTATTGGATCATAATCATCATATCATGCATGCATCACAAGTAGTGAAACAAAAAAATGTTTCCGGGTGTAAAAATTTGCCAATGTTTGGTGAACATGAAATGTCACATGATTGCACATGGTATACTACTGAAACCAAGTACATGTCAATTTCCACATATGCATTTTCGTCGCCGTTACATCCCTATCTTATGTAGTTTTTTAATACTATGGAAGTGATCAAATAAGTGGGTAGTTGAACCGATTGTAAGTGATACGCCTGCCTATAACAATGTGGAACTAGTTAGGATGGTATTCATAGCACCCTATTGTGCTCGTCGCCTTGAGACGAGATATTGAGTCTCATTACCCCAATTATTTTACTATCTACAGCACCCTTCAAAGCAGGACATAGTAATGTTTATACACTACAGTTTGGTGGCTGAAATATGCACTGCAGTGGTGCCTACCTAGACAGTCTCCGGCAACAGAGACCTAGGTAGACACTGAACACAGTTATATTACTGTCTGTGTTCATCATTCATTATATTTAGTTACTTACCATCTTAAGAGAAATTATATAAAATAAATGCTTTAATATCAAGTGATTCTTTTGGTTCTTCCGGTTTGTTTCTACCATACAACTATAACTTAGAAGTACTTACTTTGTTTATTGAAATACTTATTGTGCTAAAAACTAATTATATCCATACTATTAATAGTGCGGCGGAAGTGTGATTTATTTGTTTAATATGGCATCTATTGGTATCTCTTAATAATAATTAGAATGGTTGATGCTTTCACGGTATTAGTATAGCGCCATTTTATGTGCCATCTTGTATAACATTAATACTATAAAAAACGTTTTAATAAAATCTTTATGACATAGGTATATATTAAATTTAATTGATAACTGAAGAAATGTACCAAATAATTGCGGGTTGTATATTATATATAGTCTTTTGTATACTATCAATGAATTCATAACTATATTAAATTTCTTGTTCCCTTTTTTCAATTTTATTGTATCACAAGTTGAAATAAATTATTTGTTGTTTCTAATTTCAGGACCAGCTGAAAGGAGACGCCGTAACAGAATTGCGTGTTAAATATATCAAGAGATTGGAGGATGCGGTGCCTGCTGGTGAAGACTGAAACTATTTTCGTGTTTATATAAAATGTTATATGTTATTATTATGCTTATATGTTATAGGATATTACATTTACAGACATTGTAGAGAAACTTGTATTTAAGATCCTCGTCCGGCGGAGGCACGACCTTATGGAAAAGTAGATGTAATATGTTGTTTAATTTCATAGTTAATTTCGTTAGCATTAGGCTCGCATAATTTTCTTTTTATATAACAAAATGTCTAATAGAAAGTTAAAAATTATGATTCCTTACGTGTCTAGTTTGCTTAAGATATAATCTGGAATCGTTCAATACAGTAATCACAACCACTCTCTTAATGTTAATTATATGTCGAACCTGATTCCATGGCAACATATGGTCAAGTATAAACAGTAATATCTGCTATGGTAAATGGTTTTTTCTCTAAAGAAATTTACTTAAAAGTATAACTATATATAAGAACCCTAGATAATTGTTTATTCTTTAACCTTATGTAAAGAATAAATAGTATTTTTTTTTTATTAATAGCAAAGAGTTTAGTTCGAAGTCGGATTTTTTTTAATCTATTGTTGGTTATTAAAGCTATGTAATGCAATATTCTTGGTGTCTATAGATGGGCCTCCTCACCAATAGCTTTGGTATAGCAAATTTTTATATATAATGCTCGTGCTATAAGTGCACATTTTTTTTTATTTATTCTGTTATATTTTATTTACGTATTTTGTATATATTCCTATTCCACGAGGCGACGGCACGACATAGACCATAACTTGATGGTAAGTGCTGCGGCTGTCATAGCAATGTGGCACTAGATAACACGATAAACACTGCGCCATACAGTCTTCTGCAATAGAGACCTACAACCACTGTCAGAAAAGTAATAATGTCATTTCTCTCTGTAGTCTTATTCATAAAAAGTATATTTATAAGAAAATAAATTTATTTTAAAACTTCCTTTTTAGGATAATTGCCCCTATCAAGTGTAGCACTCCCTTCAGTACCTTTTACTTAATCTAAAACCTAGAAAAAAGTAATAAGCTGAATACTATTGCGATATAGTCATCAAAGACAATCAGGTTGTTATTGGACACTGAGTCTGCAAGTGCATTTTGAACCAGATCATCCAGATCTAAAACATGAATAATAAGTTTCGAACCAAAATTAAGAAAAAATAAGTAATGGTTGAATGTTATCTGGCGGCGAATTACATCAGAGAGTGATAGAAAAACACACCAAAACAAATGTAAAAATAAATACGAGATTAGTGAGCAATGTTATCTATAAAAATAGTCAACAACAAAAGTTGCTTATATAATTATTTTCACAGATAATACACACGTAGTTACATGTTGCATATGTATATATATGTTACTATCCAAACTTGAAATTTAACGTATTGCTTCAATGTGTAACTTTTATGATAATATATATTACAGACAGACGGACGCTTCGATGAATGAATGAAAGAGACAAGGTAAGAATGATTGGACAAATCGATGCAGGTCGACCTAGACGGACATATTTCGATCAAATCGAAGATGTCCTAAAGAAAGGCCGGGTCAGGAGTACTCGTAACCGACGCTCGTTAAAGTGGAGGAAGCGAGTGAGGTGTGCCAGGATCGTAGCGAGTGGAGAGAGGTGGTCTCTGCCTACCCCACTGGGAACGTGGCGTGATATATGTGTATGTATGTTTGTATGTACAGACAATTATTACTATACACTTTTAGACGGCAGTGTTAGCGAGTACCACATGTCCATTGTATCCCAGGTATGTTAACCCATTCTCTTCGTCCCTTCGAAAGTCCTACCAATCATCAGTAGACATTGATAGACTGAAATGTTGAGAAAAATTACCAGAAAATTGATTTCAATAAATTACTTTTTTTTATTCCATTCAGCGACGAGACGTTCACCTGATGGTATGTGTTACGAATGCGCATAATAACGTGGTGCGTTAAAATGATATCATCTTGTATATATATATATACTAAGTATATATATACTGCACCACATTGCGCTTAGCGCCCGAGACACAATCTCATTACCCCAGTAATTACATCACACGCCCGTCAAACCTGAAAACGGTAATTTTTCCATACTACTGTTTGGCGATAGAAATAGGCGCTGCGGTAGTGCATAACTAGAGTCTCGGACAATAGAGACCAGTATTTTTTTTTTTTAATGAAAATAGATTTTCTAATCTATTAATATACTGTATTCTTCTATACGCAGAAAACTTATTGGTGTTTATTATTAAAAAGGAAATAGTTATGGTGTGTAAAATACAACCGGCGGTAGGTAAGTATGGTTAGATATTGCAGTTTTTATTTTATTTTTGGTTTTGTTTAGAACCAACAGTACTAAATAAGTAGAGGCGGTCACTTAAACAATGCGCCTACGCGTCGACTGTGTGGTCAATTACTTCTATATACTGTACACACCATGTTAAGTTCTGCGTAGATCGAACAGAAAATTATTACGTCAAATTTCATCTCCACCACCTCGACGGCTGATCTTCCATTGTGCGTTTTAACATATTCGAATCAATACGACTTGCAGATGTTCAAGAAAAGAGCATACCATTTCTTTAAAGATCGGCAAAGCAGCTGCGACACCTCAGGTATTGCGATTGTCTATGGGCGTCACATTTACTTTTCATCACGTAAATTGTTCGCTCGTTTGTCCACTTTCAATATAAAAAAAATTTAGAATCACTTCATATCAAAAACTCAATAATGGGTGTTGCAAAGCACTCCATAGATACTCCATCGTAATAAATAATTTAAAATATTTATAAAATCCACATATATTTTTTTTTAAAAATCTATAATTAACTGTTTATTTTGAATATGGTGTAAGTCTATTCTTCCATGTATTGAGTTATTTAATACCCTTAAAAATATAGCCAAATTATATGAAATCTGCCAATGTTTCTATTGTTTTATCGATATTCAATTTGATAATATAGGTTTTTTAAGCTAATTATACTATAATAATACATACATACACACAAATATTTATATATATATATATATATATATATATATATATGTATATGGGTTGTAATTACACCACTTTCGATATTAGACAACTATAAGAATCATTTAATTTCAAATGCGCATGACAAGACAAAATTTAATTTTGGACGCTAATTGCATCATTAAAATTACGAGATACTGATAATATTTACTTATGCTCTGCTTGTGGCAGTATAGAAATATATATTTGCTTATTAAAATTATCTATATTCCAGAACTTATCAAAAATTTCTATACATTTCTTCGAGCAATTACAATTTTTGAATTAAAATAGTGTTTTTTTTTTTTAATTTTTGGAATGTATTTTAAGCGGTCATTTATAATGTATAGGAATAGTTTCAGAACTTGGCTTATAAGACTTATTGTTCGGTATTTCTCACATTTTTTGAAGAAGAAGAGATTCATTGACTCGTCACGAAATCTAGGAAGCTATTAGATATCATTTAGAGGTCAATTAAGAATGAATTCCCTAGAGGTAGTTGCGGAGGTGTTAAGATCAGTAAAGCGGCCAGAGAATAGTTAGTAATAATGTATTAATAAATAAATGATTTTTTTTTTTAATTACTACAGAAGATTATCAAAACCGCTATAGTATTTGAAAGTTTAGAATAATTTTCGGGTGTACTTTTGACGTGTAGACACAAGTGTACGAGACCGCTGATGCCTGTTCGTGTCCTCTTGTCGAACAAAACCTTGCTTAATTAAAGGCCGGGCATGTTTGAGTGTCAATGGCGGGGATCAATATCGCTGATGGCATCGCATGAACCCAATACAATTGATTTTCATTGGGGACCATTCCGAAAACGGAAGTAAGTAATGTATTATTAGTCATAACTAATCCATTATAAGAAGCATGATGGATTTGAATTTTCCGCCATACGTTTTTTATAAAATTGAGATAGTAGACGATAAATTTTAACCTTTAAATATTATGTGTACTCCGAAATAAACTTATTTTCTGTATTAATTTTAAACAATTACACTACCACTTTTAATCATTAATCATGTAATATTAAAGTTCGTCCGTCTGGAAGACTAAGAAATTTCTGAGAAAGCTTTGCCTTATTTTATATATAGAGCTTGTGGTATAAAAAGAGCAGTTCTTTTCTAAATATTATGATGTTTTAAATAATTTCTTAATAAACATGCATTGCATGAATAAAACTTTAGTTTATAAAACACTAACTATTTCCAGCCCGCTTTGCTAGCCGTAATATAAAATTAGACCGCAAATGACTTTCTATAGTAACCGTTAATCGTTAAGTGACTTAGAAATAAAATGATAAAAAAATTGTGAAATTAAAAAAAATTGCCTGTAATCAACAAATCATTCTTCGTGGAATGGTCGTGTTCCCATGTCCGCACGTCCACTAGTTTTGACGTGATGGACAAACAAAACAAAATCCCTTTTCAGTATATATAGATATATATGTATATATAGGGTTTATTTATTAATATAATAAATAGATTTATTCATATTAATAAATAAACCCAGACTATCTTTTCATAATTTATATTAATTGAGTAATGAATCCGAATAATTTAATGGAACCTAAAACCGCTAGACGAGTTTGTTTTAATTTCTGAAAAGGTACAGATGATTTTTCTTAAATTTATTTTTGTTTATTAAAGTCATTTCGTTGCTGTAACAATACCTAAATGATTATTGTTTTTATTTTATAGTTCTACTAAAAGATCAATGTTTAAACTATAGATTTGGCGAAACAAATTTACAACTATGTTAAACTGATCTTCATTGACAAAACGTCAATATCGATCAAAGAGCTGTTTAATGATTATTCGAGATTGATCTCTTATATCTGTACGGTTTTTATAGGTTTATTCTAAGAGAGTAAATATCTTAAGGAAAAATAACGCAAAACATATGAAAACTATAATGCTGATAGAAATATCATATACCGATGTAATTTCTATGAAAGCTACGAGGAAAGATGGGAGTTCATAGAAACTCAAGAGTTATATAATTTCCAAGTCAAGGAATGCTCAGTGGAACAGAGTGTTCCCTAGGTATTACATGGAAAGTACAGATCCCAACAAGCGGGTAGCATAGCAGACAATGAGTTCGTTAGTCTAGAGAACACTTCTGTGGAGGGTGTCACTTCACGATTTTGCCGCTCTCTACGGATATATCTAGACCATTTTATTTCTGACTCCACTCGAATCAGGATCTTTGCATGCCGGTTTGTAGAGGGCAAAGTTGAATGATAAACTTTCTACATACGTTAATGTTGCGTACTTCAACGCTCTCATGATTGTGGATAGACAGACTGAAAATTCGCGCTTTTTGACAGTTACGGAAAGGGAAATTTCTTTTGTTTCAATTTGAGATATAAAATGCTCTTTGTGCATAATTGTACGCTTTCATATGATTTATTACTACTTTTTATCAGACTGTAGCTCCATTCCCCATGTTGAATTTTGATAGCTGTTGAAGAGTTAAAATAATTATTCAGCATGCTTCGCTTTACAGAAAGACTGTCCTACTTTTTGCCAGTGGTAGGGCGATTGCAAAGAATCTGATGGTGTTGAAAGTTCAATACTTTAAATTTTGTTAACTAATATATATTTAATAAAATATTTAACTAATATTATTCAAAATTTATGTATATTAATTATAAATTTTTGAGAGATAAAATATATATAAAATGTCTGAACGTATAATTAATTATCAATTTTGCTTATAGAAGATCACTATAGAACATAGGCCTTTGAAATTGGAGCGAGATCGCTGAGAAAACTGCTGCTATTTTTAATACGGTGGAGGTGGATACAAAAAGATCTTTCACACAGAATAAAAAACTATTTTCCTTTATGTGATGATTTGGCGATATGTAATTAAAAAAAAACCAAGCCGTTATCACGCAGTGGTTATAACTAACAACCGCTAGGCGATAACAGTTCGTCATCAAATACATAAATAAATGCAAAACAACAAATATTTTCCGTGTTATGAATCTTTAACAATAACAATTGGTGGCGATGCGACCGGATGTTCTGATTTACTACCATTATCTGCGGTCTCCTTGTTTATAAAGATGGCCGGTTTTTTTATTGTTTTAAAATAAACACATCCATTATTTAACATATACGTTATGCAGCTAAGCGTGATGAATAAAATATAGATCTTAGGTGGATAATTAATAGATTAAGTACTCTTATACAGGGTCGTGCACAGAGATTAGTAGGATATGCAAAAACCTGAAATCTCAGTGTTTATAGTCAATTGAGCAATAGCCAAAGTATAGTTGTGTACCTTTTCAATGAGATGAGAGATTATTATTTATGTAGATTTAGGGATAACGACAGTGCTCTTTTATCTAATTAAGTGAGGAGACGAGCGGGATGTTAACGTGATGGTAAGTGTTACGCCCGGCTGTAACAACGTGGCGCTATTTGGGATGGTAAACACAGCATTACAGTGCGTTCGTCGAGCTGAGACAAGATTTGAAACTTCGTTACCCCAGTAATTTCACAAGGTACAATTCGGAACACAGAATGTTTGCACGTTACTGTTTGGCTGGCGCCGTGGTGGTACCTACCTTTTTTTAATCTACCGTTTTACGTGGGGGAAATGCCTTCGTATACCTGCTCTCGCCGGAGGAAAGACAGGTTATGTCAGACTTGCACTGATTAAAACCTCCACGATTTTCCATCTCGTCGTTTTATGGCACGATCACAGTAACGCTTTCGCACACCTCCGCGACCTCGCCAGCACTGGCTGCACCATGTAGTCTCACCTCGGGAGGGAAGAACCCTCCCTTTCCACCTTTATAAGGGCATGCCGGAAAATCTTTGTCACCTGGGCAATGAATCCCCCCGAATTCGTCACCCAGAGGCCATGGGAGCCAAAAGAGAAAACTCTCCCAACTCCCTACGGCGGATCTGCTTCTGGGTTCCGCCGCCAACCGTTATACGGCTGCGGAGGATAGGGAGAGCGGCGGAACGCAATACTGACACTCCTCTTCCCCCACGACTCAACCTCGGCTGCAAAGGGCAGTATAAATCTGCCCCTGCAGCCCACCGGCACTCACCCGAGGTGAGCTCACGGAGTTCACCTGGAGCGGCCACCTCGGTCCGGCGGGGTAGGTTCCTCTTAGGTTCACCGTGAGTGACCAAGCCACGGCTACTGAACCCCACCGCCACGACAAAGCGGGAACCTGTTGTGAGGAGGGGAGGAGTGGTACCTACCTAGACGATCTTCGGCTACAGAGAGTTACAACCATTAGTATGCTTATTTATCGGGACACAGTATCTGAACTAACTAGATGATCTACATCACCACAGATCTGCCACCAGTGCAATTTTTTTAATTATATATTGTTTAATGTATAAAACTCATCTGTACAGAATCATTTAATTTTTAGATACGATAACTATTTCTTGTACCTATTGGCTTCTGTCTCATATTTTCAATAGATTCAATTAAAAATCTATTGGCACTGATAAATGTTGCTCTACTTTATATCTTATATGTACTAATATATTACAGTAAAACTAGGTTTTTACATGACACTAAACTGTAGTAAAACATTTAATGTTATTATATAATCAATGATTTATAATGTTGTCGAACGGTAATAAGTGAAGAAAGTTCATCTCAACACAAGATCATCTCAAATTTTATTCTTATTTTGATAGAGTATTATTTTAGTATACTACTTATATTTTAACTGAGACTGCTTAATGTGTTAAGTTTTTAACAATTATTACGTTTAACATAAGTCTATGTTATTTTTAAATATTTAGTTTTTTTAGTTAGCGTACTTCTCGACTTAATAGAAACAATGGTATTGATTAAATAAAATGAATGTCGGTTTACTAATTCATACTTTTACTTCGACGATTATTTATTAATAAAAAATAATACAAAACGTATAGTTAACATCTAATATCATCTTATGAATAGTTCAAAAGATATCCCACCTATGTTTACTATAATGCTGTATTTGTAAAACATATGATTGAATATATAATAATCTAGATTGAGTAATTGTCATCGTTATACCAGTCTGTTGATATTCACTACTGAACACAGGTATTAATAATCATAGACACAATCAAACGGTTTTTTTTTAGTAGTAATGATTGCTATGCGTTTACTATAAAATGTATGGCTCTATCTCTCTTTTTTAAATACATAACACCGTTAAGCGTTATTTCCGCCGTGTGTATTATTAATAATACTTTGCTAAATATCTACATATGCCATGGGAATACACTAGTATAGAGAGCAATTGAAATTATTTACAAAATGGTTCCATTGGTGCACGAAATTACGTAAAGCTTGACTCTTTAATTTTACGTCAAGTGCGCTATAATTCAATGAGTTTATAGCGAGCTGTTTCAGCATTCTTATGTCGGAAAGTTTGCTGGCGACGGCTACAAACGCTACATAGAAATCTTCAGATAGGGGATCCGCTTCCCATACGCCTGGATCATCACTGGATAGTACTACCGGCATTCCGTGTGCGAGGAAAGCACTCAGCGGATGGTTTCTTATATCGCGTACTAGCGATAGTACTGCGTTTGATATCACGTTTATTTCCAAACCAATATCCCTCTTGATAACCTCGTTTAATACCATTGGGTGTTTCGGAAGTGCGTACGCGTGGCCCAAGCGTTTCGCTCCCAATAGTACCGCGTCGACGAGATTCTCATCTGTCAGTGTGCCGTACCAATCGGTTTCCCCAGCGTGGAAGAAGTAAGTCAACTCCGAAGCCGTCTCTAGCAACTGTGGCACGAACTCTATTAATGGATTACCTACGTCCTCCTGTCCAACTAAATCAAACCCGGCGAAGGTGTCCGGCATATCATTTTTGATCCTTTTTGCTAGTTCTATATAATCCACAAGTTGTGATTGGTTCACTTGCCGTGAAGGTGCGTATATAAGTTTAGCGCCAATGAAGTCCCGGTGCTCTTTAACAAAATTTTTAATCACCTTCTTGTAGGATTTAGCTGTGACCAATGGGTCGTAGACGGTGCCATCCAATTCGTATAGATTCGGCAGAATAGATCTCACTTCAACGTACATGATATTGTCTTCTCTAAACTTCTTCAGTGCGTCGTAAAAGTATTTCTCCCATATTGGTCTATAGGAGAGCATTGGTGTTACAGTGAGAAAGAATTGCATGAAAGCTGCCCAAGTCTCTCGTATACTCGGATACACCACGTCAGGATTTTTTACGACCATCGTGAAATGTTTTCTTAAATCGATATCGAATCTGGTGATATTATTCGATGAGCTTCTGGCTTTGCTCATCCTTTGCCATTGACCGCCGCAAGGAGTATTCGGTATTTTATTCGCGAAGATTAAATGAAGTTTGCTTCCAAAGCATACATAAAGATTTTCTAGGTACGTAATGTTCAATAAGTAGTCGGGACCTAGAAGTGCCATGTCGTGGACATGGAGCGCAGCTCCCTTCGGCATGTCTTTTATTATCTTATACACTTTAGAAGATTGGATGTTTTCTTTATAAGCGAAGTAATGATGCGAGCAATTGAAATATCTCGGGTTATCGAACCAGTAATCAACTTCGTCGAACTTGTGCCTCATCAGGCAAGTGTTGACCGCAGCTTCTTTATCGCTGAGTGATATGTGCCCGCCGACAGATAACAGCGACTCCTTTTTTAGGATTTTAAATCGTTTATCGTAATATCCTTTGAGATCCTGGGCGCAGACAGTGCAAAGGAAGAGTAACAGTAGTCCCCGCATGTTGGTGCGCACGTACGGCCGCAATGAACGTTCAGTACTGACTGATTTACAGAGCGCAATGACTTTTGTTACCAATCCAATGTGTACATACTATTGTTTCTGAATGAATCGAATTACAACGACAATAATGTTATGATTGTAATTAAATAATAAACAAATTACATATCTGCGAATACACACTGATGAGCGTATTTTCAGTTGTATCGTTATAAACGTTAAGCTTGTCATGTTTATTTAGCTAAGTAGGTGTAATTTAAAACCAATTAAAATTGATGCCATTATAAACCTCACTAATTGGAAAGTCAGACGATATGTTTGTCAAATTAATAATAAGAGCTATGTTATATTAATGATACTCAAATTTAATATAAAACACTTTCGTGTTGGTATCCTTTTAAATTAATTGTTTGAATCATAAATATTATTAATATTTATGATTGATTGGTATTAACCAATATTGAAGAAAACAGGTAAAGTATACTGTGAAAGTAAACCGACATCGTAATAATCTATTGCTATGTATACAAAATCCTTTGTGTATGTATTATTAAATATTTTCGGGTAAATTATTTGCTAGAAAAAAAGCTTTTATAGAGTTCAGTTTACTTGAGTTTTGTTTTCATATAAATATGTGTATCATAATCAACATAATCAAGCAATAGACGTTCACTGCTGGATATAGGCTTTCCCCAAAGATCTCCACGTTTTTAGTAGAGATTCGTATGGAAGGATTTGGGCCATTTTCTCCATCGCTGGCAAAAGCCTTAGTTGATGATTAGTGAGGTTAGCTCGGGTCCCGAGAGTGTGCGGGACCTCTAAATGTGTATAACAGAATAAATAATTTAAAACACTCAATGCATTTATATGTTATTGTTTAAAGTTTTAAAATGTGTGTATTCAGTATATAATAATGTGCCGGTAACGGTTTTCAGACATACAGCGACATTCTGAGAAAGATCTCTTAGCGTAATAGTAGTTAGTGTGAATCATTTAGATGGAACATGTCAGCGCCCGTTTTAATTCATACTGGAGATTATGGCCATTGGGGTGCGCCCTTTGTTTCGAAGACGGTTTCACTTAGTGTCATCCATAAACTTGGAGGGATTTGTAATTAGAAGATTAAAGAGGAATGAGAGTTTTGACTTTGCGCGCGGGATGTCGATAGCACACGTGTGTTACAGCGTCGCCGCCATATTTTTTTCTTCTTTTTTTTTAACGAATGCGTACAGCGGGGCGGTACAGGCAAGTACCACTTAATCCTACCCCAACCCTTTCATTGCATAAAATCAGCATGGCGGATGAGGCGCGGCCTTATACATTTCTTTTCGGTTTTAATTTTTTTTTTTTTTTGATTTCTTTAAAGCAATGCTTTGAAACCGAAACCCCTTTAGTAGACGCCGCCGGTTGTAATTTACACCGTTTAAAGAATTACTATTTTTTTTTATCGCTCATATCGCTGCATTGCTTTGTAAGACCGTGTTAGTGATGTATGTAATACGGGTATTTCATGTTACACGATATGATGAGTAATTTTTACAGTTGTACCCTCACTGATCAGAAACAATATACTTTTTAGTTACTTTGATGTTTAAAGATCATCTGTGTCACTTTTGGTGGATCTTGACAAAAAAAAAATATTTAAAAGCAAAATTATGGTATTATTAAAGTGCAACTATATTATTAATGATTTAGACAATATAATATAAATAGATGCTGAGTGTATCCCGCCCGCATCACTGGCCGTAAATGAGACTTGAAATTTGTCTGAAATATTCCTTAAGAGCAACCTCAACCGCAAGTGACTTTCTATAGCAACCGTTACTATAGCAACCGCATATATCTTACGAAATGAAAATCTTTGTAAAAGTTAATTAGAAATAAAATGATGAAGGATCTATGAAATTAAAAAAATAATACTGTACGAGTATAACCATCTACAAATCAATCGAGGTCGAATTCTCACGTGTGTTCACTAGTTTTTACGTGATTAGCGAACAAATATTTAGATATATTTATATAATGGAATGGGTTTTATATAACAAAATTATAAGTCAGAGTATGTCTGTGAGGTAGTATATAGATTAAATTAGTTCATGTCTTGAAATCTGAAGTTTGAAAAAACTAAATTCCAGCTTACATTATATATCTTGATGAATATCTAGATATCCGTGTGTTTTTTTATTTGTTAAAGGATATTTAATTTAATCACCTAATCGGCGATTGATTTAATTTTATATCGGTATTGGTTGTCATGTGAACTATTTGCTTATTTAAGATTATAATGGCGGAAATTCGCAGAAATGTATGCTTTTCCTGGAATGTGAAATACTTATGTAAGTATGATGTAATGTAATTAATATGTAAGTCTGCTTTCAAACTGGAATTTATTTATAGAAAGAGGTTGCAAAGTGAGCACGTATATATATTACCTGTTTCCCCGCTTGATTTTCTTGCCGTAATATAGAATTAGATTTGAAATTCAGACTTTAAATTAGTCAGAAATATTCCTGCCCGGCCGTAACGCACCGCTCCCTCCCCTTACCGGTTCCCGCCTTGTCGTGGCGGAGGGGCTTAGTAACTGTGGATCGACACACGGTGAAGCGAAGTGGAACCCATCCGGCCGGCCCGCGGCGAAGAGCCGGCCGAAGCGGCCGCTCCAGGTTCTGGAGGTCACCGGAGTGGCCGGGGGCCGCAGGGGCGGCTTGCAGCCGAGATGGATTCGCGGAGGGAGTACCCTCTGGGACTAACCGGTGTCACACCGGCGATGCGGCGGCGATGGAGCCGCGGGTGAAGAGGAGTGTCGGTATTGCGATGCGCCGTTCTCTCCTATTCTCTGCAGCCGTTAGTGGGTAGCGGCGGGCCCAACGTCTCTCCGCCGTAGGGAGCCGAGAGAGGTTTTCTCCCGTGGCCCCCATGGCATCTGGGCGATGGGTTCGGAAGAACCCGTCGCCCGTGCCACTGTAGGAGGTCGAGGAGGGGGCCGCTGCATGTTCCGGCGCGCCCTGGAAAGGGAGGGTTCATCCCTCACTCCCGAGGTAGGGCTGCGAAAGCAGCTAGCGCCGGCAGGGTCGCTGTTGCGAGCGAAAGCGTTCCCGTAACCCTGCCATCAGGCGATGAGACGGAACATTGTAGGGGTTTCAGTTGGTGCAAGTTCGACATAACCCGTCCTTGCCCCCGCGAACATGAGTATGCGTAGGTATTTTCCCCACGTAGAACAAAAAAAAAAAACCCACCGCTCCCCGAGCCCACTCTTGTTATTAACACTTCGCTTTTGGGGGAGATAGAAATGTATTCTTAGGTAACCTCTAAACAGCAGAAGCAATACGTTTATCAAAACTTTGAGTGTTAACGTCTACATGCTTTTTTTAGAGATCTCGTAATGAGTTTACGTATCTCTAAATATCTGCTATACTCGTATATGTATACAGGGTGAAAGGTAATAGGTGTAAAAGATCTGTAGGGGCTAAAGTATAGCTCGTATCCTACCTATCTATGTATGGAATACCCCATACAAAGACAATGGTTCTGGAGTTGTTAATTTCTTAAATATTTTTAAAAAAATTCGATTATTTTATTTCTTACTTATTTCTACACAAATGTTAATGTAATAATTATTGTTTAATCATTGTTTTATTAAATTAAATTAGTAAACATCACTTACAGGCTAAAACTTTTACATTAGGTTCTTTGAAAGTTGTGACTGTAAAAAATAAGGCGTCATACTTACAGTTTTAGTTAATTTTAAAATAAAATTTATTTATAAAAAATACGTATAAAGCACATAAATAAGTACCCAACTTCAATACCTATCCGACAAGGTATAAGAAAGTATATAAAGTTTTTAAAATTTAAAAAAAAACAACCACTTGTAATAAAACCAAGTACCATGAAATATCAAACTGTAAAGACTCATAAAAGTAGACGCCACAGCTGGCCCTTAATTTGATCCTTTTGTTTCATTCGTGTCTTCTAAGGACGCTTTCTGGCATCAGGCTCGGAGTCTCAAGTAAGGGAACCCTGGTCTAATACCACCTCGTCACCTCGACTCACCCACGACGGACATCGACACGCACAACACCGCATGTAAACCTAAAAACACCACTCACTAATTTACCACTTTTCGGACGCGCCGCTTCCGCCGCTAATTGGGCCACCGTCAGGCTCGCACATCGCCTACAGAAGTTCCATCCGTCTGCCCGCGCGGCCTTAGGAGGGCGGTTAGCCGCCCTCGGCCCGCGACACGAGCGAAGCTGATCAGAAGACGGGTCTGAGCCCTCCTCCGACGACCCTATAGTCCTAACCGACGTCCGACGCACACTATGCGCGACTTAGTGTAAGATTTCATATGTATACTTATGTATACTTATGTATGTATTAGTTTACACCCTCTTCTCTCTCCCCTTATATCACTCCACCTCTTCAATTCCCAATCCAATATTTTCTCATTTTTCTCCTTCCTTTTTATATATAATATTATTTACTTATATATGTATATATTTAATTTTGTGTGTAGAGAGTAGTTTTAATTTTGTCTTATTGTGTTTGTTTTGAGTTTTAATTTTATTCGCTTCTCTTTTCTTTTATTTTTTCTTTTCTTTTTTGTTTTATTTAGTCATAATGACTATTGCCCTGCACAGTTACAAGTTGAATATCAATACTTTGTATAATAAAGGAATGTTTGAATGTTATACATAACATAACTAACTCAATTTAGATCTTTATAAAGTCTTACGACTATTGAAAGTAGGATGTTGTTAACAGTTAGGGTTAACAACGGCCATTGTGTGATTTATATGACAATACTATAATAGGCTTCCTAATCATAAACACGATCTTACATCGACACACGTCTACCTAAGCTGATAAGCTGGTAAAGTATCGCAATGTAGGAGATATGATGATAGGAAAAAAAATCATTAATTTATGATCACAAGTATCGAACATTCGGCTGGCAAAGCACGTCTATATAAAAATTAATAATTATTTAATAATAAGATTAGTAGTCTATAAAATAGTTTACCAAATTAACATAAAAAATAAACTGTCTGGTGTGTACATAAAGTGGAGAGGTTTCTCTTTACTAAATTGCACTAATCATTCAGGCCAAGGAGAATATATTTGTTATGTCAACCTCGCCCTGAATTACAACATTTATATAGTTTTCTCCAAAAAAGGTTAAGCATAGTTTCAGTTATGTTTGCAAAGTGGACAGTGATTACATGTATATTTGTAAAAATCTTATTTTTTGTTGCGTCGGATAATGACGTCGAATCCGCGTATAGAAAAAGACAATACCTTCTAGAGAAAGAACTGGAAGTGATGCTTGGTAGTGACATAGTGTTAAGTGATAGTGAAGAAAAGGCAAATGAAATTATAATGGAAATGAAACGAAGAGAATTGGATTATGGTTTCAGGAATCCACAATTCTTTAATTATTCTAAACATTTCTTTGAATACAAAGATGAAATTATGGAAACCAATTTATTCAAATTAATAAAGCAAATGCCCAAAGGTGCAATTTTGCACGCCCACGACACTGGAATACTCGATGCAGATTATGTATTAAAATTGACGTATTGGGACGATCTGTATGTTTGTTTCGGAGAACCACAAGTTAAGTTTTTATTCTCAATAAAACAACCTGAGAGTTTTTGTACAAGCAAATGGCAGTTGGTTAAAGAAGCAAGGTACAATTCCGGATACGTTGAAGGGTTCGATAATGAGCTAAAGAAACTTTTTACGTTGGTTGTTGACAATCCTAGAGAGGTTTATTCTAATATAAATGCAGTATGGAGTAAATTTCAAAATTACTTCATTATTACATCTGGCTTGTTCAATTACAAGCCGGTGTGGGAACAATATTTCTATGATACCTTAAAAGCTGTAAGAGAAGACAATATTATGTATTTGGAGCTGCGCAGTGTTCTACCTCGACTGTATGATCTGCAAGGTAATAAGTATGATTTAATGGCTGCAGCAAAATCTTATGTGAGGATCCTTGATAAATTTATGACAGACTATCCTGATTTCTTTGGCGCTAAAATAATTTATGCGCCATTAAGAATGGTCAATAGTACTACTGTCAAGGAGTATATAAATATTGCTATTGAAATTAAATCAAAAATGCCTAATTTACTGGCCGGTTTTGATTTGGTAGGTCAAGAGGATTTAGGAAATCCAACAAAGGAATTCCTATCAGTGTTAATGGAAGCATCTAATGAAATTGATTACTTCTTTCATGCAGGAGAAACTAACTGGTACGGTATGAGTTCAGATGAAAATTTAGCAGATGCAATAGTCCTCGGAGCTAAAAGAATTGGCCACGCATATGCTCTTACGAAACACCCGTTATTAATGGAAAAAATCAAAAATAATGATATCGCTTTAGAAGTAAATATTGTTTCAAATCACGTGCTTAAGCTTGTTGATGATATGAGAAATCATCCGGTGGCGTCATTCTTGGCAAACGGCTTACCAGTTGTAATATCTAGCGATGATCCAGGCGTGTGGGACGCTGAACCTCTGTCTCACGATTTTTATATTACATTCGTTGGAATTGCTAGCAGGCATGCCGATTTGAGACTTTTGAAGAAGCTTGCGCTAAATTCATTGTATCACAGTGCAATATCCGATAAAGATAAGATACTCCACGAATTCAACATACGTTGGACAAAATTTATAGACAGTATTGTCAGAGACAAGTGGTAATAATATTTAACTTTTAGATTTTTGAGGAAAAAAAATTCGCAATGTATAATCTCATTTGTATCGGATAATGTTATCAGTTTCGTATTCGTAGTCCGGATCCAATTTTCGTGGAGTTATTGATAACGTTAATATGATGATTGAGATTAAATGAAAATGTAACCACGATTGTGTTAAATAATATGCAAGTATGATATTGAATTATAGTTGATTGTTACCAACCGGTAACAGTGCCTTTATTATCGCATCCATAACTGATTAGTTGGCAATGTGGTCATTGTTTAAAAATGTTCATTGATATCTATTACATATATAGTATAACCTATACAGCAACTTTCTGATAAATTACACAAAAACAATAGAAGATCAAAATAAATGATGAATGTAAAAAATTACCGTGTAAACTTTTAAAGATGATATCTTAAATGAAAGTTTATATAGATTTCGTACATAAATATTGTTTAACAACTAATTGTTAGTACTTTCCGATGTTATAAATATACTGGGTTATATTTACCTACGACGAACCCTTGGTCGAAGAATGTTAAGCAAGCTCACACAGAACACTGCTTTTTATGTGTCGATTTTATGTACAATATAGTTAGCAAATGACCAAGCAAACAAAAATAAATAATATTATCATGTCTGGTAACTTAATGTAGATTTTTTTATTATATTTGTCCTATTTTTATTGACCCTCTTTCAGAGTATTTATATAGACAATGGATCATTATTATTAATAATAATTTTTTTATGAACTTATAAATACAAAGTTTCATTTTGAAAAAGATACATAGTAATTTATTAAAATCACTTTAATTTACGATTTAATTACTGTACATATACATTACAGTTACATGCGGACATAATACAGAATAATTAAAACAATCCACTTTTCTCTTTATTTGTCACCAGATTTTCCTCACCCACTTTGTTGGTTGTAATATAAAATTAGATTACTATATAGCAACCGTTACTATAGCAACCGAATAAATAATACGAAAAGAATATTTTAATAAATGTTTATTAGAAATAAAATGATGAAGGATCTATGAAATGAAAATAATAAATAGTCTATAGCCATTTGCAAATCACTTCGCGTCGAATCGTCATTTCGTTCTCATCTCAATACTTTCACTAGTTTTCACGTGTAAGGCGAACAAACAAAACCAATTTTCATTACCTATACAGTGATTTTTATTACCTGTTCCTTGTTGGATATATTTACATATATTGTTAATAAAAAATCTTAATGAAGTTTCTTTTGTGATATTTATAAACAACCTCCGTTATACTGAGTGTGAACGCATCACACTCGATTACTTTCATCCTTGATGTGTTTCTACTGATTAGGATAGCGCATGCGCCATTTGCAGTGTCGCATCTTGCTTGAGTCCGTTTTCCCGCCAACTTGCTCGTTCTAATGTCGACGCAATTTACAAATGTCAACCCTTCGTGAATGCATTAAAATTTCTCAATATTACTGTATATATGTAAATACTATTAAATCTTATTGCAGAAAGAAATATTTAATGGAAGCTAAATGAGTTTAGAAGACGAAGGTCATGGTGAAAGAATCTTCACCAGTGGGTTAAATGTATCACTGGTTTATTTTTTAAACTATTGATAGTTCAAAGTACTTTAATATTTGCCAATAATCATAAGTAATTAATAGGCTTACGATGAGAACATTACAAATTTATATACACAACACTTAAAATTCTATTACTAAGCTCAAGACCTGGAGCAAGTGAAGTGTTGCTGTTGCTATCCACAACAGCATTTGTTCTTGTAAAATGTCGGTTTACTCACGATGTTATTCTTTCATCAGAAGCACAAACTTAGTGATAGTCGAACTTGTGCCTCTTCTAGATCTATAGCGCCCTACAAACTGAGCTATGACGACTTTATTTCTCATAATAGTAACAATAAGAAGCTTAAGAAACAGATAAATAATTGATACGTCTGTTTTAATAATGAAGTTTATTACTTGTGCATGTTTGTTAATTACGGTATTATTTTATCCGTCTGTTTATTTATTTTTTTATTCAATGAAGCGATAAGACGAACGGCACGTTCACCTAATGATATGTGATACGCCTGCTTGGAACAACGTTGCGATAGTCAGGATACACAGCACCACATTGTACACGTCACCTTGATACCTAAAATGTTGAGTATCGATACCCTAGTAATTACACTAGCTACAGTGTTCTTTAAACCTGAACTAAGTAATGTTTGCACACTACTGTTCGGGGACAGAAATAGGAGCTGCAGTGGTATCTCCCTAGACTATTTCCGGCAACAGAGACCTACCAATAGTATTATCTGTACTTTGTTTTTTATAGATTATCGACAAATTATATTACGGTACATTATTCGTTTAATTTTATTTATTTTATCTTATATTGAAAATGTTATCCACACCTTACTGCAATGGTTGTTTTAGATTTATTAAATAATTAAGCTGTGTTCACATGTAGCGCGTCGTTTACTTTGCAGTCGTTAGGTGTCACTTCGTACTAATTGGTGTCAACGGCCGTGATTTATATTTATAGAGGGTAGAGAAATATATTTTTATCACCATAGTTGTGGTGTTTCTTCGTTATTTGCTTTGCAATTTGTATAATTACCACATCAACTTTTAATAACAAACATTGTTAACCGATGCAATGTGTTCTTAATACTTACAGATTGCTTTTTTCCTTATTTCCTCTATATGTATACATAGAGAAAAACTTAGTGACTGGTTCAAAGATATATAATAACTTATTTTATTGAACAACTCATTTAAAATGGTAAAAGAAGTATAATAACTTTTAGCACGAGAACAGAAGCAGAAGCATGTTAATAACTAAGTTAGTGTCCGTAATGAGAGAAAGGTGACTACCGCCACTCTGCCCCCATAAAAGACAACTGGAAGGCAATAACTTTAGGAAAATAGTAGATTACCTTACCTTGTGATAATTTATAATCTATGTTAACATACTGCATACCCGCATACCAAACGTAGCTAGCAAGACAATTTTTATCTTTGGATTTCTGTATTCATTATAGGATATTAATAAGTTATAATGATGTTGATAAATAAAAAGTAATACTAATAATCACTTAATTACACTAAGAAGGTGATAATTGAAAAACATAAACAGCACTCATAACTAATTATTAAAGAGTGACAAAGAAAATAAATGAGTATATAAATAATGATATATCTACGAATGGTAACATTCGGAGCTTTTTGTATAAATCTAATCTTTATTATAATTTTTTTTTTTAATTTACGTTCAGATGTTTTCAATTATATCTTAGTATAAGTATTTTTCAAATTATTATTAAATTTACTACACGTTTAAAAATATAAATAGATTTGTCTATCTTAAAATCTAAGCTTAGAGAGCTATGTCTCCAGTTATTAACTGTTTAATAAAATCGTTCCATTTCCTATAGAACGACGCCATAAATGTAGTTTTATTGCTTTCATGTAATGTACTATACCTTATAGAATTAATTGCTAGCTGCTTAAGGAGACGAAGATCGGCGTGTTTGCTCGCGACACCGACAAAGGCAATATAGAAGTCGTGAGACAAAGGATCTGCGCCCCACATTCCTGGATCGTCACTGGACAAAACAACCGGTAATCCCAGTGCTAGGTACGTTGCCAACGGATGGTTCCTCACATCTTGCACTAAACCAAGTACTGCATTTGACACTACGTTCACTTCTAAAGCGATGTCCTTCTGTTTTACAGCTATCAACAAAGACGGGTGCTTGATCAAAGCGTACGCGTGACCTATCCGTTTAGAACCTAAAAGAACAGCGTCAAAAAGGTTCTCATCGTTGGCCGTTCCATACCAGTTTGTCTCGCCGCCATGAAAATAATAACGCAAGTCACATTTTGCCCTCAACAAAAGGGGAAAAAGTTCATATAAAGGTCTTCCCAAGTCCTCTTGACCGACGAGATCAAAACCAGCAAAGAATTCCGGCATTTCACGTCCGACCTGACACGCCATGTTTAGAGAATTCCATATCTCGTCGTCCTTACGCAATCTGTGTCGTGTGACGATCATCTTAACGCCAATGAAATCCGGATGCTCCTGTTTAAAACGCTCAGCCACTTGATGATATAATCTGGGCATGAATAACTTGTCGTGAATTGTACCATTCAATTCGTACAAGCTGTGCAGCCCGCTCCTCACCTCGATGTACTGTATGTTGTCATTGTAGAATTCTTTTAATGCTTCATAAAAGAATTTCTCTCTTACCGGCCTATAAGCGATCAGTTGGGATATGGTGTGCGTAACTTTCTCAAACCTCGTCCATATCAAATTGATGTCATTAGACTTTTGGTAGTCGTACTGGGTGTAGAGTGTAAAGTGACTTTTGATTGCAGCATCAAATGCTGTGAGATTATCGCAAGTGTTTCTGAGCTCGCTGAGTAGTGTCCAACTAGTAGAGCAAGGTCGTTGAGGAGTATCACTTGAGAATTGGATATTTATATTTTCACCCTCATAACATATGTGTAAGTGGTCTTCGTACGTCAAATCTAGTAGTCGTTCTGCATTCAGCATCAGCGAGCTGTGGACGTGTAACACGGCGCCTTTAGGCATACGCCTAATAATCTGATAAACTTTAGATTTCGCTATATCGTTCTTGTACGCGAAGTAATGTTTCGTAAAATTTAAATGTTCCGGGTTGCGTAAAGACTCGTCGATTTCTTGTCGCTTCCAATACATCAGTATGTGGTTAGCCATCATTTCGTCTTCGCTCAGTATCACTTCACTTCCTAATTGTAGGCAAAGATCGCGTTTTATCATATCAATACGAGTTTCATTGTAAGTGTCCAGGAATGTTTTGGCCGCTATCTGTACGAGTACTACGAACAAAATGTGGACATATAAAATTAACTTCATTGTATATTTAATCGGGATGTTATCGCAGCAGCCGGGTCACTAGATGACATTCCGTGTTAAGTCGATACCGTACTGACTCTTATATTTTGTTCATGAATATATATAGCTCTCTGAGCGCAGTTTAAAGAAATCATAAAATGCCCGCTTGCGTTAACATTCGTACTGTATTTATAAATAAATATATCTCCTTTTTACACATCAATAAGATAATCTTCGTATTTACCTGATGGTGAGTAAAACATCTCAAAATTATACGATGAACGTTAGTATGTTTATTTTAAATCGTCATTTATAGGCTTAAGATATTTAGTCTCTTTATCCACTTAGCAATTTGGACACACAAATATTTGATGAAAGAAGGCGATGATGTGGTACGTATCTTCGGCAAGACCTGACATCTATAAAGTTCCTATATTATTTAGTTATCAAAATACATTTGATGAAACAACCACTGCTGATTTTGTTTGTTAATGACTTGCGATGTTGTCATCTTGATTTCAGACGCCAATGCATTGTTTACGTTTGTGAAAATGATTTAAAATGAAATGATGAAAATGAGTTAAATACATCATTTATTTATTTATTGGGTCCTTACATATGAAATTGGCGGTTTGTAGGGGAGAAATATATAAAGTAATTTTTATTTTGTAAAACATTTAATTTATAAAAGTATGCACCGTTGTTATCTATGCACTTTTACAATCTCATAGGTTTTTCATTGATCCTTTTACTAAAAAAACTTGGGGGCGAGAATCAATAAATTCTTTGAAGGTGGTTTGGACTGCCGCATCGGAGTTAGATTTTTTTTCTTGTAAGAAGTTGTCCAAATTCCGGTCAGAATAGTAATCAGTTGGGGCAAGGTCCAGGAAGTACGGTGGATGTCGCAGACATTCCAATTGTAGCTCATCTAACTTAACGGTTGTTTGTTGTGCAGTGTGTGGTGTTGCGTTGTCGTGAAGCAGCAGTGGCCTAGAGCGATTGACTAATCTCGTTTGTTTAGCAGCTAGTTCTTCCTCCATGGTCTGCAGTTGCTGACAATAGATATCTGCCGTAATCGTTTGGCCAGATTTTAGAAAGTTGTAGTGAATGACACCGGCTCAAGTCCACCAAACACTCACAAGTAACTTTGTCTGAGCCAATTTTCGTTTAGGGTAGGATTTGGCTGGGTCTTCAGAGTTCAACCATTGCGACGAGCGCTTCCTATTATCGTACAGTATCCAATTTTCATCACAAGTAATGATTCGATTTAAAATCCCTTCATTATTGTGTCGGTTGGGCAAAGTAAAACAGCAGTTGACGCGTGTTTGCAAGTTCGATTCACTCATTTCATGAGGCACCCATCGTTCAAGTTATTTTACTTTCCGATTTGCTTCAAGTGGATTGATACAGTTTTGTCACTTACCCCGAAGCCTTCAGCTATCTCTGAAGTGCTTTCTGATGAATCCTTTTCCACAATAGCCTTTAATTCTTCATTTTCCACTTTGATCTCCGGCCGTCCAGAGGGTTGGTTCTAAAGGTCGCAATTTCCAGAACGAAAACGTTGATACCAAAAACGTAGCGTGCTTTCTTTGGATACACCAGCGCCGTACACACCATTAATCCTTCGAGCTGTTTCTGCAGCACTGGTGCCACAGCAGAACTCGTACTCGTAAATATACCGATATTTCATGTTTTCCGTTGTGCGGTAATAAGCGACGCCAAAGAAAAAAATAATGAGAAAAAAACAAATGAATGACTGTTTTCAAAACTCAAATGTACCAGCTAAATGAATTTATAAATTTGAATTTGGAATTCTTAACCAGAGAGGAGATTTTTCAGATCAAAGTGTAAGGACCTAATGGTCCTTACATATGAAATTAGCATACATACACTTACTTACATATTAAATATTAATTTATTAAGGCTTATGAAAATAATTACATAATTGGTTTCATGACTTAACATTAAAAATAGCAATATGTAACTGCACTTAAAGATAAACACATCTTGCATTAAGTATCATACTAATAATATGTTGCACTTACTGCTATAATTCACCATCAGCCAATAGATGCCCACATCTGGTCATAGGCTTTCCCCAAAGATTCTCACGTCGATCGGGTAGGCATTTATATTGAGAGACTGGGTTATTTCCCACCACGCTGGCCCATACGGGTTGGTGGAACCCAGAGGCTCGTTTGTTGATTACCAGGGTGCACGAGCAAGTGAGGTTAGCTTAGATCTCGACTTGTGCGGGAACCCTTACGCCCTCTGTAATTGAAAGTACTACATTCTGTTTCACGGTGATGGCGACTGTGTAAAGATCTCTATACAGTTTTCTACGTTCGCGTCGTATAGTTGTTTTAAAAAGAGTAAATAGAAGTTCGCTTCAATATGTAATTTCACTATAATTGCAAGTGTAAATAGGCAAATAATGTATCGCGAAATGTCGAAGAAATCTCAAGGTTTGGCGTTACGTAAAATAATGTGATACAATTTTTATTACGTCGCCTGCCCGGTACGCTTTATGATTTGGTTTGCAACCGAGTCAATCAATTTTATGTGCATTATTCTGTATACACTTTATTCAATTGCATTCTCGTATATTATTTCTTCGATAATCAATTTTTGTTTAAACTGTCATTTAAAATTGTTGCTAATATTTAAAAATATTAAATTAAAAAAAACAGCGTCTTTATTAACATGATAGATTATATATTGCACCTGTGTCATACTTCATAATTTTCCTTAAGATAACCTCTACTCTAAATAATGTTATTATTGCTCGATCCGTTAGATCATTTCAAGGAACAAACAATCTAGTATCAATTCTAAAGAACAATACATTTGCAGTAGAAGTGAATATTAGGTCCTTACGTATGAAATTAGCCTTTTGTCATACTGAACAATTTGATCTGAAATATCTCCTCTTTGGTTAAGAATTCCAAATTCAAATTTATAAATTCATTTAGCTGGTACGTTTGAGTTTTGAAATCAGTCATTCATTTGTTTTTCCTCATTATTTTTTTTCGTGACGCTTATTACCGCACAATGGAAAACATGAAATATCGGTATATTTACGAGTACGAGTTCTACCGTGGCACCAGTGCTGCAGAAACAGCTCGAAGGATTAATGATGTGTACGGCGCTGGTGTCGCAAATGAAAGCACGGTACGTTTTTGGTTTCAATGTTTTCGTTCAGGAAATTTCAACCTTCAGAACCAATTCCGTGGACGGCGGGAGACCAAAGTGGAAAATGAATTAATGGCTACGTGGAAGCGGATCCATTAGAAAGTACTTCAGAGATAGCTGTAGGCTTCGGGGTAAGTGACAAAACTGTATTATTCTACTTGAAGCAAATCGGGAAAGTGAAAAAATTTAACGATGGGTACCTCATGAATCGACTTTGCAAACACGCGTTGACTGCCGTGTTACTTTGCCCAAACGACACAATAATGAAGGGATTTTAAATCGAATCATTACTTATGATGAAAATTGGGTACTGTACGATAATCGGAACCGCTCGTCGCAATGGTTGAACTCTGAAGACCCAGCCAAATCCTACCCTAAACGAAAATTGGCTCAGACAAAGTTACTTGTGAGTGTTTGGTGGACTAGAGCCGGTGTCGTTCACTACAACTTTCTAAAATCTGGTCAAACGATTACGGCAGATATCTATTGTCAGCAACTGCAAACCATGAAGGAAGGACTAGCTGCTAGACAATCGAGATTGTCTAATCGCTCTAGGCCACTGCTGCTTCACGACAACGCAAGACCACACACTGCACAACAAACAACCATTAAGTTAGATGTGCTACAATTGGAATGTCTACGACATCCACCGTACTCCCCGGACCTTCCTCCAACAGAGTACCATTTTTTCCGGAAATTGGACAACATCTTACAAGGAAAAAAATTCAACTCTGATGTGGCAGTCTAAACCGCCTTCAAAGAGTTTATTGATTTTCGTCCCCTATGGTATTTTTTAGTAAAGGGATCAATGAACTACCTATGAGATGGCAAAAGTGCATAGATAACAACGGTGCATACTTTGATTAATTAAATATATTTTACAAAAAAAAAATTACTTTATATTCTTCCCGTACAGAAAGCCAATTTCATATGTAAGGATCTAAGACTAGTAACTCGAACGAAAAAATTGCGAAAAAATTTTTTTGTTTGTCATATTAGTCAGTTATAATTTATTTTTGAAAGCACAAATAATTATAACTAAAAACATTTTTACAGAGCTAATGTAAATTATCGCGAGTCATTAAGCGATGAGACGAGCGGGACGTTCTCCTGATGGTAAGTAATACGCCCGCCCATACCAACGTGACGCTAATTAGGATGTTATACACTGCACCACATTGCACTCGTCGCTCGAGATTGAGTCTCGTTAACCTAGTAATTACACTAACTTCATCGCCCTTCAAACTGGAACACATTGATGTTTCCACATTAAGGTTTGGTTGCAGAAATTGGTGCTGTGGTGGTAGCCACATAAACAATCTTTGACATCGGAGACCTACCACCAGTAATTTCAAATATGGCCTGAAACCAAAGGATAGTAGCATAAACTTCATATATCAGTTAATGATGAAGATCCTCTCAAAGCAATCGTGTACTGCTGGTATTAATGAATTTAAACGCGGTCGACTAACTTGGAGGGATGAAGAAAGAAGTAGTCGTCCTTTGAAAATTGTTATGTGAAAAAAATATTCAAGCACATAGACGAATCATTTTTTGAACAACACACCCGTCAAACTCCCGGGTTACTCTCTTTACAGCCCTAGTTTACCCCTATGTGCCTTTTTATTCCTTAAAATAAAAACTCAGGTTAGTGGGATGCAGCTTTCGTCGCTGGAAGATACGTCGTCAACGTTCGAGAAGAATCGTCTGAAGCTACCAGGTTTTGGCTTATGAAGCTTTTTATAGATGCTTGTGGAGTTTTTTTTTTAAAGATTTAATAAAAGATTGTTACCGATAGAACCTATTTTTTTATTTTCGTAAAATTTTTTGATTATCCCACGACAACGCGAGAATACGAGCTATATGTAATTTTTTTTCCGTCTTACCCTGATGATATTTTTAGGGAATATTTTGTACAGGGTTTTTATTTCATATCCTTCTTTCTCTCTCCTTTTGAGCAATGAGTTTATACGATGGCAAGTGACACACTCGCTAATAATAACGCGTCGCTAGATAGGATCATATGCATTACCCCATATAGTGGTTGTCATCTTGAGATATGATGTCCAGTTTAGTTACTCCCGTAATTAACTACTAAAGCTCTTTAAATCGAGACAGTAATGTTTGTATATACCACTTTTATTTTAAAATGTACAGGGTATGGTAAAAATTCATAGGTGTATCCGAATATTATTTAAATAAATTGAAGATTGATGAAGAAGATTGTCTCCATGAAGAAAATATATTTTATCATTTTGAATGGAGTGAATGCTATTGTCTTATTAACGATTGTAGTAGTTTTATCGGATTCTGTGCCTGGGAACCTAAAAAACCATTATCCATATTAAATTACAGATATATCTGTAAAGAATAATCTTTATAATTTTTTGTATAAATGAGAAAATGATAAAACCGCCATCTATTGTAGATATAACATTTTACACTCAATTAAACATAAAACCGATTTTATGAACGCATGCGCAGACCATTTTGTACTTTGAATATTAAACATAGATGTCGCCATATTAAGTGTTAGTGTTAGCTCAAAAACAATTACAATGGCATTTTTAATTATTGAGAATAACAATGCTCTAATATAGTTTTAAATACTAACAACTAAATTACTCATAACTTTTCTTTTATTCTGTATTATTTACTCTAAATATATGTAACGTAAATTACTTCAATTTATATCAAGAGGACAAGAATATCCAGAGGAAGATCGCAATGAATCATTGGAACCAGGTAGCAACGGATCCGATTAGAAATATGTTCAGCTGATGACGAGATTTATCTAAAATGATGATGATGAAGTAACGTATATACTATCAACAATAATTTCATATGAATGAAAATAAGCTCTCAGAATAAACGAAAAAGACGTTAATATCAAATGAGAACATCTACGAAGTCAAAGTTGTCTCCCAACGGCCTGTCACGAATTTATACCGTGGTATCTCAAAATTCAACTCACCACCACTTTAATACGTGGTATTATGGAGTAAAACGAAGATAACGCGAACAGTAACCTTAGGGCAAATCGTGATGATGACGTGCGATTGTGCAGAGGATTGTGTCACATTACAAACTGTTTTATTCACGTACTTATTTAACAATAGCATTTATTTCAATGTAGTTAAAGTACTATCATAATGAATTTAGGGTTGGTATAATTATAATGATCGTGCCGATGATGGGGTGCCGTTATGGTGATAGCATAACGCACGATGCGGCCTCAGATGCTATTTTATAATCTGATATCTCCGGTACTTATGGCGACGTTGTATTGTTTCCAATCCGATAGCCAAAGAAAGCTCTAAGTATTTTACATTACTTTGCCTTACCAAATGAAATTCGTTCGTCGCTTTTTTTAAATAAAAATTCTTTGAAAAATTATTTTTAGTACTTTTACTGCGTACGAGAATAGAGCAAAGTACGAAGGTCAATACTATGGTCCCTTGTAGACTACATTTCATTTTAAATCTGAGAAGAGAAAACATCGTATGGATACCGATATGTTTCAACAACAACAGTTTTCTGTCGTCGTGGGACCAGGCTCTGGGTTCCGGCAGTTGGTTAGTAAACGGGCTGATTATTAAAACTTTGTAAATACGTCTCTTAATAAAATGTTGATTCTTGTAGGTTAATTTCGGTCCCACGCAATTACATTATGCACCAAATATTTCTGGGTTTACGGCGCAGAGATCCCATTCAGGCATTCGTTCCCCTCGGCAATCATTCGGTCAATTTGACAATCGCCGTGGAGTGGCTCCCATTTTGAAAATATTTGCTCGCAACGGACCAAACAATTTCATCTAAGTGGACCTTCGGTCCCCCGAAAATATTATCAATTGAATAATGCATCCTTCTTATACCGGGCTATTATTTATCATTTAGAACAAAACCAGCGTTGTACAATGATAAACTAATTTCAAGGAAATCTTTTTTTTTAAATCAAACGTTATTTTGATTATTTTATAATTACTTAACAAAGGAAAATGTGTTAATTAAGATCTAAAAATGTATATTTACCTATGATCAGTTGCGCGTTTTTATCGCTCCCACCCACTTTAAAGTGATGTCATCTTGAGACAATACTCATGATTCGAGCACCGGCCGTAAATCTATCGCCGGCGCAGGTGGCTGCGTCACGAGGAGATCAAAAGTCTGCCGCAGCTTTGTGAGGACCCCTTCCTCTCTCCTAAGTAGGTACCCCGCTCATCCTTATATTTGCATAATAAAAAGCAAATGTGACTAAAAAATAATATAGTTGGAAATGAGATTGAGTAGTTACTGGCGCAGTAAGAGGTTTCGTATTTGTTAGTAAATAGTTTTTAAGTTGATTATTTCTTATGCACCGACCATCGTTTTCAGATTGTATAAGGTGCTTATCCTCTAAATAAAGATATCGTAGTAAATGTAATACCACTAATGTATGTATGGATAGTGACTATTTGATACTTGTATTCTCTCAATACGTTAGTATCCAAAATATATTTTAATCAAAGAAATAAAACTTAACTGTTCACAGTACATATTAGAGCAGCGTTCATAAATGTTCATTTTTCGAGCACAATTGGCTTTAAAATAATGTTGGTCACTGATCATAATCTTTATTATCTTAGTACTAATTAATTTTCCTATCGTTATCCAACTAGATGACTTAGATGGAATCCCGCATCTGTTTTTATTCTATTAAGCGACGAAGACGATTGAGACGTTTACTAGATGGTAAGTGACATGTCTGCTCGTAATAACGTGGAGTTAGGATGACACTACACTACATTGCGCTCGTCGCCTAGGACATAAGATGGTAAGTCCCTGAGTACCTTAGTAATTATACTAGCTACAGTGCCTTTCAGTCCGAAACACAGTAATGTTTGCACATTACTGTTTTAAAGCAGAAGTAGGCACTGCAGTGGTACCTATCTAGTCAAAAGAGACCTACCACCACTAATTTAAATTTTACGACCGTTCGCCAGCCATCTGATAACTATGCTAGGAAATATTTAATTGAAACAGAGTTTGGAAAAATTTGACAGGATTTTTTTTTAGATGTTATAACAGTAGATGTTCTAATAGGTAATTGATATTAGCAGTTCCACTATGTCTAGTCTAAGAAAGTATGCTCCAGGAAGGATCCGTATCCCTGTCGCTAGATAATATTTCGTATACAGGTGAAAGGTAATAGGTGTGAAACATCTGGAGGGCCTAAAGTATAGCTTGTATCTCATCTATCTATGTATGGAATACCCCTCAGCGATGGATTGGCCGAGGCGGATCAACACCGTGGCCCGCAGGGTGTCCTGATTTAACACCTTGCGATTATTACTTATGGGGTCACATGAAATCTTCAGTGTACACAACATCAATTAACTCTTTAGAAGATTTAAAGTCACGCATCGTCGTCGCTGCTGACAAAATAAGAGAAGAGCCCACAACCCTGTGATCTGACTTAAGAAAAAGGCTTCGTGCTTGTATCAGGAACCGTGACCGTCGGTTTGAGCAAAAAGTGTTTTTTTTTCAAAATTTTAGAAACTGTAGTTTCTTATACCTCGTTTTATAGGTATTGTAGTCAGGTACTTATGTATGTGCTTTTTTTACACCTATTACCTTTCACCCTGTATATCAGATCCGGAATATTTTCGTGCTCCTGCTCATTTAACATGATATTATTGTAAATTACAAAACATTATTGTATATAAGTATAAAAAAATAACCATTAATTGCAACGTACTGATAAAATTTCCAATTAAGTAATACTTCCTATTAAATTTATCTATAAACATAAAGTCGAGGTGTTTGTTGATATTAAATTAAGGTACTCTGTTAATTCATACGATCGAAGGTCGCTCTTGGCAGAGATCGTCTAGGTAGATACCACTGCAGCTCTTATTTCTGTCGTCTAACAGCAGTGTGCAAACATTAGTGCTCAAGTTGGAGGGCGCTCTAGCTAGAGAAATTGTTGAAGTGACCAGACTTAACATTTTATGCCTCAAGGCGACCAGCACAATGTTATTATGGGCAGGCATGTCATTTACCATCAGGTGATCATCTCAATCGTCTCCTCGTTTCGTAGAAAAAAAGGGTAACATAGTATATAGCAGTATGAGAGATATCTGAAATTTAGCGTAGTCATTTTGGATTGATATTTTAAGTCAGCATCCTACGCACTCACACGCAAAGCAAAAAGTCCGTTAGTCGGCATATGGTCACCATTTCACTAATGACAGTCGAAAACCGCAATTTGTATGGGATCGCACCCCAACAAGCAAGCTTGACCGCAACCAACGTGCCAATTAATAATTATCCATTATTATCTTAAAAAAACACCTCGAGCATCCATTTATTTGGTTCATTGCGTGCTACATGCACGTTATTTTACAAAATAATACAAATTCTGATTGACTCTAAACAATATAAGCCGGACGTAAAATCACACAATACAAGAAAAACTTCTTCTTTCTGCCCTTTTCCCATTCTATGTGGGGTAGGCACAGTACTTCTCTTCCACATATCTCTATCAGCCGCCATATCTAAATTCACACTCTTCTTACACTTGTCATCTTTCACACAATCTATCCACACTTTCTTCGGTCTTCCTCTACCCTTATAACCATCCACATTCATACTCATTAGTTTCTTTGTTATATGTCCTTCATCCCTCCGCACAACATGCCCGTACCACGTTAACCTCTTGCTCCTCATCTTCTCTGTCACTGGCGCAACTTTCAAACTTCCTCTAATATACTCATTCTTAATTTTATCAATTATTAACAGTACAAGAAAAACATCCTTGATAAATAAAATAGGGGTAGTAGGGGTACATTTATGGATAGATATTTCATAAACGATTAAGGAATGAAGTACAATATGAAGGAGAAACTACGATGGAACGTTCTAGTCTTTTACTACATGCGGTAATTTTATTAACTTTAAACACCAGCCTATCTGTCGTAGAAAAACCAGTTCAAATTGGCTTCTGCTTTCCGAGATTTGATCTTGGAATGAAGCAATTCTGAGATTATATTCATCACCATCATTATCAGCTGCCATATATTATATTGCTTCATTCCATAATATTAGTATCCAACGCTGTACATAGAACTCTTCCAAAGGTCTTCACACCGATCGGTTTTGTGTTGCCCGCATCCAGCGGTTCCCTCTACTTTCACCAGATGTTCTAATCACATTGTAGAAGCCTTTCAGCGCTGGTTTTATTGGTAAGCGGCCACCACTCGAGTACCTTGATGCTTCACGAATTAAAAGGAAGCAATTGCCTTCATTTATTTGGCATTAAAATAGATTTTGAGTTGATCATACTAGAATAAGTACATAGTAGTACTTACTCTTCTCTGGATGATCTAATCTTTAACAACTTACTTGAGAATAGTCAATCTTTCTATGATATACGGGTTTTGAGCCGGCATTTCATCGTACACACAGACCAAAACAGGAGCGGTGAAAAGCTACTTCCTTGTGGAACCCAGATCTAAAAAAAAAATATTTATTTATATTATTAAATACCAAATGTGTCAAGTTTATCAAACCTTATGTTCATCGTCTCCAGGTTTATGCTAGACATTAATAATCTAGAAATACATTAAGTTTAAACTTATCAAACAAAATCTGTTCTCATTGAGTCCTGAATACTTATGTGCTATTATGTTTTGTTGGATATTAAAAGTAAGTTATTTTATCATGTCTGAAGGGTTTTTGTTTATGGAACAATGTATCCTTATTCAGATTCAATAACGTTGTTCCGTTGAATTGTTCTACAGTGAAATTATTTCATAATTAGACATAACAACAGCTTTCAATTGTCCTTTTTAACGTGTGATCGGTAACAGATGCTAAAACAATTATCATTGTCTTAAAGATAGAAAAAACTGGCAATTTGTAGGGAACAAACGCGGCTGACGGCGTAACGTGACGCGTACATTGTTACACAAATGTCACTAGATAATTAAATAATGAATTCAGTTAGAATAACGACAAATGGCCAACACGAACAACGTTTTTTATATACCTGTGTTAAAACGATGTGAATATGTATGTGTTTATTAGAATGAACGATAGGTCATGAGATAGAATGTACGTAAGTTGATAAAGAAATCACTTTGTAAAACATTGCAGTGGCTTTGTAGAAAATTTATATAGCTGTAAAGCAATTAATGATAACAGGGACGGATTAAGATGTTGTGAAGCATAAGAACAATAAGTTTTTTTTTATTCAACGAAACGTCGAGAGGTGCGGGACGTTCACTTGATGATAAATGATACGCCTGATCTTAACAATATCACTCTAGTTAGGATGGTATGCTCAGCTCCACATTGGGCTGATCGCCTTGAGACTATAAGTATTGTCTCGTCACCCCAGTAATTACATTAGCTCCTTAATCCGGAACAGAGTATAGTTTATACACCAATATTTGGTGGTTGATATAGACGCTGCGGTGGTACCTACCTAAACGGTCTCCACCTACAAACCACTTTGATATTTAAATTATCTTTTCGAGCATATTGTTTAAATAAATAAAAATCTCTTAGTTAATTATAGTTCACAGATTAGTTTAATGTTTGGAATTAAACCAAGCAACGTTCAAGTGTGAATGGAGCGATAGTGACAGGGGTGGAAAAAAAGTTGTTCTCAAGTTAACAGGTTTAAGAACATCGAAAATCAAAACCACAAAATAATGAAGCAGTACCGTCGACATATTGCAAACGGGAGCAGTAACAGATTAATTTTCTATAGCATAGCAAAATGATATTTGCTTACTAAAAATTATAGAAAATTTCTTTAAAACTTTAAGGATCATCGCTCGAAAGTCGAGTTTGGTCTGTGTTAAGTTTTTAAAACCACAAACCAACTTTGCCGGTAAGTAAGATGCGGTTATAATAATCGGATGAAGGTTTCCGAGTTGTATTTTTTTTCCGCCGTCGTAAATTACGTACGCAACTTACGATCATTAGAGGATAATTTGTAAGGAAGTGGCGGTGTTTCGTGATCATTGTATTGTTACATTTAGTATGAGAGAGGATCAGGCGGCCCGGGTTTTATCTGTGACGAGTTGTGTTCACGCGACGGTGGACCTTTGCAGGTTTGTTTTATGAGATAAATAATCAAGCCTTTATTTCACTACAACTTAAACAACTACAAAACTAACAAAAAATTTAGTCTATTTAATTTTTGTGCAGAATTTTCCTCTCTTTTGGTTTTAGTTTTTCGTCTCCTCGTTTATTTCGATCCATATATTTCCGTAAATACATCTCTCTCTATCTTTTTTTCTGTCTCTCTTGCTTCTCTTTAATTCTCTCTAGGTAATATTTCGGTTTCTTTCTTTGTTTACCTGTTGTCGTTGAATCTATAGACGAGGCCTGCTTATATCCTACAGGAGACACGTTTTTTGGATAAGAATTGAAGTTAATTTGCTGCTTTACTTATTCCTAACATATATCTTTGTATGTTTTATGAAAATACGTTAAGCAAGTGTAATAGATAAATAGCCTAGACTATTCACGTAGCAAAGTCTCGACGCACAGTAGTACGAACTTTAAGATAGTTTAATCGTGTAGTGAAGCAAATTGTAATCATATTATGTGATACAGATTATCAGAATTTAATGAAAACAAAAATCATACATTATACGATTAAATAATCGGCTATTACTTTTATTTAAAAAAAAAAAACAGCTATAATAGTATTTCACTGTTATATAGGAACAGGAAATCTGCTGGAATAGGCGGATGTATTAGATAACGTACATGTTGCGTAAGCGATATATCCAAGAGCACCGAAAGTACTGGATCCACAAATACCATAACATATCATTAATGAATACAATCCGATAAACACAACAACAGTATAAATAAGCAAGCAATGAACTAATAAATACAAATGTTGGAATAATGCTAATGCATCCATGAATATGGAACTTAACGATGATCCATACATCCCGGAGATAAACATCCCGTTAGCAAATCGCGTTTTTTCCTCATAAATGAAAGCGAATCATGTTGATGAATCGAACGGTGGTCGAATGCCGAAAGCTGAAAATTTATACCCAAAGGTATTAACGCGGTTAACTACTGTCTTATCAGTATTGGAATAAAGGTTAAAATTAACTGTTTCAGATGATGTTCAGGTTTGCCGGGATTATTAAATAGACTCTGATTTTGTGCAAACGTATCGTATCTTATATGCGGGAATGTGATTTATTCCTTTTATTGTAACCCTTAATGACATTATTGTATTATATGTTAAATGTTTTTATTTTAATAATGATTATTCATAATTAATATATGTAATTAATAGAAACAGGAAAATATAATATAATTTTTACTGAAATATTTCAAGTGAATAATTTTGAAGAAGGCTGCCTTTGCTCATGTCATTGAAACGTCTTAAAAGAAAACAGATTAAAGAAAAAATTTAACTTGCATTCATTTTCAATATATTTTTCTACTTAAGAATTGTTAAACACCTTTTTGGTGTAAATAAGTAATATGTATTAGTTAAGTTATAGAAACACTAATGGTTTTCTCGAGAATGATGGATTTGAAGATCAAATATAAAGTTTATGATTTTTTTTACGCTACTTTATTTAAAGAACTTTTAAAGGTTAACAGGTTAACTGATCAAGTGCGTGTTGGCGGATGTCACATGTTCACGAAAACTCTTGGGTTGATAGTTTTAGTATTCCACAAATATTCTGTACCACAGATTAAAGAAAAAACTATTCACTATATGGAGATAGCGTTCGTTATTATAGAAATTAAGTTTTAATTGATTGCAAAGTTACTTTGTCGTTTTGAGGATTTTTTTCTGTGGAAAGGATTTCTTAAATGAAACAGTAATGTTAGAATCGAGTCCAGAATTAATGTTCGACGCATATAATATGGAAGCATGAGAACATATGGTTAATAAAAGTGTCTCCTTGTACGACTTGTTATAACAATTGCTTAATAAATGGCGTATCATACATAACGTTACAATAGCGGAGACGTTACAGGGTATATAAAAATTGATAAATCGTTTGATAAAGATAATATAGATCCCTACGCAACGCAAATGCGATATCAACATATAAATTAATTCTGGAAGAGATACATATTTTTTTTAAGAGACAAAACTAGTAGGAACCTTCCATCATAACAATGTGGCGCTAGAAGCAACGAACATTGCTTCACATTGTGCTCGTCATCTCGAGACAGGAGATGCTGTTTCGTTAACTCAATAATTTAATTAAGTGCAACTTCTATCAAAACGTAACATAATAAAACTGCTTCGGTGATCACCATCAGTTCCTTTGTGATGGTCTCCAAGATTTGGTACCCCTAAACATATCCCAGGGAGGATAGTAATCGTCTCTAGCCGTCTTGCTGTGCTAAACCGAATACGAGCTCATCTCATATTTGTTGTTTATTCTGGGCTTGCTTTGTGGGCAAGGAGAGTCCCACATTCAAAGACCATGAAGTCTTTTATGACAGCCAACAGGCGGAGATTGTAGGTTGCTAGCTAACGGCATTAAAAAACATTTGACCTTTGTCGTGTCTAGTGGTATCCGCTTTATATCCTGTCAGCCATGCATAATGGTCCTTGCAAACATTTCGGTTAGGGCGCAAACAAATACAACGCTCGCGTCCGGGTTCCGTACGCAAACTCAATAAGGGTTCATTCGGCTGATTGCAATCAGCGCCGAACCGATGTACCGGCATAAGTACGTGATACGAAAGTATGAATTGATTTCGTACTCGCGAGGTGTACGGATCAGTTTTAAATATACCGATTATTTCAATAGGGTTTCCATACTTAAGTTGAATTGGTTTGCGCGTACCGATTTTCGAGTACAAACGCAGTATGCTCATCGAAATAGTTTTCTATGTGTAATACCAGATTTGTTCCTCAATCAGATATCATCATCAATTCATTTTTTTATGCGACGAAGCGACGAGACGAGTGAGACGTTCACCTGATGGTAAATAATACACCCACACATATTGTGTTCCTTTCCTTGTAACATAAGATGCTGACTGAGTAATTTCACTAGCTACAGCGCCCTTTAAAACGGAACATCGTAATATTTGCTTACTACTGTTTGGCGGAAGAAACAGGAGCTGCGGTGGTACCTACCTAGACGGCCTCCGGCAACAGAGACCTACCACTAGTAAATCTTACTGTTGTCTGCTAATCGCAATCTTCTCTAAGCGAATTCCAGGCTACCTTCATTCAATGATTGTTTGGGACCTACACCAGGTCATGATTTCAACAATCAGGCAGCTTCATATTGGTATGTATATATATGTTGCATCGACCACAGTAATTTTTTATTTGTCGTTTTTTCTTTAACTTTACTGGTGGTAGGTCTCTGTTGCCGGAGAACGTCTAGATAGGTACCACCGCAGAGCCTATTTCTATCGCTAAACGGTAGTGTGCAAAAATTACTTTTTTTTATAGGAAGGTTGGGCAAATGAGCGAACAGTTTACGTGGTGGAAAGTGGTCACTCACGCCAAGGACAGTCGCAACCACCAGAGGGGTTGCAGCTGCGTTGCTGACCTTTAAGAGAATAACGCGCACTATTCTTGAAGGCCCCATGTCGTATTGGTTCGAAAATACCGTTGGCGACAACTGTTTCCACAAAGAGGTAGTGCGAAAAATTACTATGTTCCGGTTTGAATGGCGCTGTAATTAGTGTAAGAATTGTGGTAACGAGATTGAAAATCTTATGTCTTAGGTGACGAGCATATTGTAGTGTATATCATCCTAACTAGCGTCAAGTTATTATAGGCGAGCGTATCACTTACGACTAAGTTGACATTCTGCTCGTCCCGTCGCTTCGTGGAATAAAAAAAAAATTATATACACTCTTTAGTGGTTTGTTTTGCTTAAGAGATTCTATGTTATTTTTATTTCTACATTGCTGTCGTGTAAACAATTTTTTTCTAACCAATAAGAAGTTCGGTATGACTGCTTCGCTTTCATAATGATTTCTTCTACTTACAATAATATTATACATACGAGTATTATGAAGAGCAACCAAGCATACTATTAAAAGACTTGAAGACACAGTAAGCTCATACTGCTTAGATCAGTCTGTTAACTATTGGTAATTAATTATTATTAATGAGCCGTAGGTACTCCGTGATGGCTATGACGATAGGACATCTAACACCCCAGTCCTCCTGTGACCACACATGAGCAAATCATTCAAAACGTTCAAGCGCTAATTACATTAACGCAATTAAATTCGTAAAATTAAGTTTCATTAATAATTACTTTGTTCTGCTTTGAGTGATGTGATGGTGACCATTATATTAAAGTTTTACTTGTCTGTTCACATCATTAATAAAGTTTGCGATTCCGTTTCCGTTTTGGAAGATTACAAAGGTTGTAAAGACTCGAGTTCCAATTTTGCACCCATAAGTTTTAAATCTGAACCAATTTTAACTTCTTCCTCTTTAATACATTAGATGCGGGACTATTTTTTCAGTACTTACAGCCACTGACTTGGAGATCTATTATATCTCGTACACGTCTTTAATCGCAGTGCGTTTGGGTATTGAACGATCACCATTTACTTACCTATTGAATTCAACTTAAATAAGGAAGCATGTATGTATATTTGTCACTTGCATACATATAGAAATAAAGAAATTAGGGATTTTCGCACAAAAGGAGAAAATACTATTTTTAGCGTCGCACCCGTTGAAAGATTTGTAGGAGATCTTTTAGATCTCATAAAGCACTGAATGTAATTGCTCTTGTTTTTAAGATGTTTCGGTATCTTCTATACAACACTTGGATAGCATCATAGACTGTGGAGTGTAAACTTTAATTTTTACGTGGTTCCCTCTATTCATAAGTTTCTAACTTGCTACATTGTAAAACTTATTATAGCTAGTCGTGATTCGATTAAGTAAGTGTATAAACACACACGAGGTTGAAAATCAATATGAATATGAAGCAGTGACGAAAGATGGTACATTTACATATAAAAAAAAAAGGAAATTGTTCGCGTGATTCACTTCAACATGAGGGAATTCCTTTTAAGCGTATTTCGTTTGGCGTACGTTGACCTAAATCGCTTCCGACCGAGCATGGAAGGTATCGCGGCAATTACTCAGATTTATGGCGCACTTAATCGATGTAAATTCGTAATGCACTCCGTGTTGCAGGGTGTCGCCGCAGACCCCACCCAATGCAACCACCACCACCGCCACCAGCGGGACTACGTTCCACTTTCGTGAGCGGAAAGACGCAAAAAAGTACTCGTTCTGGGAACCCGCTGTGGGCGGAGGCGCGGACTGAAGCAACCTAAACTGGTTTCTATGTCTTTCGCAATAAGACAGGCCAGGAGGTTGCCTTTTTTAGTCTGTAAAGGATTACATAAGGTGCTATGTACTCATTAACACGGCAGTTTATGTTAGCGTATGTATGCGCGTAATGTCTTTAATTAATGTTAATGGGCAGTTGGCGTGTTTCCACATAAATATTCTCCATCTGAATGTTCTACGGCATTCATCTTTCAGTTTCTTCGATAAGAAGTTTCGCTGATCCTGTCTGTAATGTAATTAAGTTTATTTTATCATCATTTACCTACCAGCATCTGGGTGGCCTCAACATAGCATTTTTTTTCCATATCGATATATATTGCAAACACTACAATGACAATGGAATAAGTAACGTTTATAAGCGACTATACTTGGTACTTAAATATAACCTTATGATCCTATGAGATGGTTATACGTTTTACCTATATTTAAAATTTATGTTATTTTTACTTTGTTACATTATAAAAAAAAATGTTTTATAGCGGCTACTGTTTTTAAGTATATAGAAAAGCATTAACTTTCAAAACACATAAATACATGTTAGAACTTATTGTGCCGTTTATATATAACTTTCTGAACTTCCTTTCTTTCAGTCCGCTGGTGGTTTCATTGGTAGACAGCAGCTTCTATTTCCGCCGGAAGAGCGTTGTAGTACTTAACATCTTAAGTATAAGGTGACGAGCTTAAGTATATGGTACTGCGTCATACGAATTTTGATCGTCAGATGAACGTCACCTTCATCCCGTCATTTCTTCGAATGACAAAAAAATCGGTTAATGCGATTATATATAGTATGTCCTCTGGAGAGAAGTTGACGACATAGCACTCATCCAAATATGCCGATGTTTCTCAACACTGAACCTATACACATCTAGGACATGAAAAGTAAAACTTTTTAGCAAGGATCATACTAATATATTCTGTATTGTAATATTGAAAAAGAACCTGGGTTAGTGCACAAGGTAAACCGTCAGTTTCTTCATACGATATGTTTATATACAAAGCCGCGCTAATTCTTCCTCCAAAAGCTCAGTTTTCTGGAAAACATTAGGAGTAAATATTTTGTGGGACACTTTTTCTCGTCTGATAATCACCAAGCAGACGGATTTTTAAATCAAAGTTAAAGCTTTAATACTATACGAGAATGTTTAGGATGCGTGTTGGTGCATGGTTTCGTAAGACTTGGTGAAATGCCACAATTCCGAAAATACATCTTGGTCTTCTCCATTAAAACCTGTTTCTATTTTAATTTATTTATTTACTGTGGAATCTATTTACTATCAATCCAAAGGCGTGTTTTGTAACAAGTAAATTTTTATTTCAGCGATTATTTCACATCTTCATTTTAGATGCGAGGAAAAAATTTCCAATAAATACTCCGCTTCTAAGGAGGAATGACAAGGTTGTGTGAGATTTGTATCCACTAAAACCCTTGGATTGGGGTGCGGTACAGGAGGTCCAGCAATCTCTTACGAAATGCAGTTGCCGCCCGCCACTACGCCTAAAGAACGTCACTTAAGAGGCTGTGGATCCGTGTCCACGAGTCCAGTATTAAATGAACCTGTAGGAGTCGTTATGACTTTCACGGGCTCAACATCTCCAGAACACAGAGAAGCACATCTCACAGATTGCTGTACCCCCGGAACCCTCGCTTTGGTAACGCAAGCACTTGAGTAACCAACACCTTGTACTTGTCGTTCATCCTAGGCTCGCTTAGTAGGCAATGAGAGCTCTCACCTTCAAAGCCAATAAACCCGTACACTAATTTAATCACCTATGACAAGCAGGACTTACCCTAGTCCTATTCTGAATAGCTCGAAACTACAGGGCAAACCGGTGCCTCTCTGCACTACGCCTAAGCACATCCATGGCAGTGCCAGTATCCAGTATCCTCGCTTCACTGTGACAAACTCTAGACCATCTCGTACTTGTCTACCTTGGGCTCACTTACACGACAATGAGGGTCGTCACCTTCAAGACTCATGAACCCGAGAACCCTTTTAGTTGCCGTTTACGATAAGCAGAGCTTTTTTTTTTCATCAGCCAATTACAGAGACTTTTTATTAGACAGAGCTTAACTTAGTCTTGTTCTTAACAGCTTGAGACTACATGACTGATTATTCACATCTATTCTTGCCCTTTATTCATATTAAATTGTAGTGAACAATATTCGTAGTGAAAGCAAAGTATAATAGTGATCAGGTACTGTGATGAGTATGGTCAGATTTAATCCCCCCAAAAGAATATTTAATTCACAGTCACTGAATGGAGTTATAGTATAAGCACTAATATTGGTGTAACATTAAGTACTAAAGTCTGCATGATGACTGCAATGTTATGTGTTAATATTTCAATTGGCAAAATTTTTCTATGGAATATTTGCAGGGCCAGGAAACTCGCGAATGGATTTATCTCTGATCTTCTAAATAAGTAAAGACAATATAATTTCATAGTGATCTCAAGATGATAAACATCTCATCCTAAAACTTGATTAGACACTAGCATCTTTCACAACATAAGACGATAAAGTTTGCACATGATCAATGGTTGTATCTAATTTGATACCTAATAATCGATCAATGTGGAGATCTTTGGGGAGGCTTATGTCCAGCTATGAACGTCTATCAGCTGATGAATCATTATTATTTGAGTCTATTGATATCTACTGCTGAATATGAACCTGCCCAAAACTTACTTGAGATCTGTGTCTCGAGCGCAGTATGCTGATGATTGTCTTGGAAAAGTTGCTGTCTTTTCCATGATATTATTTACTCCTGGTTGTCTTCTACGATATATCGATGGTAGGAAGGCGATGGAGGTATTCTAATTTTCTTTAAATAAACCTCATATCACTGTACCACTAGTCGAATCTATTACTACCTACATTTTTCATATTTAGGGTAAGTGAAATGTATATGAGTCCTAACAACTTTCTATAGGCATATTGTTTTGCATTCTCTTTACCTTTTCATAATAAAATTTTAAAAAATATATAACAGTTGTAGTGGGTAGTACACAAATATTATAGGAAGAGGTTATATGTTAATACCGTCATAAGTAGAGGTGGACATAGGCAGTGTGTGGCTAAGATTAAGGAGGGTGAACTTCTATGTGGTTTTATTAAAAAGATATACCACAACAACAGTTATTTTTATACAATAATTTCACACAGCATTCCTTTAAAGATACATTAACAGGCTGTGAACATGTCAGTTAACTAACGCCATTAAAGTTGCTGTGTGCGATTAACTGCATTTCTGCACCAAAGCGGACATTTGCGACTTAGCCGGTTTTTGTTAAAAAACTTATGGTTTGGAGGGTTTTCTTGTTTTACATTTTACTCGTTATTTAAATTGCTAATTATTTTATATGTCTCAAAGCGACGAGCACAACGCGGTGTATTGTACTTCATATAAACTGGCACCATATTATAATGCGCGGACGCAAACATATGAAGTTTCTTCTCGTCTCACCACAAGTAAGATAAAACGTTTTTCTCATCGAATGTATGATGTATAATATGTATTGTATATATTGTTTTGCACATGTTTTTTTTTATTCAACGAAACGATGGGACGGGCGAGGTATTCACCTGATGATAAGCAATACGCCCGCGCATAACAACGTGGTGGCGCTAGTTAGGTTGTTATACACAGCACCACATTGAGATCACCTAGAGACGTCGGATTACCTCCATAATATCAGTAGCTACAACATCCAAGTAAGGAAACACTACGGTTTGGCAGCAGAAATAATCGCTGCGATGGTACCTAGCTAGACAGTCGCCAGCGACAGAGACCTAAGAGCGTAAAGAGCAGTAGATAGTTTCCCCGTTACAAAAACGGGCGATTGCGGTTACGGAAGTGTATAAATCAAAGTTACTATGACAGTTGGAGGTAGTTATGAAGTGAACACCTGTACGGCATGGGACGGCATGAGACAGCATGAGACGGCGCGCTGCACGGCTCGCACGCTGGCTGCGTTGAATAATTCAATAGTAACAAGCGAAGATACTTGGGGTGAAGTGGCCAGGGAGCGCGGGCGTCTAGACCGATGTTTTTATTTGTAACAATCCGTGGACGTATTTACTTTGGCTTTTGGACAAACAAAGCTGTAATAGATATTGTTTTACCAACATTTCAGTATAGTTCGTACTCCCTCTGAGGACACGGTGCGAGTGTAATAAGTTCGAAGAGTGCTTACTTAATGAGAGTTGGGAGAGCGAATTCGTCGGAACTGTTTTGTTTTACCTATTTTTGTTATATCATCATCATCCGGTAGATGTCCACTGCTGCACATAGGCCTTCTCCAAACATTTCCAAATTGATCGGTCGCGCTGCCCTCATCCAACGACTTACTGCGACTTTTTTTGTGTTGGCTTATATGGGGAGGATTTGGACTATTTTCCATCACGCTGGTCCAACGCAGTTTAGTGGGAGCCAACATCGTTTGTTGATTTGCAGGGTGCACTACGAACAGGTGAGGTTGGCTTAGGTCCCGTGAGGTTTTATGCGGCACCCCTTACACCCTTTTGTTATATGTAAATACATTATCATATTCTATGAAACCAGTTGTCAGCTGCGGTATATTCCTACTGATTAGGGAACTACAAGAATAGAGACATATGTAAATTTCGGCAATATAGTAGCGACTCTCTTGGTGTCGTATTGGTTACATATCAAGATAATTTTTTTTTATTTTACGAAACGACGCGACGAGCAGGATCTTCACCTATTGGTAAGTGATACATCTGCCTGGAACAAGGTGACGCTAGTTAGGATATTATACACTGCAACACTATTCTCGTCGCCATGAAACATTAGATGGTGAATCTCGTTACCCTAGTAATTTCACTATCTACAGCGCCGTTCACACTGGAACACAGTAATGTTTACAAACTACTGCTTGGCGGTAGATATAGGCGCTGCGGTAGTACCAGCCTCCGGTCTCCAGCAAGAGAGACTTACTATGAGTAAGTATAGTTGCATAACAGTTTTTTGTTTCTTTACTATCTGTTTTATTTCACATGTAGACATTGCCATGGATAAGGAGTAAGGGCAGTTCATATTGAACTAAACTACTAAACTAACTGTACAGCAGCAGAACAGGCCATAGCTGTTGAGTCTCTCGACCTTTATCTATCTAGAAGTTCTCTGTTGCCGGAGATCGTCCAGGTAGGTACCACCGCAGCGCCTATCATTACCGTCCAACAGTACTGTGCAAACACCACCGTGTTTTGGTTGGAATGGTGCTATTCCTGCTGATATTATTGGGGTAATGAGACTGATATTGTGGTGTTGTGTACCATCCTAACTAGTTGTTATCGGCAAACGTCTTTACAATAAATGCGTTTGGACTTTATGCTCTATTGCTCGTGTTGAGTAATGATACTGAAATAATATTACGAAGGTAGACAATAATTGCGACAGCATAACCTGACTGAAGCGTTAAAACGCATCAAATAAATATGATGCATTCAGACAGTTAGTGTTGCCTCACCCTCGGCACTTGTACAGTCCGTTGGGCCCCCATGCGAATGAATAAACAAAACTCATAAACACTCTAGCCGCGACTTGGGGCACATTATTGCAGGTCGCGTTTTTGAACGACCTCAAGCAGGTTCGCATCGCATAGTTATATACGCGAACATATATTACCAACGGGGTCTTGCGAGCCGTGATGTGGAGCGCAATCTGGTGATCTACAGATACACTATCATCACATTGCATTTGCTACTCATTGGTTCAGTGTGTAATCTCGAGCTGTTAAGAATAATACTAAGGTAGGCTGTGTCTGTCGGAGGAAGTGACTAAAAGGGTTTTGAAGGTCTTCATTGCTCACTAAGGGAACCCGGGGAGGACGACAACGACAATATGGTGATGTAAACAAAACAAACGTAAAACGTCCACTACTGGACATAGGCCTCCCCCAAAGATCACATCGATTGATCCTGCGCTGCCCGCGAAACAGCCACTTGGGGTCGTCGTTTGTAGAGATTCATATTGAGGGGATTAGAGCCTTTTCTCACCACGCTGGCCACATTCGGGTTGGTGGAAGCCAGAGCCACGTTTGTTGATTATCACGGTGCACTACGAGCAGATCAGATTGACTTGGGTCCCTTGAGTTTTTATGCGGGACCCTTTATACCCCCAAATAAAGGCAGGTAACTAAATTTAGGTTAAGCAGAAGTCTCACCGCAGTTTCCATGAACGCCTCAAAAAGATATGTGCAGAATGTGGCGTGGCTCTTTACTTCTCAGTAGTACATTAGTATGAATTTTGTGCCTTAAATGCTGTTAAAATAAAAATTAGCAAAGTACAAAGTAACGCGATGTCTGGCTATGCAGAGTTTTTATCCATAACAGTTGCAGGAAAAATAATTGAATAAGAGTTACTGCTGGCATCGAAAACGTATATGGATAAATTAATTACACACCTACTAATGAGCTTCGAGTCCTTAGGTTTTTTTTTATAAATAGTCGTTTATATATAGATTAGCGCAAAACTTCACCACCTTGAGACATAGGATGTTGTCTCATTACCCTAGTAACTCCACTAGCGACAACTCTCTTCAAACCGGAACACAGTAATGTGTTTTACCTGCCTAGACGGTCTGCAGCAACAGTCCTACCACCAGTACGTGTATATGTTATCCTTCCATTGGTTGGTTGGTTGGTATTTACTTTTTGGAACAGGTAATTTACTTTTGATTGATCTCCGTATTGTTAAAAATGTTTATTTACACATTAATACAAAATGAAAATAATATTTTGTAATAAGGTTTTAAACGCATGCAGTATTTTTTTTTATATCCAGGACGAAATCTTTATAGACATCGACACTTGGAGCTCCACTTTCCTGAGCAAATAATTTAACCGGTGTTCAGCTCGTTTTCCAAATTTCCTGCCAACAGTAATGTAATATTCAAAAATATAAGTGTTAATATATTAAAACAGGGTCTGTTCCTTTTTCAGATATTATATTAATACTCGAGAAACGTAGCCTACCTCTTGCGGCTAGTCTAGGTAATGTAGGATCCACTGAAACGCATGGTGGCCTCCTTCAGTGAGTTAGGAAGCCCTGGGACTTCCTTCGGAAAGTACTGATCTTATGACATCTTTTGGTACTTTGCCTCTCCACAGAAGGGTTTTCACTCTTATTAGAACTACAGTAAACCACCAACAAAAAACTTAATCTTATTAGTTTATTTTTTCGATGTTATGGTCTTCGCCTTGCTACATAAGATGATAACTGCGCATTAGTTTTTGATGATAAAAATAACTGCTGTCTGCGTGTCCATCAAGAGTGACCAGTCACCAGTAGCACTAGAACACAGTTTAGATTTCCGTGCAACACAAAATATAAAACGATGACGTTTAATAAAGCACACAATGAAAACTAATGAAGACAACACACCACCCGCATGACGTTTGAAAAGAGTCTAACACATCACCGCGAAAACGTACAAAATGGCGTCCCGCCAGTTGGCGCCAATTTAAACCGGGTTCTGTATCCTATCGCGCTTTGATCTCCGTCCCGCAGGAGTGTTTGCTCAGTGCCGCGTCTGTATGTTTGTCCTCGCGGTGAAAGAAACCCGGTGAATAGCGCGCTTTTCAATAGAAGATTTATATCGGCGGATGAGACCGTCAACTATAGCGTCGCAATTTGTTAGTAGATACTGTGATAAACTGCGCCGGCCGTGGGCGGCTGCCTGTTGTACTTGCATGTAGTTCATGGCTCCGGATCCGGTAGAAGATGGATACGAAAAATAAGCTGCGAACAATTAAAAATTTTATACTCTACTGAATGTTATCAACCGCACATGTTTGATTGTTATGTATTTATTCGTTGACTTCACCCTGCCTCTCCACTTCTTAAATCTTCAACCCTGTCTTCGTCCAATACTATCTAATCTTCCTACTTTCCACTTTCTGTGAATCTGTACACATTGATATACTTGTATATCTATTTTATAATTTAATTTAGCGTGGATTCTGGATACACTAGCTCCGAATCTGTCGAAGCTGTTAAAGTACCACACAGCAGGGTAAACTCTGATGATTTTGGTTGGTGGTAGATATTTTTTTTAACTTGATTGGCTAGCTGGATAAAGGTCTTATATTATAACAATACTAATCTGTCCCTGTAATAGCTTTATTGTGTTCCAATATATCAATACATTAGTGCCGGAATATTCTAAGTAAGCGAGCTTCACCATACACAGCCAGCCTCATTGTCACTTAACACCATTTGAAATAGAGGTCGTTAGCCTGTTATAGACAAAGAAAAAGATATCTTAAAACTAAGTGAATAATGACTTATAATTATTATGAATAGCATGTATTGATTAATAGAAAATTCATCAATGGTTAATAATTTTTTTAAGGACAATGAAGATTACAACTGTTTTTTTCTTAAATGTCAATTGTTTAATATATAATTATGATATAAAAATTCACAGTCATTGAATGTGCTTAATATTATTTAATTATACTTAATATTAATTAAGTTGGGCTATGTATCCATACAAAGTAAAAATTTGTAAATTTCCGTTCGAACTTTGTGAGGTTTGAGTTGAATCTTTATTACTTGAAAGGAGTGTATACAACAAAACTGGTTTGTTAAAAAGTAAAATAACTTATTAAGCTTTACTTAGCGACGGGGAAAATGGGTTTGATATGATTTTAGCAACTGTTGATAATTTCAAAATGTTTCTTCCTTGTTCTTTTGATCGTCAGTTTATTTTATGAGGAAATATTGTTATTTAAAGCACTTCATGGGCTTTCTTCCAAGGACGACACTTTCAGGACGACACGCAATCGTGTACAATAAAAAAACTTACGTAATTTTTAACGTAAAAAACATTAAACTAATTACATTTATTATGAGACATTAAAACTCTTGTTAGTGTAAAATACTATCTCACGTCAAGATCATAAACATTTTACGAGGATACATGCGGAAGTAGGACGTCTCCTTAAGGCAAGTAAAGTTGGTCCTTGACATCATCATCGATTCTGCAATTTTACAAGTGACAAAGATCTTCAAACTGGAACACAGTAATGTTTATCACTCAGTGTTTGTCTTAGAAATAGACGCTGAAGTGGCCATGACAATCACCGGAAACAGAGGCATAACGGCAATTAAGATTCTTACACAAGCAAACTTCTATGTAAAGGCGTCTAATCTGAACCAAAAGCTACTTCAAACTTATGTGCATTTTTTTTTATTCAATCAAGCGACGAGACAAGCGGGACTTTCACCTCATGGTAAGTGATACGCCTGCTCATAACAACGTGGCGCTAGTTATGATGATATACACAGCACCACATTGTGCTCGTCGCCTTGAGACATAAGATGTTCAGTTTGATTACCCCAGTAATTACACCAGCTACAACGCAATTCGAACCGGAACACAGTAATGCTTGCATAGTTCTGTTTGGCGGTAGAAATAGACGCTGCGGTGGTATCTACCTAACCGGTCTCCGGCAACAGAGATCTATCAGCAGAATGGCATATGTATGCATGTATAACTTTGAGATACCTTTGTACATAAGCTAAGTATATATGCGAACATATATATACTTAGTTTACTAATATACATATGAATCTTGAAATTGAAGCCCAAGTGTTTAATACCCTACCGATATGTAATATCAGACGATTGTCTAATAAAATTTATCTTGACGCTGAACACTAAGTTTTTTTTTAAAAAAAACTATTGAAATAAAATCGCTGTATATATCAATTGTGTATATGTTGTACGCTATATATATTTATATTAATATATTGTATTTATTTAATGCACCTACCTCATCCTCTCTGCATTACTTAAGGTAGACTGGAAGATGATGCTAACGGCATTAAGGTGCATAAAGTAAGTAAGCACGAGGTGTATAAAGTTAAATAAAAATAAAAAATCAAAACAATAAAAAAATTGTCTATGTTTTTCTATTAATATAAGTAGATTAGGCAAGGAAACTGAATTTGTACAGTAATCGGATACACCAGCTTCCACGATTACGCCGGCTGACGGACGGACGGAATTGATGGGGCCGCTTCGATCCGTCGACGTCAATCTTCATAATAATACACGACGTTATTGCCTACGTATAAATTATTAATTGTGGTCAAGTATTATTTGGTAACTCGTAGTTAGGGAGGGACGAGGAGGGGGGGGGGTACCGACCAATGTTTAAGTGCACGTTACTGATGGTTACGCGGTTAAGTAGATACACAACAACTTAGTTTTTGATAATCTAAATCCGAGCCGACATAATATGAGGTATGAATTGTTGCTTCGGTTGTTGTGTAATTTTTTTTTGTTATCTACAATAAGCTGATGAACTTTTCGAGGTATTAAGTGATAATAAAACCGAAGATGCTGTGATACTCTTATATACCGATATATGAAACACAGCAATGCTTTTTATTTTATTCAACGAAGCGACGAGACAAACGGTACATTCACCTCATGGTAAGTGATACGCCTGCCCGTAATAACGTAACATTAGTTAGGATGATATACACTGCACCACATTGAATCATCGCCTTGAGATATAAGATGTTGAATCTCGATACCCCAGTAATCACTCTAGGTATAACACTTCAAATCGGAACACTACTGTTTGGCAGCAGAAGTAGGTGCTGCTGTGGTACCTATCTAGACGGTCACCAGCAATAAAAACCTATCACCAGTAAATGCTCAAAGAAATCTCTGTATATGAACTTCTGTGTAATTCTACAAGGGAGTTTATGTGAAATTACGTGTAGTATTTATCTGTTTGTGTTCTTTGTGTTTGTATCTCAGTGTGTTACCGATCTTGTTATTAATTTAAAAACATTCGTATATCATATAAAAACTATTAATTTATCCAATTTCGAAATATTTAGTTATTAAAAAAATTATAATTATAGTATAAGTGGCTGATATTCTAATATAACATTAATGCGGAACCTTTGACTGATCGTTGGGCAAAGCGATAAATTTTCCAATGTGAAATCAAACAAAATATTTTCTCTAAACTGCCAAAATGACGATCGCAAAACGGAGGTGACGACGTTGATGCGCGTGCGCCGCACTTCCTGCCGCGTGCGGGGCAAAATGGCGGCTGCCGGCTTCCGGTAGGAAGTTATCGCTGGAGGGTGCCGCTTGACTTTGCGAGGATATAAATTATAGGGATGCTGGGCCCATTGTGACGATTGCACAATCATCGGTTGCTAAAACCATTTCTCACGTTGTCGGACGACGGTTAGTTTGATTTCTATACAAAACACAATTTCTGATAAGCCAAGAAGAAATCAAAAGGCAAAGAAAAATTAAACATTTGTTTTTAATTATAATTGGTTATATAAATCTATTATACTTATCTCTTTCTTTACTTGTATACCTAATTATTTGAGGTCAGGTATTTTTGTACATTGTAAAGATTTTTGTTTTAGATTATTTTGGAATATTATTAGCAACATCGTTGAAAAATCTTTGAGGTATATATGCGTCTAGCTCTTCCCTTGCCCGCTGCTGGCCGTAACACTTCCGCAATTCCTTTGGGGAAGGAATATTGTAAAATCCGTTTTTTATGGACCTATACTCAGTAACAGGAATATTACCATCAAATATCAAGTTCCAGAGATATCGTGATAAGTCTTTACATAGGTAGAAATATTATATATATAGATAATGTGTTACAGGGTTTGAGGAAATCATATATTTTTTTTAAATTTTAATTTGTATTAATATTTCTTTTAAATAGAGCTTTTTAATTTTATGAATAAAACATATTAAGTAATTTTTGTTTAAAATTTTAATATCAATTCACAACTATGCCTCTAGTATCGCTCTGCATACAATTAACATGGGCGTTAGTTCCGTACGAGAGCGTCGGTTAGTAGCGGAACAGTTTATCGACACAAAAACTGCTTTAAATTACTGGTAATTGTGTTATAATGCCGCATCAGATGAACTCTGTTCACGCTAATTTGTACATAATAACATGGCGTGTCCAATTCTATTGACTGTAATGTAGTATATTTACATTGCTACGGATTGTTTGCCGTCTCTTCTTATTTTACTCATTTATTTCATTTGTTGTTAAATTTCGTTTTTTTTTGTATTCAATAAACTTTAAACTTAGCATGGAAACAATATAATACATAAAATGTATATATACATCTCCTTTTAAAGAACATCCTTTTATTTATATTAAAAGAAAACTTCTAACTATCGTAATGATAACTACCTTTTAAAAAGTTGCTTTATTCGTTTTGATAATTAACTGAAAGCTGAAACCAATAAATAAGGCTGCAGTTAAATAACCAGTAAAGTATTCGTAACCAAGCATTACCACCATAAATAGCCTTCGTGTTCGTAAAGCAGTGGCTAACCACTTGCATTGTGTTGCGGAGATCTTTTGTTCGATTTCGGGGTAACATGTGGTGGAATTTCGATGGCGGTGGAGTGTTTCTGAAACTACCTGGCTAGTTATCGATTTCGCGTTGTATTGATGTATTCCAAATGTCTATATATGGCGGTGAGAGTATTCTCTGAGAGCATTCCTCACAATTAAGACCGTGTACAAAAGTCATGTAATACACTGTCGATAAAAAATACACAATGTAGTAAAACCTATTTATAAGATCATAACAGATAAAAAGAAGCCTGACCTGTAAAGTTCGTTATGCTGATATTTATCAACTACCATTTAAAGATAAAAAGCGTTTTGATAATAAAACCCTTACAATGTGACACAATGCTTCTGCATGGTATAATGCAGCCGAAAATTTGCAGGTACTCTTACAATTGTACTAAAACTACGATCTTTATAGGGCTAACCAATCAAAAAATTAGGAAACGCGATGGAATCGCAGAGAAAAAATTATTCCGCAATCCTCATGTCCAATGAATGGTAACCGCATCTTTACAGAATAGATTTAAATCAAACAACATCAAGAACTCGTAAACAAATTAGATCACAAAGGATCTAAAGAGACGCTGGAGAAAAAAGGACATCCTGATTACCATAATTAAAATCCACTAAACTGATTTATGAGCTCTCGAGACCCCCATCACTTAAGCCTTTCTCTTGCGTTTAATTGGAACGATCTCAAAAACTTCAATTTCCCTCTTTTTGTCCGACCTGAATTCAAACAGGATATACATCGTCGACTCAATGGTATGTTTTTGAGCTCGGTTGCGGGCTGAGTTATATGGGGCCATATGATATGACATATTTTATTGCTCGTCCCATGAGTATAGGCAAATTAGGCGGATATATCAATCTCCCTTTTGGGATGGTTTTTGCTTTCGCGAGTAAACCCCCTTTTTAGTATACCGCACCAATGAATAGTTAATAAGGTCCTTTTTTGTTTTTTTTTCTTCTTTTTATTCCTAACAAAACTCTCCGTGTTTAATTTTACAATCGGATGTTTGGGTCACATTTTACCAATGGCGGTGTTTCTCTCCTTTGATCTCAATGGCTCCAGTTTTACATACTATAATTACTTTAAGCAGACCCATTTGCAATTGTTTCTTTTGACGAATTTTGTAAATAACTTAAATAACGAAAAACTTTACTTTATTATTAAATTCTACTTCAAAGATTTTTTTTTAAATAGTTCATCTTCATCAACCAACAGATATCCACTGCTGGACATAGGCTTCCCTCAGTGATGTACATCGATCGGTTGTTACTTTATTCATATCTACTTAGATATTGTTACAGTTTGTATAATTAAAAAACAATTCGTTAAGTTACGAACCATCGAAACTGTTACAGTAGGTAGTAGACCTGACGGTTAGAATTAAAGATATAGTGTAAGTTACGATATTTACATAACACAATATTACGCTCCGGGCTTTGAGACATAAGATATAGTTTCTTTAAACTTGTAATTTCATTATCTAATGCACTTTTGAAATCGAACCACAGTAATGCATGCATACTACTGTTTGGCGGCAGAAATATATATAGATGATACTTAAATAATAACAACCAGTTTACGTCTACACTGTCAGAGCATAGGCCTATCCTCAATATGAGGGCGATGGGGCCATAGTCACCACGCGGGCTCAATGCGAATTGGTGACTTCACACACACCTTAGAATAAATTCTAATTCATGAGTAGGTTTCTTCACGATGTTTCCCTTCACCGTTTGTATTTCGTTGTTGTTACTAAAGTTCACAAATGTACATAACTTCAACATTAAAGTCATCGGTACATGTAGAGATTCGAACCCGCGACCTTCGCAATGAAGGCCGCACGCTCTAACCATTATGCCAGCGAGCTACCTTTTGATGATACTTGTTTAACTTAAAACTCTGATTTGTTGAATAAATTTTAATTACTTTATACATAAAATCTCCAATGAAATAACATTTTTCTAGGGAACAGTGAGAAAGCCTTTTCTACCGTTTCTACCATTTTCTACCGAAACTGCACTAGCGTCTCATAAGTATTGTGTAGTATATATAAATATATATATGTGTATGTATGTATATAACGTGGATATAATATATATATATATATATTATATATAAGATATTGATAATTTCTAATAATTTGATTATACCTCATCTACCGCTACATCTCACTCGTTTTACCTTGGCTGGTAGAAAATAACTATGGACAGTAAATCCGTCTATTGTAACTTAATTTAAGATATACAATAAAAAATTTAAATGATTCTTTTTGTTATTAAGTACAGAAATACTAAATATAAGGATTTATCTTAATTTGTTTCGTTTTCATCACACATTGCATTACTGCGTCGATCTATGTAAAATCTCTCTTTTACTTTTTAGCTATATGTTCCATACAGCTTTATTTTTCACTAGCACTTCGCTTTATTTTTATCTTATACTCTCTCTTTACTTTTATTTTATTTTAGACTTGTCTTTAGATCTTTCAATGGCGAGAGAAAGTTGTTGTATCCAATAGGTAATACATTCAGGCGATTATCTTTTTATTAGATCATACCATTGCAGCTTGTTTTCTTTTGTCGTATTGAGCCTAGTTATGCTGCTAATCCATTTGCATCTTCACAATCAGCAACTTGACAATGATCACCTATATAAAATAGCATACAGTGTATATGTTACAACGGACGTATAGTATCACGGAAATTTCGCTGTAACGAAATTATATACCCGCATGAGTTAACTATTATCCGCAAATATGGAATAGACACACAAACTAAACAAGTTCACACAAACAAGATGTTTACGCGAGCGGGCAGGGTTACCCGCGGCGTGTTTGCACACGAAATAGATCTGTTAGCACAGTTGATTGCCGATCGAAACTTTAGAGAACTGACCACTCGGAATCGGATTACCGGTTCGTTACTGATCCAACATTTTTGCCATTCCCCTGACCGCTAACAACGCAAACAAATACTGTGTCAATTTGCCAGGGTTAGCGCTTTGTTATCCCGCTGGCTGGCAGCCCCTCTTGGCGGAGTTTCGCTCCCGTTTGCGGTTCAATTAAAAGGCAAACATATACTGTATCTGTTACAGTATTAAGTGATCTTTATACAGTACTGATTTTTTTTTATTGAACTATGCGAGCGGGATGTTCCAATGACGACGACCTGATGATATGCAATACGCTTCGCACCATACTGCGCTCGTCGCTTTGAGATATAAGATGTGGAGTCTCGTTACCCCACTAATTACACTAGTTATAACACCCTTCAAACTGGAATACAATAATGTTTGCATACTGATGTTTGGCGGAAAATATATGAGCTGCGGTGGTACATACCTAGACAGTCTCCAGCATTGGAGAACTAACTTCGAACTAGTACTAATGAAATATCTGGGGAGACGATAATTAATATACTGTATCTCAAGGGAAGTAGCACGACTTGTTGCACTATATACCATTCTAACTAGCATCACATTATGGACAGCCATATCGTTTCATCATCATCATCAGTCGATAGATGTCCAATGCTGGACATAGGCCTTCCCCAAAGATCTCTACATCGATCGGTCTCGCTTTGCTCACATCCAGTAGGTGGCTGCGATTCTCACCAGATTGTCGTGGTCCACCTTGTGGAAGACCTCCCAACAGTATGTCTACCGGTACGCGGGCGCCACTCCAGGACCTTACCGCCTTATCAGCCGTCGGTCCTTCGAGTAACGTGCCTTGCCCACTGCCACTTAAGTCTAGCAATCTTTTGGGCTGTCAAAGTTTTATTTCTTTATCGTAAATACATTATTTAATTAGTTTATAATGTACAACATATTTCGTATAATAAGTCTCGTTACTCCAGTAATTACACTAGCGCCCTAGAATCCGGAACACAGCAGTGTTAGCACACCACGGTTCGGCGGCAGAAATAGGCGCTGCCGTGGTACCTGCCTAGACAGTCATCGCCAACAGAGACCTACCACCAGTAAAGACTATGATAAGATCCTGAAGTTGTCTATGAACAGTAGTGATTGTTAAACATTCCCACTTTTACTCTATTCTGTTATCTGATGATGTACAGTGCTACTAGTCATTTGATCGGCTTAGACAGCTCGTCGGATACTGGGCTTGCGGACCTGGACTCCGAGACCTAATAAACTTTTACAACGTTCACCGAGAAGTAGTTTTAATATGAATTGATAGTTACTGTAAATGATCAAAGATTGATTTTTTTTATTACATTACGTAACGTAGAGACGAGCAGGGTGTTCATCTGATAGCATGCGCCTCCCCAAAACATCTTGGCGCTGGTTAGGATGACTGATGTCAATTTGAGAGAAATGATGTAAAGTCTCGTTACCCCAGTAATTTCACTAAGTACAGCGCCTTCAAGTCAGAACGTAGTAATGTTCGCACCCTACTGTTTGGCTGCAGGAATAAGAGCTGCGGTGGTACCTACTTAGACGGTCTCCGACTACCACCAGTTGATTTATTTTTCTTACCAATGTTTTACTTAAAAGAGTTTCCTTTAAGTAATACATTAAAAGCCTTATTGTTAGACCGATAGATGATAATAAACTAACAATTAAAAACCCCTGAATCCTGACTTCTGTCAGATGGGAATTAAAAAACAAAACTAACCATCACTAAATTTATACGGCGATTTATACGTCAATTCCTTGTGATTCTGCGGGGACCGTTATTAAAGAGGATTTGTCTCCTTAACCAGCCTCATTACCACTTACCGATTCAAAGATTCCTCGCCTTCTGTTCACCGTCGCCCATCAATCTGGACTGCCAATTAAGGCGACGAGGGCCCCGAAGCACCCAATTATACATTCCACTAGCATTCTACTAAGTAGACTTGCCCAATTTGGCGTTTAATGGATTTTAGATTGAAATCACACGAGATTATTTAAAGAGCGATAATGAGGTATTTATTACTTTGTTTATCCTTGTCTGTGCTCTGAGGTCCGAGGGCGGAACAATCTTGATAGCTTTAGTTCCGCTCATAAGTTTAGAAATGGATTTAACGACATATTCGGATAGTCAGATATCATCAATATTAACATTGTACAAAGTAATTGTAGCCCAACTTGTAGTACACATTACGATAAGTTGGTCAAGAATTAAAAACTTGGTCTTGATAAGAGTTGTCCTGGTGGTAGGTCTCTGTTGCCGCACGGCAGCAGTGCAGCGTCTATTCCTGCCCCAAGCAGTACTGGGCAAACATTACTGTGTTCCGGTTTGAATGGATTTATAGTTAATGAAATTACTGGGGTAACAAGACTTAACATCTTGTGTCAAGGCGACGAGCGTAATATGGTACAGTATATATCATCATAACTAGCGGGACGTTATGGTATATTACTTACCGTCAGCTGAACGTCTCGCTGATTTCATCATTTAATTAAATAAAAAAAACCTTCATTATAATAATATTTATTTAATTACTCTTCAGTTAGTCATGATTCTAGTAAGGTAAGTTTGTATTATATATCTTAAATATAACATGGTCTCTTAAGTAACTATTAAATGTTACAATTGGGAAAGTCATTTGAGCATTCAAAACATTAGATTAAGTTTTATGTATATAAGGGTTGATCTTTAGGGGAGGCCTATGTCCAGCAGTGGACGTCTATCGGTTGATGATAATGATGATGAAGGGTCTTGTTAACCAGTTCGCGTATTACATGAATAGTTCTTTTACTTTAACATAACCTACCACACTTATTATGTTTAAACGACTATATTATTGTATCTTATAGATTGTATGAATAGTAGTAGGGGTGTAAGGAGTCCCGTCCCGCACAACAACTCACGGGACCCAAGCCAACCTCACCGGTTTGTGGTGCACCTTAGTAATCAACGAACGAGGCTCTGGCACCCACCAACCTGCATTGGGCCAGCGTGGTGGGAAATAGTCCAAATCCCCCATATGAATCCCAGAAGAAACATGAAAGTAATTATAATGCTGTGGAGATGAGAAGCTTGAGAAGTATAACGGGGGTGAAGCTGATGGACAAAGTGAGGAACAATGTGATAAGGAAGCGGTGCGGCGTGGTTGAAGGTGTAGTGAGAAAGATTTAGAAAGGGATGCTTAGATGGGTCGGCCACGTAGAAAGAATGAATGAAAGATGATTAACGAAAGAGGTATACAAGGTAAGAATGATTGGACAAATCTGTGTAGGTCGACCTAGACGGACATGTTCTGATGAAATCGAAGATGTCCTAAAGAAAGGCCGGGTCAAGAGTACTCGCAACCGACGAGCATGCATGAAGACGCTCATAAAAGTGGAGGAAGCGAGAGAAGTGTGTCAGGATCGTAGCAAGTGGAGAGAGGTGGTCTCTGCCTACCCCACTGGGAACGAGCCGTGATGTATATGTATGTATGTATGAACCCCTACAAACGACTGAAGGTCGCGAGAAGCCGCTGGTACTTTGGCCGGAATGAAAGCGGCCAGGTGGAGACTAGCACAGTGGTAAAGTATATAAGTTATTTAGACAAATGTTGTAAATAAGTATTTGTGGGATCGCTAGCTGCCGGCGGAAGTTTGTTGATCAGCTGTTTTTGATTTTGTATTACATTGTTGGTTTTTTTTTATTAGTAAAGTAATGTATTTTTTGTAGAAATATCGTTTCATTTAACTGTACTAACATGATGAAGCGTAAATAAAGCTAATAAAACGTTATAAAAATATGATTTTTTTAAGTAAGATCGATATTTTTTCCATCCAATCATCAAAGCTGTCATTAGTACTGTCTTCTTTTACGGAAGCGGTCTCCTAATACACAGTATATATTATATAAAATAAATAATTCTTACATGTATGATACGAAGTATTTATAGAAAAAATGCTTAAACCTTTCTTTTGGATTTATTAGTACGCGTTTTAACTAAACGGCAATTTTAAAACTTATGTCTTTCCTTGTAATATGACACAACTGACTTATAACGATTAATTTCGTGTACATAGGACTGTTCAGTAGATAACACTGAATATATCATTTTTTTTTTTAAACACATAACCTGCGTTTTCCATTCGTGGATATTCAAATATTGATAGTCAAAAACTCTAGAGACAGAATTTATCTGTAATGAGGTCCGTATGTAGCGCTTCCGACAGACCCGACAGCATTTACAATATATATAAATAGTAAATAATAATAAAAATCGAATATACATGCAAATATTAAAGTCCATTGTATGTATTTATTTAATTAATTTCCTGGGTACCCATACATAGAAGCGCGATGTCGCGTTAACTTCTATGTATGGCCAACCTAACCAGAAAACTAGAGAGCTAACCTTAATAAGAGTTTTCTTAAAGAAAACTCTAGTGTAGAAATACAATAATTGCAAAATAGAAAAAAAAATTTCTTGGCCTATGACTAAAATCAAGTCCAATCACTTAATGATCCCTAGTCTAGTAACCGTCGGGATCGCGGTGGTTGATGAAGTAAAAGAGTACGTCTACCTCGGGCAGGTTATAGAACTTGGCCGAGGTAACTACAACAAAAAGATCGATAGACGCATTTGGCTCGGCTGGGCAGCATTTGGGAAACTCAGCCACATCTTCACCTCGCAGAAACCCCAATGTCTCAAGACAAAAGTCTTTAACAAGTGCGTCCTCCTCACCCTTACTTACGGCGCAGAGACATGGCACCTGACCATTCGGCTGGCCCACCGATTCAAAGTAGCACAGCGGGCGATGGAGAGAGCTATGCTTGGCATTTCTCTAAGAGACAAAATCGGGAACGAAGAAATTCGACGGAGGACTAAAGTTGTCGATGTAGCTCTCAAAATCAGCAAGCTGAAGTTGGAGTTGGCCGGCCATGTCTGTCCTGTCAGTGACGGCCGATGGGAGACGAAAGTCTTAGAGTGGATGCCGCGTACAGATCGCAGAAGCGTAGGACGCCCTCCCTCCTGAGCGACCGACGATATCATAAGAGCGGTCGGAAGTGGGTTGATGCGAGAAGCTGAGGTTCGCATTTGGTGGAAGACATTGGGAAAGGCCTATATTCAGCTGTGGATAAACAAAGGCTGATAATAATGATGATGATTGGCCCAGTAATGATAATTATAAAAAAATTGTAAATATATATATATATATATATATAATTGCATAGTTTTATATATATACTAGATGTTCCCTGCCTGTTTTGCTGGTATCATAGAATTAGATTTGAAGTTTGTCTGATATATTCCTTGAGAGCAACCGCAAATGGCTTTCTATAGTAACCGTTACTATAGCAACCGCATAAATAATGCGAAATGAAAATGTGTACAAAACTTAAATAGACATAAAATGATGAAGGTTCATAGCCGTGACCATCTATAAAGCATTCTGCGTGGAATGGGAATGTTCCTAAGTCGACACTGTCACCAGTATTCACGTGATTGGCGATATACAAATAAAACCCATTTTCAATATACAGTTCTGGTACAGAGGCGAAAATATATTTTTTTTGCTTTTTTCTTAAAAATAACTAAGATAGGTATAGGTAAGGTAACTTTTGTTTATAATTTATATCGTTGTATATATTTATGTACGTCTACGTTTTATACAACTTGACGTTGATCTGATTTTATATATAGGAAAATACATAAAAAAAATTACGAAAAATTTCACTAACATTACAAAAAAAGGAAACATTGATTTTGGTTATGTTAATAAAAATATTTATTAGTGATAATATAATTCAAACAATTATATAGCAATGTACAGGATGTAGGCTAAGCTTAGAGAACTTATCCTTTTTTATCAAATTCATTAAATCAAATATTAATTAATCAAGGACATAGTTTTTCGTGTAGTTGTTATTACTTTCAAATTATTTGGTTTTAAGATTAAATTTTTAAAAATCTTTCACTATATGATCATTTCAATTGGAAAATATTTTCCGTATTGATCATTGCTGGAGCTTGAACCAGGACAGTTTCCCATCGCCCTCTGCTGTCTTCTGGGTCGTAACAGCATAGGAGGTGATGAGTTAATAGAAAACCGTAAAAATTAAAAAAATTATAAAACAAGGACACGCCTGTAGTAAAGCTTCAGTAGTGGTTCAGGATATAGTTTGCTAATCTATGATTACAGGATCTTCTAAAATTCGACTGTACGTTTCATTTTGTGTACCAACTCTTTACGCCATTAGTGGGAATCGTTAATAATAATTCAATTATTATTCGTTTTATGAATAACTAATTAAATTAATCTAATTAAAATAAGTCGTTAAGATCCACCATCAGCGGGGACGTCATATGTGGAACACATTAGGCGCAAGTATAATTAAATGGAGAGAGAGAGAGAAATTTAACCATACAGAGCATAAAAGTAAAAGCTTGCCCGATACCGTCAATAAAACCGTGAGGGTATGTTAAAGAGGGGAGCGCAGTGAATGGCCCATAGACACACAAGACATTTCGGCCCGAAATCCAACGTCTATACGTCATTATGACGGCTTGCGGAAGTACCGTCAGGCGCCGCGGCGCGTGCGTTACAAATCACTACTTTACAACTTCCGGAACGCTCAGTTCGTCCCCGACCGTAGTGCGATGCGTACGCGTATAAAAAAACAACCAAAATGCGCGTCTAATAATTTTGGGTCACGCGCCGCCGACGGCTGGTAATGGTCGTGTGATGATATTAAGGAATATAATAATTTGTATCTTCTCCCCTATTCAGAAGTAAGCGGGGCGGATGAAAGGGTCCCTTTAATAGTTCTTTGTTTTGCATTTTTTTTGCGTATTCCGCAGTCTAATGTCACTGAACTTTCGCAAGATTGCAGTCTCTATACTCCGATGATTATAGCGCTTACTAGTCATTAATGGATTTAAACAGCTTGGCGGATATTGGGCTTGCGGATCCAGGGTCCATTACTAAACAAAGGCTAGAGGGTGCGGGGAAAGGAGACAAGCTTTACAAGTTTGCCACTGATATTAAAATTCGGCAACAACCAATTCAATTTGCAATGGCAAAGAGTGTAGCAATGATGAAGAAGAAGAATCCATTGTTTAGATGTATACATAAAAAACAACATCTGTATTATAAATACGAAATTGGTAAATAATTTCACAAATATGATTTAGGGCATTAAACTATATTTATGAACCACATTTTTTTTATACATTTTGTGCTATATACCGTTTACTGTTAAATGTAGTTTTAAGTCTCTTAACACATTGTATAAGTAGCATGCAGTCAAGCGATCTTTTATCTAAATCTCAGTTTAACTTAACTCTTTCTATAATCAAGTAGTAGCAGTTAACCTGATAGTTTTAGACATTTAATTTATATTTCTGTTTAGGTTTTGTTATTACAGTGCTTGAATATTCTATTTTAATAGCCTTTTCGCCGTCACTTCCTTCAGCAGAACTTTTAGAGACAATAGACAAATTTTAAAGGTTTTCTCATTTGCGTGTTTTCTTCAGATATGTTTTGTAGATAGATATGTATCACCACTTAACTGCTCAGTTTTTAAAGTCTCTTCTTCTCTACGATTTGCATTATTTAAGTGAATTTCTGGACAATCTTCAATAGGTATTCCTTCTGCAAACGTCACGTTAACTCTACGGTTATATATTAAGTTAAAAACTTCTATTAACATTGCTTTTTATATTTCATATGCATGTATAATAACTCTCACTATTAGAAAATGTCATGAAATTAGTTTTGCAGGTACCTTTATATCTATTTAAAAGGAAGGATGTAAAAGGTATTAAAAACGGGTAAAACAAAATTTTTTAAATGGAATTTGCATGTTCTTGACTAACAATATCAACGTCGGAGTGATTATGAGAATTTATTGCTGTTACCGACATCATAAACTTAATTCGCGAAGCCGAGATCATAAAAAACCACTCCATAATATCCGAAATCAAATTTGACCCACAGACAAACAACCACAGAGTGATAAATTTTAAACGAATTAAATCAAATCTTTTGTTGTGACTGGACCAATTCAATTTGACCGATTAGGTCTTGCTCGTAATGTGCATTTACTTCTCACTTTTATACCTTGTTGGGGGTCGAAGGGATCTACAGATGCTGGTATTTTATTTCCCCTACACAGCACGGCACGTGTCTTGCCACCCTTTCTATAGCCAATGGGTATCATGGGATACACAATAAATATTTGGACGAGTTAGAACGAATCCTCTTTAAATTGTAATTCCTGTCACGTTTCCTTGTAATATATTAAGACCATTAAAACTTGGGAAAGCAAAGATCCGATACTTGGGATATAAAATTTTCAGAATCTTATTTATACATTCATCATCATCGTCATATGGTGCGGGTAAAAGTTCTCAGTTTAACTCCATAAGAAAATATTAGCCAAGGGTGAGCTTTCATTTCATATAATGTTAATTTTAAAGGTACAAATATATTTACAAATTTTAAAGATGACAGTGACTAGGAATTGAACCGGAATTCTTAATTACGAGATGAACTACCCGCTGTGAGATTTGTTGGAAGGCTGAACGTTTGGCTCTTTGCGATGTTTCATATATGATTAAAAACAATGTTTGTAGATATTTTTAAGTACTAACATGTTAACTATTATTAATATTCAATATTTTATTATTAAGTCAGTTTACATTTTACTTAAAGTGGAGTTCATACTGAGGGAAAAATGGTTTATAGTTTTTTTCTTGTATTAATACATTCCAAAAATTTATCTCGGTCTGTCAAATGGTCGAAGATTGAATACACGTATTATATCCATTGTAACACTTAAGGTCTAGTTTAATTTTTTTTTTTTTTTATAAATATTTATAACTTTTAACTTTTATAATTCCCGATTCTTATTGTAACTACTCTCATCAATTAATATTAATCTTTTTATTTTTAAATAAAAAATAACCGTTAATGAAAAGACATTAATATTAGTAGATGAGAGTCGTTGAGATAAAACATCCACAGTTGGACATAGATCTAAAGATTTGCAAACTGTCCTACGCTGTCCTATCCTGCCACTTCCCGCTACTTTTACTAGCTCTTGGAACTTCTGTGTAAGAAAACTTAATTGGAAAATATGATCAGGAAACTACACTCTTCCTTTGTTTTTGACATCAAAGTCGCTTGCACGGTTGCAGCAAATGATATTTTGAAAAAAATCCAATCGCCTAAGTGGGAGAAGTGGATGGGGTTCCCCCTTACGTCAAAAGGGATGGAGACATCACGCGGGCACCACACATATTTCATTGATGCCATCCTTCACTAAACTAATGTAAGTGAAAATAAGCGATGACTGTAAAGTAACGTCAGCACAACAAAGTAGTCAGAGATAGAGATATAAATAAATAAAGACAATGTTATCGTTGCTAGTGCTGGTATATTATTATATATGATTCAGTCCATTTAATAACATTACTTTCTGGGACACGGATCGTTCTTCCTCGAAGACACAGTTAAGGCCATTTATTCACCACGCCGGTAAGTTTGGGTTAAAGGAGACATGCACACACATATAAATACTTCATAGAAAAATACCGACAACAAGATATTTTAAACATTCTCCGCCTTGTCCTTCCGAATGTAGTAAATACGTTTATCGAACATTTAAAAAAATGCTATATTATTTAAAGAAAGATTTTTTAAAAATAGTTTTTTTTTACTGTCCGTACCTGATAACTAATGGTCGGGTCACGGTGCGTGGCCGCTACACAAAGCTGCCGCCCCTGCTTTTCCCAACGCTGCAATATCTTGCTGCTCTCTATTCTTATGTGAAGTTGTTCATACCGTTTTCTGATCTGGACCAAGAAGAGGGATTAAATGCTTGGACCGATTTGGATATTGCTTTTATTTCGTCTGGAATTGAACCCGACGAGACTTTATTTATTGTATTTTTTATTTATCTATTTATCCTTTATTGTACACCAGTTATATGATATGGAATACATTATATATATATATATATACATAGATGTACAATGGGCGGTCTTATTACTCAAAAAACTATTTCTTCCAGACAACCCAATGGATAGGAAGACGTGAACTACAAGCAAAGATAAGATAGTGGCGCATTAAATAATTAAAAAGTATATCACTCGATGAAAGATGCAGGTAATAGCGCAATTAGACAGCATTTATAATTTAAACTTTATGATAGTAGTTAGTAAAGTGTCTTTTGAAAGAAAATAGGGATTTGGCGATACGAATACGGTTCAGTAAAGAGTTCATAAACGAACCGCCGTAACGGAAAAGGAGTTTTGGAAAAATGAAGAGGAATGCACGGGGACGCGAAGGGAAAGGTTTATTGAAGAGTGAAAAGTACGACTGTGGCAATCGGAAATAAATTCGAATTGATTTTTTAGGTAGGAAAGTGTTAGAGGATTGAACAATATCTTGTATAAAATAGAAAGAATGTGAGTATTCCTGCGAAGACGGATTGGTAGCCACTTGCGTTTTTTGCGAATTTCAGAGATGTGATCGTATTTGTGTAACACAAATATGAATCGTATACATAAATTTTGAATACGCTCATAGCTTATCAAGCTGCGCTTCGGTTAAGTCAAGATAGCAAACAACGGCATGGTCGAGAATAGGTAGAAGAAGAGAATTCGCAAGCGCAACCTTAGTGGCTGTTGGAAGAAACTACCTCGTTAACTTGCGGTGCCCACGTTAGACAGGAATCAATAAATGTAAATATTTAAATTCTTAACTTTACTATTATAAGGAATTACGTTACCGTTAAGAATAATAGGCGGTACCCCAGATCAGTTAATTTTGGAGAGTAGTTTACAGCTTCCGATTATAATCTCCGAAATCCGAAATAATTAGAAATTTAAAAATTTTTCTATATTTTGTTTCAGAAGAATTTTCATTATTTTGGTCTAAGCGATGTGATTTGTTTATAATTTTTTTCTGTAGTACATAACAAAATTACGACATGAACAACCCACTTTATGATCCCACATCAAGATGGGACTACCTTCATTTAATAAATAGTCAAGGCCAATATTCACCATTCTAACAAAATACGGGTAGTAGAAGATATTTTCTCGAAAACCGTAGTTTAGGCTACATCTATCCGTTTAATTTATAACTAATGTTAGTACTTTTAATTTTATAACAGTTGACTTTATATTAACTAGCATGCTAGTTTTAGAAAGATGTATTCAAAATTCTTCAGTTTTTCAATGCTAATTAGAGACATAAACAAGCATTTCAAAAATTATCTAAGAGAATTATGAAACAATGTAGAGTTATTTAAGATGATACACAGCATCACATCGTGCTCGTTGGTTTGATAGAGAAGACGTTAAGGTTTCATACCCTTAATGCGCTTTAAGACGGAACATAGAAATGTCAGTACAATAATCTTTGGCGACAGAGATAGAAGCTGCGGTTCTCCTAAAGTGTCTCTAGCAGCGAAGACCTACCTAATTCCAAAGGTTATTACAAAAAAAGATACTGCAGTTGCAGTCTCATGACTAATGATGAATAATCTCCTCCGTTGTCGGAACGATGGTGTCACGTCATCATTCCCATCACCGGCCGTGTGGATGCCACCACCCATGGCGAGCTCTTGGCGTATAATATCTATATTTACCTCTAATCTCCGTAACGGTATGATTACACGTCAATTTATACGGTCCCGAGGATTATTTATATTGTTTAAACTTTGAACAAACTCGATAACGAGTCTGGATTGGATTCACGAAGGTTGAGCTTGCTTTAAATTGGACAGGAAGGCGTTGAGTCGTCTTTCATTACAATTCTTTTACTACTAACATATCAAAGAGTTAAGTACGAAACGTTTTCTGAGCTTTATAACAGATGTCGCTAGTTGCAATAACACAGCAGCTAAATTTTAATTTTAGCATAAATATAGACGTATATTATTTATTTATCTCTTAATATTCAATTTCATGGTTATATATATATATATAAATTTGTTAAAACTTTAATTCGGAATGTATGAAACAAAGGGGAAATTGAATTTGCATCTTCTAGCAAAGGAAAAATAATATTAGAAAATGAGAAGGTGTACCATTCACTAGAAACAACAATTATAAAAAGAGAAAAAAATAAAATAATGCAATAATTACACATCCTTTTTCACTTTATTAAGAATTTATGCCACAAATTATCCTAGATCTGGTGACATGGTGTTTAGTGATCGTCGTGAACAGCCGCCACTACTAAAAAGAAAATAAAATAAAATCCTCTCCAATCCTCCAATTGATAATGATAGTTGATCCTATCAGTGTTGATAATCTTTATCAATCAGACCTACTTAAAGTCCTATAAAATAAATTTTTAAGAACAAAATCGGGATCTGAACATAATCCAAAATATGGAAATCTTTATTGTGTTTATATTTACTTAAGTAAATGACTATTTATTCTAAGTTCTTCAAAGTTTGCATAGGCTTCTTCTAGACTAGTGTACTTTATCATCCAGTCTAGGTCACCGCTTATGTTTATTTAGGATCCTATTTACGCACTAATTATATACAAGTTCGACTCCATCCCACTACAATTCTCTTGGAACAGGTGATAATGTCTCGGGTGCAAAGTCACCGCGAACGACATCAGAACAAGTCTTTTGGACGTGTTCAGATTGTTTTATAATCATAAATTATGTGCGCCTATTAACAAAATGTCAAACACAAAACAGATAACACTAATAAATTAAGGTCCAAATTTGCATGACCTCAATTTCGCATGGTGTTAAATGACAAGGCCATAAATGATGAAGAGTGCTTTTAAAAAATACTCTGACTCCCATATGTTGACATCCGGATCATGGTAGTGCTGTTGTGGCGGCAGATTTATGTTCAGAAACCTTAGCACCAATTAAACTCCACAATATGTGACCTTAGAATCACACCAGGCTTTTCCATATTATGGAGCAAGCGCTTTGTCACTGTTCTACGGAGGCAGTTAAAGGTTCATTAAAAGAGCTTTTATAACTTGCGTTAGTTGATTTTCTTATCTGTTTAAAAGTAAAATAAAATTAAAGTGTCGTTTTCCTTAACATATATTAATAACCAGCTGTTCCTCGCTCGATTTGTTGTTTATAACACCCCCGAAACTCCCTTTGGGGTAGGAGTTTTGTTAAATTTATTCTTAACTGAAGCAATATCTCTATCAAATTTTAAGTCTTTACGTCTAATAGTTTCGAAAATCTCGTGATGATTCAATGAATCTCTGGATCTCTTTTATTTATGCTTAATTATACTGAGGGTTAATTCTTTTTTAACTATTTTCCTTTGTCGATGTCTCGAAATTTAGATGTCTCTATTACCGGAAACCGTCTGAGTAAGAAGTATCGCCGCTCCTATTTCTGTTCCCAAAGCTTAATTCTGCTAACATTAGTGTGTTCCGGTTTGAAAAGCGTTGTAGCTAGTGAAATACAGTGGTAACAATTTTGTGTATAACATCATAATACATTAACTTATTATATCAACGTCTCACTCTTCCCATTACTTCGTTTGAATAAATCAAAATATTAAAATTAGGTGACATAATTGCTTTATTAGGTAGTCTAGCATTTTTGCTTGTGTTTCTCCGTCTATGAATTTCGCTGGTATGTTACAAGTAATTTTACATCTGGATCATCTCAATTTGGCAAAGCAATCAGGAAGAGCTGAACGCAATTCCGCCAGAGCGCATAACGTCGTCACGAGGCTGGATGCCTGGCGAATCGTTGCCTCAGCCGGGACACCGATCGCGAGTTACACACAGAGAGAGACATTATACTAACCGTGGCCAAGTCACGAGCTGGCAATTTGATAGCAATCGACATCGCGACCCAATCGATGGCCCTCGATCACGCCACCCACGGTCTTATGATCGCCGGGTATGCTAGGTGGAGATCTAAATGCGTAATTATCACCAACCGTGCCTCGTAAATTATGGGAAACGGACGAACCGTTGCGGCCGCCAAATTTGTGGGCACCACCTTCTTGGCTAGACTATTAGGGATATTCCATTCAGTATATTTGATAGTATTAAAGCTACAGTGCTCGAAAAATTACAGCGGCTTGTAAAGCTTGCCACTAATATTAACATCACTATGACCACTGTAACACGACCACAAGAAGAAAATATTTTCCATCGTGGAGCAAGGAATAATAACTTACCTTCTCAGGTCTCTGTACCTAAACCAGAAAGATAAATGGATAATAGCTCTATCATCATTGTTTATTTAAATCTACCGAGTAACCTATCAGCTTGATATTGTAACTCTGCTGTCATCGCAGTATTTCTGCTCTGGCTGTCAGTGCATGAAAGTCATAGTATTTAAACGAAAAAACTTTACCATCTTCGGCGTTATAATTTTGTAATAACAATTGGTAGCTCATTATAGGTACTGAATGACATTATTATTCACAATTTATGGTATGAATAATGAATGCATTTTCCTACCGTAATTGTCACTAATGAATTGATGTAGTTTATATATGGTACTTTTGTAGAATAATAACAAGTACTTAATTTTTTGTCGATTTTACATTAATTGATTGAAATATAATCGGCTCATAATTTTAATCTAAAGATGTCTATATTCAACTGAAAGTTAGTGCCATATACGTCGAGCTCGGAATGCAGGTTGGCCTGGATCGTGGTTGCTAAAGGTCACAAGAAAAAACAACCGCTCTTTTCCTAGAGATATTCCTTATAGACACATAAAGGGTTTATTGGCGATGAAAATATTTTAACCACTCTAGAAGACTCTTTTATGACGATGTGTTCAAAACTTTTATGTGATTGAGTATAAACGGAATAAGGAAATAAATTTTAAAGCTTGAATTCACAGCTAATGACAAGAACGAAGAAAGTTTTAATTATAATAATTAAAGACTGCAATGAAATATAAAAACAACGGTACGATAAAATCGCAGCGATATGAGTCCATGATTAGCCAGTCCATATTACGATAGTGTTGTCTATACATCATCAGAAATTGGGCGTGGGGAAAAAAAAGAAGCGAAGGTCGAAAAACCAACAAACTGAATATCACGGCACCTACTGCCCCGAGGATCCAAAATTTAATCATACGTATTATTCAGTTATGACAGCAAGTAAAGCATGTTCACTATTCAAAATGATATTGATGTTATATAATACGTACGTATATATATTTTCCATTTAACTTATCTAGAACACTGTATCCGTTAAGTAATTTGTTTATTTAAATTAAAAACATTTATGACGCCGTTTACATCATTATGGTTACCCAAAATTATATCTTTGAATAAATAAGTACTTTGCTATTGTATTTCATTACTTGAAAATCCTAATGAAATTGTCGATTTAATATAAGTATTGTATAAGAAATATTCTATTTGATATCAGGAAATATAAACAAAATAATGAGTAACGCAATTCTGTACCAATCCTGTTCAACCTTGAGTCAATACTTAATTTAAATTTCACATGGTTTTAAGTAATAACGTGTGATCCCGGCCTCGAACCCAGGACCTCCATTAGAGTCAGCCACTGCGCCACGGTGGCACTTAAAAAATCTGTAACTTTTGGTATAAGGTAATTTACAACGTAAGCTCGCCCTGTATAATTAGGTCCGGTCTGGGCCATGTTGATTGCTTATTATATTGATGTTTCAATTTTATACTCATTTTTATGGCCATCGACCAGCCGTGGGGGGTGGCCACCCAGACCGTCGCGCCTCCCTTTCGCACCGATCGACGCCTCGTTAAGTCTATCTTAGTCTACTTCTGCGTGAGTGGATACTGTTCGCTACGTCTCTTTCCGTCGCACCTCATCGAGTAAAACCATCCTTTTCTCGAGCGGGTTACTGGTTATGGTGGGTGAGGAAAGTTGCTCGTTACTGTGATGTGTTGTAGAAGTCCAGTATACCTTAAAAGCGATATCGTCGCGGCCCATATTGTTATCGAAAGATGTTTCCTTAATAAGCAGTAATATTGACTGTGGCTCGTTGTTTAATTGGACCATTGTTTTATCACCTGCAAATTCAACAACGCACAATTGTTAACTTAGAATTTATAACTTCATATTATATAAGTAAATTTTAAAAAATTTCTTTTACCCCTCAATTATAGCGTTATTTAAAATTCCATGAATTCTTTAAATATTGTTCTAAAATGTAATCTTAAGCATGAGTCGAAGTGATGAAAAAGATTCTTCTTCTTCTTGTACCTCTCCAGTACTGGACGCTAGCCGTCAGCTCAGCGAACTTCTCTCCATCCTGTGCCAAGCGAAAAATTTGTGCTACGCTGGCAATATTTGTCCATTCCCGGATATAACTTAACTGCGACTTTTTTCGACGTCCAACACGCCTTTTGCCTGCGATTTTGCCCATCATCATTAACTGCAGGAGTTCATATTTGTCGTGTCGCAAAATATGTTCCAAATATGGGACTTTCCTTTTCTTGATGGTCTGCAACAATTTGCGAGTCTTACCGACACGTTGAAAAAGATTCACAAATACGAATTAAGGCGAGTCTTTAAAATCTTTATTCAGAATCAATTAGTGACAGGTTTGAGGAATTTGGGACGGTTCTTACACAATAAAAAGTGTCGCGGACTTCAAAGGCCGCTTCTAATTAATAGGCTTCGAGATGCCATAATCACTTTGAGCCACTAAAACAACGCAAACGTAAAGTGTATTTTTGTGTAACAAATTTGTTTTAGATTTTTCTAATGACCGAGACGAATTTAATTCTACGGAAATTTTGTTCGTCGAAACAATTAAACCTGAGCGTTGCGTTTTATAGTGCGAATTGAAATTCTATGTTCGAAGACTCGAATTTGACTTTAATCTGAGTAGTGAATACCAATAACGCTTACTACAGTCTATTGTGGTACTAATATTTTTTTTAAACTCATATCTAACTCAACAACGCCTTCGAAATCATCTCTTTGGAGCCTCATAATAACTTGTTGTTTCGTTAACTCTGATTTCTACTACAGTTTATTATTTTTTTCTGATATTATAATAACAAATTTTATTTACTTTAATCTCACAGATATTTAAAAAATATGAAAAGGTTTAAATTTTTGTCAGGTCTCTGTTGGTTTGTTCTCCGTAATGGTTATACCAGCAAGGCACATTTTGCCAGGACTTACTATATATAAGTATTCCCGATATTTAGTTTATAGGCTTTTTTATAAAAATTATACACGGAATTCTTATTCTATTTTAGAGTAAAAGAAAACTTACAAACGTATAAATAAATTCAGTATTGGATATTGTAACAAATACTTTAAGTTTCCTGTTGCACAAATAATTAGATAAATATATTAAAATGTGTGTAAGGTCCAGTTACAAATAATCTATGTTGTATGTGAAAACTTTATTTAGAAGATATACTTGTGTTGATCGGTGTGGAGATCTTTAGAAGAATGTCCAGCGGTGGACTTCCGTCGGTATACGAAGTTGATGATCTATTCATGTTGTCACAATAAAGATCAAATATAGTTACTAGTTTTATCAAAATGTAATAACATTTGTATAAAGGAAAACTGTATTTTGTATAATGACGTGTCTTATTTTTTAGACGTTAGTATTTTGTATTGTAAAACTTTCATTGAACTTCGTTAAAATTTTATACATTGTTAAAACGTATTCCCGTGACGGTGCACTTGCAATGACTGCGGAGTAGTCTGGGCGCTGATAATCGACGTCGTTAACTTATTTATTGTTTCCTGTTGTGATCGAAAGTTTCCAGTTCTAGCTCTTTATGGTGGTGCGAAAACACGTACAGACTGCCTTATAAATCCAATTTTATTGCACACTAGTCTAAACCGGCAGTGATCGTACTGCTACTGTACCTTGATTTCATTTATAATGTTAGGCATTAAAATAGATAAAACTGAATCAAATCATGTTTATAGATTTTAATAATAATAACGTTTTCAATAAAATTACTCTTTGTTAATGTTTTATATATTCCACTGTCTTTAAAGTCGCGTTGAAACAGTTATAGTCGTTTAGGAGATTACATTAACCAAACGGACAGACAAAAAAATTAAACATTGGTTCTTTGGCATGAGTACCATGTAATAGATAAGTAGAAAATTATTGATTTTCTTATTTTCATTTAGTTTATTTACAACTTTACAGAGAACAATAATGCTGCTACACTTTTAACATTTTTAATATTCTGTCATAAAATATATGTATTCTGGAAATCATATTTGTATTACTTATAAAATTACTAGTTGTTTACTGATCTTAACACCCTTGCAACTTTCTTTGGAGAAGAAATTTTGTAAATTCTGTTCTTATATGACCTCGAAATGGCAGTAGTTATATCTCTACCAAATTTTGAATGTTTAAATCTAATAATTTCGAAGATCTAGTGACGAGATAACAAATCTCTGGATATATCCTATGTATAAATAAATAATTTAGTATGTTTGTACAGTTTTTATATAGGTTTTATTCAAATCTTCCACGATGAACATCAGATGCCTCTATTAGAGAGTTAACAAATTAAAACACGTTCTATTAATTTGTCCCGTATTAACGGTCCAAAATATATCGAACTTATCACAAATTGGTCCGTTCGGTAGTCTTTAAACCCGAGACGGACCGGTCCCGCTGCGGACTATTTAACATTCGGGCTCGTTAAATTTTATTTGGAAAGTTTGGGAAGCAAAAAACTGGAAAGAGCGCCGTGCGCCGGCCGACAAGCGGCGCCTGAGCTTCATTTATAAATCACTGCCCGCCATCTTGTAGATTATCCGATTAACAAGTCAACTGTTAACAAACATAGATCCTTTTCCCTTCATCCGTGTTCTTGGCTACCATTACCTTTACGCTGCATGATTTTTGTAACGAGTCGTGACATTTTTTTTTTACTCCTTCCGCCGTTGAATTGTGTGCTTTATCTTAATGGTATTAGTCACTTAATACGTTCAAGTTATATACGCGGCGGTGTTGTTTTGAAGACATATCACAAACCGTTACGTTTCTCTTCATCACAGCTGAAAAGAGTAACGGCCCTTATTGAAATCGATACTTCTGTTTAATAAGGCCGATGGTTATTTGAATGCCGTCTAATTTGGTTATCCTACTGTTTGACTGACGTTTTTAACAAAATCGAATGATTTAACCTTGTTTGACCCGATTCTAGTTACGCATAATGTAGTATTGAAAATTCATTAATTTCATGAATATGAATATCAACGCGATTCAATAATTAATATACCTTTAAAAGGGAGATTACAAAAAGATTTATATGTGATATTACTTAGTGCTTGGAGTAATTTTATTTAGATTAAAGTCAAAATAATAAAAGTTAAATCAAAAATGGGAAAACTCTTAGATATTTAATAGTGAATAGCACAATAATAATAGGTTCGATTACCTCCATTAACACAGAAACTATGGTCAGAATTACAATGGAATAACATTGAACGGAACAGAAGAGACATGACCAAATACTTCCTGGAAAGTAAAAGACAAAGAGAAAATAAATATTCCTTATAAAATTAAATTAATCAATAAAACGGCCATTAACATGGAGTGGTACTTGCGACAAGGCGGCGACGGAGGCCCAGTGGTTGTAATTAACACAAAAAAGGATGCGGACTCCGATCGCGGGTGGTCCGATAAGTAGGAAGCGATCCGGTCAATTACTAGTTGACAGCGGCAATTAAAGGGTCAAATGGTGCCTGCTCGCGTGTCCCCAACGGGTACTCAAAATACACAGATCCTTTGAAATTTTACATTTGTACATCACAAAAAGAGATTCAAATTTCAGTAACACATAAACTTTGTTGTAGCTAACGATATTACTGATGTAACAAGACTTAACATGTCATAACACTACGGGCATATTATGTAGTATTCATCATCTTAACTATCCCCAATGGACCCCGTAATGGACGGGTTTCTTATTTAGATAAACGTCTGGTTTGCATCATCGCGTTCTAGCGTAAAAAAGTCGTGATTATTGAATGCTATAATGAAAGTACACTGTCTTGTGTGAACTATAATGTTTCCGGTTTCAATGGCGCTGTGGACTTTTTATGCACATATGCAATTACAAGGATAACGAGTGCTAACGTCTCATGGCCCTGATCAACGAGCACAGTGTGCTGTTGTTAAGTATGCTAATTATATATACTCCTAACTTGTTATGGGCGGGCTTATCAATTACCATCAGGTAAACAAAACCTTATTAAATCGTTTTGTGATATAACAGGTTATAGCATAAGCTTATGAAAATTTGTCGCCGTTTTGTTTTTTTTTTTTTTTACTATTATTTGCTCTTTTCTAATTTGAAAAAATTATATCGCAATATATCTACTCTATCCACGGGGGTTAAAAAATGATATTAGCCTTTCCTTTGACCGTAGTGACTGATGCAAGAAAGACATTATTGTTTAATAATAATAATAATAAAAAATAAATGTAATCTATTATTTGCCAATTTGCTTTAAACTTAACTTTTCAATATTCTCTTTCACAATTAATTGAGAAATATTCAAAGAAAATCAATCTCGATGGATGCTGCAATTCCATTATTTGTTATGTTATTTCTTATTCCAGTTTAAAGTGGAGTAAATGTGTAAGTAGAATTGGTGCCGTTCTCTAAGGATTTTCGACATGTCCTTCGAACCGAGCTGCAAAGGAGGCCTAATGTAGCAGCCGTCTAGGGAACCCGTTACTTTGATACCTTAACTTATACATTGAAAATAAAGAGAAAGAGAAAGTTAAATCAATTACGAAAAAAAGTTATTGAAAGTTCATTTCTTAATAATATAGTTAGTACAGTTAAGGTAGTGTAGTATAGTTAAGTAGTCAACATTAAGAACTTTAATGATTATGGTTTAACAGATATATAATAGTAGCTGTCTCTATCCGCTTTACTGGCCGTAATTCTACTTGGGGGTAACATTTCATAATATTCATCCTTAACTGACCTATACTCAGCAAAAGGAATATTTCTACCAAATTTTAAGTCTTCAGGTCTTGTGGTTTTAGAGATATGGTGGTGAGTCTCCACTTGGAAATCTCTTATATAAGTTTATAAATGATGCAATTTTTCTTCTCGATGGTAAAATTAGTAATATTACAATGATTTAATTCTTCTTTGATTATTAAACATTTTTTTTTAACGAATCGACGATACCTCTCATGGTGAGCGATAACCGTTTATAACAAGTTCGTTGCCTCAATATCTTCACTAGCTACAACATCCTTCAAATCGGAACACAATAATATCTGCGCACCACTCTAGAACAGAAAGTAGTGTAAAGATGAAAAGATAATTTTTATGTTTAAAAAATCCTATATATATATATATGTGTGTTAATTTATTTGGTATATAGCTATTACATTATCCGTAAGTTGGAATGCAGCTATATCTTATATAGTATATGTGACATACAACACCAGTCATGAACATTGATGACGAATATTAGACGAAGGATGCACGGAATTGTACCAGAACATTCGATTCGGTCTTCGCATATCAGCAGAAAGAGAATGCATTCAACTTGCAAACATCGAAGGTTAGACGAGGTTCAGGAGGAAACATTTGGATGCATTTATATCCCTACTCTTTTGAATACTTATCGAGTATCGAAGTTTCTAGAAACTGGTAACTCGTCCCACAAAGGTAATTTCAAATATTTCATTGACTTTACATAATATTGAAATACTAAAATTTGAGACGAAATAAAAAAAAGTCTCTTTAAACTAAATTATGATGAAGTGATTAAACGAGAATTGTATAAAACATTTTAAGATGAAAGATGATTTTGTTATCCCAGTAGTTGATTCATAGTTTTCGGTCGGAATATTTGGTGGTTTAGTATTTGATAGCGGAAATGTATTGTCTAGGCTTACAACAAAAAAAAACCTGCTAGTAAAAAATAGTTTACGAAATAATGTTGAACAAAGACATTGTTTCAAATACATTCCGAATGGCACTAGAAGTCAGAATTGTAAAGTTTTGCACACTACAGCAATGCGGACTGTCAAAAGCCGATGCCGGTGCTAGCCGTTCACCCTCCAGTGTCCGGAGCACTCGCCCCCACCCTGTCCACTCGATACTCACACCATCAGCCCCACCCCTCGCTGACCCTATCCACCACACATTACTATCGAAATTCGAATCGAAATTGGAAATGAAATGCAAGTTCATTTGAATATTTGTCTACTAAGCTTCTTGTACGAAATGTTTACATACTGTTAATTTATTCATTAAAAATAATCATTTAATATATAAACATTAGAAAATCTTGTTAAATACATAATTCTTCTTCAATTCAATCTTCACGGAATGGTCGCGGTTATCTCATTCAAGCGGTTCAGGTTTTATGAACAAAAACTGTCATAACCACAATAACCAGAAATAATAAAATGAACTTTCTCCTTTCAGCCTCTTAGATAAATATTCGAAGATAGGTGTAACTAGAGAAGAGATTAGATTTGATGTGATCTTGACCAGGTCGTCGTCGCAGGATAATGATGTGACAACCGAAATGTTTACCTGATAGTAAGTGATAAGTTTGCCCATAACAACGTAGCACTAGTTAAGATGATATATTTGACACCACATTGTTCGTCCTCTTATGTAAAGTGTTATTACCGCAGTAATTTCACTGGCTGTAAGGCCCTTCAAACAGTATCACAATAATGTTAATACACTACTGTTTGTTAGAAGGAAAAGACCAGTTTATGAAGAAAAATTTTTAATCATAAAAACCTGAGACGATGAAATAAACGTTATGCTTTTATTATATGTTTTGTAACAAGCGATTTTAAATTTTGTCGTGTTATAGCAAATGGTAGGGGGTATCGCCCGGACGGCCGAAGGTGTCATGGAGACGGCTCACTCAGGCGGAGCTGGAGGTAGACTCAAGTCTAACGCAGCCTAATATAGCTGTTCTGAAGGGCGGTCGATTGCTCACTAAGTGCCCACCCCGCTCGAGAGCTCGAAATTAGCACTCGAGAGCGTCTTGAGGCTTGTGTCAATATGAAATCTCCGCTCCAGCTTCCATTGTAGAAGTAACAATCGTTTGGAAAATGCTCCTTGCGTTTTAGTTTGCCGACTGAAAGTACTCTTTATGTTGGAAATTCAAACGTTACATTTTTAAAGTTCTCTTTCATCTGTTTCGCTTTATATCAATGCGTTAATTAGAACTCCTTGAATAAGAACAATTACATAAAATTATATAAATAGAAGTAAATACAACTAATCTATATACAACTACGTGGATACTCATCACGATATGTCTGTAACCGTAAGTCCTGGAGACTTGAAATTTTGTAGGAATATTCCTTTTGCCGAATATAGGTCAGCTAAGTACGGATTTTATAAAAGTCCTTCCCCAAAGAGAGTTGCAGAGGTGTTATGGCCAGCAAAGTGGACGGTGGACTTCTTCTTGTACTATATACGTCTAGAGGTTTTTGTATTAACTACATTTAAAAAAAACCTCACATTATATTATCAGATTAAAAATCTTTCTTATCAGCCGGGTAACACCCACAGCTGGGCATAGGCAACCCTCAAAGAATCTCATTGAGGAGGAATTGAACCTTAGCCGCACCACGCTGTCCCAATGCAGGTAGGTGGGAGCCGGAGCTTCGTTAGTTGATTAGGTGGACCAAGAGCAGCTGAGGTTGACTTGAGCTCCATAAGATGTTGGGCGGAACCCCTTAAATTTTTAAAGTAACAATTGATCCTACAAAAACCATCGTGATCAGCCGATAGACGTCCACTGCTGGATATAGGTCTCCCCCAAAGATCTCCACAACGATTGGTCACGCGTTGCTCGAATCCAGGGGGTTTCCGCGATTCTCACTAAATCGTCGGTCCACCTTGTGGGATGCCTCCTAACACTATAAAAAATATAGTTACGATTAAATTTAATCATGTTTCACCCAAATACACTTCATCGTTATCATCATCATCATCAGCCGATAGACCACTGTTGGAAACATATAAAAGATACTATTACTTCCATTAGAAGAGTACCTTTATTTAAGTATACGGTAAATATATTAAGTTAAACTAAATAGAGAAAGAACATGTATTTAACAGAATACCTTTAAGCGGTTCATCATCATCATTCGGTGCCCACTTCAAACTGAAGTTTGGAGATCAGGTTGAGAGTACCAATTCGATCCTCAGCTCTTCCTTTTAACTGATGGTATTTAAACCCGGTCCACTCCTTTACGTCGTCAAACCGTCTTCCGCTGTCTAACAGGTGCACGTTCACCAGTAGTTTTGCCCTCCAGCATCAACCTTGGGAACTCGTTAAGGGTTAGTGTTATATAAAGCAATTTTAATTTAGTACAAAAAAAAATTTGTTACTTGTTCATCATATATATATATCAATCAGAAATCATATCCAATGGAGTAGGTGTAGTAGAATAGTAAATGCCCTAATAAGAAAACATCCCTGTTTTTTTTTTATTTAGATTCAATAATATAAAGATAACAAGGGGTAGAAAAATGCTTACAATAATAATGCTAAAAATAATATACCGAAACGTATTATATAATTTTTTTTTTTCAAGAAATCGAAGAGATGAGCGGGATGGTTACCTGATGGTAAGTGATACGCTCGCCAATAACAAAGTGGTGCGTTAAGATGATATATATTGCACCGCATTGCGCTCGTCGGCTGAGACATAAGAAATTGAGTCTCGTTACCCCATTAATTACATTAGCTACAGCGCCATTCAAACCGGAACACAGTAATGTTTGCACACTACATCTTAACGTCGGAAATAGGAGCTGCGATGGTACCTCGATCTAGACAGTCTCCAGTAACAGATACCTACCACCAGTTTATACAACAGTTGCATCGCATACAATTTAATTCAAAACCAACTGCTCCTTCACCAATGTCTTAGATAGGTATCAACTCCTATTTCTGCTGCTCGACAGTACTGAACAAACATAATTTTGTTCCGGTTTGAAGGGTGCTGTAGCTAGTGTAATTACTGGAGTAACGCGATTTAACATCTTATGTCTCAAGACGACGAGCGCACTGTGGTGGAGTGTGCAACCTAACCAGCGCCACATTGTTATGGACTTGCGTATCACTTACCATCAGGTGAAAGGTCCTGCTCGTCCCGTGGCTTCGCAGGATAAAAAAAAACGCTATTAATTACTTTCATAGTTAGTTTTTACAAAACACAAACGCTTCTCTAATTAACTCTATTGATTTTGTCAACGTAAAATCGTCGGGTCGATTTAAATAGTGTAAGCTAACTTGTTAGACACCCCCACAGTTCGCCTCCCCCACTCCCCCACCGAACAAACATGGCGTCATGATTGTCACCTACTACTTTACAACGTGTACAATGTAATCTAAGCGTTGTAAATTAAACTTTAAGTTACGTGCGATTAAGTATGTATGAAACGCAAAACGATGCGCGCTCGCATGCACCTGAAGACTTATTCTTTTAACGCGAGTGCAATATTACCCCCATCCCTTACGAACAGATTTTAAAGGAAAATGAATCTTATAATATACGCTAATAAAATCTATTTTGCAGCATCTCGCTAATAGTTCTAAATATGTATTGAAGGCGTGACATTAACGCCCGCAGGGATTGTAGAATTATAGATGAAGGGTTGTCGCGGTAGGGTTAAGTGGTGTGTTTTAAAAGAAAACCCGGGTGTGTTGGGGGGCTATTAAATATTGACGAAAAATGGCCGGCTCAATGCGGATAAAGCTCCCTTGTTTAGAACTTGTAAACAACTTCAAACTCGTCTGTAGGAAACGCCAGGTGTTGGCAAGTTCTATGCTTTTCCAATACACAGTTATCGAACGATCATTATTTCGTAGATGTTTAGTAGTTTGTTTTTTTTCTGACTTAGTATACTATATATATGTAGTATAGTATATATATGTCGTGTAGTATGTATATGATATAGTATATCTTAATTAAAAAAACCCTACTTTATGTTTTGGTAGATTTGTAAAATGGAAACTGAAAGGCTATACATTAAAATATTAATACGTGCTTATATACTTTACTGCTTAAGCTTTTATTCTAGAAAGTAGTCTATAAGGTAAACAACCCCATACGAAAAGAGATATCCTAAGGTTAGTGCATATGTTCATGTATCTGACTAACGTAACTCCTGAAACCGCTCGATTTTTTTGTTTTAAATACAAGTATGTAAATTATTATAAGTTTCTTCTTTTGGTCAATGAAGCGACGAAACGAGCAGGAAGTTCACCTGATGGTAAGTAAGCTAGTTAGAATGGAAGCAGCACATAGTGGTCGTCGCCTTGAAGCATATGATGTTAAGTATCGTTACCTCAGTAATTTCACTAGCTACAACGCCTTTCAATCCGGTACACAGTAATATTTGTATGCTACGGTTTAGCGACTGAAATAGGCGCTGCAGTGTTGCCTACTTAGACGGTATCTGAGGGCAATAGAAACCTACCACCAGTAAATTTTATCATTATCATTATCAGCCGATAGATGTTCACAGCTGGATATAGGTCTAACCTAAAGATCTCCACATACAGTCAGCATGACCTCCGGTACTACTAAGCACTAGGGGCTGTCGTATGTAGGGGTTCATATGGGAAGATTTGGACCCCCACGCTAGCCCAATGCGGGTTGGCGCGAGCCAGATCCTCGTTTGTTGATTAGCAGGGTGCACCAGGAGCAAGTGAGGTTGGATTGGGTTCCGTGTTACATTCTAAATAATAATAATTTACATGACCGCTAACGCTTGTAACGGAGTTAAATATGGACAAAAAACAGGTAGAAGTGGGCGCTTGCTTTTTGGCGAGTGTGGAGTGGAGTGGAGCTGGTGAAAATAAAGCAAAACTTTCCCGGTCTACACGACTCACGAGCAATAATAAGGCCATTGTTTTTATACAAATACAATATTGCGTTTATAAATCCGATAAGCCTGCAAGTGACAGGGAAAACTATCGAGTGACCACTACGAATGGATCATGTAGAATTGAATAGTTGCGGGAAATTATTGAAAAGCCAACATTAAAATACAGATTTTTTTTAAATGAGAATAATATTCATTTGATCATCATCAGCCGATAGACATCCACTGCTGGAAATAGGCCTCGCCTAGAGATTTCTAAATCGATCGGTCCAGCTGCTTCCCGCAACCTTCATCAGATCACCTAATGGGGGACCTCCCAACACTGCGTCTTCATTCATCATTAATTTTATGGTTATCGTTAACTTGTCCTGTTTACTGCCTTTTTTATCTTCGAGTAATTATGAATGGTTAGTTAGGATATGCCAATTAAGAAAGTTGCTTGAATGTTATAATCTCTTGCAAGAAAATCCACTACGCCTACCAAGTGCGGTTTGGTGGTTGTTACATAGGGACGGAAGCAATTTTTTTCATTTCCTCACAAAAGTTTTCTTCATCCGAAGCTCAATCTCATCGGAGATCGAACTTGTCAGTTTGAAGCGAATTGCTTTACAAATTGAGCTTGCACAGCTTTAAATCGGTTTGGTCAGTTTTACTAGCAAGTATAGTAAGAGACATTTTAGGTTTCGTTTACCAGTAATAATAAATAATTTAAAAAAAAAATTACACAAATTATGAGGAAGAAATGGTTTGACGATATAAAGAAGTAAACCGGGCTTAGATACCATCAGTTAAGAGAATGGCTGACGATCGCCAAACTTCAGTTTGAAGATGGCGTCTGATGATGATGATGAATAATATAAATATTCATATGCAGTATAATGTCTACCATGTTCGAGTGGTTTATACAAAACTTCAACGAGTAATGACTACTCCATTGAAATCTCTGTCCACGCACGGAGCAACAAGAAGAGCCCGCGCGCCGGTTAGAGTGGCGCCAGTAGCCTCCATTTGTATTTATTTATTTATACCTTGTCTGTCCTTATTTATGTATTTATTCATCTCGGAACCACCGAACATCACCAGCGTGGTGCTGTTTCGGTTAGAATGTCAGGCTTTTTTTTCACCCCAGGGAACGGAATTTTAGACATTTTTACGTTTCAAGAATTCGACGGCGTGATTAAGAACCTAATCAATGCTAGAATGTGAGCAATGTTTGTTCAAACCAATCTTTAAGAAACAGATTTCGTGTAAAAATTTCGTTTATTTCGCGAAATGAAACGACGAATGTAGTATCAAATTAAACTATTTCAAACTGTGATATAAAGTATCATTGTTTTTTTTTTTTGTATTATTGGATCGACGGAATTTGTAGAAAGATTTGCTGGTAATACACCCTCTTAATAACTTCGTCCTCACTTTAATAGTTTCGTTATAAACTTAAGAATGGGCCAGCGTGTTGGGAAATGGCCCTAATCGCACCAACAGTGGACGTACATCACCTGATGATGATGAAACTCAATAAATAAAATAATTATTGTTATTCTAGCAGCTAAAAAAAGAATAATTACGATGTAACCTTCTAAGAGGGCCTCTGACGATAAAGGGTGGAGGCTCTGTGTTTAATTTCTTAAGCATATATTTCAACTTGACATTTTTTGTATGATTCATCTGTAATTTACATATTTGATCGGATAATTTGAAAGGTAAACTCATATGTTATACCGAAGTCAATATTTAAATTAATATTAATAAAAATCAAACTCTTTTAGTCTTATTTCATATATAATTAAAGCATTTTAAATACTAATTTGAATACTAAGTTTAATATTAATACATATACTAATTCAAGATATTATAACATAAACTGTGTGTTTATTTGTTGTTAGGTCTCTGTTGCCGCTGGTTGTCTAGGTAGGTACCACTGCAGCTTCCGCTTCCGCCGACAAATATTACCGTGTTCCAGTTTGAAAGACGTTGTAGCTAACAAAATTATTGGAGTAATGAGACTCAACATCCTATATCTCAAGGCGATGAGTGGAATGTGCTACTATGTATACTATACTAACTAGCGCCATGTTCTTATGGGCACGTCACTTATCATCAGGTGAGCGTCACGCAAGTTTCATCACGTCGTTAAATAAAAAAAAAATACTATAACGCGAGGATAATATTTCTTTATTAACAACGTGGCGTAAATTAGGATAATACACACTATAACATGCTCGTCGCTTTAATACATTTGATGTTAAGTGTCGTTACTATATTAATTTTATTATCCACAACGCCTTTCAATCCGGAACACAGTTGTTTGCACAGTACTGTTTGGCAACAGAAATAGGCGCTGCGGTAGTACCTACCTAGACGATCACTAGTAAAAGAGATTTTTAGAGGCTTGTATTAATTTTTTTTATATATATAAACTTCTTTGTTGTCTATATATATATAGAAGATATCCAGAGATTCATTGATTGACCACGATACATCTGAAATTATTACGTCTGCCATTAAGAGATCAGCTAAGTATAGAATTTACAAAATTCCTTCCGCTGAGGCTGTCGCGGGTAGTATCAGGGCTAGCTCAGCGGACGGGGAACAACTAGTTGCTATATATATATATATATAAATAAAGTAGATATACCAGCTCACTGTATCGGATCATATCTTCGTTTCCATAACAAATAGCCGTAATGCACGCCGGCGTGTAGTGCGTTCAATTACCAATTACCGAGTGCTGTATCGCGACGCGATCGCACACCGCCGCGTTAAGCACTACACTCGCTGTAATAAAACTTGGTAACTTAACCAGACATGTTTTGTAACATAGAGCGTGTCTTGTAACATACTATCATTACAGATTAACCCGATAGCAGCCGCTCTTTACTTTAACGTTAAACTTAAGTAACTTTAAAGCCAACAATAATAATCATCGATTTCAATAACAAATACTACAAGTATACGTAGTAGGATCGTGATAATATTTTTTTTTAAGCTATCACATATTTTTTAAATGTTTTATTGTTAATTTTTTTCAACGGCCAATTTACGTACTCCACTGTTGGGGCACAGGGCTACCCTCAATATGAGTGCGATGGGCCATAGTCACCACGCGGGCCCAGTGCAGATTGGTGACTTCACACACACCTCAGAATAAATTCTAATTCATGTGCAGGTTTCCTCATGATGTTTTCCTTCGCCGTTTGTATTTCGCTGTTGTTACTAAAGTTCACAAATGTACATAACTTAAATATTAAACTCATCGGTACATGCCAAGATTCAAACCTACGATCTTCGGAATGAAGGCCGCACGCTCTAACCATTAGGCCAGCGAGCTACTTCATCGTTAATGTAAAAAGTTAATTTTGATGCTGTATATAATATCGGATGACCGTAGAGTTATTTTCGAATCTGTATATTATGTTACTATTTGTTGTAAATCTGCCGCCATAACAGCGTTACTGTGTTCATCTCAGCCTATTACCATCTTCTTTCTGAAGGATCTCTTAACATCATTTAAAATTAAGGTCAAGCATTAGGTGATTGTCGTCAAGGAAACAGATAAGAAGCTTATTTTAAACAAACTTCTATTACATTAAGTAGCAATGCTTTACAAGAAGCCTTTGTACTTTAATGAGATTTTTTTTTTAAACTGTGAAATAAGATGCACAGCACCAAATTCTAAATAAAAACATTCAGCTAGTATGATATATAAAGGTGTAAGGGTTCCCGTATAAAAACTCACAGGTTCACAGCCAACCTCGCCAGCTCGTGGTACACCCTGCTAATCAACAAACGAGACTCTTGATTCCACGTATCCGCATTGGGGCAGCGTGATGGGCAATGACTCAAATCTCACCATAAGAATCCTTGCCCGATTGATGTGGATATTTAAGGGAGGCCTATGTCCAACTATGGACGTCTTTCGGCTGATGATAATGAAGAAAGTATGGGTGTCCGCGGCCGGCGGCTGTGAAGATAGTTTAACACATCTCATGAAGTTATTTGGAAATATTAAACTAGGAAATATATTTTACTAGAAGATATCTTTTTAAACGAAACAAAAACCATGGAATATTTATGAACGCCATAGACAACAGACGATCATTAAAGCATTTAAACAGTTAAACTTCTAGCAGCAAATAGTATTAACTGCAGCACTGGTTCTAGATCTCTATTGTTAAGTAGATATCACTGCAGCTCGTATTCCTGCCGCTTGACAGTAGTGCGTAAACATTACTGTGCTCCAGTTTGAAAAACGCTGTAGCTAGTGAAATTACTGAGGTAACGAGACTTAATTATGTCTTAATGCGACGAGCACAATTTGGTGCTGTGTATATCATCCTAAGCGCCAGGATTTATGAGCGGGCTTATCACTTATCGTTTCGCTCGTCTCGTGGCTTAAAAAATATTGAATAAGTAGTGACTTTATGTAACTAGTACTATGTTCGCATGTGTATGATGTAACAGTAGAAATGTTTCATGACCATTTAGATATTCACACGGGCGCTTTGTAAGAGGCAGTCGTATGCGCTGAGCAAGAAAACTAACTCAACGAGTGTAAAATGTCAGACAGTGTCTTCAGAGCTCCCGTATAAAGAGTGCGTCCAATTTCCCTTGTTTTTCTTTGAGCTTTCTGAAAGGCACCCAAGTGCGGGGTGCTGTTGTACTGTCAACGTGCTATTGTCTCTAAAGAGCCCAAGTTCCTTGCCTAGTGTTCCAACGGTAATGACTTGAGGGTATAAAAAATTCAAATGGAACGAAGCTGAAGTTAAAAACTACGTGCCCCCCGGCGACCCACGTGGAGCGCGTTCACGATTCGTTAAATGATATAAAGAATAATAAAAAATGAATCTTCTTTATACTCTTTAATTGTACACTACTAACTTTTAACATCGTCTAGATCACTATGTCAGTTATGTCAAAAGATCAGCTCGTCGCTAAGAAGGATTAACGACGAAGAGAGTAGAAAAGGATAACAAAAATTATTAACAACAGAAAAGGAAAACTGTTGAGGTCATTGATACGGCAACTGTATAAAAAATATCATGGAAGTAATGACAGAAGGAAGGACGAAAATAGAAATGAAATCAGTAAGAAAGTATCAGGAAATCAAAGAGGCTATACGGAGGAGTATGTGGGGTTTCTCCACCGACAACAACAAAGGCTTTCTTCAGAGGAGGAGTTTCATCAATTTTTATGGTCAGCTTTATACTAAAGCTTTTAAAAACAAATATAACAATTTATACTTAATTCATACGAATGTATACTAATGTATTCTCCTTGCCCGCTTTGCTGGCCGCAACACCCCTGCAACTTCCTTAGGGGAAGAATTTTGTAACTTACTTTCTTAGTTGACCTCTAAATGGCAGAAGCAATATCTCTTACAATTTTTTTTTATTCAATGAAGCGTCGAGACGCATTCGACTTTCACCTGATGGTAAAATATACGCCAACGATGTTAAGTCTCGTTACCCCAGTAATTTCATTAGGTACACCTCTCTTCATTCGGAACACAGTAATGTATTCACACTACTACTTAGGGGCAGAAATAGACGCTGCGGTGGTACCTACCTGGAGAGTCTCCGCGAACAAAGATCTACCACCACCACTCTGTCTAACTTTTATAACAGTTTACATCCGTTAACTTTGCAAGTAATATGCGAAATGTTGTAATACTTGGCAATGTAAGTTATTCCAGAGAATAATAAATTCTACCTTACATGTATAAGTATAATAACGAATATGACAGCTGTCAACGTCATTAAAACCTTTGCCGTCAAACCACGTCATCATTTCATTAGATTCAGAATATCAAAGCGGACATATTTCCGGTTCATTTCTTTATCGGCACAATCTGAAATTATCCGATTTACAGATAAGTTGAAACGTGTACGGTATCTTTTCATTTCATCATCACCACCATCAGCCGATAAACGTCCACTTCTGGACATAGCCCCCCCCAAAGATCATCTTTTCATTTATCCAAAAATAATGCTTGAAAAGTAGCATTTGAATTAATTCTTTCAGTTATATCCATCCATCCAGTTGGAAGCTTTTGAGATGTTGCGTTGGAAAAGAATTCAAAAGATCAGCTCGTCGCTAAGAAGGATTAACGACGAAGAGAATAGAAAAGGATAACAAAAATTATTGACAACAGAAAAGGAAAACTGTTGAGGTCACTGATACGGCAACTGTATTAAAAATATCATGGAAGTAATGACAGAAGGAAGGACGAAAATAGAAATGAAATCAGTAAGAAAGTATCAGGAAATCAAAGAGGCTATACGGAGGAGTATGTGGGGTTTCTCCACCGACAACAACAAAGGCTTTCTTCAGAGGAGGAGCTTCATCAATTTTTATGGTCAACTTTAAAAAAAATAAGTTGATTGAAACTGACGCACGCCCACGGAGCCCGATATCACGAAGTCGGATATAAAATTCATATCTCTTGCTTTCTCGACGTTCCTGTAACTGCGGTACAGATCTGGTCCAAGTTACAGCATCGAAGCGATTCTATAGTTAACAAACGTTATTTAATCAAAACTATTTGGAAAGTCTTCCACCTTAAGTAAAGTTAGTCTGTGATAAAGCGATAGATGACTTCGGGCCATTAATCTGGTTAGAAGGGCTTAAGCCCTTATAATATTATCCTGTTTATTATGACATTGTTTTCCTTAACTTAAAATATAAAATAATTTGAAATATGAGAGTATTAATTTTCGTTTATCTTTTTATTCGAAAAATCGATGAGGAGATCAAGATATTCACCTGATGGTAAGTGATAGCCGTGTCCATAATAATGAGGTTCTATTTGAGATATTATATATTGCATGATATTGCGCTCGTTGCCTTCAGACATAAGATTAAGTCTTGTTACACCAATAATTATACCAGCTACAGGGTACACCAATAATTACCTAGACGGTTTCCAGTAACAGAGACCAGTAAAAACTACACCAATTTCACTATCTACATCACCTTTCTTACTTAAATGGACGTTCGATGGTAACGTAATAGTATAAGCACCAGAGAGATTGTTAAATACTATTCTTCAATAACATTTCTTATTCAAACTTACAGGATCCAAGCCAACCTCATCTACTCGTGTTGCACCCTGGTAATCAACAAACGAGGCTGTGTCTCCCACCAACCTGCATTGCGCCGGCGTGGTGGGAAATGGCTTAATTCCCCCCTACAAACGTGGAGGATCTTTTGGTGAGTGCTATGTCCAGCATTGCACCTATAATGACTGATGATGATGATTCAAACTTAATTATGGAATAGAGTTATTCAAGTAACGTTTAAGTATGTTAACGTACGTACGAAGTGAATAAAATTTTAGGTTTACTTTATTTCGGATTATTACTTATATCAAACTTTGGACACTCAAACTGCACGATGAGATCTATTTAAGGATATTCTATCGTCGTGATATGCTGCAAATAGATTTTTTTTATTCGACGAATCTTTGAGACGGGCGAGACATTCACTTGATGGTGATTTGCTTGCCCGCAACAATGTGGTGATTGTTAGGGAGATATACACAGCATCACATTGTACCCGTCTTCAAGACATGATATGTAAAGACTCGATACTCCATTAATTTCTCTAGCTACAGCAAACCTTCAAAACACAGTAATGTTTGCTAACTATAGTTTGGTGACAGCTGATGCTGCGGTGATACTGTTTGTGAAAAGTGAGATCTATCACCGATGCAGATCGCTTATAACAAAAATATCATGACATAATACATATGAAAATAATTAAGAGAAAAAAATCAAAATTGAAAATACGGGGAACAATTTGCAGCATCCGTTGTCGCCATCGATCCGAAAATTCCCGGTACGCAATGGAGTTAGTGAAACTGCCGGCGTGGTGCAGAGCGGTGCGGTGTGGTGCGGTGCGGTGCGGCGTGGTGCGGCGCGATGCTGCGCGGGCGCATGCGTCGGCGGCGGCGGCGCGTGGCGTTTGATGCGCCGACAAAGCGGCGCCGCCGACCGTGGGACACCACGTGCTGCACGGATTATGCAGGTCAATTAACGACGAAGAAAGTTTAGGCACTTCATGTACGGCAAATTGTATGTATATATATAAACATATTGCCGCTCGCTTTTTAGGTAGGTACCACCGCATCGCATATATAGCACTGTGTTCGGATTTGAAGGACGCCGTGGCTAGTGTAATTACTGAGGTAACGAAACTCAACATCCATCCATATATGTGATGCAGTATATATTATCTTAAACAGCGCCACGTTTATATGGGCAGACGAATCACTTACCATCAAGCGAACGTCCCTCTCGTCTCATCCCTTCGTAGAATAATATATATATATATATAAATCGTACCATCGATTCGGTTTAGATAGGTAACTTATTGTACAGAGAACAAGAGGAAATATCTTCTTATATCCTTAATTGAGAATAAACAACATGAAGGCAAAAAAATAAATAAATAGGTGAATATAATCCTAAAATAGTTTTCTTCCTGTTAATGTTTAAACAATATAAATTATAAAAAAGTAAATAGCAAGTACGTGTACAATTCCTGGAAAACGTGCACCTGGTGGATAGCGTAAGAAATAATTTGACGACAAAGGAATGGACCGGGTTTAAATACCATCAGTTAAAAAGAATACATGAGGATCGAATTGGCTTTCTAAATCTGATCGCCAAACTTCAATTTGAAGAGGGCACCTACTGATAATGATGATATGTACGATAAAAGTTGATTTATAATAAGTACGGAAATACTGAAATAGCTAGAAATATTTCTTGAATGAAGAGCTTTACCGTCTTTTAAATCAAAGCGACTAGCATAATATGTATCAGTATAAACATCCTAATTAACTTCTAATCTTTGTATGTATCCTCATCAGGGAAATATCTCGCACAATTTTATTGTATATTTGATGTAAAAGAAGAAACTACTATACTATTTCTAAATTAAAAGCATATACAAATAAGATAAAACTTAACGATAGCGATGAGCCATAGAGAGTAGGTGGAGTATATCGACAACCATGGAAGAGAAGAGTTGAATTAGACTTCATCAACTTCCATAGTCAAAATATTGTTATATAATTGAATATAATAGCTTATTGAACTTGTTCATTATTCATAAATGGTTAGTATATAAAACGTTATAATTTATTATTAGAACAGGTGTACTACAATTGAAAAGCATTCGTCATCAACAGCCTGCGGCAGTTCACTGCTGGAGATACTCCTCTCTCAAAGAACGCAACTTTACCCGGTCTTCGACTACCTGCATCCAATTGAAAGCAAAATTTGATTCTGGTTCTTCTTGCTCTACTCCTAAGCAAATGTTCATGTAGCCTTTTCGGAACCTATCATATACAGTTTCTCATAAGTATTGTTATACAATTCTAATAATAGTTTTTAGTTATTTTTTCTCAAAATAAATAGGGAATAGATAATAAAACCAGATATCATCTTCATCATCACTATCATCAACAGCCCGTGACAGTCCAGACATAGGTGTCTCCCAAGGAACGCTACTTAGCCCAACAATATATACAAACGATACATAGTAACTGTTAAATTAATGCCATAGTAATAAATTGATTTATCGATAAAAAAAATATTAAATATCAAATAAAATCTTAAAATCTGATTATATACTTGATGCTGTAATAATTATATTTACCACTTGCTGCGCTCTGATAAGATACACGTGTATCTCCTTAATTTTTAATTCTAACTTGATAGGTTTTTAAGCGATAGTCTTATGAGGTATACTTAAATTATTGAACAAATGTAATTGTTTATTAATTAAAAGATTTAAGCAACTAAACCAGACTTTTTGTTAGTAAAATACTTGCTGGTAAGGATAAAATCAAATCAAGAGACTGCGCGTCAATTAGTGATGGGCGCAGCCTCATCTGACATTTATTTCGTCTTATTATAATCAGGGGCAAGTCCAAAATTTTTGAATTACGACGAAATGTAAAAGATATTTAAGGTAGGATGTACCACGATTTTTTAAATCTTTTTTATCTTATTTCCGGGACATAATTTTTGAAAACTTAAAAAGTCTAAAATAACTTTTGCTAGGAATGATTAATAATCTGCGATGAAAATGTCTGTCATTATGTTGTTTCTTAAATATTAAATCACAATTATTTCTTAGTTATGTATTTGTTTTGCGTGTATACATAGTTTAAAAATGAGACTGTTAAATCATTCAATAATTACATGTGTTTTTTTTTTATTTAATTATCTCGTTGAAATAAACATATATTCATTACCTCTTAATATACTGATTCAGACTCAGGAGAATATTAAGGAATATTCAGAAAGTCATAACATTACGAATGGAGCACATTGGGTTTAAAAAATATAGGTAATATTCCTATATGAAGTGTGGGCCTACTTCGCATCAAGAGCGGGTGGTCTTCCTGCATGTCACCACCCGCTGAGCCCACCTCACATACCGACCTGTCCTACGATAAAATACAAAGTCATAGTTATCTATAGCGGCACACGGAAACTGATCTACAGCGGCACCTAAAAATAATTATAATTTATAGTAATTACAACTATACTTATACAGTAAATAGAAACGCTGTTTTCTATTAAAAACAATCACAATAATCTCGGTAAGAAATTAAGTTTAATTAATTTTTAAACTAACAACAAACCATTAATTAGTTTAACTTGGTCCATGTGTTTAGATAAATAGAAATTTATATTAATAAATATATTTTACTACGTATGGGTATGGTATATATGGTATTTCTAAAAAAAAACACAGTTAGAGGTAAGTGATACGTCCGCCCAACAATGTGGCAATACCTATGATGATATACACTACACCACTTTATGCGTGTTGCCTTGCGACAATAGCTACCACGCCCTTCAAGTACAGTAGGAGAACGGTGGTTCAGCAATATTTGGTTTGTGTAGACCAGACGTTTCCGTAAACCTAATACCCCTGCAGGAATGATTGAATAATATTTAGATAAAGTAAATAGGCTTATCTTAGACCACTGCGCTCTACGGTTAAAGACTACAACCCTTAATGGTACTTTACTGGTGGTAGGTCTCTGTTGCCGGACACCGCCTAAGTAGATATCATTGCAGCTTCTATTTCAGCCGTCAAACGTTACTGTATTCCGGATTAAAATGTACTGTAGCTGTATACTAGTATATTAGGTATACTATAATTACTAGGGTAATGACAATCTGGTGCATAGTATACCATCCTAACTAGCGCCACGTTATTATAGGCAGGCGTATCACTTACCATCAGGTAAGCGTTCCTCTCATCTCGCCGCTCAATTGATTAAAAAAAACTGTTATGTAAAATCGATGCTACCAACGATAAAATCGATTAAAACTTATAAAAAAAAAATCAGAATCCTAATCTCATTCTATCTTCAGATTCGATGTCTTCAAACTATAGCGGAACATTTGAAAAAGGAAAGAGTTCTGGAATGCAAGCAGACATTCAAATAAAGAGGCTCGCGGGCGCGTCGGCGCCAACGTTCCAAGTATAGTTTTTTTTTTTTAAAAAACGAATCACGATTCAATTCGATCCGGACTAGCCGCTGACGACTGGCCGATGTCAATTCGTGCTAGTTGCCACTGCTTGTTAATTAGCTAAACTGAACGCTTTTGATTTTTATTTATTTATTTATTTATTCAACAAGAAAAGGTCTGTAATTTTTTACAAGAATGTCTACTATCGTTTAATTATGTCACAAAAACAATTCTTTCACGGTAAACACAAATATTAGAAGCTTGTTATGAAAAAAGTGATCTTTTTGTTTTATACAATGAAGCGATCAGACGAGTGGGATGTTCACTTAATGGTAAGAGACACGCCCGCCCTTTACAACGTGGCGCTAGTTAGGATGGTATACACTGCAGCATATTGCGCTCGTCAACTTGAGACATATGATGAAGCCTCATAACCCCCGTAATTTCATTAGCTACGACTCCCTTCAATCCGGAACATAGTGATGTTTGCTGATTAGCGGCGGGAATAGACGCTGCGGTGGTACTTACCTAGATGTTCACCGGTATCAAAGGATTAGACCTAGGTAAATATTGATTTTATTATTATTATATACCAGGAAATATAATACTAGTAAAAATATTTGAAAGCTCAAGTAGGCAGAATTAAGAGGACTGCTCACATTTTTTTTTAACTTGACAGACATTTGTCACTGCTTGTGTATTTTTAATCTGTCCTTTAAAAGTGTAACAACCGTCTAATTGTAATCCATCGTGCGCCACTTGAAAACGCCGGGATTTGTCGTATTCGGAAACTGTCACAGGATCAGGGATTGGATTAGGGAAACCGTGCGTAAAAAGCGCAATGCATTGTCCCTGATATGGCGGACCTTTTCTTAGGGGATTGGATTGTAGTAATTCCAGCAAAAACGAAAATTCGAGACGACGTTCGGTCGGAACCCTATGTGCACTAAATGCTCCGCACTGATTGTTTGTCCAGCTAAGATCTGGAAATTAAACGATATACCCGTACATGCATGGGTACGTAACTTCCTTTCATACTTATTAAGTATCTACCGGTTGCTTAATCTACATCCTTTGTTAATATTCTTTTGAATGTTCAAATAGTGTTTCGAGTTTATCCTTAACTCTTTACCCGCCACCCTGTCAGTCAGTGGTTCTTACTAAAAGAAGTATACAAATATAAATTAATTAAAAATTATAATTAGCACCATTAGAGCATTACAACCACATTTAAATTTTGTGCACCAACAAATTTCGTCGACGTTTTTACACTAAGCGACATTTTTTTTAATAATTTCGTTTCGAGTTTTATACTATGCACTTAAAACATACTTAACAAAATTTAATTTTTCAGGTTCATTAATCATATTTTTCGGCTTCACCAGCGTTATAGGTATGATATATATTTTGATCTAACAACGCGTCATATTTATCTTAAATTCGTATATACTATTGGTTAATAACAAAAGTAAGAAAATTTAATAATATTTTGTCAGTAGAAAAAAAACAATCCAAATCAAAACGTGAATTTTCCTCAAGTCCTCTAAAGTAAATTGTAAATGATGTAAAATTAATTAGCCTCCTTAAATGTCCATCATAACAATTATGTAATTCATAGAAACTTCATCTTTTCAGCAACTTCAGAAACCTTTAGTGTGAAGATCTGCATGGAGGAGTTAAGCCGCTGGATGCGGAGAGCACGAGACCAGTATAGACCAGAGATCAATATAGACATCTTTGTTGAAGACCAATGTCCAGCAATGGACGTCTATCGGCTGAAGATTTGATACTTCCAGAAAGAGGTTTAATTTAGTAAACACTAAATCTAATTTCCGTTATGTTTTTAGGTCTTATTGTTGTTACTTTGTTACTTCGACTCTTTGGGTGAGTGGCTTTCGCATGGAGTACCACCGTTGTGCATTGCAGTCATTTACTAATAAAGCGCGTTATTTCACATTGCTTCTGTCTGAAGGATTCTTCCTCTTCTTAAGTTGCTTCTCCGATTAGTAGAGGTTTGTGGTCAATTCATTATATTTCGCTTTGTCTCTTGTGTAATAGTTGGGCGGCACTCTCAATCCCAGTCCACTCCCTAATGTTATGTAGACATGGTTTCTTCCTACGACCAACAATTATTTTACCCACCTTGGGTAATTTACCCGTCAAGACGAATTGAAGCAGTTAGTATCTATCTTGCCTAATTCCTTTAGTACTGAAGCTGGAGTTACTACTGCACGAAAGTCACAACAATCATATAACACTGGCGTACAATGAGCTCATCCAATGATAAAAATTCTGACAGTATTGAATTAACACATTTATAAAAATTCTATATATAAATTTGCTCTTAAATATTATAACGATATCTGTTACCCAACAACATCGGACTTAGAGATAAATATATTTCCTTTGCCATTGTGATGGAAGTTAAAAAAAATTGCATAATTCCTTATGTTCACGGTGGACACACCTTTACAAACTAACGCTATGTCACTCTAATTCGTCACAGCTCGTTGCCACCGGAACGTTTCGGAGTAAAAAAAAAAAAACCAAACGAATTTCGAGAGAGATTAATTTGTCGTTTGGAAGGAAACTAGTTTTGCGAGACGGATCCGACGAAAAAAGAAATTGACCAAAAACTTTCGGAGATAATACGTAGCCCGCAATAATTTGCCAGGGCTGCTAAAAATTTCATTAAATGACGTAAATGTTTTTTAATGAATTTTCGCTAAATTCATTAAATATTTAAAACCTAGCAGACACTGCAATCGTTGTCATATTCTGGTATTTCAAATCTATTTATTTAATGTGATATTTAGTACGAACGAAGTATTATGAAATATGATTGAATAATCATCATCATTAGGAGATAAGACGGCTACTGCTTGACATAGGCTTCTCCCAAATATCGACCGGTCCTGCGCTGCTCCCATCCAGCTGCTATATATTGAAGAATATAGATATGAAGCGGTAGTTAATTGGTAGTGATAAATTCTATCGCTAAATTATTGTGTGCAAACTTTACTATACTTTGATAGACATAACAAGGTTGTGTATTGCGACTCCAATTTACTACATTAACGTTTTTACTGGTGGTAGGCCTTTTGTTGCCAGAGACCGTCTAGTTAGGTACCAACGCAGCTCCTGTGATAAAATAGCAGTGTGCAAATATTACTGTATTCCGGTCTGAAAGGCGCTGTAGCTAGTGTAATTAATCGGGTAACTACCGCTTAATAAGCGATACTGCGTGGGACATTAACAGTGCTTCTGCACTTACTTGCCCTTCCTTGGGACGTGCTTAGTAAAAAAAATGTAGAAAGGCATCGGTGTGTTTTGTAGGATATCCCAAAGTCTAGGCCTTTCCTAATGCACTGAAAGAGTGGGCCAATAGGGTTTCACGTCTTTTCCAGCAGTAGGGTATCTTCAGAAAATTTCCTTTCGACATCAAGAAAAAATAATAATAAAAAATAGAGATAGTAAAATGCAGGTTATTTTTTATTTATTTATCATTTTTACAAAATAATCAAATCTAAGAAAAGTAACATAATTGGCATTGAGAAAACAACAAGGATTTGTCAACAATGCCGTGATCAGAATGACTCAGCGGATTCATAAGCTGACGCAGATCGCACATAAGAGTAATCTACGTATATATTAGATATCCAAGGATTCATTGACTAATCAAGAGATCTCCAGAATTTGTTTTTTTTTATTTTATTAGATTTAGAGACACAAAATTTGGCAGAGATATTGCTTCTGCCATTTAGAGGTCAGATTAGAATGAATTTTATAAAATTTCTTCCCCAAGGAGGACAAATTTCAAATCTAATTCTATACAACGACCAGCAAAGCGAGACGGAAACAGCTAGTACTAATAAAATTTTTAATAAAGTAAATCTGGATAAATAATAAAATAGTTTCAAATAAGTTGAGGGTATTAAATTTGAAGAAAATACGATTTTATTTCCACCATTGAACTTTGTATGCTCTGAATATGTCTAAAATGATATAAAAGTGAGCACGCCGTAAAGGGGCCTGTCTTTAACACGCTCTCTTGACCCGATGGAGGCTGGGCTAAATTGTTTGGAAAATGGACGACCTTACGTTACAGATGGGATGTTGCACATTCTTTCCATTCGTACCAATTTTTAAATTTACATTGAATTTCTTGGTTGAATTTATTTAACAAAAAAAATCCGAAAATTCTTTCTTACTCTGTAAAATTAATAAAAACTTCATCATCATCAACAGCCCGCGACAGTCGTCTACTGGATATACGAGTAATCGTCTCCCAAGGCACGCTACTTCCCCGATCTTCGGCTATACGCATCCAGTTAAACATCCAGGTTAAAATCTCAATAACTCTTGAAACACAACAGACAAAAAGCCTGAAAACATCATACTATAGATTTTATGTAGTTGTGTATTAAGGATTTCCTCATGTACGACTCTCGTATAGCTAGTAAGAACGATTATTAGTAAACATCTATCAACCTGCACTTGGTTTTGCTTGATTATTTTAATGGTGGTAGGTCTCTGTTGCCGGAAATTATCTATATAGGTGCCAGCGCAGCTCTTAGCTGCTACAAAACATTAACGTACAAGCATTGATATACTCCGGCTTGAAGGTCGTTGTAGCAAATGGCATTATTGTTGTAAAGAGACTTTATATGTGAAGGCGACGACCTCTACGTCATGTGGTATACCTGGCGCCACTCTGGGCATGCGTATCGCTTACCTTCAGGTGAATGTTTCGTTAGTCTCTTTGCAGCGTCGAAGAAAAATATAATTTTAGCCAGGTCTCGTTTCAGTGAAAGAACGCCACCAGTCCCAGCAGTGAAGGCATGAAGTAGACAAACATGTCGGCCCATCAGACGATGAGCTATTAAGAAATGGAACAGCGATCGAAGATCGTACTCAAAAAGGCATATTTACTTGGCAGTTGACTGATCTACGATGATGATGAATGATGATATTTATAATAAATATAGAACTTTGATATATGAATCTATTTTAATATTATGCTAATGTATCCTGGTATGTGATAAATATATATGGCGTTTCATGGTGCTGCCATCTACCTTAAAATTAATATAAGAATATTTTATTGTTTTTCTGTATTTACCTCGATTTGTAACATGAAATTAAAAAGACTTGAAATCGACAGTTCCGTTATGTGTCCGCTAAAAAATCAATATGATTATCATCATCATCAGCTGATAGACGTCTACTGCTGGACATAGGCCTCCCCCTAAGATCTCCACCTCAATCTGCAGTTCTGCATTGCCCGCATATGATTAGAATACGATTAATTATTTATGTTTTTTAGTTTAAATAAACCGTAATTTTATATCGTTCTTATAATTACAGTGTCAAAAAGATTTATATTTGTATTAATATTAAAAATAATCATATTCTTCTTCTTCTTTGTCGCAATCTCATGACTGAGGGACGTGACTATGGTGCGTTGCCCTGGCCACCACTTCTTTCCAGATATTTCTGTCTTGCGCCATTTGGATGGATGCTTTTAGGGTAGCTCCCGTAGCGTCCTGAATTGTGTGTGTCCATCTTGTAGAAGACCTCTCGCTCTCTTTCCTTCCACATTACCAGTAATAATCAGCCTTTTCAGACTGTCTGGGTGATAATCATATTATCGATCGATAATATGATTAATTTATAAAAATGCCTGACAGGTACTGAGAGAGACTCACTGTTCTTCTGCCTGTAATTCTTAATTTGTAATTAACGAATTATTACGGTACTTCAAGTTTTTAAAATGGATTGTAAGTATAATTCCTGTCACGCGCGAACATATATTATCAATATTAACTAGTACACTATTATACCACATAGTAAAGCTTTGAGTATTTGTGGCCTCTCTACAACACTGTTCATTGGATAATTGTGAGGCACGGTTCTTGTGTGCAAACGTTGGGAACGCTTCTTTCTTCAGCAGGATTTTCAATTTTTTAAATGTTTTCTGCTTTCAGATAAGCAAATCAATCATGTTACAGATTTTTAGATTCTATTCTTTATTCCTATGTTAACTGCTTTAATACTTACCTCATGTTTTTCGATAAACTGTGTACTTAACATTGATTCAAATATTTTGATTATCAATAGACCTTTATCGATGTTTGTGCTTAAATACAACTATATTAAGATAATGTCGTTTTTATAATTTCCTACTTGTTTCGATAATTCAAAGCAGTGTTTAAAATGTTGCATTTTACTTATAACTGCTTCCGTGGCGTAGTGGCTAGATACTGGTACATATCGAATCGATCTAGGTAGTAGCCTTGCAAATCTATCGTCTGTTTATAGTCGATAAAAATGACTAGTTCTGGTTTATTTCATACATAAGTACAAACACAATATTCTCACTTCCAGAATTAGCTTTATTATCGCTCGTCACAAATATCTGAATTTGTTAATAGCTTAAAATATAATTGTATCACTTATCACAAATGAAGTTGAAACGGTCTGAGCGGGAGCGATTTATTAACGCGCCCGAGTGGGGGTTAAAGTGGATAAAGTGATAAGGGTGGCGGTCGGTGGAGTGGGGAGTGAGGCCACCGACGAAGGTGAAGAGATAAAGCAATTCCGCCTAACCAACGGCAGTTACGGATAACCCGGAGAAACGCTGTTAATATGGACTGGAGGCATTGTAATAGGTTTTGATATTCAGACCATTTTTGATCACGTTTATTCTTTATTATTTATTATTTACATGTACAACACATAAGAAGATAAAATATATACAAAGGCGAGAGAAAACGGTACATAGGCAGGCTTAACTATAAAAGATTTTCTTCCGGCAAACTTGTGAAAGAAAATATATTAACGAAAATTAAAAAGCAGGAAAATACGAGATATATTATATTACATATTACGTATTCAAAGATAGTTATAGATAAATATATATAAATAAAAATCCACATATACAAATTATAATAAATAAATTGAAGTTTAATAAGAAGTTTCAAAAGCGCTTCCGCTTTGAGTTTTAATGTTATGAACTAGTAATATTAAAAGGACTCAACAAAAAAGACAAACATTATCCTATCAACTATTTAACTTAGTACTTTACTCAGAGAAATAAATGATATGCTTAATCTTAATATGATCAAAGACTTAAAGCACATAAGAAAATAATATCTTAAGGAAACAAATGCATCGATCACAATAATTGTACCCCCAGGACCCAAGTACGACGCGATCTTTAAGAGAAGAGTCAATAGGCTCCTTATAGACTAATGCGATTTATCACCAAAGACTTCATTGACGCTTACCATCAGGTAAGTTCGCAGTAAAGGCCTAGTCTATCAAAAAAAAATCATTAAATATTTGAAATAACGGAAACTTAAGTATTATCTTTGTTGCTTCAGGGAGTATCTTCCCCAAAATTAAATTTATTTTAAGCGTAAATGTAACTGAATTAAAATAAAAAAAATTATATCCTGGTTTAATGCATGTTATGGTGGTAGACCAGTTTGTTGATAAAATTTTTAGTATTATATAAATAAACAACCCCATTAATGTTCTCTGTAATGAGGTTCGGGGCCGTCTGTCATCAAGAAAGAATTAAATCATACAACACACTGACCAAGTGTGGGTTGGTAGATGTCTACGAAACCCTTTGTGATCTTGTCGGACTCCTCACTATGTTATTCTTCACCAGAACCTCAATCACTGGGTATTGAACTCACGCCCTTTTTAGATATATAGAGTCTTTAATAATATTAAAAATCTTTAATTACTATCAAAGCCCAATGTTGTATTTATTTAGCGATGGGTTCAACATACATGGATGCTGATCATTCGTCTCTTCGTTATCAGTCATTTATAACATAAGAGCATTTTAGAATACTAATATTAGAATAAAAGGGGAGGAGTAACTATTAGTTATTACTACTTTCAACGATCGTACATTATGAGCGATTTCAAACTTTTACTTAAGTATCTAATATCGGACAAGGTTCATAAGTCGGTCAAATGATTAGCAGCCTGAAGCATCATCAAGGAGTAGTCTACACTAAAAAATAAATCTCTCACTGTTAATTAAGTGTCATCAGTATTAACAGTGCATTAGCAACAATTAAGAAGTCTCTCCTTTTTTATTACCATTCTAAAAATATGAATCAATGTAATATGTTTTCCTTCCGTTTGATATGTGACACGATATAATTCCATCATCCCTTATTCACCACCGGCAAACCAGACGCACGGCGAGTCTCCGTCCTTATCTTGTGAATAATCCCAATTTGCGAACAAAGAGGCTCAGCACCTTGTTCCTCATGAGAACAGCAAAGGAGTGAAACAAATTGCCGGTGTCAGTGTTCCCGTCTAAATACTCTGCAAAAATTAGATTTTTCAATATCTATCTTAATTTTTATTTATTGTTTAGATGCACTAAAATATTATACGTTAATAACTTTTTTTCAGTTTTAAAAAGTATGTTTTTTCTCTCAATCATGAGAGTCCTGATTGTCGCTGCAAATTAGTTTCCTTTGAATCTAATAAAATTTTTCCTTCCTCTCTTCAACGTGCCTCACTTCCCTCTTATGTTTCAATAGCCTGAGGCCGAACTTTTCGGTTAACCCCGTCCCTTAACCATTATCTGAAACAGTTAAAGCTGTTATTTGGGAGTGCCGACCCTCCTAATTACCCGTTTCCTTCTTTCTTACCGAGTTAACATTTTGGCACTTTCGGTGTTTTCCGGTGGATCCACTCCTTGCCTCTCACTTTTACTAAATTGTGTACATTAATAGAAACATTTTTTTTTTACTTTGATCTTTCCTCATGTATGTGTTATTGACAGTGGAAGTAGTGTAGGAAGGTCCTGAACAAAGTAGACTGACGATCCTGTGAAGGTCACAAGACACCGCTGGTTGCGAACATATCTAGCTATGGGCGTCCATCGGCTGACGATGATAATGATAATAACGATTATTTTTTTTTTAATTCCATGACGCGACGAAACGAATGAAACATTCACCTGACAGTAAATGACACGCCTGTTCATAACGTGGCCTAGTTAGGATGGTATACACTGCACTAAATTGCGCTCGTCGCCTTGAGACATAAGATGTTCAGTTCCGTTACTCTAATAATTTCATTAGCTACAACACCCTTTAAACCGAGATACAGTAATATTTGTACACTACTGTTTGTCGGCAGAAATAGGCGTTGCGGTGGTACATACCAAGACGGTATCCTGGAACAGACTTACTACCGGTACTACTATTTGGGAAATTATTATTCAGCTGTGCTACATTTAATCCAATATTAGGGTAACTACAGGCGCTGGACAGGAACCGGTGTAAGCAAATCGTCTGCTCCGGAGAGCAACCCTCACACTGACCACGATCCTTATACACGAGAAAACGACCTTAGAGAGAGATTAGGATGACTAATATTACTTCTCGACTTTCGAGAACAACGTGCAGTATAAAATTTCTAACTAGCGCCCTATAGGCAGGTATAACTTACCATCAGATGAACGTCTTACTCGGCTCATAGTTTAGTTAAATAATAAAAAAAAACGTCTTAAATGCAATATTCTGTCAACGTCAGCAAACCGTACGTCGCTTATATTCATTAACGAAAGTAGACATCGTAAGTACACTTTTATTCTAGTCTTTCGTTACATTTTACGGTTATTAGGTCTGCTCACGACATTGCTGCCGTCTATTTATTACCAATACGACCACATCGTTGCTTCGATTGCTATTATATTAAAAAAAAATATATATTAGTTACCAATTTTCTTCAGTCTTCATCTAAATTTGTTTCAGCTATTACTTAAAAGTTAAAAAGTTTAACATTAAATAGATTCATGACAATTCATAATCTTTATATCTTAAATGTACTTACATTTAACATCAGTTTCACTTAAGGTTTCAAGCTACGAGATGAACGAGACAATCCCCTCATGGTAAAAAGGCAAACTTGTCCTTAACAACGTGTCACTAGTTAAGATGATATACACTCCAACACATCGCGCTCGTCGCCTGGAGACAAGATGTTTAATCTCTTTACCCCAGTAACTCCACTAGCTACAACGCCCTTCAAACCGGAACATAATAATGTTGATTGGCGGCCGCCTACGATCTCTGGCAACTTAGACCTACCACTAGTAGAATAAATCTCATACATACCCAGCCGGAACACAGCAATGCATCGATACAGCGATGGAGCTGATCATGATGAACGAGACAGTAACGATGGAAAAAGACGTGATGATATAATATACGGGAGTGGACATGGCATCTGCTGAGGAATTCTCCCTCAAGAAGTTCAACTATATTTGGAATTAACAGTCGACCTTCATACGCGATAACAAGATTATAAAGCAAGTATATATATTTAACTCATTTCTCGTTGGAGAAGTCCCGGAGTGCAAACTCAGAAGACGCTGGGCTGATGATACAAGGGTCAGCTCCATAAAAACCATCCAAGTCTAGTCTGCGTTATAAAAATGCGCCATCGGATAAATAAAAATATAAAATAAAATATGAAATGAAAGTGGCGCGGGACGCAAGAAACTCGTGATCCTTTTGAATGTGTCTGTACCGGAACAAAGATGGCTTCGATATTGCTTATTTTTTTTTTTAATTTTAAATTAATTGCCGACAAACGGTTGAAAGAAACTGCCTAAGAATTTAATTGATAAAGCATTAGAAACTTCATTTAGCTTAAATAGGTTAACTTAAGATTATACAGCTGGTAGGTCTCTATTGCCGGAGACCATCTTGGTAGTACTGTGCAGACATTAAAGTGCTCCGGTTTGAAGAGAGTTGTAGCTAGTGAAATTCCTGGTATAACGAGACTCGATATACTATGTTTCAAAGCGACGAGCGCAATTTAGTGCAGTGTATATCATCCTAACTAACACCACGATGTTACGGTCAACCGTATCGCTTACCATCACGTGATCGTCCCTCTCTTCTCATCACTGAGTTGAAAAAAAAAATTATTATCACGTCACTACAAATAGTCTGTTTATGTTTGACTGGATATTTATTTATCTAAAATTATTTAGATTTATAGATAAATAGATAAATACATATCGTCGTCGTGGCCTTTATTTTTTGTCATCGGGGAGACATCTAAAAAGATACCCTAAAACCCCCTTCGGTGGTCATCTTCAATGCGTTGCGAGAAGCTCCGATATCTCCTACGGAATGCACCGTTGCCTCCCGACACTACGACTACAGTACGTAAGAGAGAGCTGTAGTCCTCAACACCCTCGCTTTAGTACGACAAGAACTAGACCACCTAACACTTGTCGTTCATTCCGGACTCTCTTAGTGGACAACGAGTGCCCCACCCTTCAAAGTCCACGAACCTGAAAAACATTTTAGTCGCCTTCTACGACAGGCAGAGCTTGCTTTAGTCTTATTCTTAATAGTCCGACAATCTAAGCCCAAACATTCGTTGTGACCTAACTGCAACGCAGGTTATATCCAGGCTGGATTGCAATGAGCTATCTTTTTAGCCTCGCTCGGACTGATTTAAGTACTAACAAGTAAGTATGTTTTTCTTCTCGTTTTGTTTTAATTACTAACACTGTAACATTCAGCAGTCACATCTAAATCAAAACTAAATCATGAAAATGACTTTTTTTTTAAAAAAAAATGAATTTTTTAAGATATTTGTAGAAAATATTATCGATTAAAAGAATTCTCGTCGAATCCTCTCCATAGCTAGCTTTCGTCTTACGGAGTGTTTCTTTGGCCGTAACAATCTGAAGGCGGCGCCACGGGTCAGCGGCGACTCCCCACCTCCCCTCCGTGTCCCTCCGCACACGCACACACCCACACCCGCCGAAGCAGCACGTGCACGTGATACCGCGTATGTGTGTGTGCGTGCAATGAAAATATCCGCGGAGAATTCGCTTCGGGTACAAAATTTCAATAACATTACACATTAGATCCAGTATTTTACTGCAATTATATTTCGATAACGATTCGATTTTATATTATCTGACCTTAAATAATGTAATTTTTTTATTTTTCTTATAAAAGGTCACCTTTGAAAAAGTATTCAAACGACACCGATATTTTAGTGTGACATTGTATCTGTTTAAAACCAATTAAATATCTGCGTGTCTATCTTCTTAATGGGAAAACATATAATGTGGTTAGTTATAAGCAAAGCAAGAACAAGACTAAGACTGGACACTTGGTATTGGTCTTGGTCTTGTCTGTTCGGTCTTGGTCTTGGTCTTGCATATTCAGTCATATAATATACAAGCTGTTCCCCAGCTGCTTTCCTGGCTTTAATATAGAATTGGACTAGAAATTTGTATTAAATATTCTTTGAGAGCAACTGCAAATGATCTTTAGCAACCGTTACTATAGCAACTGAAAGTAAATTAATAAGAAATAAAATGATGAATGATCTAAGAAATTCAAGAAATAAATAATCTATAACTATCTATATATAGTTACGTTTCGAATGGTTATATTCCCATGTCGATACGTTCACTAGTTTTTACGTGATTGGCGAACAAAGGAAACCCAATTTTTATTATATATATATATTAAATATTTGCTTTCCAGAAGAAAATCATATGTTCGAGTAATTATACTTTTTGGTCTTCTATTTTTGGTCTTGATTTTTCGCAAGACTAAAACCAATATCAGTTACCACTAAGGGTGGTTTTTCTAAAGTATTGGTGTTTTATAATTAAATTGAATTTAAATGGAAAAAAACAGTTGTTTATAGTAATGACTTTTTGTCTAAACGAAGCTGCTATGGAAATAAAAAACAGTAAAAAACCTTGAAACATGAAATGTTATTATACGAGAAGAATAATAGACAAGAAGGAAAAGAGGTTATATTACATATATTTTATTTTGGTAGTTTTCTTTTAAATCAAGCGATGAGACGACGAGGACGTTCACCTGATGGTAAGTGATACGCCTACCCATAACTATGTGGCGCCAGTTAGGACGGTATACACTGCACCACATTGCGCTCATCGTCTGCGATATAATATCTTCAATCTCATTACCCCATTAATTACATTAGCTACAACGCCGTTCAAACCGGACCACAGTTTGCACACTACTGTTTGTCGACTAGGAACTGTGGTGGTACCGACCTAGATGGTCTCCGGCAAGAGAACCTACTATAACAGCCAATTTACGTACCCACTGTTGGGGCACAGGCCTACCTCTCAATATGAGGGCAATGGGGCCATAGTAACCACTCGGGTCCAATGCGGATTGATGACTTCACACACCTTACAATAAATTCTAATTCATGTGCAGGTTTCCTCATGATGTTTTCCTTCACCGTTTGTTTTTCGCTGTTGTTACTAAAGTTCACAAATGTACATAACTTAAATATTAAAGACATTAATACATGTCGAGATTCGAACCCGCGACCTTCGGAGTGAAGGCCGCACCCTCTAACCATTAGGCCAGCGAGCTACTTACTTACCACCAGTCGCTATTATGATGCCATATATTTTAATAACGGTACGCATAAACAACGCCGTTATATTTCTATACTTTTTTTTATAATTATATTTTTATTTATTTATATTTTATGGCTCTCCACCTTACGTATTCCTTTAAGATATGACGTCGTCGAAAAAATAAAAAATATTTTTTTACCTCAAAAACTCTTTTTATTACTGGTTAGAAACCCCTGCGCCTTAACTTATACGACAATAAAAAGTATTTACTTGTCTGCTCTATAATCTACGGCGCGCAGAACAATGCAGGCTCCGTCGGACGTCGCATCAGCTCCACATCGCGAGGGTGGTCAGCTTATTGAGGCGACGTCATCGCTCCTTCGGAGATCCCAAGGCATTGCTGTTACATATCTAGTGCGAGATTTATGGCCGGTGTCCAATGCAAATATGTTCGCCTTACTGTGTGCTCGTCCAGCTGACGTATGTATGACGCAGGTTCTCCATTTCGGAACTAATGGTATGTAATGTATGCACTGATAGTAGGTCTCTATTGACAGAGGTCCTCTAAGTAGGTACTACAGCAGCACCTTTATCTACTGCCAAACATTAATGAGTAAATATTACTGTTTTGCAGTTTGGAGGGCGCTGTAGCTAGTGTAATTACCCGGTTAATGAGATTCAATATTTACGTCTCAGGCGACAATCGCATTGGGGTCCACTGCGGACCTAGACTTCCTCCACAGATTCCCACACGACCGGTTTTCCACCACGCTGACGTAATGCCGGTTGGTGGGACCCAGGGCCTCGTTTGTTGATTAGCAGAGAGCGCATCACGAGCAGGTGAGGTTTGCTTCGATCCTGTGAGTTATATTACCAGTATTAAGAAATCAGCTTATACGTCTCTAGTCTTATCCTTATGTTGAATAAAAAAAAAAATAAAAAAAACTGTATTAATAGTTATTAATATTATAGGTTGTCTCGTGGAAGAAACTATTTTATATTGAAATTTCAAGAAATACTTCTTCAAGCACATGGTATTTCAAAAATATGAGTAACTCGTGAAAGACGCATTGGTTTGCCGCAGCGCAGCAATCCCCTCGCATCTTTGGATCCTGTCGATGATCGTTATGGTCTGTTATTATTGCATCAGTAGGAGAAAAATGTGTTGTTTTTTTTTTTTACAAATTAATATAACATTCCTATGGTCAAAAGTAGTGTAATGAAAGAAATTCGATGTCGCATTTAGTTCACGTAAAACGTCACATAAGTCAGTGTCACACGCAGCGCGAGGTACTGTCGCCGGCGAATTAACCTTTACATAAAAAATACAATAAAAGAGAAATACTTAAGGTTCTTTAACAATACATAAAACATACACAACAATACATAAGATTAAGTTACTTAACTTGTTTAATAAATACATTTTCATATCGGTTTCAATAGAAAAACATATGGACAATTTTAAACTGTTATCCAGAAGTTTTCGATTCGATGTTCCTACTTGTGGAAGGTCTGCGTTGTTGGAACCATCTATGTACCACAGTAACTTCTACTGACTCCATCAAACAGTACTACGTTTGTAGAACTCTGTAACAAGTAACATTACTAAGATAACTAGATAAATCTAGATAGATTATTTATCTTAAAACGATGAGTATAATATATATATTCATTATCTTTACAATGCGTGTTACTATCAGATTAAAATCGTCTTTGTCTCATTGGTTCTTGGAATTAAAAAAAGCTAGAAGGGTAGGTATACAAATATGTTTATGATATCTTTATTGTGTTCGGTCAATTAATTATAAAAATATGCGTTTTGATATTGACATGTAAATGTGAAATTAGCAGCGTACCGAAACTTTTGTATGTGGATATCGAAAATTTTCAATATTCGCAGTACATTCGGCCACACAAGAGGTGGGGTGCGGTGGTGTGGAGAGTGGAGGGAGGGTCGCGCTGGGTTGGGAGGAAGGGGGAAGCAAGTTGAGGCGATGCTCGCGGCGCCTGCAAGCAGCGCCCAGATAAGCGACGCCCGACGCCCGTCCTATGAAATTATAGCGCCCTCCGATACAGCTCCCCGCACACTGAAACAAGAAATATATTTTATACGAAAAAATTTTCAGTAAAAACTAAAACATTCAAAACACTCAAAAACATAACTTTAATGTAACATTAATAACTGTAATCATTTTAGGTTATCTCACGATTATGATAGGAATAAGTAAAAACATCATTAAACGATATTTATACTCTTCGCTTACTACTGGTAAGTTAAATCTGAAGATATTCTAAAAAATAAGTAGTTAATTAATTACATTAAATATTTAATATAGTTTAAATTGCTTTTAAAACATAGAGAAATGTGACTAATTTCTATATCACTCTGTCAAAAATTACTGCTACATTTCTTGTTTCGTCCTTTCAAATATTGACTCTCCCAGTATTGTTAAGATAGATCTCTGTTATCAAGCAATAACATACACATAACTAACAAACCTAATTAAAAAAAAAATGTGTATTGTTATTGTACATTTAATTACAATGTGTGGCTTCACAAGTATAAAATATTATAAAATGAGTAATGTTGAGAACAATACCAGACTACGCTCGCATTATCTTAGAAAACAGAGCAACTGCGCGACGAGGCTGAAGAGGGTGCCGGGGTCGAGCTCTCCTCCGGGCCATTTGTCAGTGACAGGACGTCGCACGGGGGGTGGTGGCGTGAGGGGTGGGAGGGGATGGTGCGGGAGGGTTCACTCCCGTCCCACGAATTCCTCCGCACGTTTGCGGTTCGTGTACCAACGTATGAACGTGTCGGTACTGAATTACTGCGGAGCTACGCCATTGTGCGGCGCACGGCTGGACCTGTAGCAAAACACGAAACGGACCATTCGATAAATTTTTATTACTTCCAATAATTTTTTTTGTCTCTGTCATTTTTCACTGGTGGTAGGTCCTCTGCCGGAGACTCCTTCTCCTCAGGAGATTCTAATGTATAAGCCAGCACTGAAGAAACTAAAAGGTGGGTAACTTATTTTGTATACAAACCCTCTTGCCTTTTAATTTAATAATAAAAAGGATATATTAAAATTAAGAGGATCCTTTTTACAATCAGTCTCCGTTTTAAGTGTTTAGTAGTAGACAGTAAAGTTAATAGGACAGAGGTTAGGAGGGAGGGAGTTACCAGTGGTAGGTCTCTGTTTACGGAAACCGTTTATTTTGGTACTATCACAGCTATTTCTACAAACAGCAGTGTACAAACATTACTGTGCTCCAGTTAGGGGGGCGTTGTAGCTAGTGACATTACTGATGTAAGAAGACAACATTACGTATGGGCAGGCGTATCACTTACCATCAAGTGAACGTCTATATCGTCTCGTCGCTTCATGGAATAAAATACTAGAATTTAATATTAGATTAATCGTCTTCTCTAATTCTTATCCTTAAAATTCTTCAACATCATCCGTTACAAGTCCACCGCTGGACATAAGTCTCCCGCAAAAAATCCTCACAAAGGGTAGGGATTCATATGGAGGGGTTTGGGCTATTTCCTACCACGCTGGCCCAATGCGGGTTTACGGAAGCCAGAGCCTCGTTTGTTGATTAGCAGGGTGCACCACGAGCAGGTGAGGTTGGCTTGTGTCCCGTGAGTTGTTATGCAGGATCCCTTACACCCTTCTAACCCCTTTGAATTCTTATTCGGTTAATATTTTCCTCTACATTTAGCTTACTTACCTTTCGGTATATAAATCGTATATTTAATGACAGCATCACAATTTACTTCATCACCAGTATAGCTCAAGTTCAGTACTAACATACTACACCAATTAGTATTATACCGTCCACTATTTAAGTACTATACCGTCCAGTTCTAGTACATTCACAGTTTTTTTTTTATTTTCTTAAACTTGAACGTCGGAGTCTTTCATTTTCTATTCTTGTGTAACTCTTAAAACAGCTTTTCATCTTATTTTACATTATCTATACTTTTATATAATTTTATTGTGATATATTTTAAAATCTTTCCTAACTCTATTATTATACATTTACATATATAACTACCATTTACTACTATTCCTGAAGTATATATATATATCTTCTACATGGTAGTCTGTTTTATCTATGTTTTAAATACAGAAAAAATATAAAACTTTAAGAAAGGTCATCAATTTGACATTACAGAGGGATAGGACAGTACAGCAGAGACTTTGAGGATCCAGGATTCTGCAGCCATATGAGTCAAAAATGCAATAAGTTATCCCTCACTAAACCAGGAACTTGAGAAGTTATTAAATATATAAAGTTATATATGCTTTCTTTCAAGAAATGTTTTATATCAGTTCTCAAAGATCATATGTAATAACAACATAAATAAGCTTAAAGAAGCTTTAAGTAAGGTACAGCTTCAGATTTCCCAACAAGGGAGCAAAGGGTTCACGTGTTCGGAAGTGATTATCCACGCCAATGTTTTATAGGGTTACTGATACGCTTCACGCATAACAATGTGTTTTCAGAAAGCTTGTTTTATCCGTCGCCTAACAGTAGTGTGCAGACACTACTGTACTCTCGTTTGAAGGGCGTTGTAGCTGGTGAAATTGTTGAAGCAACAAGACTTGACATTTTATGACTCATGGACATTAGCACAATGTGTTGCAGTGTACATAATCCTAACTGGCAGTACGTTGTCAGGGGCAGACGTATCACTTACCATCAAGTGAACATCTAATTCGTCTCGTCGCTTCGTCTATTTCGGAGAAAGAAGTAACTTTGCGAATTCTTTCATTATAGCTTTAATAGAGTTAATTACTTGTTATCTTCTTTTATCAGAACAACCATTTTTTTTTTAATTGATAAAGCGACGAGTCGAGCGTAACGTCACCTGATAATAAGTGATACGCCTGCCTATAACAACGTGTTGCTAGTTAAGATGGTATTATATATAGTATACACTATAGTACTAGTATAGATGTTGTCTCGTTACCCCAGAAATTTCATTAGCTATAGCGCCCTTCAAACTGGAACACAGTAATGTTTGTTCAGCGCTGTTTGGCGGCAGAAATAAAAGCTTCGGTGGTATCTGCCTAGACGATCTTCAGCAGCAGACAGTGGAACTCAGAACTAATGCATATTGTTATATTTAATATTGTTTCATAGATTTGGTGTTTGTCAGTGTAAAGTAACGATTGATGATCTTATAAATTAAACAAAAGGTTCCTTGTTATACAACATCACATTTCAAATGTATACCGACCCCTAGTATTTTTATATGAGTATAATATACACATATCTACGCGCTTAATCCTGAGCATCAAGCACAAAACTGGCCACATAACGACACTAAGGTCCGGTCTAAGGCGATTACTTCGCCACGCGAGCCGAGAAGGCGCTCCCGCTGAAATTGATCCCCCGGGGTGGGCCCCCATACCCCACCGGGGTCAGGCTGGGGATCCGGAGGAAGGGGGGCGATCGTCGTTTTCCTTTGTGCCGCTGGCCCTTTATCCAGGACTATCGGCGTGACTTACGGGTGGGATCCGCAAGACGAGGGAATTTTAGAAATTTGCGCACGTGCATATTACGGCTCTGCCCCACCGCTGGGATGACCGCTGATAAATCGACTGTGCGGCTGCGGCTCCGTTTCCACTCAAGTTAGTTGATGTTACTACTTAGAAAGGAACTGTACAGAACCACTGAACGAATTGTAGAAACCGCACTGCAATGTTAAATTTATAATCAAAACTATTTTGTAATCAAAACGAATACAAAATTTAGTGATGGTAGATTTCTGTCGCCGGAGACTGTTCAGATAGGCCACCGCAGCTTCTATTGCACCCGCTAAACAGCAGTGTGCAAACATTATTGTGTGAAATTACTGAGGTAACGACACTTAACATCTGTCTAAAAGCAATGAGCATATTGTGCAGTGTATATCGTCCTAACTAGCTCCACGATGTTACAGGCAGGCCTATCATCACCACGTAAAAGTCTTGCTTGTTTCGTCGCTTCATGGAATAAATAAAAAAGTGTTAATGATCATTATTACGTTCATCATCATCGCCGTCATCATCCGCTGACAGTCATCCACTGTTAGACATAGGCCTACCCCAAAGATTTCCATATCTTTTGGATAGGGCACCGCGAACAGGTAAAGTTGGTTTGGATCCCGTGAGTTGTGTAGGAACCTTTACACTCCCTTATTACCTTATAATTATCATATTAATTAATAGTGAAATAAAGTAACTGATAGCCAACCTTCATTAAAGGAGAAGCATTTTAGGAAGATAGAAGTAAAAGTTACTTCCTTGATATTTCAATCACAGTTACCATATTTCCAAAAGAAACTACATTACACTCACCAATTAGTTTACTTTTACATATTTAAGTAAATCTAATAATTATAAGATGTCGTGTCAATGAAAGTAGGTAAGATGTAATTTAAAAATGTGATATCAAGTTATATTTGTTCATTTATACCAAAGTCGTTTCTATTACTTGTTAGTTAAGGTTCAAAGTAATCCATAAGTTAAATGTTTAAACGGCTACCGTGAACGTCAATATTAGCACGACAAAGAGGCGAAGTAAACGACTCGCTTCGACGTACGCAAGAAAATAATTTGATATGCAAAAATAAACTTTATATTTTTATTGATAAAGTCGAAATACGCTTGATGGTACAAGTAATATTTGCTCTTTGATGTAGAGATCGTAATAGGCAGTCCTATAAGTTGCGCCAGAAGGTGCGTTTTTTTTTTCTCTAAACGTGTGTTGAGTTGTTAATAACATGAGTAAACTCTCACACTTATCTGTAGTAAGGTCGATAGTGGAATATTACTGGAGAGGTTACAAGGAGTAAGTTCCTCCTTTTTATATAAACGAATTTTTTGAGGCTGTGTTATACAGATTTCTTAGCAACAGCCTTTCGATGTTACCTGCTGTCAACCGGTGGTAGATGTCTGTGGCTGGAGACCGTCTAGGTAGGTCGCCAAACAGCGTTGTGAAAACATTACTTCGTTCCGGTTTGAAGGGCTCGGTTGCTAGTGTAATCACTGAAGTATCGAGAATCAACATCTTATATGTCAGGCGACGAACGCAATATGATGCAGTATAAATCATCCTAACTAGCACCACGTTGTTATGGTCACAAGTGTCACTTACCATCAGGTGAAAGTCTCATTCGTGTCATTTTATAGTATAGTAGTTGCATAGAATAAATAAAAAGTTGCTTTTCTTTTAAGAGTAGTGTAGTAGATCATTTTCTATTTTCATGTTCAATTCAAAGAGGTCCACTGCTGAAGACAGTCTTCTCCAATTTTAGGTGAAACTGCGTCCTTTTTTTCTTATTCGCATGACATACAATTGTTACGATGATGTACACAGCACGACACTGTGCTCGTCGGCTTAAGGTTGTCGCATCACTTGAATAATTTCACTAGCTTCAACGCCCTTTAAATCGGTATATGGTGACGTTTACAAACTACTGAACGAAACAAGACGAGCGAGACGTACACCTGATGGTAAGTGATACGTCAACCCATAACAGTGAGACGTAAGACGTCGAGTCTCGTTACCCTAGTAATACACTAGCTACAGCACCCTTCGGACCAGAACATAGTAATGTTTGCACAGTACTGTTTGACGGTAGAAATGGAGGTTGCGATGGTACCTTTCTAGACGGTCTCCGCCAACAGAGACCTACCATCAGTAATTTCCTACTTCCTAACCTCTTACTAATATCTCTTCCACCAACTTTGCTGTCAGTACTAATATTTAAGCCTTCTAAAGATGTAAAGCGTAGACTGATTCTAAAAAGCGCTCGTACTATTCGAAAAAGAATCCTCTTATCTTTAATATATTAGGTTTTTTTTTTAAATAAATTAAAAGGCAAAAAGGTTGAACACAGTAGGTTACGCACCTTTTAGCTTCTTTAGTGCTAGCTTATGCAATAAAGCGGTCCTCGTTACGCCTAGACTCGTTTAGAATGGAGGCGAAAAGTGGGACGCTTAAGCTTGCTTTGCTAAGCTGAATAGATGCGGTCGGTGGCGAACTCGCAATAAAAAAAAAAACTCCGTTATAGTAAGATCTCGGATCTTTTTTTATATATCCTCAATTTATACTTAATCGCTGTCACTGTATTAAATGAATAAAACACTAATTTTATGCACCAGGAGTACACGTTTTTATCTACACTTTACTGGTTGTAGGTCTCTGTTGCCGGAGACAGTCTAGGTAGCTATCACCGCAGCGTATATTTCTGCTGCCACACAGCAGTGTGCAAACATTACTGTATTCCGGCTAGAAGGGCGTTGTAGTTAGTGTAATTAATCGGGTAACGAAACTCTATATGTCCATCCTAACTAGCGCCACGTCGTTATGGGCGTATCACCTACAATCACATGAACGTCTGCTCGTCTCGTCGCTTAAAAAAAAACACCAAATGTATAAAATTCATGTGCTTATTTTATGAAAAAAAAAAAAGACTTTTACATAATTTATATGAATACCAGATAACCAATTTTGTAATTTATTCATATTACTTATTCGTGTGTGGTAAATTTTATCATTACTAAAAAAAAAATCGGTTTAAATATGTTTTGTAGCCAAATAACAAACTCGTTAAACAATTATTATATTATCTATTTACTACATGACAAAGCAACATATTTTAATTTTATTAGAACAATTTAAACAAAAGTAATTAAATATAAATTGACAAGTGAAAGACGATTAATTAAATCAAATTTAAAGTAAAATATATCGCCAATTACAGCGTGGCGCTGACAGATGTCAAAATTTGCAAAACGCTCATTTTATTTTGGCTGTAAGCCCTATAGCACATGTCATGTTTTTGATTATTTAAAAATAATCGAAAAAAAAAGTAGCAGATATTGCTGGCTGGAAATCTCGACGGGCCTATTTCGAGCGCGGCAACACCGTGTCGCAGCGCGGCCGCCGCGCGTGACGCGCCGGCTCGTGCAAGATGGACGATATCGCTCAGATTAATCGCCCTACGGCTTCTAGGAAGTGCTATTTAAAGTGACTGACTCTGCTGTTCTGACTCTGAATGTTGAAACGCATCTATATCAATTTAAAAATAACGCCGACATCTTATGTTGCCAAGGGTATTTATTTTATTTTAATAATTTTCATATACTATGAAAGCATTTTCATTATCTGCCAATAGACGTCCATTGCTGGACATAGGTCTCACTCAAAGATTTCCTCATCGATCGTATAGGAATTCACATGAGGGTATTTGGGCCATTTCGTACCGCGCTGACTCAATGCGGGTTGGCGGGAGCCAGAGCCCAGTTTTTTGATTACTAGGCTGCACCGTGAGCAGGTGAGGTTGGCTTAGATCAGGTGAGTTGTTGTGCAGGATCTTTTACATCCCCTATTACTCTATGGGTATTATTAGAGTCGTTCATTGGCAAAGGTTGCTTGATGGAATTTTTTTATATACAATTAACGACGAGACGAGTGGGACGTAATTGATAATACAGCGTATAACACAACATAGCGGTAGTTAGGATGTTACACACTGCACCGACGACCGGTCGCACGAGTCACCATACTTATGTTGTAAATATTCCCAGTTTGCCTCAGCTCCTCGTTCCTTATAAGACCAGCAAAGGAGTGTAACAAATTTACCAGCGTCACTGTTCCCACCTAAATACGACGTGTGTGTCTTTAATACCGATAAAATATTTAAAATATTAGGATACCTGAGTAACGAAAAATATCTATCCCTATCTATTCCTAAAGTTTTATAATCAACACCATTGAAAAGGGCTAAAGGAATATTAACCAATCAGAGTTCCCATATTCGACCCTTCACACTACAGGCGAGAAATCCGACACCTTCCGCCAGTCCAATAACATAACGTCGCAATAATAAAAAACTATTGTAGTATATTCAACCCTATTACCTAACTGCATAGTTCAATTTTGAAGGCATGCAATTAGGTGTGAAAATTGACGCCTATAACTGAACGTTTATGATATTTGTCAGAAAGAAATATAGACCGTATTGGATTGTGATAAGACTCCAAATCATATGTTTGTATTTCTTCTATTGTTTGTTTCAAATTTGTTAGCCAATGTAAAATTGCACTTACAACGAATGCAACAAAGTTTATTTTGTTTTATAGATCGAAGGTGTTAAATTTAACACCTAGCCAGTGTTCTTTGTATATCTAAGGGACGTTGCTATTGGTGGAATTCGATACAAGTATGGATAGGAATACGAAATGGTTGCACAATAATGTTACGCTGATCTTAAGATCTTATCTTTTCACTACACAATATAAAGCATGTGGCTACATAATTGTATAAAACATAATGTATATATACATATAACATACATACCATTGTTTTATTCCTAACGTATTTATGTACTGTTAGCTGTGTGACCCGAAAATGAAACCGCTAATGATTTTCTATGGTAAGCGTTACTATGGCAACCGCATAAATAATACTAAATAAATGTTTATAAAAGTTAATTGGATATAAAACGATGAAGTACTTATAAAATTAAAAAAATAGAATATAACCATCTACAAATCACGTTCACTGGATTTCACGTCAGTGGCGAACAAACAAAACCCATTTTTATTACATATATATAATATATATATACATGTATAAATATATATATCCTTTGATATGCAACCCTAAATAACCTTCGAATATTGTTGTTAACTATTTTGGATAAAAAGACGAGGTTTTTACTTATATAGGTTTATTATATTGAGGGGTGAAACGGTGAAAATTATTTAAAAGCCTTAAATATATTAAATAGTTTACAAAAAAACACAAACTTTAATCGCACGTATAAAAAAGCATATATGTAATGACTATACTATGGCAGCTCTTTTTTTTTATTTGACGAAGCTTTATGATGATTAGGATATCAGTATTATAGGTTCACCTAATGATAAGTCGAACATCTGCTACTACATTGCTGGTAGCCTAGAGGCATGATATGGTCATTATCAGTAACTCAGTAATTTCTCAAGGGGAACACAGTAAAGTTTGCACACTACTGTTTAGCAGTAAAATAGGTATTGTGCTGGTACATAGACTGTGCCCAGTAACAACTACTAGTAAACATGTAATAGTTAAATTAGCTCTTACTCTTTAATAAACTTAAGGAAAAAATTTGAAAAAAAAAAAATTTTGACAGATTCTTAATGCAACCTTGACGTTTCCTTAAATTATTTTTTTTTTAAACTGTTTAATGTCTTTTTTACCGCCACCGGTAGTGATGAGTAAAGTTGTTCCTGGTCTTGATTTTGAGAGAAAGCAGGAGACAGACTAAGACCAAATGTGCGGGAGAAAATGTAAAAATTCAAATACCTTTGGAATGATGATTTAAAATATTTATCATAACTTGAATACAGGCTTTTCTTCCGGAAACTAAATATTTAATATAAGACCGAATGTCCAAAAACAAGACCAAGGGTAGAAGTATTTTTTTTTATGCGACGAAGCGACGAGACGAGCGGGACGTTTACCTGATGGTAAGTGATACGGCCTTCCTATAACACTGTGGCGCTAGTTCACATTTAAGTGGGACCAAGATCAAGACTGAACAGACAAGATCAGGACCAATACCAAGATTGTCAGTCTTGATGTTATTGCTTCACTCATCACTATCAGTCGGGCTGTCACATTTACGCGCCATCGAGCACAAAGGGACCATCTTTAATTCTCTTATCCAACCTCTTTCCTAAGTATCTAATGTCCATTTCTGGTCTGTTCTCGTGTTTCAATGCTGTTCGGCGGTTATAAAACATGATTATGACATGAGACGTGGGCTCTGTGGCTGTCCACTGATTTTGTTACCTTTTGAAAACTACACGCTTTTTTTTTTGTTTGCTCGTTTGTCGGCTCCGTGCCTATCGCTTACGTTAACAAGTCTTCTATCTCGTTCGGCATCTATTGTTGTGTTGTGTCTACACGAATTAGTAATTGGTCTCGTAACGGTCACATTTTTAATTAATATAGAAGATTACTGTTCACATGATCCTGAATTTCTTAGCTTTTATATGAAGTCATAATTTTTTTTATCTGTATTGTGTGTATTAAATTTCTTTAGTTATCTCTGTGCGCTTTTAAAATTAAGGTATCCTCTTTTGATTTCTGTCTCGCCGACTATTAGTCCCTGGCTAGAAATACTTATAACTTATAACTACTTAAAATAACATATGTTCACATTACTCACATTTAGTCGAATTAAAAGTGCTTTATAGGCACTCTTGTAAGTTACTACTTAAAGTTACAGACACATACATTTTATATATCATTGATAGCCACCTATGCAAAATATTACACATTCTAGTAATGTCCGAGAATATTTCAATTTGAAATAATAGGACCGTTTAGCCGGAAACCGTCTGGATAGGTACCAACTCTGGCGCCTGAAGCTAGTATAATTACTGGGGTAATGAGCTTCAACATCTCTTCCAGCCGACGTGCGCAATTTGGTTCAGTGGTCATCTTAACTAGCACCACGTTGTTATGGGCGGGTGTATCATTTAGTATCTGATGAACGTCACGCTCATCCCGTCACTGACTACAACGGCCTTTAAACCGGAACGTTAAATATTGCACACTTTTGTTTGAGATACCTATCTGGATGATCTCCGGCAAAAGACGCTTACAATCAATATACAATAGCGCTATCATTTCCTAGTTTAACTATTAAGCGTCAATGTTTATGTTTATGCTTATATGTTTGTGTACGTGTGTGCATGTTGAGTTTATTGAAGATTATTAGTGTAACGGGCACGTAGTGGCGACAAGAGATCGGCCAATGAAAGCGGCGGCCACACAGCACGGCGCTCGCAGCGAGTACTTTGTTATATTGGCCATGTTTATAACGTTGGTGCGCCGTGCGCTGTTATGTTGGTGAGAGACTCGCGTATAAATAATGGAGCATGGCCGGCATAACGCGCCGCTCGCTGCGGCCTAGGCGCCGCGGCCGGAACAGCAACTCCGTAGAGACGTCCTGCTCACTATAAATTTTATAATAATAATTTTTATAATACACTACATTTACAATAATTATTTCATCTTTAAATTTGTTATGCCTTTTTATTACATAAATATGGAGACTACGATATTGATATTTTTAGAGAGAGAGAGAGAAAATTATTTCTTGATCGGATTGTAAAAAAAATAAGTTTGTTTCACATCCATACATATATGATCATAACTATATTTAATTGAGTGGTTTAGTCAAGTCTCCAAGGTCATCCCTTGGTAGTGTAACAAATGCACTTTGAATAAAGAGTATATTATCCTGATGATAATTTGTACGCCTACTTATGTTATATGATACTTGCCGCCTTGTGACAGCAATGTGATGAAGTCTTATCTTTTTAGTCATTTTAGTAGCTACGGCGTCCTTCAAACTGGAATGCAGTGAAATATGCACGCAACCGGCAGCAGAGAAAGGTTTTATGATGGTTGTTATGTAGACGATCTCGATCCAACGCGGGGATGTCCACAGAAACTTTGGCAAAGTATCTGTACTTAAAAATGAACTTATCAATTTAGCAACAAAGTATAGTTGTGTACCTTTTGAGTGAGTTTAGATAGATTTAGGCAGCAAAGGTTTGCAGGGCTTGTGTATAGAGTGCATGGCCCTTTTTTTTTGTTTTACGTGGGGGAAATGCCTTCGCGTGCCTGCCCTCACGGAAGCAAAGATAGCTTATGTCGGACTTACACCGACTAAAGCTCCCACGATGTTCCACCTCGTCGCCTTATGGCAGGGTCACGGGAACATTTTCGCTCACAACCGCGACCCTGCCGGCGCTGGCCGCTTGCGCAACCCACCTCGGGAGGGATAACCTGTCCTTGTCCCCGCAAGAACGGGTACTGAGCTCCAACGCCACGACAAGGCGGGAACTTGTTCGGGGGAAGAGAGTGCATGGCTCTGACTCAATGCAGGACCCTGTGCCGCGGCCTGGGTGGCGCCCGCCGCTATAAAATTCGGACAGCGGCGCGGAATCCCACAGATTCCAACTTAATATTAATTGACGATCGACTAACTCCGGACCCCCTCATCCGCAATCCCATCCGCCGGGCACGATAAATATTTCGTTTTAAAATTAAATTTTTTTTAAAGCGCTTTTTTCGGCGGCCATACGTAAAACTTATCGCATGCGATATCTTTGCGACAATCGATTATACGATATCATCGTCCACATTGTTATATCGTTATCGATAAAAATTTGTTATGTATAATCTATAGTAATAAATTTTCATATATAAGTTTACTATAATTATATCGGTACAGACTTGGATTCATAGGGGTTGTCTGGTGAAATTAATTTTACTGGTGGTTTACACTCTTGCCCCAGACCTTCCAGATAGGTACCACAGCAGTTCTTATTTCTGCCGCCAAACAGTAGTGTTCCGGTATGAAAGGTGCTGTAGTTAGTAGCAGATGACGCCGAGCGCAATGTTGTGCAGTATCATCCTAACTAGCGCCAAGTTATTATGGGCATCACTTACTATTAGGTGCACGTCCCCATCGTCCCATTACTTCGTTAAATAAAAAAAAAAACGTTTAGCGCGCAATAGAGATGATAAGAAAAATAAAATATGTATGCGAGTATAATGGGGGATACAATGAAAACATAGCTGCATATTGCTAGAAGTATTTTCATAAAAAAAAATAGTTGGAAGGTGACAGAATTAGTATTCTTTAATAGTTTGACAAATAAGTTACTGTAATTAGTGGCAATGTATATCTTATTTAATAACGCTCATAATAGTTTACTTATAACCTTTTTCGTAATATATACAAATCCAAAATGGATTCCGAACACAAAAGGTCGTGTCACAGAAAACCATTGTAAAATAATTACGAGGGTTGGGTTATTCCATGTGGCGGCATCAATTATCATAAATTACTTGCCAACCGTGCCGCCAGTGTGAACAGTTTTTGCCATTTCAATATATATATAAGAATAACTTGACAAATTGACCCGGTAGCTGTGACATTTTTCAGTCGATTTTTTTGTCCAAGTAATTTTTATTGAAACATGCTTACAGTTATTGTTCCTTGAATTTGTTAGCATTTTTGATATTGAAGAAATATTATTAAAAAAAAACGTTACAGCTATTAAAGCTATTAATACTGTTATTTAATGACTGACTATAATTGATATCGTTTAAATATTTACGGCACAAAACTTCTTGATGGTATATACGGGAATGATACGGAGAGAATATTCTAGAAACTGAAATACGTTACAGCTGTGCGGAGAATGTTTTTTTTATTGTTGTATAAAGCAGGGATCCTCAACCTGTGGTAATCATAGGGATACGTGACTTGTGATATTTCTATAGCAAGATCACAAGTCTCTAGAAACAATACTAGGTATATTTCAAAGTTTCAGCCCTATAGTCTAGGGCTGTTAAGAATAGGACTAAGGTATTCCCTGCCTGTCGTATAAGGCGACTAAAAGCGTCCTCGGGTTCGTGGGCTTTGAGGGTGGAGGCTCTCATACATACACATAACCTTGTCTTTCCCCAACAAGCAGGGTATCTTTTAAGATTTTCCGTCCGATAAAAAAAAAAGTATATTTCAAAGTTAAGATTATCAATAGACAGACCTTAAGGGAAACGAGACACATTTTTATTAGTAGATATTGAATTATCAGGGGTAGGGTACTCATTTATGAAATGTTTTATTAATGGGTATTGTAAGAAAAAAAGGTTGGAGGATCCTGCTCTAAAGCATTAAGACGACAAGATGGTACCTAATCTATCGATTGCCTTTATTTGGTTCGTGTCCGTTTAACCCAGTAAATTTAGAAACGTTCACAAACCTTTAACGGCACTTGCATTACATAGAACTGCAACACCATCGAATCCAAAATCATCATGAGTTTTTATAACTAATATCTTAAAGTTATCATTAAGATTACAGTATTACTTAACTTTAACTTTGAGGTTATAATGTGCTGTTCTCTTCAACATGATCATAATAAAAGTATATTTGATAGTTATGTAAGTTTTTGCTAAATTCCATCAAAAACAAATCAATAGAGTTGTCAGAACCATACTTATGATTTATTATAGGAAATTATCAATAATATATATAATATATATATATTATAGATAATTTCGCTAGTGTCATTATTTGGTAAGAATACATATATGCGCTAGTTAGGATGTCGTACACTGCATCACATTGCGCTCGTCGTTCAGAGAAGTAAGATATTGAGTGTCGTTACCTCAGTAATTTCACTAGCTACTGCGCATACACAACTGTTTTCATACTACTGTTGACGGCAAAAATAGGCTTAGCGGTGGTAGTTATCTAGACGGTTTCCGGCAATAGAGATCTACCACCAGTATGATGATTTATATATATTAGTGAACCGTTTAAGGTTCTAGTAAAAATAGGCTACTCCCGGGGCTACTCGCTATGCACTGATAAAGACCACGGACAAAGACAGTGAAAGCTCTTAGAGGGTAAAAGTCCCACATATTCCTGTCTTCTCCCCAAAAGCAGAGTATATCTTGTAGGTTTCTCCATCGATAACAAAGAAACGTTACAAACACGTCATTTGTATTTCTCTTAGTCTGTTAATACTTTGCCAGTATCCTGACAACAAAAGGATGCAGAAGGATTGTTACCTTTAAAAACAAGCCACGTTCTTCATTGTACATTTAACTGGTCCCGTCAAAAAGTCACCACACCGTTATCGACCATTTCCATGATAATTTACCACTTTTTAATTCGATCGCCTTTCCCAAAAAGGGAGCCGTTTTTAACGAGCCGCCATTACGTCGCACAAAACGCACGAGTGGCCCGTTAATATTGTTTGATTTGTAGTTGCTTCGCGTTACAATGGAGGTGGTGATTCGAAATAACCCACCGCGGGCAGCGACGCTCGCCGCAAAATTATAGTAAAATCGTATAATTAGGGATGTGCCGGGGCAATTTCAACGTCTTGCGGTCCCAACTTCCTTCCCCATTGTTCGGTTGTTGTTGTTGTTATATTTTTTTTATATTTCCGTCGTTTGCGAGCACGGGAAAGTCTAGCGAGCTGTGCCGCGTTAGCTAATCGATTTCGTACATATTTGACAGTTGCGGTTGGCAGGCACAAGTTTTTTGGCGATGAGAATTTATTTCTTCAACGATTCCCGAGGGTGGATGGGTTTTTATACTTAGGAGAAGGCGGGTCTCTCGTAGCAAGTTTAGTTTTTTTTTATTATAAAGAAACGTACATGGTTATTGTCAAATGTCACATCAATTAATTATCACACAGTGTGAGGTAGAGTATGTATTACAGTCCCCGTAGCATTATAACATGAAGTCTGAAGTTTGGTAGGACGTTTGAGATTATTCGAGGTTAATCGAGTAGCTAATCAGCTACCACCCTTACGTAAACCTGCTGCCTTCCGACTGTGGACACATGAGAGCCATAGTATTCAAGGCGGGCAAGCTCCATCATCCACAGTGAATAAAATAGTAAACTTAATAACTTGTTAGAAAAATAAATATAACTAACAGTATACTCTACTGGTTAAATATAACTTCAATGAAATTAGTTATTTTATAACATTTATAAATAGTTTATAGTTTCAAATATGATGCAACAATATATAGTTCTCATATGCCTCTATCTACAGGTTCTGTTTTTTATAAGAGATATTCACCTATGTAGAGACTCATCATGATATCTCTGAAAACAATAGGTCTAGACACTTGAAATTTGGTAAAAATTCTATTTTTATAGAGTATACATCAGCTAAGACGAATTTTACAATATTCCTTCCCTAACAGGAGTTCTGGGGATGTTACGGCCAGTAAAACAGGCGGGGAATAAGTAATTAACTATTTATTTATTTCTGAACATAAACCATGACTTTATTATATACATTATATTATTTTCTCTGTTACAATATTTATAGTACACACTTCTCTGGTATTTATCACATAATACACAATTTAAGTTATAATCATAATAATCAAGCCGTAACGCCATCTAGTGAACTTAACTATATATTGCAGATTGTATTTTGTACCGAAAAGTTTATTGTCGTAGTTACTTGTTCTATATCTGAATTAACCGGAACAAAGTTACATTCTTACAATCTAACAATACTTAGAACGAGGTAAGGCCTGCGCTGAATTACTTAAGTAATTGCAGCTTAGCACGAAAATTATTTTTGACGGTTAAAGCGTGCTTACTCAAAAATTGTATAATTATTATGTTATCACCCGTTTGATAACTCTTCACGGCTACAGATCCAAAGGCTCCAGATCGAACCAAGAATCTCCGTGTATTAAGTTATCGCCATTTTCATCAAGTTTCCGGTAGAATTCAATCATTTAAAATATAACGTTTTAAAACAAACTTCTTTTTTCCGCAATATCAATTATAACTACTGTGACAAACAAATCATAAGACCAAAGAGAAGAGTAGAAGATGAAATAATTATTAGGTCCTTACATATGAAATTAGCCTTTTGTCATACTGAACAATTTGATCTGAAATATCTCCTCTTTGGTTAAGAATTCCAAATTCAAATTTATAAATTCATTTAGCTGGCACATTTGAGTTTTGAAAACAGTCATTCATTTGTTTTTCCTCATTATTTTTTTTCGTGACGCTTATTATCGCACAATGGAAAACATGAAATATCGGTATATTTACGAGTACGAGTTCTACCGTGGCACCAGTGCTGCAGAAACAGCTCGAAGGATTAATGATGTGTACGGCGCTGGTGTCGCAAATGAAAGCACGGTACGTTTTTGGTTTCAACGTTTTCGTTCTGAAAATTTCGGCCTTCAGAACCAACCCCGTGGTCGGCCGGAGACTAAAATGGAAAATGAAGAATTAAAGGCTATTGTGGAAGCGGATCGATCATAAAGCACTTCAGAGATAGCTGCAGGCTTCGGTGTAAGTCACAAAACTGTATTATTCCACTTGAATCAAATCGGGAAAGTAAAAAAACTTGAAGGATGGGTACCTCATGAATCGAGTGAATCGAACTTGTGAACACGCGTCGCCTGCTGCTGCTGTGTTACTTTGCTCAACCGACACAATAATGAAGGGATTTTAAATCGAATCATTACTTATGATGAAAAATGGGTAATGTAAGATAATCGGAAGCGCTCGTCGCAATGGTTGAACCCTGGAGACCCAGCCAAATCCTAACCTAAACAAAATTTACTCAGAAAAAGTTACTTGTGAGTGTTTGGTGGACTAGAGCCGGTGTCGTTCACTACAGTTTTCTAAAATCTGGTCAAACGATTACGGCAGATATCTATTGTCAGCAACTGCAAACCATGAAGGAAGAACTAGCTCCTAAACAACCGAGATTGGTCAATCGCTCTAGGCCACTTCTGCTTCACGACAACGCAACACCACCACCACATACTGCACAACAAATAACCACTAAGTTAGATGAGCTACAATTTAAATGTCTCCGACATCCACCGTACTCCCCGAATCTTGCCCCAACAGATTATCATTTTTCCGGAATTTGGACAAGTTCTTACAAGGAAAAAAATTCAACTCCGATGCGGCAGCCCAAACCGCCTTCAAAGAGTTTATTGATTCTCGTCCCCCATGGTTTTTTTAGTAAAGGGATCAATGAACTACTTATGAGATGGCAAAAGTGGATAGATAACAACGGTGCATACTTTAAGTAAATATATTTTACAAAAAAAAATTGACTTTATATTCCTCCCGTACAAAACGCCAATTTCATATGTAAGGACCTAATATTATTACAAGATCAAGTACATGAACACAACTTAATAATTTTTTTTTATCACTTTTTCAACAGAAATATAAAGAGAACGATTTATTTGTTTTAGTTTACATAATTCCTAAAGCAAGGCCGGGTTTCCCGGTTGTATGGACATACAGCCACTGCAACATAGTATGAGGATAGGTGTATTTGTAAGGTTTCTACCTACAAAAATTTTTTTTTTTATATTTTGATATAGGCCCTAGGCAACTAGGTCTTTTAGCTGCATCATGAAATAATGGTAATACATATATTATGTTTTAACCAATAAATAGTATATGATTTGACCTTTATATTATACATAAACTTTAAATACATTTAAAAATTTGTTAAACAATGACGTTCTTATTTTCTTAATAATAAATAAAATAAATAAATAAATTAATACTCTTTTTAGACATTTACATCAACATATTATACATTAAGTAAAAAGTAATTTTTTTATATTTTTTTTATTATATACACTAGTGCTCTATTATGATCACAGTTGATTGTAAGCGGCGATGTAGTCTTTGATGGTAAAGCGCACTAGTCTGTTCAGTCTCCTCTTAAAGATTTTCACATTATATCTGGACGGATGTATTGTCACCGGCAGGCTGTTCCTGATCTTTATCTCTTATTTCAGATTCCGATTAAAGCGTGAATGTCTGCGGTGTGACCATACGTTTAATGGTAAAACGTTACATTAAAAAATTAGTATTCATATTTTAGGTCATTTAAGATAACAAAGTGAAGACGGAAGGATAACCAACATTTCTATAATCAATCGATGGAGGAAGACAATTAAATTTCGAGGTACTTCCTGTAAGATTATCAATAAAGTAGGCGACTCTGTAAGTTGTAACCATTCGACTACCTTACTCGTAAATTACATCTGAAATTAACTTTAAAGGGGAACAGAAGGTATGACATTAATTGCTACTGATGCTGCTACTATTTCTACATAGAGTTTAAAACCACTCGATCAGATACATAGCGAGTATGAAGACTCTATATCTAACATAAATGTAAATTTATACTCCTTCGATACGATTTTTTTTATCACGACAGATAATAAACTAGGTAAAGATGAACTTAACGAGGATACGAAATGATTATTTCAATTGTACCTTTGTACAACATAATGCATACATACGTTCAATGCCATATGCTTGGCAGGAAAAAAAAACTTTTGTCTATCATCGGATAACGTATCATTTGTCATCTATTGACATGTCTAAATGCGGAATACCGTGAAAATGGCGGGGAAATAATGAGCAGTCTGCGCCGACGATTGTCTATGGTCCGTTGTCACCGCATTGCCATCGGTAATTAAGCTTCATTAAACGAGTCCGGACTCAAGTGATGCGAATTTGCCAATAGTCTGCAAGGTGCACCCAAGCTGTCCAAGCCAGGGGCATATTAATTAACATGGAGTGCCTAAAAATATCTTTCTGGCAATCTATCTAGAAAAACCAGTTACATGTTAATTATGCGACTCTTATAATCTTAGATAGATACTGCGTTCATTAATTATAAAAAACACACTAGTACATTTTTTTTTTAATCAATTAAGAGACTAGACAAGCGGGACGGTCACGTAATGTTAAGTGATACCTCTGTCCATGAAAACGTAGCGTTAGTTAGGATGTTATAGACTGCATAACGTGATCGTCGCTTTGAGATAAGATGTTGAGTCTTGTTACCCCAGTAATTTCACTAGCTACAGCACCCTTCAAACCGGAAGACAGTAATGTTTGCACAGTACTGTTTGGTGACAGAAATAGGCATTGTAGCGGTAACTGCCTATACGGTCTCTAGTCACAGAAATCTACAGCCAAAGATATAAGAATTATGATGTTTTTTTTATTCACAAAATCAAAACTTAGGGGTAAGAATTGAGAGACATTAAGGATGGTAGTGAAGCTGTTAAGGGCACAGATTACAATATGGGAGTGGTAGCTATTCATACGGGTTTGAAGAATCCCGTACCAAACAAGTTCCATACAAAGTATTTACATATTTTCACTTAGTCGCACCGCTTAAGTATAATGTTTCTTCGAAAAAAAAAAAGCGACGCAAGTGTTAGAAAGGATGTGTCGATGTGTAAAACCGCGGAAAGCGAACGAATAATAATCCTCACCGATTCACACAAGCTGATACATGATACATTTAAAAAAATTCCCGCTCTACACCAACACGAACCGCCGAAATTTAACACTGGATTACAAACGCCGCCCCACACCCGACCGAAGCCTTAAAACACGAATAATCCAACTACACCGCCGCAAGCGTAACTCTAACATAACACAACACCAAGCAACCTCTTAAGTTAAAGCATCAAAGTTGAAATTCAAATAAATGTCGAAGTTTTATACGCAATAGTTATAATGTAATCACCTTACAATATAAATGGGGAGAGGAACGGCGACAATGCGCGACTATTGAGTGTCGGCAGATGTTGAATTTTAAATTTGAGAATCATTGTTGCCAGATAAAAAAAAAACATTTATAGGAAATGAAAGTAAACTATGAACAGGAGAGCTCGCACATGTCGAACGCAAGCCATGTTTAAAAGTACTTGCATATTTCTAAGGCTATTTAAAAGAGTGTGCATATGTCTAACGTAAACTAAGTATAAAATAGCTTTCATATATCTAACGCAAGTAATGTTTAGAATAGGTCGCATATATCGAACGCAAACTGTTTAGGACAGCATGTCCGATGCAAGCTATGTATAAAAAAGCTTGCATACGTCGAACGCATGCTGTATTAAAAAGCTGGCATATATTTAACATAATCTCTTTATAGAAGATCTAGCATATGGCGGAGGCCATGTTTAAAAGAGCTCTCATATGTCGAACGCATGCTATGTTAAAAAAGATCGCATAGATCATGTGCTTAATTAAACCCTTTTTTTTTAAAACTAATTAATTTTAATAAATTTTATTAAAAATTACATCAAACATTTCAAAGTTAATTTCTTTCCTTTATGTATTAATTAAATAAATATTGTTTATAGGATATTAATATTTTTTTATACTTTGCTTTAAATTAAAACAGAATTATTGTTTTTTTTTTCCTTTGGCATGTATGCAGTAAAAAAATATGACGCTAAAAGTACCACTCATCCGCAATAAATCAATTTTTTTTTATTCAATTAAGTGACGTGATGAGCGGAATGTTCACCTGATGGTAAGTTATACACTGCCTATAACGAGGCACTACTTAGGATATTATATACTGCATCAAATTGCGTTCGTCGCCTTGGACAGAAGATGTTGAGTCTCGTTATCCAAGTACTTACTAAGTACAGTGCCCTTCAAGCCTGGTACCTTTTTTTTGTTATTGCGGGAGAATGTTCTTAAAAGATACCCTGCTTCTGAGGTGAAGACAAGGTTATATGGTAGTTCTACCAACTGAAACCCTCTCAGTGGTCTCCGTTACTGCATTAGGAGGGACTCCGGGATCTCCTACAGAACATAACATGCAATGGTACCTACCTACACAGTCTCCGGCAACAGGAACCTACCAGAATATTATTAATAGTAATAAAACAAATAGTTATTTTATTATTAATATTATATAATATACATTAGCTGATACCGACATTCGTCATACTGCTGAAGCAAGTAAAGTCAATATTCCTATTATTACTGCCAGGGGATACTTCCTTACTATTACTGTAAAAGATTTTTAATTTTTTTTTATCAAAAATTGATATATTTGCCTGTCCATAACGTTAAGAGTTATGATATTCTTCTTCATCATCAGCTGATAGACATCTATTGCTGGACATAGGTCTCCCTCAAAGATATCCATATCGAACGGTCCTGCACTACCCTGCTTCCGGTGCCTTGCCAACGTCACAGTCAGCATAGGCTCCGGTACCGCCGGGCACCAGGTGTCGTAGTTTGTAAGGGTTCATATGTGGAGCATCACGCTAGCTCAATGCAGATTGGTGGGAACCAAAGCCTCCTTTGTTGATTAGCAGGGTACACCACGAGCTGGTAAGGTTAGCTTGGGTCCCGTGAGATCCTGTGCGGGACCTCTTATACCGCTTGATATTCTTGTACATCTTAATTATTAAAATAATAGTTTCCTTAATTAACCTATTTGCCGTTGATAGTTCCATCAAAGAGGATCACGCTATTCAGCTATTATCCGCAAGAAACTAACAGACGTGCAAACAAAAATAAATAGTGTAGTTACTGGGGTAACGAGACTCGATGTTATATATATCAGGGGATGAGCGTAGTGTGGTGCTGTGTATAACATCCTAACCAGCATCACGTTGTTATGGGCAAGCGTATAACCATCAGATGAACGTCCCGATTATCTTGTTGCTTTCTTAACTATAAAGGAAATAGTATAAGAAAATATTCTTCATTATTCATCACAAGCAAACCTTTGCTTGCAAACAGTTTCTAACATTTGTCAAGTTGTTTTATTATAGCTTATATTTTAATTTTTTTTTTATATGTTTTATACAAAAAAATATATTAGTTTGATATACATAATTTATTGATATATATACACAGGGTTATAATCCGCCTAATACAACCATTCTATAATACAAACATAGCCAGCCCTACCACGCCGTCAAAAAACTTACAATAAAACATAACTAGCAACCCTTTTTTTGTTAAAGTTAACCGTAGCTTAGTTAAGCAACCCCTGGTCGTAATCGTCACTGATCTTTGGGAAATAAAAAAAAATATAAATGAGTTATGCCCGAGACTTAATGAAAATGTATTTAGGCGCCGTGTATTTGATAAGTTTTATCGTAAGCATTGCTCGAGGAAATTAATTTATATATTTTTTTTTTGTTTCGTCGTGTTTATATAATGACGTGGCATGCGAAAGAGGTTAAATATGTTGTAGTTTTTTTTTTAAAAAGTAACATAAGCGCCGGATTATTCCTCTTTTGCCGAGTTCAGGAATTTTAGATACAAGACCTTCAATACGTTGGGTTATTAATTAGAAATTCTTTACGTTATTGATAAGTAACAGAATTACTTCTTTATTCTCTGATAATCCTTTTCAGATTCCTTTTGAATCGATATCTAATTTTAAGACTACTAAACACGATCAAAACGAATATAATAAGATAATATTATCTTCTCCCTACTATGAGCTATGTCAAATAGTAAAGAGTCAAAACCGTAATCCGCCTTAATTTAATACAGTGATGGATTTTTGTTAATATTTAACTGGTATAGTCATCTCGTTCAATTGATTGGGGAGATAGTGTCATAATTTTTTAATTTCACCGCCGTAACAAAAAGGACATAATAATATTTTAACAATTTTAATAGTGTTACGTTTAGATGTCTCTATCAGTCTTCACTCCTTCTAACATTTTCAAATTTGTCTTTCTAAAAAACTGTAAGAATTCGCGTGGCTCATGTATGAAAGATTAATGCGATATTTAACAGGACTGTAATTAATTAATTAACGTTATACACATTGTATCAAAGCGATAACAATGATACAACACAGTTAAACCGTTTCGATGGAATTCGTGAAACAATTGTAACCGAAAAATAGCGGGGGCTCAAATTAAAATTTCGAGGAACGTCTGCCTGTTAACAAAACTACAAACGTACCACAATATAGTATAGAGTTTCAGATAATTAAGGGCAGGAAGCGGGGGCGAGTGCGTCGTTCGCGTAACTCCATACAATACGGGCGCGGTTCTATTGAAGTACTCGCCTATTAAATTATAGATCTAGCGCACTCTAGTGACGTAGCTTTACAAATGGATGTTGTTTTTTTTTTTTTCCTCCATGCTATCCCAATCGAAGCTGCGCACTCATTAGTTAACTCTCGATAATTTCGAAATGCACAAGTGTGGCTGTAGCTAGCATGGATTGCCGGATTTAGAAGCAGCGATGACATTGTAAGTGATCATTGTTGTCTCAACACTCCAGAGATCAGTGGTTGTTTTACAAGCCATGAGGATTTTGGCGTTTCTAGTATTACTATTTTTGTTATTATTATAAAGACAAAGGAAAGGATTTTAATGAGTTAGAAAATATATTTGTTAATCTGATATTTTTTAAATAGTTCAAAGACTTTTAAGTATTTGTATTGTATTATTCATTTCACTGTAATATTATTCCAAAAACACATCTCTAGGATATTAACCATATTTCTAAAGTCAGCACATAAATTATGTATAGATCATTAAATAAAGACATTGTTATCCTATATTTCACTGCAAATCCTAAAGTGAAAAAATCATTATAAATAGTAACTTTTATTAAGAGACATATAGAAGCCGGAGGGAAAGTTTAAAAAAAATCTAAAAATATAAGAATAAGAAAAGGACTTAACAAACGAATTTTGATTTCATAAAATCCTCACATCGATATTTATTCAGCCATCAAACGTAAACATAAAATAAATAATCCACGATATTAACGATAACAATACAGTGAGCGTCGCGTCGCTGCGATCTATAGATCATTTCAGGTCGATCGCTATTAGCTTGGATCTTATAGGTTACGCCCACTTCGAAGCCCACTGAGCTTTAATTGGTGACGGTGTTGAATGACGGTACGCCCATAATCCGGCGGTCTCGTTCGCTTCTGCCGGTTTCGGCGTATACATCCGTCTCTCTCGGCCAGCGCCCGCGTATACTTGTTTTGTTGGTTTTATGCGCGGGCGCATCGGGGCCACAATGCGCGCGCTGGCTCCTTTCAGAGAAAAATAAAATGTGAGTCCGTTTCTTTGTTTTTTTCTTCAAGCAGTGTACCGCCGTCGTGTCGTCGTGTGCAATATTTGTATCGGATAGATTGTTTTTTAGCCGCAGTTTTAGACGTCTAATTTGAAAGTAAGCCGGCGTCGGGCGGCGGGCTTGAATCGCGCGCCTAAAGCCTTCTTTGAGACGGATGATTTTTTTTTACACACTTTTTAGGCGTCTCGATCTAGATGAACTTGGCAGTGTAGTGGGATTTGAAATAAATGTCTGCACTTGTTATTAGTAAAGGGCGAATGTCAAGCAAAAAATATATTTTGTTGTTCTTTGAGTAGAATATGGTGATGAAACTAAATCACTATAAAAGGTAATTTTCGACAGTTTAAATAATCACATTTAAGATATGTATTTAACTGGTTTATACAAATAGCATTATAATAGTTAACACAAAGTTTATTTTTTAACATATGTTACTCAAATCATCATATATTTTAAATGTACATATAGTTCCAGTTTGAACCTAATAGGCGAATAGAAGTTTCGGTCTCCTCTACAATAGATGGCGCTGCTTAAACAATTTTCAAAAATAACGAATTTGATCAGTAACTTTCTGTTTATTTAAAGTTTTTTAGCTATTTTGTTTACTTATTTGATTAAGTTAATTAATAATTGTGATATATCATTAGGTAACAAATAATTTTAAAGTAAGAAGTATAAATACAAAACTTATTTCCAATTACATCTAAGTCAAGATCCAGTAACCTTAACTTATTCCAATCTTGAGAACAATAAATAGCAAGAGCCAGTTATCATGAAGCTATCGTCTATTCTGTTTGTTTTTTAAAAAAATAAATATTAAGATTTTAGAACAGCACAATTGCCTTTTTAAAATTTACACTTACAATTACTTAAAAAGTAAATTGCAGTGAAGTTAGACATCTTGCGTTATAATGAACTTGTAATATTATCTAGTTTGTCGTTTGTCAACTCATATACCAAGTTATGGACAGATACAACATTAGTCCTTGATAATGGATTGTATATATGTAATATAAAAACTAAAAGAAAAAATTTAAAACAAATCTACCTGATTTATTATCGGCGATCCGCAACTAACAAAGTAACATGTTGACAGGTTACCGGAGCTGGTTTAATTTTTCTGTTTTTATTGAAGCATTTAGGGTTCTACTTAAAAACCTTGTGTAAATCTTCTTATTAACAACAGGTTGCCGACTATCTGTATGTGTTATAGTAGATATTGATCTTTGTGATCCTTCCAGATCTAATCGTTTCAGTCTATCCATCAGATATTTTATTTCATCATTTATATATAAATTTTATAAAAAAAACTAAGTAGGCTTAGAAATAATGTTTGTAACTAAAATGACGGGAAATTGCCAAGATTATTAATTGGTGGTGGAAGACCATTGAAGTAGACAACACCGCAATTCATACTTCCGTCGCCGAACAGTATATTACTGTTTCTGTTTGAAGGGAGTTGTAAATAATAAAATTACTTTGAACTGAATATTTTATGTTTTAAAGCCAAAAAGCACAATATGGTGCAGTGTTCATTATCCTAACTATCGCCGCTTTATGATCAGGCGAATTATTTATTATCAAGTAAAAGTCTTACTCACCTCATCGTATTGAATTATAAAGTATTTGTGATGAGATTTTTATTGAATAACATTTGAATAGTAATGTAGTTTTAATTAAAGAGTTATTTGTGATTATACATAAATAAAAACAAAAATAATAAGTTTTGATATATTGAAAGATAAAAGATTATAACGCAATCGCTCTATATTAGAATCTGTTTTAGACTAAGTTAAAGTTACACCAGTAAGCACAATGTGTTTGTCGGCAAACATTAAATTGCTTTTATAAATGTGTTTATAGGTACGTTGTTCTTGCAATTCACTTAGAAGTTAGGTCCCCTTTTAGGTCCCCTAGGTCTCGAGAGGCTCGCAACGCGGGGGAAGCGACGCGTGCTGCGCGGGGAAATATTTATGGATTTATTATAAATGTGCCTAGTTCCGCTCTGAACACAGCCACTAATTCAAATAATATAATACAAGAGTTTTGGTTTCAATGTAAACAAACGTTTTTAATTATAATTGTGGAAACCTTTGTAGTACATTTACAATTTACTATAAATAAAATAACCTTTACTTCAGATCAGGAAGTCTACTCATCGTATTCGACATTTATCTAGCTATTCGTCTTACAACAATATTAAAAACAAAATTATAAGTAATATACTAGATTCAAGATCAAATACACACACACATATATATATATATATATATATATATATATATATATATATCAATTATGAAGCCACATTAGCTAGACACTCAAACACGTGATGAGTTAACTTCTATTATTCTTCATCTTACCATGAACCTGGATTCTGTTGATAATAAACAGACTTCAGTTAATAAAGTTGAAAAAGTTAACTAAAAAGTAGTAATTTAAAAAAAAACATAGTTTGGTTAATAACTCCACATGTCTGTTGTAGCAGTGAGAAAAAACTAACTTTTTTAATAATTTTTTTTTTGATAAAAACCAATACTTGTTATAAAGTCCTTAAAATGTTAATAGTGGAGGGATGAAGACATATAACAGAGAAAGTAATGAGAATGAATGTGGATGGAGTGTGTGAAAGACATGTGTAAGAAGAGTGTGAATTCAGATACGGCGGCTGATAGAGGGATGTGGAAGAGCAGTACATACTGTGCCGACCCCATATGGAATGGGAAGAGCAGGAGGAAGGAAGAGGTCAAAGCTAAATCATTTATTATACATTATATAATCATAAGATATATACAATAGATGATCAAGATTATGTAGAATATTACAAAGACATGCTTAAGTCAGAAGGAAACCGTTCGTTCTTCATTAACTCATAATATTTTCCAGCTTCTTTCTGATATTATTGTTCAGTTGTTTACACTATTTATATATACATTACAAATTTAAACGATTTATATTATTTATAAAATTCTGGAGACCCAAATCCCGCCATTTGAACCCCGACAACAACAGCCCCTAGTGCTGGGTTATGCCGGCAGCGCAGTACCAATCGATGTGAAGATCTTTACGGGAGGCCTATGTCTAGCAGTGGCCGTCTATCGGATGATGATGATGATGAACTACTATTACTTAAAATACTTGTCCTAACTTCAATTGTTATATATTTCTAGGCAATATTTATTATAGAATTAATCTATTTTCTATCAGCTCGTGTATTTCCTCTATCTTAACACTAACTCCAATTATCATATCAGAAAATAGATATAATCTTAATTTGAAATGGAAGCTATGAAATGTTAATAAGCTTGGCGGAGGCTGCAGTTATTATATATGACAAGAGAATTAATGTAATACTTATAAAGGAATTTGTCAAGTTGAAGGTCCATTCTGTCACACGAACTGACCATACGAACATACGGCACCATAAAAATTTCCTATAACAAACTACTGCAAGGAGAAAAAACCTTTTATCCTACCAATAAAACGCTGACGGTCGCAACGAGCCATCTTATTCGAGACGTCCGGGCAAATTTATAATATGCTTTCAAAACAAGCGAATATCCACTTTAGCGTGGTGATGATAAGGTTGTGATTAAGTTTATGATGTGTTAGTTAATTTTTGGCGCCCACCCATGCGGTTTTCTTCGAAAACGAGCTATAAAAATGAGTCGCCGGTTATAACGCCGTTTCGAGCCGGTGCCTGTTTGAATTATATTAATTTGATTACCAGCTAATGTAATGGTTATTGTTGTCCGCGTTTACGTGTGAACTGCCTCCTGGTGATGCGACGACAGCCCCGACTTCACTGCACGGAGAACTCCGCGAGGAGGTCCGAAACTTATTCATTTTGTTATAACTCCGTCCACCAAGGTCTGAACTAACAGATGTCGTCACATTAATAGTTACATACATGGTAGGTCTCTGTTGCCGAACACAGCAGCTGCTATTTCCGCCGCCAAACAGTAGTGTGCAAACATTACGAAGTTCCGGTTTGAAAGGCGTTGTAGCTAGTGAAATTACTGAGGTATAGAGGCTTAATGCAGTGACCCAAAGCGAGGAGCAGAATATGGTACTGTGTATATTATTTTAACTAGTGCCATGTTGTTATGGGGAGGCGTATCACTTACCATCAAATTAACGACCTGCTGGTCTCGTAAAAAAAAGATTTTTAATTATTATTTACAGTCCGATGAACTCTCTGTATATTGAAGTCTTCTAGTAGGTTCTTTAATGATGGGAATCCAAGTTGATGGTAGTACCAAACCTTCATCTCTATTATAATGAGGTTTCATTTCAATAGCCTTGCGAGTGCTTGGTATGAATCGATGTTTTTTACAAGGTCAGTATCTTCAGCCAATATACGTCCACCGCTGGACATAGGCCGCCCCCAAAGATCTCCAGATCGATCGGTCCTGCGCCGACCGTATCCAGGGGCTTACCGAGACCTTCAACAGTCAGCATAGCTTCCGGTACCATTGGACACCAGGGGTCGTCGTTTGTAGGAGCTCATGTGTGGAGATTTGTGACATTTCACACCACGCTGGCCCAATGCGTGTTGGAGGGAGCCAGAGCCTCGTTTGTTAATTGGGCGGGTGCACCACGAGTTGCTGAGGTTGGTTCGGGTCTGGTGAGTTATTGTGCGAGACCCCTTACACCCCCTCAAACAGGGTCAGTGCACTTTTTAAACCGTAATCACTTCGCGACAGATATGAACATCTAACTGTTCTTTAACGCGATTTTTTTTTAGCTATAACATTGCGTTTTTACTTTTTTACTCCAAAAATTAACAAACGAGGCTCTGACTCCCATCCAGCCGCATTAGACATATGGACCCTTACAAACGGCCACTAGTGCCCAGCGGTACCGAAGGCCATGCAGACTGCAGCGAATGACTGATCGATGTGGAGATCTTTGTGTGAAGATTATGTTCAGCAGTGGATGTCTATAGGCTGAGGATAATGATAATAATGATATATAACCCAATGTTACAAATAATCCATTTTATGATTCCAGTGCTGGAACCCCTGGTTCTTTCACAAGGAGTAAGTCAAAGATTTTAATCTACCACAAGTGAGACGACGAGCTTTGCTTGTCTTTTAAAACTGTTGTTTTTGGAACATGTTGGTTTTCTTACAAATGTTGTCCTTCCACCTGAAGCTCAAGAAATTAGCTGTGACTGATGATCTGATATCGAGATTTTTTCTCCCCCAAAGATCTCCATATCAGTGGACGACGATCGGCTGATGATGATGAGGCACTAAGTAATGTGCAGGTAGTAAATTTGTGAGGATACGAAGCTTATGTTATATCTAAACTCGGCCAGCGATGGTGCTTTTTAAATATCCTAACCGGTGCTTGGTTCCTGTTCTCGGAGACCCTTTTGATAGGTACCACAGCAGCGCCTTCCTGCTGACAAAGAGTAGTGTGCAAATATTAATATGTTGGAGATTGAAGGGCGTTGTAGCTGGTGTTACTACTGGGTTAACGAGACAATGTCCCAAGGCGACGAGCACAATGCGGTGCTGTGTATATCATCCTAACATTGTGAGGAGATGTATCTTTTACCAGATGAACAGCTCGCCGTCTCCTCGCTTCATAGAATAAAAAAAAAAACTATCACCTCTTTGTTAAGATGCTTATTACTCTTTCCATATTATATAAAGTATGTAAAATTTAGATATACGTAAAGATGTATATACTAAGATATATTTTTTAAATATCAAGTATTATACAGATATATTCGAATTCAAACCGCGAGTACACCAGCTTCACCCTCGGGCCCGCAAAAACCCAATCTCTGGATAACCGAATTTTCTCGATCATGCCCTCTCGAGCACTTATTATCCATCTTCACTTCGCCACCCCACGCAACGTTTGGTACCCTGTCGAACTAAGCGCCATGCGCGGGACCTCCGTTGCTAGAATAGATCAGACAGTCCTCTCTACTTCGACAGGGTCCGTCGGGATCAGGCGTTGTGAGGAGATTTGTTATTAATCCCGATGCCGGTGCGATTTGTGTTCGAGTGCTTTGAATAATTGAATGTTTTCCTCTTCCGGTGCGGATTTATAATTTGTGTTATTGCATTATGCGTTTGATATTTGAATGATACTCGATATCATAGCTCTGTTTACTTCGTCAAATTATTTTTATCTTCATTGGATGTTCTTCGTTCTTCAACTCAGACCATATTTATTATAACCACACAGGAGTATAATTGTTCCCGCACAGCAACTCCAAACCGACCTCACCTGCTTGTTACGCAAGAGACGAGGCATTGGCTACCATCAACCCGCATTGGGTCAGCCGGGTGGAAAATGGCTTGAATCTCCCATTGCAATGAACATCTGTAAACAGTTTATTATTGCTTTAATGTAATTATTTATAAATCGATTTTAATTTTTATACCATTTAATACATAAAAATAAAATACTATACTATAGCTATTAACATTTTTTTTTACATTATAATAAACATTCGATTTAAATCAAAAAGTAAAATACTATAAAAATAATATACAACAAAACAACATTAATAGTCTGTTATAAATAATATTTAGATTTATTTGAATGTTTTAATTAATACGGCTGTAAATATTCTAAAATAAACAATTACGATAGTTTATTATCAGTACAAATGAATTAGTATTCTCAATAGAAATTTTGTTATAAACAAATACTAAAAACTACTCACCTCTAGATGGCGCTCGGCGTTGTGGGAAAAATATTAAGATTTATTTCAGTTAATAAGTTCAAAAATTTGGTAATTCATTTGTATTGACAGAAATTAAATAATAAGCTTAATCACTACCATCGTCATCATTAGCCGTTAGTCATGTAATGCTGGATAAACTTCTTCAAAGATTTCCACAACGATTATTTCCACTCGGCGCGTATCCAGCGATTTTCCGTAACCATCACCAAAAAGGGTGCCACCTGCTCGTTCCAACGTGGCGCTAGTTAAGATGTTGTATACTGCATAATTTTGCGCTCTTCGCCTGAGATATAAATTGTTGACTAACTATAGCATCCTTAACAGCGGAACACAGTAATGTTGTACCTAGACAGTTAGTAGCAACAGAGACCTACTAGTAAACTTTGAGTGCCTTACAGGTCTTTGTATAAAGTGGCCGCCATTCGATGATTTTGCTGCAACATCAGCATCCGTTATATCCTGGCAATTGTCAGTTAATTCCAGAGATATTTTATATAAGATAAATAGAGTTAAATATCGCAGTTATTATGATTGCATTCCTAATCAAAATCTTGTGTAGAAAAAGAATTTGTTGTTAATGCAATTAGCGTGGGCTCCGTTCCACGGCTTCGTAGCCGGCTTCGTTTATTAAATGCAATAAATAGAACTAGAAATTAAAATCTATGGCGTCCCAAGCACATATTAAATATAAAACCTTTTTTTTTTAATTAAACGTGGTATTTTTTTATGTTAATTGGCGATGTGGTCTGTGGCGCTAAAGCGCACTAACCCTTTTTTTTCGCGAGTAAATCCTGAATTGGATACCCTTTGGCGCAACAGAAGAACCCTCGACGTTTTTGACCGGAACCACGGAACTCTTTTGCACACAGCCGTGGTTCCGACAGTATGAGTTCTTGATGAAGCCGCGATTCGGGGTAGAGCTGGAGCTCGTGCGCGCCAGTTCGAGGCATTTTATACTTGACGACGGATTACCCCCGAATCCGTTGTCCTCTCTTCTATTATAGGGGTTGGCGGACGTTAAACGTTCTCCTACGACGTCCTACGATATTTTTCTTTCGTTCCCTTTCTGCAGTATTTTTCTGTACCTTTACCTCTTCGCAGAAGGACGACTTTGATAAAGCCAGTAAGTGAGATTTCATCCCTGATGCCGGCAAGTCCATTCACTCCTTTGCGTCTTTTCCTGCAAACTGGGGATCATTGTGGTCCGGTGGTATAACAGGGTTGAATTCATTATATCATCATTTCAATTGAACGAAGCATCGAGACGACCGGGACTTTCACCTAATGGTAAGTGATAAACCTGGGAATAACAACGTAGTGCTAGTTAGAATAATATACTCAGCATCACATCGCCTTAGGACATAAAATGTTAAGTCTCGTTAACCTCATAATTAAATTAGGTACAACGCCCTTTAAAATACAACTCAATCATGTTTCCACACTACTGTTAAGCACTAAAATTAAAATGAAGCTGCGGTGATACCTAGATTGTCTCCAGCAGTAGGGACTTACCACCAATGAAATTCTATAGTGAAGATGTTTCTTATCAAAATTAGTTTGGTAAAAGTCATAAGGTTATAGTGACGTAAAGCTGATCAGGATTTAGCTATACTAACAGTATTTATTGTCCGTGTCAGGTCCTGTTTATTGTCTTGATTATTATGACCATAAGGTCTCTAAACAATTAAGGTTAGTACAGATAGGTTGCTGAAAAACCTCGGTTTAAGCAGCTCGAGCTAGTGGGTCAACAGCATCTCAAATGCTCATATTTACTGGTGGAAACTCTGTTGCCAGCGATCGTGTAGGTACCACCGCAGCACATATTTCTGCCAACAAACAGTAGTGTGTAAACATTACTGTTTTCCTGTTTGAAGGGCGCTGTAGCTAGTATAATTACTAGGGTAAAGAAACTCAACATCTTATGTCGCGACGAGCGTAATATGTTGCAATATATATCATCCTAACTAGTGCCACGTTCTTTTAGGTAGGTAGGTAACTTACCATCAGGTGAACGTCCTGGTCCTCTCCTCGCTTAATTGAATAAAAAAAAATTATAATGAATCAAATTATTTTATATTTCTGGACATATACCCCATACTAATATTAGTGATATATATATAATGCGGGAATATCTTCTATTTATACTCGATATCAAGAGATTCATTGACTCATCACGAGATCTCCGAAACTATTAGACGTAAACACTTAAAATTTGGTGGAGATATTGCTTCTGCCATTTAGAGGTTAGCTAAGAATGGATTTTACAAAATTCCTTCTCCGATGTGAATAGCAGAAGCATTACGGCCAGCAAAGCGGGGAACAGCTAATTGAAGATAAGCGGATGCATAATGTGTCATATATTATTTAACTTTATAATGTGTAACTAGTGATAATTTCTTATCGATTTCCGGTAAGAAATTCTATCGTTCGTTAAATAATTCATCTTTGCCATATAGATAATTTTTTGCAGTTTCGTTTAAACTAGAGGACTGCGCTGTGTTTGAAGGTCGTTTCAAATAGTACTAAATGAATATTTACAAAAAAAAAAAAAGAATCAGCATCTTCCCACAATACAATAAATTGCGTGCTGTGTAAATATCCTTATTAACATATAATTGTTATGAACAGGCGTAACTTGTGAGCCTGTATCATGGCTTCGTTGTATAAGAAAATTATCAAGAGAGACTTAACAGTTGAGCTTTGTTTAAAATCATCATGACGTATACTTGTCATCATCAGCCGATAGACTTCCACTGCTGGATAGAGATATAATATATATATATATATATATATATACACATAATATATTTTCTTGACCTCAAGAATATAGAAAGAACGACTGCAAGTGAGACACAGTGTCCTTCCAGTCCTTAGTTCGATTCCGGAATCACATATTTTAAAGCTCTTCTTCATACTTTTGTCGTAAACCTGTCTCCATAAAAGCATTGCTCCAGCTACTCAACATACGAGAGGTAGAATATTCTGAAGTTCGACTTCACTATCTACAGAACCTATTATAACTAGACGCCATAATATTGAAATATATCCGACCATTGTACAAGCCGTGCCATGTCTCGGAGAGGCTACATTTCGATCCTCACTGCTCGAGCTTCCGGTGAAGAAAGTCATAGTGACAAAACTTACATGTTATCATAACGGCTGCTGACTTGGGTATGTATATCCATCAATCCGAATTTGGAACGCGCGGAGGGTAACTAGCCCTGTCTCTGCCCTTGTGAGAATGTCAGCAGTGTCAAGTCGGTTGTTTATTATTATTACTATAAAAAAAAAGGAAAGGGTTTCTCGTTAAGTTTCATTGAATAATATTTCATTGAATCAAATAAGGTACGAAGTAATAATTATAATAACGAAATGACATATTAAATGATAATTATACATAACAGGCCATGCATGTTGGTGGCGGAAGGTGGGTCCTGGTGTAATCACGATCATTGCTTACGTGAGAAAATGTTGATACGTGTTGAAATATATTTTTTTAATTAACACTTAAAATATGCTTAACTACATTAATTATATATATACTATTAAACTTTCAGTTACAAAACATTTAGATTATGGTGAAGTTTAAATAGGACTTTTCAGGAAGCTCTTGTTACTGTCGGAAAACAAACATGCGCAAACGACACTGTGTTCCGGTTTGAAGAGCGTCATAGCTAGAGATATTACTGAAGTAACGAGACTTAACATCTTGTGTTCTAAGGCGACTAACACGATGTGGTGCAATGTACATCATTCTAACTAGAACCACGTTTTAGGTAAGCAGATCACTTACCATCAGGCAAACATCTCGCTCGACTTATCGCTTTTTCAAATAAAATCTACTAAATTTCTTTATCTGGTATACAACCAACTAAAGAAGCAGCTATTTTCATAATATATATATATATATTTTCTAAGACGCTTTAATGTGGATTCTCATCTGATATGTAACTAGGCGACTCCGCAACCAGTTTTAATTTTTTTTTAAATCAAAGAAGTTGCGTCTCGAGAGACGGTACTTACGTATAAAATACGCATTAAAATAAAGCAAAGTATGATTAAAACACTAGTAGAAATTATTAAAGTAAAAAAAAATATGTATAGAAAATGATTAGAGACAAAATGCCTCATGACGCTGAAGATCCTCGGAAGAGCTCTCTAACCAGCATTGAAAACCCTTTAGATGATGATATTAACATCAAATTTTAATCTCTATCTTCGTTTTAGTCTCTGTTAATTATTGTGTGAATTTAGATATGGCGGCTGATCGAGAGATGTGGAAGAGAAGTACATACTGTGCCGATCCCACATAGAATGGGAAAAGAGCAGGAGGAAGGAAGGAAGGAAGGGATAAAGAAGTGAAATAGGCTGAGTGTAAAATCCCTGCCATCGTATGGGATGGATATAAGACTAGGTCGAGAGAAAGAGATAATGAGTTGAAAGTCTATTTAAAAAATTACAAAAAACTAACTACTAACTGCGTAATAGTTGATATACAAAGCAATAAATAAAATCCCTCGGAGTGGTTTAGGACTTTCCGTCAGAAAGATCTTAAGGATAAGTTTCCACCAACACCAACAGCAACTTCCTTTGCTTTTACATGTATAATATTCGGTGCTTTTATTGGTTATAAACCTATCATCTTCCCATTGTAGTGGCTAAGCACTAGTCTTTAACCGCGTAGGTATTATATTCGACTTTGGGGGCAATGTCGTGGAATTACAATCGTAGAAGCTGCCATCTCCATGTTGTTAATCTGCTATCATAACAAACAGCATCGCTGTGATCCGGCTGTCAACATATTATACTCAGAGTATTTTAGGCGATAGGCTTCAGCATACACGGCCTCATTAACACTGAACACTATGTTAAATTGAGAATATATGTTTCTACCCTTAAAATGGAATCCATAGTAAATAAAAAATATATACTTAAAAATAAACAGATTGATAACGCATCGAGAGTAAGCCTTGATTGTGATGGAGAGAAAATAATTTACTTTGATATTTACATTAAAACTGCTTCAGTAAAATCAACTCGACAAATATTTTCAACAGATAAATAAACTATTAATACAGATTAAAAAGGTTCTGATCAGCGTATATCCACACTGCCTTTCAAGGATATGCTTAGCTGTACAGTATCAAAACCTCAGTAATGTTCCAAACATGTGCGCTTTGACAGCACGGAACGTTGGCCAACCTGTTTTGAAACGTTGACAACTGTTGTCACCACAGACTATAAATAATATTGTATAATCTATGGCGCGCTCATTAATATTGATAATATGGGAATAAATTGATTTATTGCTTTTGAATATTTATAGACATTATGATAATGTTAATTTTGATGAAATATTATAATTCCTTTAATATAACTTTCTTTATGATTATATTAACATGAGCAATATTTATATATAAAAAAATATATATATTTTTTTTAATTTATTGCACTTGTGTCGCAACCGTTATATAAATAAAAAAATGATATTGAAATGTTAGACTTTTAATTATTTTTGTTATTATTTTGGTCATCGAGGACAACATTTTTTATCATCAAAGGTTAACTGGTACAAAATGTCCATAAGTATTAAATTCAATATTTTTTTTTTAAATAATTTAATAAAAGTGAACGTGTACATATTTCAGGATAAGGATATGTCTGTAAGTGACTATGGCCCCATCGCTCTCATATCGAAGGTAGGCCTGTGCCCCAACAGTGGGGGCGTAAATTGGCTGTTATGATATGTCAGTAGGAAGTATTAATGTTATAATAGTTAATATTTTTTTTTATAGAACGAATCGAAGAAACGGGAGAGGCGTTCATCTGGCGGTAAGTAGCACGCTTACCCATAACAACGTGGCGCTAGTTAGGATAGTATACACAGCACCATATTGCGCTCGTCGAATTAAGATGTTAAGTCTCGTTACCCCAGTATACACACAAATAGGAGCTGCGAAGGTGTACCACCTAGGTATAGACCCTCTCCGACAACGGAGACCTACCACCAGTGAAATGGTATAAATATATTTATTGTTTTTATAGAATTTAAAAATGTTCATTTCCTTGTTTATTAATAGCAATTGTTATTGCGGAAGTCATGGCTGAGTCCGTGGTTATATAGACGACGGTCGCTGCAGCGAGAAAAATCTTGATTTCAAATGAAGCAATTAGAATATGTATACCACAGGATACACAACCATTCGATCCGTAAAAAATGTTATTGCTTCCGGAAGAAATATAAAATGAATTTTTCCATTAACGTTTACTTTTTGATTTAGTTTTCTATTATATAAATGATATATACCTGATGGTAGGTCTCTGCTGCCGGAGAACGTCTGGGTAGGTACCACTATAGCGCCTATTTCTGCCGCCAAATAGTGATGTGCAAACATCACTATGTTCCGGTTTGTAGAGCGTTGTAGGCAATGTAATTATTGGAGTAGCGCGACTCATCATCTTACGTCTCAGGAGAAGAGCTCAATGTGGTTCAGTATATATCATCCGGACTAGCGCCACGTTGTTATGGGCAGTATCACTTACTATGAGGCAAAAGTCCCGCTTGTGTCGCCGCTTAATTGAAATAAAAAAAATCTGCCAAATGAAGGAACAGAAGAACTGATTAAATACACGGCACCCAGCGCACACACACACACCTTTTTTGTTTTTTTTTTGGGGGAAATCTTCGGAAGATACTCTGCTTCTGTGGTAAGTCAGGATTATGTGAGCTTTTTACTCACTAAAAACCCCTCGGTGGTCTGCATCAGTGCATTCGGAGAGGCTCCGGGATCTCTTATAGAACGCACCGGTGACACACACACACCTACAAACATTTCCACACATACGTCACAAATATATATACATATATTAATAGGTACATATTAAGGACAATTGTTTGTTCATCATATCGGGACTATGTACCTTCATAAGTTAGGGTTCTGAAATATATGCTGTGATTAGTTCGCGATCCGAGAGATATCATGTTTTTGATAATGTTTAAATAAATAAATATATATATATATATATATATATATATGTATATATATACTTGTCTAAAGCCTTTTTTGTACATTTTAATGTTACTTAAAGTCCTTAGAGTAATAGACTGTTGCCGTTAGTGATCAGGAGTTAAGCTCGCTTTAGTTTATTATTTATACTTCCTGTTAGTTTCCACGGCTACGAAGATGAAATAAAAAAAAAATGATTATAGCTGTAACACGGGAAACGTTCAATCTCTGGAACAGCCGAACAGTCGCAGCGGGAAGAGTGACCGCCAATGGACCAACACAGGATATTCCCACCTACATTTAAATGAGTCGGGGCTACGGGCCAAGAGCTATGTGTCAGCGTGTGCAGCACCATTTTTTTTTTAATCCAAATTGAACACATACCACAGATAAAAAAACGGTTTTTTTTTCAATGTATATAATAATTATTTTGTGTAAGTAAAAAAATTTTTTTTATTAACTAAATATTTTTACGCGCACTTGTTTATTACTATACAAAGTTTATTAAACCTAAGCGTAAAGTACTCATCATCATCATCACCCATATTTCCCTGGTCGTCCTCATCGCCAGAGCCCGTCTAGGTACGTACCACCGCAACGCCTGTTTCTGCCGCCGAACAGTAGTATGCAAACATTACTATGTTCCGGTTTGACGGGCGCTGTAGTTAGTGATATTACTTGGGTAACGAGACTCAACATCTCAATAAATAGCACCACATTGTTATGGCCGGGCATATCACTTACCATTAGGTGAACGTCCCGTTCGTCTCATCCCATAGAAGTGTAAAAAAAAAATCATCAGTCTTTGTTAATCCAATGCTGATTCCACTGCTTCCCCAATGTCTTCCACCAAATGCGATCCTCAGCGTTTCGCATAATTCCACTTCTGAACGCCGTGATGATGCCGTCGGTCCATCTGGAGGGAGGGCGTCCTACATTTCTGCATCCCGTACTCAGCATCCAATCCTAGACATTCTTCCGGCATCGGCCGTCGCTGACATGACAGAAAAGTACACATTTTTCTTATATGACTGTGGTGGTAGATAACTGGTGCTGGAGCCCATCTAGATGTCACTGCACCTCCTATTTCCGTCCACTAACAGGCAGTGTGCAAACATTACTGTGTTCCAGTTTGAAGGGCGATGTAGCTAGTGTAATTACAGAGGTAACGAGATTAAACAAATTGTGACTCAAGGCGACGAATACAGTGTAGTGTTGGGTATATTATCCTAAACAGCGTATTTATCAGGCGTATCACTCATTATCAGGTGAACGTTTCAATAGGCTTGACGCTATGTAGAATCATATTAAAAAAAACTGTTAAATATACTATTTAGTATTATATGATTTACACGTATTGATATAAATATAAAATATAGAATTATTTAACATTTTGACTGGAACAATTAAGCCGTGGGCCCTGGGGTCATCATCCTCCATTTACGGTTACATTCAGCAAAACGAAGGTCATAAAATCCTTTTACTCAAGCAGCAGTCATTTGAATAATAAAAATATAACTACTGAGGTAATAAACAAATAACTGAAATTCACTCTTGAATATTATTAACTTCTTTTATTTAAAGAGTGAACGAGTCAAACAAACTTTTTTTTTTATTTATTTAAGCGACGAGACGAGTGGCACGTTCACCGGATAGTAAGTGATACGCCCGCCTATATCAGCATGGCGCTAGTTAAGATGGTATGCACTGCAGCTCTTGCTTTCATTGCTTGAGACGTAAGATGTTAAGTCTCGTTACCCCAGCAATTATACCAGCTACAGGGCCCTTCAAACCGGAACACAGCAATGTTTGCACACTGCCGTTGCCGATATCTACATAGGCGGTCTCCGGCGCCAGAGTCTACCACCAGTGAAAACTTGAACATAGGTTTAAAACTTAAGAGACGTTACGGATGGTAATGATGCTGTTACGGAGACAGATAAAAACATGGCAGTGGTAACTATCCAGTCATGTTTGAACAATTCGAAACACACTGCTGTTGGGTTGCAGGTGTAGGAGCTGCGACGGTCTACCTACCACTACCTAGACAGTCTCCGGCAACAGAGACCGACGACCAGTAATATCGTCATTATATCGAATAGATGATAAAATATATTACCCAAAGAAACGGTGACACATGTGTATATATATATATATATATATATATTATTTATTTATATGCATATATATTTACATATAGAAAAGTCCTGTTTATTTTACCTTTGATACACTGTACTTTAATATTTTATAAGAATATTTTCACCCGCCTGCAAATCACTTACACCCCTATACATAATTTATGGAGCTCTCTTCGCATTATATTATTTACTCGACGATAGATGGCGTAGTATACATGATAGATATAAAAACTTATTAGTACTACATCAGCCGGGTAGGGCCTACTGCTGGGCATAGCCCTTACTGAAGGATTTCGCGCCGATCGGTCCTGCGCTGCACGCATCCAGCGGCCTCCCGTGACCTTCATCTCATCGTCGGTATACCTAGTGGGGAGCCTGCCGGCATTGCGTCATCGAGTACGCAGTCGCTATCTGAGCACCTTGCTGCCCCATCACCGGACAGTTCTTCAAGAGATATGTCTTGCCGATTGCCACCTGAGATTAGCAATCTTTTGAACTATGTTGGTAACCTTAGTTCTGCGGAACTCCTCATTTTGATTCGAACACACAAAGAAGCCTCGAGCATAGCTCTTTCCATTGCTTTCTGTTCGATTTCAACCTTATTCACCAGGTCCACTGTAAGCGACTGTGATAGAAATAGCTATTATAAATTAATATATTCGGTTATGTTCATAACTGTGTTCCGGTTTGAAGGGTGTTGCGGCTAGTGAAATTATTACGACATCTCATGTCTCAGATTGATACAATGCGGTGCAATATATATCACCGTAACTTCCATGTTATAATGGTGGAGGTGAAGGTCTCGCTCGTCTAGGCATCGAATAAAAAAAATTCTATTGTCATATATCTTAACATTCGTACAATACGTAACAATAGTTTATGCGTATGACGAAACTTGTATAGAACTTTTAAATTGTTAATCGATTTTATCACGAAATATTAATGTTCATATTATTAACAATAGTGTACAAAGATTATGATATTTATATACTACATACATCTAGTACTTAGTTAAGATACGGCTGAAGATCCTGATACCTATCCGCTCAGAATACACACATGATATTGCCATCAAAACTACATAAGAGCTTGGAGTCGAATCTGGGAACTCTTTCTAACAAAAAATACGTTTAACTGCTGCGCTACGACGGCAGGTAATAAATATAAAAATTATAAAGTACTAAAAATATGTTTTATTCATAGACGAGACACGTATAATTAAGTGTGAAGGAGGAAAAGTAGGAATATTTTATTAACACGGTAATGTGTTATATTGAACACTATTATATATTAAAAAATATTGGTTGTTAATAAAGATGCTGAATGAATCTCAAAAATTAATAACAAATAATGTTATAGACAAACAGATGTTTTTTTTTTTAAAAATATTGGTATAAAATTGGTCGTTTTCTGTGTAGTTTAAATACCACAGCAGTAACCATTTCTGCCTTTAAACAACAGTTTGCAAATATTACTGTGTTCTGGTTTGAAGGGCGTTGTAGTTAGTAAAAACTACTAAATTAATGGGGAACTAAAGTATCTCAAGGCGACGAGCGCAATCGAGTAGAATAAAAAATAATTAAAAAACACGCCCTACAAAGAGACTGACCGGTTTTTTTTTCTTATGTCAAAACTTACAATGTCTCATCTTGCAAACAAGTCGGCCATTTAATTTTCATTTTTAAAAACCAAAAAAAAAAAAAACTTCGCGGCTTCGGCAAATGCCAATAAGCCTTTACAAGATACTCGAGTTTTGCGTGATAATAAAATCAATACGTGTTAGGCGGGTATAAATATATATATATATATATATTTAATTAAAGCTTGCAAGAAGTCTACCTACCTCTTTCCTTTCGAGATTTTATTACGCCATTTGCGAGACAAAAAAAGAAATTAATACTATCCAAATATAGTCATGGAGTTATAACCTAAAATAATTATACTCTGTTGCAGACTACATATCATTTACCCATACGATTGGATTATTAATACTTTTTTAATATCTCTATTACTACAATAATCAAAAAAGACAAAAGTTAATAAATAATACGGTTTTTATAATGTTTTTACATTTCTTATTTATATAAAAAACGTAAAGTTTAAAAGGATAATGCGTTATTTAAAGTGCGTTTACAAATATGTGAAATAATTGCATATGGTTTGGAACAACAAAGTAAATAAAGATTTAAACGAAATATAGCAGGATTCAAAACTTTGGTTCACCATAAAACTTGTTTTAAAATGTGTTTTTTCATATATAAAAAGAAATTAATTAACTAAAATAGCAAACTTTTAGACATCCTTTTTTTGTTTTCTAGTTGCATTAGAATTTTAATTTAATATTAGTTTATATGTCATGAAAAACATCTGGAAGTTAATCAATGCTATGATTTAAATATAGAATTATCTTTATTCTCATTTCTGTGTACAAGTAATTTCTAGAAAACAATTAAATTAATGCTTACGTTTAAACTTTAAACTTGTAACTATACCTTGGTATAAATTGCACCAACAAGTTTATTTGAAACGAGCGAATATAAAGTTTTCAAAGCTGAACTTCTTATAGTTCTTTTGGTGGAGAAATGTTTAGAGTGGCTCCGCGGTGAGATGTGACGCTATGTGTACGGCGTGTATACGGTGCAGGCGGTGCACGGTGGCAGCAGTAACGCTGTTAGCGGTCCCGAGGAGAGCGGCGCAGACGACATCGGAGGGCGCAGCCCGCCCGCACAAAAGATATCGCGAGACCTAACGAGCTCAATTGATGAACGAACGGAAACGTGTCCAATTAGAAGGAGGCGGCGAGCGTCGCCCCCGCGCGCCGCATTAACCAGATTAGCGGAGCGGAGAGCGAGGTGTGGCGCGGCGGACACCTAGCGCGCGGGAAAAACAACGCGCGGCGCCGGCCCCGCCCCGCGCGGCGCTGCGGGGGGCCGCGCGGGGAGCCGCGCGCGCCATTGGCCGGGCGGGAGGGTGTCGCGGCCGGCGCCGCCAGCGGCCAGTCGTTTGACGCCTGCCGCGCGAGCGGCCGCACCGACTGTCGCGAGTGTCGCGCGCGATCGCGATCGCGAGCCGCCGGCGGCGCGGCATGGAGCTTGTATGAGCGGGCGCTCGTGCGACCGCTGGAGCCGACGGGCACGCCGGCCGTGGAGCGCGCGCCGTGGGCCCCGGGCGGCGCGGGCATGCGCTTCGAGGGCGCCGAGCGGCGCGACGCCGTGGCCTTCCACCCGCTGCTGGCGCCGCGCCCCAGCGACTTCTCGGTGTCGGCGCTGCTGACGGCCGGCGCGCTACCGCCGCCGCCGTACCTTCCGGCTGCGTTGGCGGCCGCCGCCGCATTGTCCGCGCCCTGCCCCCTGCTAAAGCCGCCACCGCCGCCCTATGCACCTCTGCCTCCCGACGACGACGGCGTCGTCGACGACCCCAAGGTCACGCTCGAAGGCAAGGACCTCTGGGAGAAGTTCCACAAACTCGGCACCGAGATGGTGATCACCAAAAGTGGCAGGTCAGTACGGCCCTATAGTGCCGCTGTGTTCGGTACCCACGTGACAAGTGCTGTGTGTGAAATTATGTACATCCATTTAGAAACCGCGTCCCCTCGATGTACGGAGCGGCAAGTGAGGACACAACTAGGAGAGGGCTCACAGGCCCACGCTAGTGCTGTTGCACCGGCCGCGGCCGACGATTCCGTGTTTACATTGCAACCGGCGTCGGAGCGGCTATCGCATCTCCTCTTTCCTAACACCGCTGATAAAGTTAAGATCTAAGCAGGTGTAAGGTCCCATTCATCTCGCCTACGACGCTGAACGCGCCGGCGGGACCGGTCCGCGGTGCGCGAGCTGCCACTCACAACACGTGACGGCACTGAACGCTTATAAATCAACTTCGGCGTCCACATTTAACATTCAGAAGTGCGTCGGTGTAAATATAATATGAAAACTCCTATACAATTATTTTAACTGAATTGGATCATCTTAATTATTCATCTTTTAATTATTCAATAATGCACACATTAGTTGAACGGTATTGCAATTTGTTATTGTTTAAAAAAAAATGATAACTGTGCAATACATACTTTCCTTTGTCGTGACAAAGACCGCGCCGCGTTCGCCGCTGGGAAGGGTTACCGGCCGCGACATAGGCACATTTTTTCATCAAAACAACGCTTCCGACGGCATATGAAGTGCAATTAATCGCTACAAACATTCTTTATAGTACTTATAACATAAAAAAAAACATTATAATACTGTTAAAATTATTAAATATATCGATATTAACATGCTATAACCATGAAAATAACAATTATATATTAAAAAAACAGTTTAATAACAATTTTATGTGCCGCAACTGAATTTACCTGTGCTCCTTTTTAGGTTATAAAATTTCTTTGAATTAAACATTTAATTTTTGATTTTTAGATCAATATTTAGATATTTTCAAAGCCTAAGAATAATAATTATCACCATTCGCTAATTGTTTTGTTAAAAAAAACGAGCGATTTAGAAATATATTGACATGTACTCTCTCCGTTTATACGTTACCGTTCACGGTCCGTTTTAATGCGGAAATATTACAACTACTATATAGTTCGAAACGTTTTTTACGATCTTTTACATGCTAGTAAAGTTTTTATGAGCGTCCAAGTACAATGTCTATTCTAAACATGCAGCGAAATATATATAGATACTCCGGAAACCGGAAGTCGCTGCGACAGACTTCCAACAAAATCGTGGATCTCAATACATAAGTTGATAGATTTGTATTATCAGCCTGCGGCAGTACAAGGTTCCACATAGGTCTCTATTTAGAAACGTACAGCATATTATATACTTAAAAGAAAGCGCAATTATATTACTGTTTGATATAAAAAAAACATATATATCTACTTGAATATATATTTGCTTTAGTAAGCAAGTCACACATATAAATTCTATGTATACAACTTATGGTATTTATAATAATTTGGAATCAATATTCTCATCTATAAAAAAAAAATATTGTATTATAAATTTAATCGCGCTCGCCTTACACATGAGATGTTAGATTTCGTTACCGCAGTAATTAAACTAGGTACGAATCCCTTCAGGCCTTAACACGGTAATATAGAAATAGCAGCTGCTGTGTTACCAATCTAGACCGTCTCCGGGGACAGAGCTCCACCAGTTTGCATTGCCGGAAGCTTAAGCCTAATGGGAATCGAACCCGCGTCTATGCTTGCATTCACAAACTATACTACAAACGTTACAAATTATATATTAATTTACTATTATTTGAATTCTTAAAGGTAGACTACAGCATCCTGTTTTTAAAGACTAATGCCCGGCAGAAGTTCCACTTATATATGTATATATTTATATATATTATTAGAAGTAGTGCCAAAAAAATCATTTACTTACTGTTAATGTTAAAAATCAAATGTTTTTTTTTTTCATCGTTTTAAAACATTTAATATTTTAAGCGGAATCCCAATTCATTCTAACGGCCTTAATATTTCCCTATCGGTTTATATATTCAAAAATCATCTAGACTTAAAATATATAAACAAACACTTATAATAGTTTTAATATTATAAAAATTCTCTAAAAACTCATATTAATTAGTTAAAGAAACAGTTATTTTCATTTAACAGTTAACCGAGTTAACTTTATCGTGTATCCGTCGATATAAACAGTTAAAGATGAACCAAGGGCGAATTTTCGAGAGTAACCCTCAAACATCAAAAGGAACGGTACATTTTTTTTAAGCAAGAAAACTGTGAAGTGTAGAAGGAAATCTGCAGAAGGGTTTTCGCGAGGCGCCAGATTTCTCCTTCGCCAAACTTTTACCCGAATTCCCTTTTAAAAGTGTTTTTGTTTTTTTTTTCCTTCTCACTCTTAAAAAAACTTTTCCACTTAAACGTTCACTTGCATTGTGCTTTTCGAGATGGTGGAGAGTTGTGTTTATTTTAACTTCACGCTCGAACTTAGTTATCATATCTAACTTATTCTAAATAAAAGTTAACACAGTTTAAAAGGGGTGAAATATTTTTTTTCTACCCATTTCTCTCATAACGTTAATTTATACCTTTTAATGTTACACTGCTGCAACTGTGGTGAAGAATGAGATGAAAAATATTATGATTTTTTCTATGATACAGACGAACTCTCACTTATGACTACTTACTTTATCCAAGAGCTATAATCTTTTTTCTTACGTAATCGTTCGTTTATAAATAACTATAAACGTATATTGTAAATTTATTAAGATATTTACACAACGGAAGGTATCGTTTATTTATAACGAAAATACTACTATTCGTAGTTGTCTGTTGTCGGAGACCGTCTATGTAACAATCACCGCAGCCTCTATTTCTGCCGCCAAAACAGTAGTGTTCCGGTTTAAAGGGCGTTGTACCTAGTGAAATTACTGAGGTAAAGAGACATGAGTAATGTAATGTATAATCCTAACTAGCGCCTCGTTGTTATGGATGTACTACCAAGTGAACTGGTTTCGTCGCTCCGAGGTATATCTATACCGATTAGTATTAATTTACAGTAATCTAGTGAATTTACTAGATTTAAGTCTTTGGTGTTGTGTGTTTTTACTACTCCTTGATGTAGTCCAGCGTATTACTATCAGTTTTCTATTGGTGATAACTTTCTCTACCTAAACAGTCTCAGTTTTTGCCAATGATTCAAAACTATTTCTAGGCCGGAAGGAGTGTTGTGTGTTTAATACTATTAACTTTACAACCCTTATATATTTATTCGTTTGATGGTTTATTTGTGACAATCACAAATACAATTATATATATCTATAGTGATATATATCTTTTTTATTGCGGAAGAAAGCTTCTTAAATGATACCTTGTTTCTGCTGGGGAGACAAGGTTATGTGGGGCTTCTACTCACTAAAACCCCCTTGGTGGTCTCCCTCAGTGAATTAGGAGGGGCTCCGGGATCTCCTACGGAACGCGCCGGTGTCCCCTTCCGCTTTGGCTATAACAACCCACGGAAGGGCAAAGCCCTCCTTAGTACCCAAGCTGTACTACGGCAAATACAAGATTACCGTGGGTTTGCCGTCCTCCCAAGGCTCACTTATTGAGCTCCGAGTGCTCCCACCCTCAAAGCCCATGAACCTGAGGATCCTTTTAGTCGCTTTGTACGAAGTAGGGAATACTTTAGTCCTATTCTTAATAGCCTGAATTGCAGCGCTGACCTATATATACCTAGCTATATAATCGCTTTTGAAATATATTATATCTTTGTGAAGGAAATATAATTGAATAGCTCTTTAGTTTATATTTAACCATTATTAATAACAATTATGTTATTTAAGTATTATAACATTGATTTTGTTATCTTTGTGCGTTGAAAAAAGAAACATTTTCTAAAATAAGATTAAGACAACCCTGTTACAAAGATCTGTATATATAGAGATATGATAATCTTTTATAATTGTATTAAGAACATTAAAAATTTAAAGTAAACAGTATTATGTTATTAAACAAGAAAATGTTATATTTAACTGTCTCTGTAGCGTAGTGGTTCAGCGCTTGCTTTGTAACACGGAGACTGCGGATTCGAATCCAGAGCCACATATAGTGGTGTTTGGTTCTCCTAATATTATACTGCGTAACAGCATCACTGTGTTCCTGTTGTCAATATTTTTTTACTGACTAAGCGAAGAGATGAACCAGAGTTCACTTGATGGTAAGTGATACACCTACCTATAAGAACGTGGCACTAGTTACAATGAAGTATATAGCGCTATATTGTTCTCATCGCCTTAACGCATATGTTAAGCCTCATTATTCCAGTAATTTCACTAGATGCAGCACCCATCAAACCGGACACAGTAATGCTTGCGCACTACTGTTTTACGGGGGATATAGCTGCTGCAGTGGTACCAACCTTTTTTTCTATCGCGGGTGAAATCTTAAAAGATACCTTGCTTTTAGGTGAAAGACAAGGTTACGTGGAGCTTTTACCCACTAAAACCCTCTCGGTGGTCTTCCTCAGTGCAATAGGAGTGTCCTCGGGATCTCCTACGGAATACACCGGTTTACGGTGGTACCTACCTAGTCAGTTATCGTCATCCGCTTTATCAGCAAACAGAATACGTAATTGAAATCGTTAAATAAAAAATATAGATCGGAACGTAGACATGATAAATAAATATCCAATACATTACCAACTTGTTACCAGTAATGACTTAATACGGCCTGCGGCCTGTCACTTTTAATTTAGTTACAGTTTTTCTTTAGTCCATAATATGAGAGTATTGAAATAATTTGTAGTCTGTTGTAAATATATTCGCCGTAACTTGTTATTAAAGCGACCAATGTTCGCTTTGTAATTTGTAAATCGCTAATAACTCTAAAAAAAAAAACAATTTTAGTATTTCAAATTAGAGACTAGTAACCCTGAATAATTAATATATCACATACATGTTGTGTAAACGTTCTATAAATTATAGGCTAGATTCAATATCTAAAGTGCAGTGTAAATAGAATTATGCTATTAAAATAATAACTTTAACTATACGCGACGCTACAATTTTTTTTTATCCGACGAAGCGATGAGTCAATAGACGATCACCTGATGGTAAGTGATACGCCCGCCTGTAACAATGTGGCGCTAGTTAGAATGGTATACACTAACATATTACGCACATCGTATTGAGAACTAAGATGTTAATTGTCGTTATCTCAGTAATTTCTACTCACAGCGCCCTTCAAATCGGAACAGTAAACACAGTAAATAGACGCTGCGGCTTATTATCAACCTATAGAGTAATATGTATAGGTATACATTGATGGTATGGTTTTTTAAACCCGGCTAGTTACCATCATCGTATGGTAAATTGGCACTATAACAGCATTGCTGTATTCCAGTTGTTAACCAGAGCCAGAACATTCTGGACGAGCACGCTTTACCATCCATGACCACATAATGGCCGATTAAGTTAAATAAAGGACGATTAGTATACTGCTGTAGATTAAAAAAAAATTAAGTTACGACTGTCCTTAAGCCACCAAAGGGAGTAAACGTAATGGTAGTCCGTAACAAGTTTCTTATTCTATCGCCGTGAAGTTCCTATAGGTCCTCGTGTCGAAGCCGTCAGATCGGATGTCTCAGTCAGCTAGAACTAATTCAGTGGACGGACTCGGTGATCGGCGGCCATTTTGTGGGCGCGGCCTGCAACACAATACGTAAACACTCAGACCCGATAACGTCTTTAGCACTGCGGTCTGTCAATAAATGTCGTCGGCATTCGCGCGGATTTCTATCGCAAAATCGCAACTTTTTTTTTTTTATTCAACTAAGCAACGAGATGAGTGGAACATTCACCTGATGATAAGTGACACGCCTGCCCTTAACAAAGTGGCGCTACTTAGGATGATACACACTGCCAAGACATTGCGCTCGTTGCCCGAGACATAAAATGCCAACAAGTCTCGTTCCCAGCAATTACACTAGCTACAACGCCCTTCAAACCGTAATACAGTAATGTAGACGACCTCCACAAACAGAGACCTACAACCGGTGAATATTTAAACTATTTAATCATTTCTTTTTCTCTTTAATATGCTGATGTACAACTATGACGTCATAATATATAGATCTAAGAATAGAAATAAGGATCTAAGGAAATAAATAATGAATATAATGTCTAGGTCGTTTGGAAATAGAATGGAGAATGACAGAGAGAAGAGTGGACGGTAACAACGGAATAGATGAGAGAAGAGGAATAAAAGGAGAGCTACCACGTAGACTTCGTATGTGTCATATATTACTGGTGGTAGTCTCTGTTGCCGAAGATCAACTAGATTAGTACTACTGCAGCTATTTCACCCTCAAAACAGTAATATGCAAACATTACTGTGTTATTGTAATTACTGTGGTAACGAGAATCAACATCTCAGGTCTCAAGCGACGAGGGCAATGAGGTGCAGTGTAAATCATTGTAACTAGCGCCACGTTATGTCGATTAATTTTATAAAAAAAAAACCATAATCATCATGGAGTACCTAATATCTTAATTATTATAATCAGCGGTTTCACCAGCCGTTTCCAATTTGTGGAATTAATAGGAGTATGGCTTAATTTGATAATAAACGGTTTATTTTAAACTTTATCTTAACTGGATTAACTAATACGAAACGAACTTTTAAAATTCTTCAGTTTAGCTAGGATTTGGGCCATTTCCCACCACGCTGGCCCAATGCGGGTTGGTGGGCGCCAGAGTCTCGTCTGTTGATTAGCAGAGTGTACCATGAGCAGGTGAGGTTAGGTTGGGTCCCGTGAGTTGTTGTATGGGACCCCGTACAGCCACAAGGTGGACTGACGGTCTGGTAAGAATCGCGAGAACCCACTGGATGCGAGCAACACTGGATTGATCGATGTGGTGATCATTGGGGGAGGCCCATGTCCAGCACTGCACGTCTGTTCTGCAAACCAAATCTGTTGAACTTAATTGAATTAAAGATTATAGAAAGTTTTCTGAAAAAAAAATTTTTAAAAGAGACAGCTGCTGCCGATCTTCGTGATGACAACTGACAACTTTTCCTTCTTACTTTGCTGGAGGATGTTAGCCAAGGGCAAACATGCAGCTACTTAAAGTAAATATTTGCAGAATGCGTAACGAGTGCCGATGCGTGTAATGCTTCTGCCAATGCATCAACTCTTAGCGGCTAGTTAATTAATTGCACCCCAACATGCCAACATCTTCAATGAGATTGCAGGACGGTTAAAATCATTTAAGCAACCCCTCAAACCGATCTCACGTTACCGCCTTTACAACGAAGACTTAATCGAGTTTAATTATGAAGCTGTTCGCTGCTGTCGTATGAACTTGTCGACGCATACAAATGTTTTAATTCATTAACAACAATTGTAACAGATTATAATTGGAATTAATCAAAACAATCACTACATCTGTATCTACATGTTTTTTAATTAACCCTTAACTAAAATCTCATATTATACCGAAAACGATCAAACGTGGACATCCACAAAGAATATAGATATATAATTATGAAAGAAACTGTCAAAAATGTCTTAAGTACCCAAAATTGAAACAAAGATCGATTTATAAGATAAACCGTTAACCACTGGACCACGGGATCAGATATATAAATGAGTCATAAAAAGGGGAAAAGTTATTTTGCGGTTACAACTAGAAAATAACATAACGATATAACATAAAAAAAAAAACTATAGAAAATAATATTGTAATGAGCAAATCAATTAACAACAAATTATATTATTTAATACTGTTGGTAGGTCTCTGTTGCCGGAAGTCATCTACGTGGATACCACAGCAGCTCCTATTTCTGCCACCAGACGAATGGAGATGTAGCTAGTGAAATTACTGGGATAACAAGAGAGCATCAAATGTCTCAAGGCGACCAGCGCAATATGGTGCAGTGTATACCATCCTATCTAGCGCCTCATTGTCATGGGTGGATGTATCACTTACCATTAGGTGAACGTCTCTCTTGTCTTATCCCTTCATTGTATAAAAAAATCGCTGTTAGTAATAACAGTTAATTAATAACATAAGAGTAATTTTTTTTATATTTCACTCCAATGGAAAGAAATACAGAACGGTACATCATCATCAAAGTAGCTCTTCATTAATGAAGGTCAAATCCATATTGAAATGTTTTAGTGATATAATGCCTCTACATATGGCTCATACTCCTCTATGGCTGCGAGAGATGAACGGTCAAAGAAGACCTTCGGTAGCCAATTGACAACTTGGAAATGTGGACATATCAATGCTAAAAATCAGCTGGGTATATAAAGTGACTAACGAGGAAGTTCTGCGCCAAGTGAAAGCTAGAGGAGAGCTTTTCCTAACCATCAAAAAGCGGAAGATAGCATATCTACAATATGTAAATCTCAAATCCCAAATACAGTCTTCCACATATAGGAATAATGGGGAAAGAATCTGGAAAGAGAACGGTCAGTCGCAGAAATAAGGCATGGATAACAGCAAGGAGTGGACCAAGCTCAAGAGCGTCTCGCAGCTGATCCACCTAGCTCGCAACAGGAAGGGATTCCCAGAACTGGTGTCCAGTTTCATCAGTATATTACTGGGCTAATTACCATCATGATCATCATCATCAGACTGACAGACAGACTTCTCCAAAAGATATCCAATCTCACTTAATATGATAGTTTTAGAACTCTAGTGTAATAATCCTTTTATCTTAGTACTTAATTTATATAGTATTATAATTAATCATTATTGCGATCCAGCAACTTGGCAATTGACAATGTCAAGTCGGGGCTGGGTTGCCATACGCGAAGGTAGTTAAATGTATTGTTATTGAAAGTAGTGAACTGATCGTCGTGGTATAATAAATGTATTATACCACGACGATCAGTTCAGCGCTGCTCGTGGCTATATCCTTCTGGTTATATCGACAGGAATTATTTAAGTCCACGAATTTAAATATGAATTTGGAATATATATATCTTGGTAGCTATCACTGCAGCGCCTATTTCCGCCGCCGAACAGGCATTACTGTGTTCAGGTTTAAAGGGCGCTATAGGTAGTATAACTATAGGGTTAACGATACTCAACATCTTATTTTTCAGGTGACGAGCGCTTTGTGATGAAGTGTATAACATTTTAACTAGCGCCACGTTATTACGGGCAGACGTATCACTTACCATCAGGTGAACGTCCCGCTGGTTTCGTCGCTTGTTTGTGTAAAAAAAAAATGATCGAACACTTTCTAAACGGTTTTGTATTAGCAATAGCGAACAGCACGCAACTAACGTAAATCAATGCGTTTTAGTTAATTTACTCGTCGACGGATCCGCATGAAGTTTTTACTTCCTGCCGCTTACCGCTGCCGGGCAAAAACATCGCGAACGTTACACCATCAACACTCGTTATACGGTGCAACATTAATCTATAATCTATATTATATTCAACTATAAATTAATAGTTAAGGTGTTGGTTAATTACTGTGCTGCGTACGTTCTGCTGCGTCCGTGGTTCGTCGGTTGACTGCTTGCTTTGCGACTTCCTACTTCAATTTACTGCTCATATATACTAAATTACGATAATTCATCAGATGAATTATTAACTTCATATTAGTAACATGTTTCCACGGTATTTTTTTTATTCAATCAAGTGCTGAAACGAGCGGGACGTACACTTAACGGTGAGTGATACGCCTGCCCATAACAACGTGGTGCTAGATTAGGAAGCCATATACTGCATTACATTGCGCTCGTCACCAGAGACGTAAGATGGTGATTCTCGTTACCCCAGTAATTAATTACACTAGCTACAGCGCCCTTCTAACCGGAACACAGTAATTTTTGCGCACCACTGTTTGGCGGTAGAAATAGGCATTGACAAATAGACATACCCACCTAGACGGCCCGACAACAGAGACCTATCGCCAGTAAAGAATTTTAAAGATTATCCAAGTCTAGTAATATTTTATAAACGATTATATTTTAATATAATTATTGAGAAAGAGTTAAAGTTAATTTTTATTTATACTATGAAGCGATGGGACGAGCGCGACGTTCACCTAATGATGACTGATACGATACACAGGACCATACTGCGCTCGTCGCCTTGAGACAGGATGTCGACTCCTTACTCCAGTACTTTCACTAGCTACAACCTCCTTTCATCCAGAACCTAGTAATCTTTGCACATTACTGTTTATCGGCGGGAATAGGAGCTGCGGTGGTATTATTTAGATGGTCTCCGGCAACAGAGACCTACTTACCGCCGGCGAGAAGATGAAAACATATCACGATAAGTCATATTTGACGATGTTCACTTTACTTTTCTATGATTATATTGTTGTAATAAAAAAAAAAATTTACAGTTATAGTTTGAAAAGAAATATTAAATAATAGAATCAAAGTTGTGAGGCAAACGAGCTCGTTATAGCGTAGTCAAGGGGAATAGGTAAGCGACATGTAGAGCGTCAGCTCCGTCGCGATAGCGACACCTCGCGGCGACGCAGACAAAAGTTTCTAACAGGCTACTTATGCTTTAGGTGGAAGAACTGACGTCGAAATTGTTTTTGTTATAATCTCCGACGAAACACTAGATATTTTTCATCTTAAAAATTACTAAAAACCAGACATTTCTATGTCTATATCTGCGTATTTACTGGCATTGTCATTTGGCTGTTGCCGCAGACAGTCTAGGCAGGTACAACCGCAGCGCCTATCGTAGACGACGAATAATAGTGTGCGGATATCACTGTGTTCCGGTTTGAAGCGAGCTGTAACTAGTGAAATTACTGCAATAACGAGATCCAACATCTTATGTCTCAGGCGTCGAACGTGATGTGGTGCAGTGTATAACATTCTGACTCGTGCCAAGTTGTTATGGACGGGCGTATCACTTACCATAGGATGAACGTCGAGGTAGTCTTGGCCCTTATTGAATAAAAGAAAGTAAATAAAAACACAGTACGCTTTATACTTAAAATCAACCGCGTGATTTTTTTATGTTGTATTATTGTTATTTTATTTATGCGTAAATAAAATTGCAGACATATCGCATTAACGTACAATGTGCACATATATATGCGTGTGTATAGGTATATATATATTTATACATATATAAGTTTAAAGACAGTAATTATGAAATATCTTCCAGTTGGCTGTAGTTGGGACGATTTGGTGATAGTAAAAGTAAATCGGGTAAGTACATCTTACGGAGCCGAAGACAACCTCACCTACACGCGGTACACCCTGCTCAATAACAGCCGAGGCTCTCACCATCCACCGCCCCGCACTGGGCCAGCGAGGTCTGCTAAGACCCAGTTCTCCCTCAACGAACTCTAACAAAAGACGGCTCCCAAGTGCCCGACGGGACCGGTGGCCGCGCCGATCATGACTGTATCGTGAAGATCTTTGGGGAAGGCCTATGTCCGGCAGTGGACGGCTATCGGCCGATGTAAAGTATATCCTGTGCTAAATATGAACTACAAACAATTCAAGACTCATCATTATCACCAGCTGACAAATATATTGCTAGATATAAGCCTACCCCAAAGATCTTCACATCGTTCGGTACACGGTCAACATTCGAGGACCTTGCTGCCTCATTGCCCGTCATTCATTCGAGCGATGTATCCTTCCCAGTCTAAAAGATTAGAAATATTTTAGACTATCTCCGCTACCTTAATTATCCAGCAGATCTCATATCCGATTTGATCATGCAGAAAACCCCGAGCATAGCCCTTGCCCTTTCTATTACTCTCTTTATTCATTTCCATTTGAAATCATCTAAATAACAAATATACGGTCTGCATTATGAGAGAAGATTGCAGTTCCCAACAGTGGGAATGAAAAAGAGGGCTTTGTGTTTTGTAAAAAAAAATACAGTTGCATCAAACGCTCTCCCCGTCAATCCGTATACGTACATTGCTGTATATGGTAACGCTTTACTATGAATTATGATGGTGATGCAAGAACAAAAAACGCTACCACCACTCCATGAATACACCGTACTAGGAATACAATGAATATTCATTTGTTAACTTGTAACGTTGTTAAAAGAGAAAATAATAACACGTTATAACGTATGCGCTTATAATTACCTCAATTATAATTAGCGCTGCTGTGGCGCGAAAACTGCGATATCAATGTTTATTGTACACGCTATTTAGCATACGAAAACAGCTTTTACTTCACACAGCTCCTTATCTCTGGCGGTGTAAGGGTTCCCGCACGACAACTCACGGGACCCAAGCCGACCTCGACTGCTCGTGGTGCATCCTGCTAATCAACAAATGAAGCTCCGACTCCCGCCAACTCGAATTGGGCCAGCGAGGTGAGCAATAGCCCAAATCCTTCTATATGAACCCCTACAAACAAAGATCTTTGGGGGAGGTTTATGTCTAGCTGTGGACATCTATCGGCTGATGATGCGATTAAGCCAAGTGAAAGCTCCAGTAGTAAAAAGTTTCTATAAAGCATTCGACTTAAATTTGCTGGTGGTAGATCCTATTACCTGAGACCGTCGAGATAGGTACCACCGCTTGTCCTATAGTCTCGGGCTGTTAGGGATATGACTAAGGTAAGCCTTGCCTGACGTCGAAAGCGAATAAAAGGGTTTTCGGGTTCGTGGTCTTCGAAGGTAAAGGTCCACTATACAAGCGTGGGATAAACAAGTACGAGGTGGTCTAGTGCTCGTCGTACCAAAGCGAGGGTGCCGAAGGGAGGTACAGGCGTCCCTGGGATGTGCTGTAGGAGTAGTGCCGATAGGCACTAGTGCCTTCACTAGCAGAAACGGGGGCTTCTCGCAACGCACAAGATGACCACCGAGTCGGTTTCAGTAGAGTATCGCAGCTCCTATTTCTGCCGCCAAACAGCAGTGTGATAATACCCTGTTCTGGTTTGAAGGGAGTTGTAGCTAGTGAAATTACGAGAGTAAAGACAACATCCTTTTTTTCTATCTTATGCATTAAGGCGACGAGCGCAATGGGGTGCAGTGAATACTATTCCAAGTAGCGCGACGTTGATAACGGCGGTCGTATCACTCACCATCAAATGTGTCCGCTCGTGTCGTTGCTTCGCTGAATAAAAAAAAGGAAAATTTTCAAGTTGTCCAATTAAACAATTTCGCACTAAGTTATCCATTATTGAATCCACTTTTTTATTAGATAAAGCGATGAGAAGAGCGCGACTTTCACCTGATGGTGTTTACTCATTACAATGTTGCGCCAGTCATGAAGGTATACACAGCAACACGCTTTCACACGCAAGATAATTCTTGTTACCTCAGTAATTTCACTATCTACAACGCCTTTAAAACCGGAAGATAGAACAGTTGCAGTGGAACCTAGAAGTTCTCTGGCAATAGACACCAGTATCTTCCGCTTTATAATTAGCTCATTAATATATAGGCCTTTCAAAGTGGACAAATGATCTGATGAAGGTCGTGGGTGACCTTCGTATCTCGAAGTGAACGTCTATTGCCTGATGATGATACCAATATAAATTTTTCCTTTAACATTTTTTTTATTCAACGAAGGGACCAAAGTATCGAAAAGTTCACCTGATGGTAAGTAATACGCTTACTCATAACTACGCGACTCTAATTAGCATGACTTATACTACTGCACCACATTATGCTCATTGCCTTTAGACTTAAGTCGAGTTTCCTTACCCTAGTAATTTCATTAGCTATAGCGCCCCTAGAACCGGAACACGGCAATATTTGCTCAGTATTTTTTGGCGGCAGAAATAGACGCTGCGGTGTATGTATAGCATATCCATGAGCCTGGTGGTAATTTAACCTTAGTTAAGATAGTCTGCGTTGGTTTAAGTTATATTACTTAAACTTAGATATTGTTTTTGTTCGTAGATCTGAAAATAAGTTCTTTTAGACATTCAATAAACTCTTAAGAGCTGTTACAACGATGGGTCAGGGTTCTTTGTTCCACTTGCAGCTAGCTGTAGAGCCTCTTAATATCAACGGATGATTTTTAATTAGAAAAAAAAAATACAAGATGATGTTTACCGGGGGATGTGATCACATTTTACGATAAATAAAACAGGAATGAAGGCGTCGTGGGTAATGAAGGCACAGTCAAGATTGAAGTACTTAAGTAATTTTTTTTTTCATTCATAACTCCAACGCCACATTTTTTTGGGAATGGCTAACGAATGCATCGACAACTTTTTTTTTCCATCTTCTCTCTCGCAGGCCCTCGAGGCCCGCTGCTCGCTGCCTGTACCGCCTGTACTGTTAAACGCTCGATCCCTGTTAACAGCACGAAATTTAATTCGAAGTGAAAACTGTCTCTTAACAGGCACTAGAGTGGTAAGCAAGCTCCCATTAGCGCGGATAAGTGAAATTCACAGTTTCAATTCAAATCCCGAATTCCCCCGCCGGGGTAACGGAGCCGCGAATTAGGGGGAGGCCAAATAAAGCGCAAAGCCCGCGATTAAGTAATTGCGGAATTCGACGGTGGGTTAAGTTCTCTTTTTTTTTTTTTTAATTTGTACGAAAGTCGTTTTGTACAAACCTTCAACCAACTTGAGGATCGCTAATTAAGCGAGCTAGTTTTATTTGTGAGGTGTGAGGCCTAAAAGTCACCTCAAATTTTTTTTGGTGTTTTTATTTTTTTGGCACATTCATTACAAGTACAAACTATATATAATATGATAAACACCAACACATACTTGGGAATCGGGAGAGGTAAGAGGTGCCCCACAACAACTCCTGGGACCCAAACCAAACTCGCTTGTTGGTAGTGCACCCTGCTAATCAAACGTGGCTCTGGCTCCCTCTAAGCCGTATTGGGCCAACGTGGTGGGAAATGACCCAAATCCATATGAATCCATATAATTACAGACTATCACCCGGCGGCGGTCCATGCAGCCTAGGACCGATCGATATGGGAATCTTTTGGGGGAGGCCTATGTCCAGCAATGGAAATCTATCGTATTTTGATCACGATTGATAATCAGATAATCCTAAAAATAAGTAAAAAATATACATAATTAGTAATAACATTTTAGAGACATTTTCTTATAGCATCAATTAAAAGACTATGTAAAGAAACGGTTAATTACTACCTCGAAAGCTTAACAGTTGATCGCTTGTAACAATGAAGTCTCTAGTTCGATTCCCGGGCTGTACAACTAGTATGAATGGTAGAAAGACAATGACTATGTAAATGAATCGGCGGTCATAACATTTTTTTTTTATATCACAAAGCGACGACAAGGAACTTCATCTTGATGGTAAGTGATACACCTGCCTATAACAACCGAGCTCGTCAAGATGTTATTTATACACAGCATCGCGTTGCTCTCATCGCCTTGAGATATAAGATGTCCTTACCCCAGTAATTTCACTAGCTACAACTACCTTCAAACCGGAACACAATAATGTTTGCACACTACTGTTTGGCGGGAGAAATAGGCGCTGCGGTGGTACATACGTAGATTCCGGTAAGATATATACTACAGTAAACATCAACAACAAAATCTAGTTTCTTTAGTTCTACATATGAAGACGTATTCTAGACGTCTAGCATCACCATGTACAACTATATTACCAGCTAAGGACATGTCAAGTGCTGCTATAAATTCCATTGGAAACAATTAAGTACACGACAGTTTTAAAATGACCGTACAGCTTCTTCATCAATTTGATCATAAAATCGAGCCATCCAAGCAAACTTAGCTACAGCAAAGTAATACACAAATAATAATAACTTAGATAGTGTAAATTTACGAGCGCCTCGCGCTACAGTGTTATTGAAATACGTCCGCTAAATTAATTTCAAACGATTATCACTACGAGTGAACTTGACTGACCCTGTGTACACGCACGAGGGACGCCGCGCAAGTTGCGTTTATTAATAACACGTATTATTAGTAACACGGTTTGGTGTTGCCGCAACTATGTATAATCTTATTATGATTATTATTAAATATTCATAGTTTTTTTTTAATAATATGTGCGTCTCGTCACCAATATTGTGCACAGCGATATTTTATAAGGTGCCTGCCTTTAAGATAAAACACTTCTACATTACCACAAGCACAGCATACATGAGCAGCGCGTCCGCACTCTCGTCCGACAAATGGCATACTGCCCGTTGACGCACGCACCGGCTTTTATGCTATTTTGACTTATTGATTATTTAGCACTACCCACATTAATTGTATGTCACATTATCAAAACAGCGTCAATTTGTTCTGAAAGGAAACTCGACATTGTTTTACGTAAACCATTTTTGAACTGTTGAAAAACGCCATTAAATCTTTAACGTTTAAAATAGTTTTTTTTTTTCGATAATAATCTAGAATACAAAATCGTTAAACAATATCAGTGACACGTCCATAGCATCGTATTCTGCACCACATTGCGCTCGTCGCCTGAGACATAACATCCTGAGTCTCTTTACATCATTATCTTCATTAGCTACAGCGCCCTTCAAACCGGAACACAGTGATGTTCGCACATCACTATTTGGCGGCAGAGATAAGCGCTACTGTGGGACCTACCCAGACGGCCTACAAAGACGCACCACTACTGAACTTAGTACTACTTCTGGACACTTGGACCCGGTTTCTCATCCTGTAGTTACAGACTGCAAGGACATACAATTAAAAAAATCAACAAAACCAGACTACTGTTTAAATATGCTTATAATGGTCAAATGCTACTGGATACCGGTAGAAATTAATCATCAGCTCCGGACATCAATGCTATCGACTACAAACATAGAGAGAGAGAATAAACAATATAAAAATCTGAAAAAAAAAACATTTCACAATGAGAACCTTCTCCTAATCGTCGGTTAATAATTGATGTGCAATGTTAACATGAAGTACAATAAACTAGAGGTCAGCAATTGCTGGTCACTGTTAGATCTATTTAATTATTTCTCATGACCCGTTTCAGTTACCAGGTCCCTGTTGCCGGAAAACTGTGTTTCGGTTTGAAAGTCGCTGTAGTAATTACTGGGGTAAAAAGATATCATCTTACGTCTCAAGACTGTGAACACATTGTGGTGATGTGTATACCATTCCTACTTGCGCTTATTGGCAGGGGCATCACTTACCATCAGGTGAACGTCCTGTTAGTCTGGTCGCTTCGTAGAATAAAAAAATAATTATAAAAATTTATTGTAACCAAGTTTTCGACTTGAACATGTAATAATACTCACATCCTGTTTAACATTGACCAGCTAAAAAGGTTTACTAGCCCTGAGTTAGATCAAATTGATAATTTAGTAATCATAGTTATCTCCTTGCAACCGCTGCATACAAAATTAGACTTTGTTATCTTAACGATAAGGTCATTTTTCTTTTCGCTCTCTCTAGATGCAACCGCATCTCCTACTTCTGCCGCGAAATATCAATGTGCAAACATTACTTTGTTCCGGTTTGAAGGACGTTGTAACTAGTGAAATTGAAAAGTGAAAAATTACTAGGGTAATGACACTTAACATATGTCTCAAGGCGATGGGTACAACGTGGTGTGATCATCCTAAATAGTGCCACGTTGTTGTGGGCACATAACTTACCATCAGGTGACCGTCTTCCTCGTCTCACTTGCATTGAATAAAAAAAGTTATGTTATATTAGATGTTTCTAGAATTACTGTTTTTGTGTTACTAAAAATTGTTTTTAATTGTAGTTTTTTTTCTAATTCTACAAAGCAACGATACAAACGAGACCTTCACCTGATGGTAAATAATACGGTTACCCGTTGTTCAGTCTCGTACTCTGGTAACCCAGGGTTTACACTAGCTACAGCTCCCTTCAGTGATGTTTGCACAGTATTGGTGGTATAAATAGTCGCTGCGGTGGTACCTACCTCGATGGTCTCCGGAAACAGACGGTAGGGTTATATAACATGTTAAAAAAACGTCAGTATTGTAATTTGTGACTGTTGTGTTATTTTTTTTTAATTTTTATTCCGGCTAGTAAATTTGGGACTAGCCAACCTCACCTCGTGATGCATCCTGCTAATCAACAAAAGAAGCTCCGGCTCTTAACAACCCGGATAAGGCCGGCGTGGTGGGAAATGGCTCAAATCCCCGCATATGAACCCCTACGAACGACATCCTTTAGTGCGCAGCTTACGAGCAGCACAGGATTGACTGATGTGGAGATCCTTGGGAGAGACCTACGTCCAGCAGTGGACGTCTATCGGCTGATGATTTATTGATGTGAATTGGACTTGAGAGGCGGTGAAAAGTTTCTCTCTCAAGTAGTACCTTACATTGTGTCAATGTGAACGCTTCACACGGTCGCTGATCTGCGAAGATGTTTTTCATCCACGCCATGTTTCCACACGGGAGTCGCGTATAATACACTATGATTACGGTGTGAAATTTCAACACCGCTGTATATTGTTTTTTTTTTTCTATTACCTACATAAACGATACAAATTCGAAAATCGATGGAATTTAAAAAAAAAGTTAATTTATAGTTAGTTGTGACATGGTTAGACTAATTGTTAATACTTCATTAGTCAGAGATCGCCTGAATAAGTACCACCGCGTTAATTTTTTAATTATTAACGGGTGGTAGGTTTCTGCGGACGGTGACCGTCTATAAGTACCACCAAATACCTGTCGAACACTAGTGTGCAAACATTACTGTGCTCTGGTTTAAAAGGCGTTGTTGCAAGTGAAATTATTGGAGTAAAGAGATTTAACTTATCTCTAAATGAGTATATTTTCGACGAAGCGAGGAAATGAGCAAGACCTGATGGTAAGTTATACACTTGCCCATAACAATGCAGTGCTAGATAGGATGACATACACTGCACCACATTGCGCTTGTCACCTTGAGATATAAGATGTTAGGTCTCGTTACCCCAGTAATTTTGGTAGCAGCAACGCCCTTCTAACCGGAACACAGTAATATTTGCACACTACTAATTAGCGGAAGAAATAGGACCTGCTATGCTACCTACTTTTTTTATATCGGCGGGAAATCTTTTAAAAAGGCACGCTGCTTCTGGAGGGAAGACAAGATTATCTGGGATATTTACACACTAAAACCCCGTTGGTGGTCATCCTGGTGGTTTGGCGGCAGACATAGGTGCTGCGGTGGTATCTACTAAGACGGTCTTCGGCAACAGAAACCTACCCCTAACAAAACTACCGCCAATAACTAACAACGTTGTTATGGGCAGGCGTATAGTTTACCATCAGGTGAACGTCTCGATCCCCTAGTCACTATGTAGAATAAAAATTTAAAGTAGATGAATTAAATATGGTAACACAGGAATTTGTGTCTTTGTCCGATAGGGATTGAAGAATATACTTCTAAGTTCCCTCAAAGTCCTAGATCTATACTATGTAATCTTAGATCTCCAGTACATAGAGATGCAGTCTAAGATTGTCGGTATAGTGCATTCAGAGCGCGTTGCGTCGCAGCATGCTTTGTATTGATCGGGACCCTGCCCGTGGGTTTTGTACATTTTTGGACTTTAGTGTTTTGGGTTTGGGTTTCAGTATTGTGGATGATTTCATGGTCAAAAGACAATACACACAAGAACCTCGTGACGATATCATCACAAATTATAAAACAAAAACCACTTGCTTGCAGGTCTCCCGTCCTGAGGACCGTCTAGATAGGTTTGCAGCAGCTCGTGTCTGCTGTCAAACAGTAGAGTGCAAAGATTATTGTGTTCTGGTTTAAAGGATGTTAAAGTTATGAAGATTACTAGGATAAGAATCCTTATCATTTAATGTCTCAAGATGACGAGTACAATGTGGTGCAGTGCATCACTTCCTAAAGGAAATTTCGAGGAAACTGAAATGTTATATACACGATCAGAATTGTGGCTTATATCACTCACTCTTTCCTGATGAATTAACGACCTTATTCCCAGCAGTGGGAACACAAAATCGATTAAATAAGTTAGTCAGATTGATCTAATTTCAACCCCATATTCTAGACAGAATTTTTTTTTTTTTAAAAGTTTGCATTGATTAGTAAATACTGTTGCATCGAACATAAGAGGATTGTAAAATACCTACGCAACGGAAATGATAGGAAACAAAGGGTGTAAAGTGAACAAATGACGGCATCGAGTACTCACATTATAACGAGTGGCACATCCAAATTAATTGCACGTCCTCTTAGTGGAGCCATGTCGCGGAAAGAGAAAAGGAGATAGCGAAATGTACTCGTTAAATATACATTTATATGTAATGCACACTTGTAGCAAAAGCAAAATAAATACTTTAGTAAATCTAGTTAATCTTTAAACAGCTGATCAGTTTTTTTTTATTAAATCAAATATGTTAATGTTTGACGACTATAGTATCCGGTGATATGGTCTGTGGTGGTGAAGTACACCAACCCAATAACACTTTAATGGTGGTAGGTCTCTGTTGCCGGAGACCGTCTAGGTAGGTACCACCGCAGCATGTATTTTTGCCGCCAAGCAGTACTGTGCAAACATTATTGTGTGCTGGTTTGAAGGGCTCTGTAGCTAGTGTAATGAGACTACATGTTATGTCTCAACGCGACGAACGCAATTTTGTTCAATGTATTATGTTTTAACTTAGTTGCTGTGGGCAGGTGGATCACTTACCATCAGGTAAACGTCCCACTCGTAACATGGATTACTTGAATAACTTCTTTTTTTCTTTTTCTTGAATAACTTTCCTTGAAAACACCAACGTCATATTAAATTTAGATGGAATCACTAACGCCGGCAAGTTAGACTCCTCCAGCTGTTCTTATCAAGAATAAGCTAAACCTCTTTGTTGTCAAACTTGGAATATTTACAATAGATCGATGGTGATTAGCTGTGTGTCTGGTCTTCCAGTGATGAGAAGATAATCGGTGAATAAAATCATGTATTAGACATGAACCTACTGGTCACTTCAACATCCTTTAAATGGAAGAAATTACACCAAAAAAGTTTAACCATTTTGAAGCTAAACATGCGCTTCGCTGTCGAATTTTCAAGAGATGAGTAAATATGCTGTTGCTAGGCTAGTGAGCTTCATGGAAGACCACATCACCAATTGTCACCAGATGGGATCGAAGTCAAGCCATACAAATCTCAACAAGTTTAAAAGAATACTAAATTGGTGTTGAATTCAATGCAAACAATTTGCATTTACGGGCAAATATATTTGTCTGCTTCGCCCTTCACGGCCGTCTGCGGAAATTGGCTTCAACTCTTCAATCTGCGCGGATGACAATCCATTTGACCTTCGGACCTTGGCCAGGGTGACATCACTGCGGATGTGGCGAGCGGTGCGCGGACTCGTTTCTTGCGGATCGCGTTTTATGAACACCCTTGTCAGCGCTAAATACATCGAGCTATACGATAATGGATGCGGTATTTTAATATTTAATAGAGCCATATAATTGTGAGGTTTGGTATAATAAAAGTGCATATGATGAATTCATTTATCACATATCTCAATAGTACATTAAATAACTATTTTGTTATTACAAGTTTATAACTTAATGTTTTAACTAGACTTCCTCCACTCGGCGACTATTAATAATATTCCTTCTTATATTCAATGGAAGCAATTATAATAGTCTTTATGTGCTCTATATATGTAAAACTCAGATAGTATGCACGAGAAAAGTTATGAACCTAGATAAACACTTTATTTAAACTTAATTAGTTATTTATTTAAACTTTTTCGTAGAGTAAACTAACTGAGAAATAATACAATAGAAATACATGAACATAAAGGCGGACATGATGCCACAGGGCATTCTCTTCTAATCAATCTTTCGGGTTGTCGAGGGAATAAAGAATATTAAAAAAATTGTGTATGCCGTTATCATATGCCTCATCGTTGTACTCATTTACAAGTGACATTAGTGACGTACTTCAAACTTTAAAAAGTTATCTATTCTGTTACTTGAAATGTTATTGTTTATTCAATGTGAAGCAACGGGACGAGCGGAACGTTCACCTGATGGTAAATGATACGCCTGCCCATAACAACATGGTGTTAGATAGAATGATAAACACTGCAGAACATTGTGCTCATCGCTGAGACACAGTAATGTTTGCAGACTACTGTTTGGCGGTAGAAATAGAAGCTGCGGTGGTACCTGGATGGTATCCAACAACAGGGACCTACCGCCAGTAAAATATTATTTGGTGTACAAGTATTTTTTTTCTATTTAAAATATTATGGAGTTCTTGCTTGAAATCTTTCCTGCAGATGCGGTGTGTGTATTCGCGCAAGATGTAGTGTATAAAGTTCTCGAAATTTCGGCAAAAGGCGCAGCGAGGACAGCGAGGGCTTTTAGCCAAGTGTCTGGTGATTCTTGTTGTCCTCGCACCGAAAAAGAATCCACTGCCGCATTTCTCCACGACAACAAAGAGGCTGTAGTGTATATCGCGTAACCGCACATCCCCAGGGTTGGAATCGCAGTGCACATTTCGACGTTTTCGCCGAGATCACCGCAACTATGCGCACTCGGCGCACCCCATGCGCGCCTCTTTACAACGGTTGACGCCGCCAATAACTCAGCGCTGCCCTTAAGCATTGATTGACGGGGGACCCTCGCGTTTTACGAGTGCCTTAATTAGTACGACACGACCGCCTTGTCCCCATAAACCCGGCTCGGATGAGCCTCGGTCCCCGGCGCTGCGGAGCTGATTTGTGACAGTGTGAACAACTTAAATGCATAAAAACGTTGCACCGGCACACCTCCCGCCCGCGGCCCCTTCCTAGCCCCTCATCATAAAACCAGACCCGTCTTATTTACGACTCTATCATGTTCATTAAACGGATTCGGACAAAGAGTGAAGGCCGTGGAGACGCTTTAATGCGCTCGTGGTAAATCCTTTTTATCAAATGATACAGTCGTTTTATGATTATAAAGTTTTCCGATTGTTATCGTTCGCGTAGTAAATCTTAATTTTACTTAAGCGGGGGACCCCTCGTAAAACAAGTCTACGTGTGCGGCTTTTGTCATAACGCCCGCGCTAAACCGACGTTTATGTCCTCACCCGGGAATAACTCATAATCCGTTACTCAACCAGCTATAACAAGATCACTGCGCTACTGGAGTCAATCAATACAATCTAAACTATACGTATACAATGATCAATATACTTTAGTTTATTTTTTTTATTCAATTAAGCGACGAGACGAGCGGGACGTTCACCCGATGGTAAGTGACACGCCCGTCCATGACAACGAGGCGCTAGTTAGGACGTTATACACTGCACCCTGTTGCACTCATCGCCTGAGACATAAAATGTTGAGACTCATTACCCAAGTAATTAATCTAGCTACAACCCCCTCCAAACCGCAACAAAGTAATGTTTACACACAACTGTTTAGCAGCAGAAATAGGCACTGTGGTGGTACCCACCTAGACGGTAGTAAACAGAGACCTACCCCCAGTAACAGAGACCTACCAACACTAGAAAAAATTAAAGATAATGATTTCGTCATGACGACCCGCTATGTAACTTCACTTATCAATAGCCGCCTATTAGGCTCCTATCTTCTGACCTACGGGGTCACACTGAAAGGATAGTCTGAAGATGCACAGCAGAATCATTGTTCAGAGCTAATCAGTTTAGATAATGCTCACTTTAAATGCTGTAAAAGTTTATGATTTATATGAGTGATAACTTGAGTTATACTTGTGCGGTCCGTTAACCGCTCCTTTCGGTCTTTATGATGTTTTTTTTATGGTCATCAGTGCTTGTTTGTATCTTTGAGGCTCTTTCAATATACATATATATATTAACTGATAGTAGGTCTCCGTTACCGGTGGCTGTCTAGTAGATCACACCACAGCTTTCATTTCTGCCACCAAACACTAGTGTCTCAATAGTATTGTGTTCCAGTTTGAAAGCGCTGTAGCTAGTGAAATTACTGGGGTAACGAGACTCGATATCTTACGAGGAGGGATCAAAAAGTAGTGAGAATGAGATAGAATATAATGACTATTGATAATTTAGTAATTTATTTTTCTACATAGTCTCCGAGTCTCTCCACACACCGAGTCCAGCGCTTTCCCAAGGCTTCAATTTCAAAAAAAAAGTTTTGTCTTGGTCCTGCGAAAAGCTCTCCACGGCATCCATCACCTCCTTATCGTCTTCGTACCTGTTTCCTTTTAAGTATTCTTTCAATTTGGGGAACAGATAAAAAGCACAAGGCGCCAGATCTGGTGAATAGGGAGGTGGTCAACTAATTTGAAGTCCGCTTGCTGAATGGCAGCCATCGCAACTGCCGACCTGTGCGCAGGTGCGTTGTCGTGATGAAACAGCACGCCCCTTCGAATTTCCCTCTCCTTTTCTCTTTGATGGCATTCCTCAATTTGGGAATGAAAGCAGCATAATATTAAGCTATAATAGTGATTCCACGCTCCAGGTAATGAATCAACAATATCCCTTCTGAGTCCCAGCATACTGAGGCCATAACCTTGCCAGCCGATGCTACGGCACGAAACTTCTTCGGGGTCGTTGATGATAACCGTTTCCATCACGAAGACTGCTGTTTTGCCTCGGGATCAAAATGGTGGACCAATGTTTCGTCCATTGTTACGAAACGAGACAAAAAGTTTTCAGAATCTTCTTGAAACTTGTCCAACAATATCTTCCAAATGTCAAGTCGATTTATTTTCTGACTGTCGGTTAACATTCTCGGCACCCATCTTGCGGAGACTTTTCTCATATTCAAAGATTGTTTCAATATGGATTGAATACTTCCATATGAAATGCACGTTGCTTGAATTAAATATCTGATGGTAACTCTTCGATCGCTCAATACAATTTTCTCGACTTTCGCAACATTTTCTTGGGTGACTGACGTCGATGGACGTGGTGACGGCGGAAACGATGTTCGTCTTCCGTTCTCTCTACTCGAAATTGAGAAGCCCACCTTGCGACAGTGGAATACGGCGGAGCAGACTCTCCTAATGTTGCCTCCAAATCGAAATGAATCTCTTGCGTCGTTAACATTTTTAAACAGAGGTTTTAATAACGGCTCAGACTTCGTTTTTCTCCATTTTCGAGAACACGTTCCGACACGAAGCGAACAAATGACTAAATACAGAAAAAAAAAGATAATGGAATTTTTTTTTCTTTATTGATATTACAAATATGTATCTGAGCTATGCCAGCATCTATTTATTTTCTTACCAAGGAGTTTATATGTCGTTCTCACTACTTTTTGATCCCTCCTCGTATACCTTAAAGCGACGAGCACAATATGGTGCAGTGTTTAACTTCCTAACCTGCGCCACTTTATTATGTACAGACGTATCACTTGCCATCACGTGAACAACCCATCCGTCTCCTCGATTGGTTGAATAAAAAAAAGGAAGTATGGATCTTCGAAACTATTACATGTAAACTGAAAATTTGGTAAAGATATTGCTTCTGCAATTTAGAGGTCATCTAATAATGGATTATATAAAATTCCTTCTCCAAAGGGAGTTGCGAGGATGTTAATAACAGGAAGGAATCGTAGGGTTACTACCATGCGAGAATATTTCTGACCAATTATCATTATCATCAGCCCATAGACGTCCACTGCTCAACATAAGCCTCCGGCCTCCGATACCGCTGAGCACCAAGGGCTGTCGTATGTAAAGATTCATATGTGGGGATTTAGGCCATTCCCCACCACGTTGGCCCAATGCGGATTGGCTGGGCCAGAGCCTCATTCGTTGATCAGCAGGGTCCACCACGAGCAGCCCTGACTCTTCTTCGTCTAAATATCAAATATGACGACAGCAACAACAACTAGTAGTGATATAAATAAAGGTATTTATTATTCAGTGACAAGTCCTTACTTTTGCTTATGTCCTTAACGTGATATAATTCTTCAATGAATTGACTTATATAAATCTAGATCTACATCCACAGATAATATAAGGCGGTTATTAATGCTGCCGCGGCGTTACATCCGTCAGCTGGAACGTGATCAAGGGTCTTTAAGTTTGTCTAGTCTGAGTTACATCAGCTCTTATAGTTTCTGCTGCTGATTCATAATATCACATTTAAAAAAAAATATCAATAAGATACCTATCGGATGAAGATAAGTTTCAAACAAAATTAATTTCATTTATATATGGCATTTCCAGAGATTCATTGACTCATCACGAGATCTCTGAGACTGTAAGACTTGACTACACAGAATCTAGTAGAGATATTACTTTTGAAATTCAAAGATCAGCTAAGAATGTATTTTACAAAATTTCTTCCCTGACGGGAGTTATGGGGTAGGGATATGTTTTTTTTTTTCATAGTCAGCAAAGTGAGCGGGAAACAGTATATACTTTTTTTTTTCGTGGAGAAATCCTGCATTGGATACCCTTCTGCGGTCGTGGCAACAGAAGAGTTATGCCAGACTCTTACTTGCTAATTCCCCATTTGTCACTCATCGCATTTGGCCGGATCACAGGAACGCTTTCGCACACTACCGTGGTTCCGGCAGCGAGAGACCTTGATAAGACCAGATCTTGTGTTGGGAGTATATACCTAGGATAGACTTGTATTGCTGGAATTCATCTAGATAAATCAGCGCAGCTCCTATTTATGCCTTCAAATAGTAATGTGCAAACATTACCATCTTACGGTTACGAAAGCCGCTGTAGCTATTGAAATTACCAGGGTAATAATACCTAACCTCTTATTTGTTGACAACAAACTCAATATGTTATAGGGTATCCTAAATAGAGCCATATTGTGGTCAGGCGCATCACCTTCACTCACTATATATATTAAAAATCCAGCTGATGACAATAATCTGATGCATATTACCTTCTCCTTAAGTGTGTGTCCATGTCAAGTCTCATTACCCTAGTAATTACTATAGCTATGCCGACATTCAAACAAGGATATAGTTCATATCTTTAGTTTTATAAACATATATTTATATATATATATATATATATATATTATTATATTCATTACCATATATATATAGTAATGAACGATTAAAGACACCTTTCAGTTTCATTACAACCAGGCGGTTTTTCACCATACGTGATCTGATTAACTAGTGTCCCATGATTCAAGTCCTACCGTTACACCCGCATCCTGTTGAGGCTCGCTATGAATCACTAAACGATATAACAACAACAACAACAAAGAAAAAACAACAAGACCACTGCAAATTTGTCTCAGCTGAATACAAATGCTGAACATCCAATTATAAAAGTCTCAAGCAACGGCGCGGAGTCATCAGAACGGAGTCGGATTCGTTATCCGCACTTTCCTTTGCCGCATTAAAGTACGAGATTGCGGATTTTGTGCGGATTGTTAAGAAATTTATTCTACGTCATTGATAACGAGACGAAATAACCTACCACTAGTGGTAGGTTCCTCAATGTTCCGGTTTGAAGGGTACTGTAGCTAGTGTAATTATTGAGGCAATGATACCTAACATCTTACGTCTCATACCAATGAGGACGATGTGGTGCTGTGTACATCATTCTAACTAGCGCCAGGTTGTTGGGCCGGCATATCGCTTACCATCAGATGAACGTCCCGCTCTTTTCGTTGTTTCATTGTATCCTTTTTTTGTCGCGGGGGATGTTTTTACTTCTGGGGGGAAGACAAGGTTATGTGGGGCTTCTACCCACTAAAACCCCTTTGGTGATCTCCCTCAGCGCATTAGGAGAGGCTCCGGGATCTCCTACGGAACGCACCGATGCCCCCCTGCACTTTGGCTAAAACATTCCACGTAAGGGCAAAGCCTTCCTTAGCAACCACGTTGTGCTACGGTAAATACAAGACCACGATGCATTTGCCGTCCTCCTAAAGATCACTTATTGAGCTCTGGAAGCCCCCCACCCCCAAAGCCCACAAACCCGGGGACCCTTTTAGTCGCCTTATACGATAGGCAGGGAATACCTTAGTCCCATTCGTTACAGCCCGAGACTACAAGACTGTGCTTTATTGTATCTAAAAAAAAAACATGTATTAACAAGGAAGCATATATGTCGACTTGTCTGTCCGCTTGTTTGCATGCGCGGGCCGTTCGGCCGCTCGTGGAGGATCAGATCCGACCGAAATCGTTCGCAGCGTACAAGGCGTCGATACAGTAACATAAAGCGGCCGTGATACGAATGATGCCTTACAACAATCACGCCGACCCGGACGTGGATTGATAGGCGTTTCGCCCACTGATTAGACAATCAGCTATATACAATACTGACCGTTGAACGGACGGTAAACATCAAAAGCGTGAACCCTTTATTCTGACTAATGAAAAGGCGGTGGTAGGTGGGTTTTAGAACTTTGCGCGATTCGCACTGAATGGGTTCAGTTAGGCGATCAGTACAACTTAAAACGTTGCTGATAGAAACGTACAATGAAATAGAAACTATTCTAATTTTTTTTTTCATTCCTATTCGCAACATACATTTAACTTAACAATAAAGTTGTTAAATACATTACAATAACTTTAACAAGTAATGAAATAACATTAATAATAACACAAAGAATTCTGTATTAATGTTCTAACAAAACATCTCTCTCTCTATACATATATATAAAGATTTAAAGTTTTTATTTTATACTAATAAACAACAAGAGGAATGGAACATTCACCTGATGGTAAGTGATACGCCTGCTCATACCAAGACCAGGCTAGGGTGATATACCACCACATTGTGCTCGTCATCTTGAGATATGAGATGTTAGATCTCATTACTTCCAGCTCTGTAATCTCGGGTTAGTAAGAATAAGACTAAAGTAAACCCTGTCTGTCGTAGAAGGCGACTAAAAGGGTCTAGGAGTTTCGCGGGACTTGAGGGTGGGAGCCCTTATCGCTCAACAAGCGAACCTGCGTGGCACACCGTATGGCTTAGCGATGGGCCTAGGCGGGCTAGGCTCCTCCTCAGAAACATGTAAGAAATCCCGGAGCCATTCCATATGCACTGACGCAGACCACCGAAGGGGTTTTAGTGAGTAAGAATCTCACATAACCCTGACTTCCCCCAGAAGCAGGGTATCTTACGGAGATTTTTCCCCTGATACCAAAAAAAGGTCTCATTACTTAAAGTTCTGAAAAACAATGTCAGGATGAACCTAGAATAAAAATGTTTGGGTGCCCCAGTAATTTATCTAGATACAACGCCCTTAAAACCGAAACAGTAATGCTTGCACAGTATTGTTTGGCGGCAGGAATAGACGCTGCGGTGATACCTACCTAGACTATCCGGCAACGGAAATTTACAACCGTGAATATAGCTACCACCCATCCATTCCATTTATTAATCTATTAAATCGAAAGTATTCTGAACGATCTGGTCACACAATTTCCGGTGTTACTGTCGCTTAAAAACAATTAAAGTTTAGGCATAAAATTAGCCAATTATCGATAGAAAGAAATCTGTAGTATTACTAAACAAAAACACATTCAACACTATTACAATACTAAGAAACATATATATATATATGTATATATGTGTGAGATCAATCATTTTGTCATTTAACCGACATCTGTCAATTCTGTTCTGTTTTACTCCTTAAGGTCTTTTTTTTGTTTCGGGGGTGGAATCTTTGAAAATCTACTCTGCCTTCTGAGAGGAAGTTTTATGTGGAGCTTTAACCCAGTAAAACCCCCGCGTTTGGAAAGGTCACCGGATCTCCATTCGTAACATAACCGCGGACTCGCTAACACTATGCTGGGGTAGCCCACCCCGGGGTCTGCTTCACGCAGACCCTACCAGCCTCGTGACTACTACTTCAATTACCGGAAATCAGGTCCAGGCGTTGTACTCCTCAAGGTCGTCTATAAGGCCATGAGAAACCCCATCCTGACCGCCAACGACCCCGAAGGTCCCATTATGCGCGTTAACGCCACGACGGCTTCGTCTCTGACCGGGATCTGTTCTCTTTCGATTCCGATCAGCAGCCTTCTTTTGTACCATAACAGTTTCTCAAAAGGAAGCTAGTACACTTAAAGGTCTATATCATGTTGACGCGTTGAACAAAAACTAAGTCTCAAAAAAAATTACAGTGCAAACAAACGAAACTCGCTTTCGATGCAGTATTCATTATAAATGGTAATTTATGTTCACTTGACTAAAACAGGTGTTCGCCGGAACTGTGCTGCTTATTACTATTATATAATCTATCTATATATACGTATATATATATATATATATGTAAGAGATTTTCACCTATATCGGGACTCATCATGATAACTCTGGAACCAGGTTTAGTGACTTGAAATTTGATAGGAATATTGCTTTTGCGGAGTATATGTCAGCCAAGAACGGATTTTACAAAATTTCTACCCCAAAGGAAATTACGGGGGTGTTATCGCCACCAAAGCGGGTGGGCGGGGGTTTTAACAACAACTTTACTTATATGTATTTTAATTTGATTTTATTGAATAATTTACTGGTCTGTCCACTGTCTAGTTAGGTACCACCGCAGCGCCTACTTCTGCCGATAAACAGTAGTGTGTAAACATTACTGTGTTCCGGTTCGAATGGCGCTGTAGCTAGTACGTGATTACTGGGGTAACGGGACTCAACACTTCATATTGATGGAGCAAGTTAATTTGGATTTCTTACACTATTCAAGTTAAAAATAGCGAATGAGATATGTCTATTAAATTAAGAAGGAAAAATGGTTAACTTGTATGTTTTCATTACATATTAACCAGATACAAGGTGGAGTAGCGATCTGGTTGAGAGTCGCGGGAAGTCACTGGGTGGAAGCAACGCCGGACGAATCGATGTAGTTCTTTAGAGAAGGCCTGTGTCCAGCAGTGGACGTCTATTAGCTGATGATAAAATCAAATTGAAGTGTCGACATATTGACCTACTTTTCGACTCTTGATTATTACTAAAGTGTAAAGTTATTAAATAATATACAACAGATCAAAGTTGTAGTAGTTTTGCATTTGTGTAGTCACTACAAATAAACCCGAGTATTTAAATATTGTTGCTAAAGATCATAGAAAAAAAAAACATTACTCCGATAGTGAGACTAATATTGCATATCATTTTAACTAGCGCCATATATATTTACTAAGGATTGTATATTCATATAATTCCTTAAAATATATTGTATCAATAGAAGGTATACAAATATTTTCAAGTTGCGAATATGTATGTTAGGTCCAGCAGTAGACGTCGATCGGCTGATGATGATAATGATGTTATCATCAAACATATATAACGCTAACCTGCTAATTTTCACTATCGCACGGGCTGGTCGGGGATCGGTCGCGATTTGAATACGGTATTAGCTTTTTTCTCGGGTTTTTTTCTCACACACTACCTGGTCACTTTGCATTCAAGCTGTCGCCTCACAGTTCCCCATCTCGGCTTCATACGTGGAATGATTCGCTACAAATTTTCGAGAAACGGAACCGGGATTTCAAACAAATTAGTCGTAAATGACGCGATGTTTCAAGGCCTAATTCTACTTAGTACGCAGATGGAATGATTTAATTGATTTTTTCTAAAAAAAAAAAAAAACAATTTATTGACCCATCGCTGACATATCCGTTCCGAGAACGTATTAAATATTCTTGAGAACAATTGCAAAAGGTTAAATGTTATTTTTTTTAAACAAAATTTATTTAAACACAACAGTCTATTTTTAAAGAAAAACTACTAGAATTAACTTCGTTTATTTTTAAAAAAATTAATGTCTACTTTACAGGTACAGATACTATACAAATCACTTGATAAATTTAAGACTTTTTTTTACTTATTTACTAAATCCATTTATAGTTTTAGTACCATTTAGTAATTCTCCTTTTCGAATCTCTCCAATAAAATCGTTTTAAGGTTTAAGAATAATTATTACGCTAAATATATATTATATAAAAGCAATTCAAAACATTTAATATAAATTAATGTATTTTAATTGTTCTACACTGCCGTTCAGAGGTCTGCAGAGATAACTCTGTGGACGGCCATTTCTTCGGACCTCACAAAAAATGACGCGGTTGTAACTCATAAGTTCATGTCGCGACGCATTCCTCTGAAGTCGGTCCGATTCGGGAATCGGTTCAACCTGATACAGGACGATTTGAAAACGGTATTGTTTTATTTGTTTTATTTCTTAACAACAACCGCATGATATAGTAATAATAAAAGATACATACATATTATCTACAATATCTTTACATATATATTTACAATGAAGAGGAGTTTTCTTTGTTCGCCAATCACTTCAAAACTAGTGAACGTATCGACATAACAGACGCGGAATGATTTGTAGATGGTTATAGGCTATTTATTTTTTGAATTCAATGAATCCTCTATCATTTTATTTTTGATTAACTTTTATAAACATTTTCATTTCGTATTATTTATGCGGTTGCTATAGTAACGGTTGCTATAAAACATAATTTGCGGTTTAATTTTACATTACGGCTAGTCAAGCGGGAGGAGAGTAGCTAGTATTTAACAAAACTAATCTTTGTTGATTTATTGTACCTATTGATCACGCGAGAACTGTGTTGACAGATATCATGATGTCATCACAGAGTATCTACAGCTTTTTTAATTAGTGTTCACAATCTGTTTTACGCAAAATGAATCATCTCTATTGAAATTACAATATTTTTAAATTTACGTAAATAAGCGTAATAACTATTTAAATTAATCCGATTTAAATATACTAATACACAATACAATAACATAATAATAATCTGTTTGAATTTAGTTGTATTTAAATTATACAAATATGTTAAAAAAAAGTTTTAGTTTAATTCTGTTAAGTTATTTGTAATAAATTTGCAATGTTAAAAGAAATTAGGGATTATTTTTTTGTGGCTGTATGCACAAAACTTTTATATTTATCGATTAAAAAAAAAAAAGGATCAGCCTATATCGGCGGCTGGTCCGGTGGCGCCGTCTCTAAATTCTCTGTCGGCCGCGATGCCGCGATAGGGGCCCGACATGTATTATGTATAACAAATGGGAGACATCGAAAATAAAGCACGGGGAACGGGAGCCTCATCGCTTGGCCCTGAATTCGTGGGGCCACTCCACGTGGATGCATTCCCGACATTTCGCCACTGTCGCACTGGCCGCGCGCCGCCATTTTGTTGTTGTTATTTTATTTGCTCACTTTTGGCGCGCGACGTTACAAATTTTTGGCGTCCACTGTCAGCCGTACGCTGTAAATGGCGGGATATTTTAGATTACGTCTTGTAGTAATAATTAATCGTGTTTGACATGACAGTTTATTTTTAAATAATTTTATTATCCCATAGCGTGTTAATAATTTTTTTTTTAATTACGATGGTTCAACTACAATCAATTGATTTATTAGAACCTGCTACCATATATTCTCAAGTCACGCCATTGAGCTCATGTTGTACAGCTGTTAACTTTACAAATTTAACTTCAATCAATGATTGATTGATGATTTTACTGGTAGTAGATCTTTGATACCGGAAACCGTCTAGGTAGGTACCACAGCAGCTCCTATTCCTAGCGCCAAACAGTAGTTTACAAACATTATTGTGTTCCTGTTTGAAAGGCGTTTTGTGGCATGAGTGTGGTGTTGTGTACATCGTCCTTATTAGCGCCACGTAGTTACGGGCAACCGTATCACTTTCCATCAGGTTAACGTCTTCGCCTTGTCTTCGTCTCATCGCTTCGTAGAACACGGCAGATTTGCAATATGAGGCTGGCAGTGAGTTTAATTGAAAGTTGCAATAAAACCTCACCACCAACGCAAACTCTACATATGACTTCAAAATCAAAGCAAAAAATTGTTTTGCATAAAGTTTTTCCTTAAAGGTAATTGTTTTCATGGTTTAAAAGAATGTAATGAGAATAGCTGTTGCACGATCTCAACTGCTCGATGTGAAATCGATTTAGGCATCCGATAATTGCTCGTGTCTGGGTGTTTCTCAAGTCGATCACGTAGCACCAAGATTCACATGCCCTAATAAGTAACCAGCTCACGTATATGGAGCGGTGGCCCTCTGAATCTGTATCACCGTATTTTGGCTAATTGTTTGCTTTTCACTTGTAATTAATCGCTGTTGCTTAATTGGCTTCAATCCAAAGTAAATTTCTACAGCCAATAACCTGACAATATATCGAAAGCAGTGTCGTTGATTACTTTCCTTATATTGTATTCGTTAATATGAAATTATACAACTAAATACTTGTAAGTATAATTAAAGTAATTGGAGGGTAGTTTTTGTTAGACCTACAGTTAGATACAATCACAGCATCTATTACTACAGTTAGTACTAATAATATGCTACCGTATTTCAGTTAGCAGGGCCGGTGTTCCTAACAAAATTACTGGTGTAATTATACCTTGAATATTTTGTCTTAAACCGTAGAGAACAATGTTGTACTGTGTATATCCTAACATTGTTGTTAACGAGAATAAATAGACGTAACATCCTCTGCCTGAAAATGTCATTGGTATTTAAGGATAATATGGTCGTGGATGGTGAAGTGTGCTAGCAACAATGTTATTATGAAAACCGATTTACAACATGATGGTGGTAGCTAGATCACTCAATGGACTAGTCGAACCATGGACCTCCGTATTACTAGTCAAGTGGCTATAGCAACTGGGCCGCGGAGGCAATTGATAAATATTTTCATACATTAGTTAAATTTTTCTGACCAGCTGAAAGGAATATTACTTGAAGAGCAGTTTTTAAGTATATTTCTCTACAATCATCAAGCAATAATAAAATGGAGCGAATCAAAAGTTAAAAAAAATTGCATACGTCGACTGTTCCAGTATGCATCAGTTGCATGCTGATTGTTGACTGCACGTTAGGTAAAAGAATGTTGATTACTCTGCTTCTCGGCGACCAGCAGACAATACTGAATCGTTCTGATATCGTTCAATTGATATTTTTATATTAATTAGTTGTAAATGATTATAAACAAAGAAAATACCGTTGACACTAATAAGTAAACAAATGTTAAATGTTTTAAGAATGTGTACTTGTAAATGGATTCATCATCATCAGCTGATAGACGTCCATAGGCTAGATATAGGCCTCCTCCAAAGATCCCCACACAGGTCCTGCGCTGCTCGCATCGCCGGGCACTAAAGACCGTCGTTTGTAGAGATTCATATAAGAGTCATTTGGGCCATTTACCACCACGGTTGATGAGAACCAGAGCCTTGTTTATTGATTAGCAAGGTTTTTATTTGTTTAACGTGGGGGAAATGCCTGCGCATACCCGTTCTCGCGGGGGCAAGGACAGGTTATCCCTCCCGAGGTGGGGTTGCGCAAGCGGCCAGCGCCGGCAGGGTCGCGGTTGGGAGCGAAAGCGTTCCCGTGACCCTGCCATCAGGCGATGAGGCGGAACATCGTTGGGGTTTTTAGTCGGTGCAAGTCCGACATAACCCGTCCTCGCCCCCGCATACAAATATATTTATTATAGTATCTTCGTTACAATTTTTCGTTTCATAAACACACAGTGTCCTAAAAGACATTTCATTTATAAAAGAGAGTGAGTCAACAGACCGTTCTTTGGCAATGGCATAATACGTACAAACCCAGATCGGTTTCATATCTCTACATCATAACGTCTCGTGAAACACAGAAGGGGCTTCGAATAATTATTCATACGTTATCCATCGATCTGTTCCCGAATACTTACGCTTTATTCTTCCACTTGTTGTGACGTCCGACACGACATCGACATCGTCTCGTTGGCTAGTTTTTTTTTCCTGGCTAATCGACACTTGTCCGAACGACACGCTGCCGCTGCGCCCGATCAAACGTCCCGCGTTTTTTCTTTTAATAACCGTCCAACATGACTGATGACAATGCCAAGTTATTGATTGCACTTTGATCGGTGTTTATTAAAAACTTAAACTGTATAATTTAGTATTTTGTTATTATTTATAGATTTTTTATAACAAAGAAAAACAAATTCATTTATGAATTTAAAAAAAAATTCTATTAGCTATGGTGGCAGATTTTATGAATGAAAAATTTGCCCTGTTGAAAATGGCCTCCTCTTCCTCTTTCCATACCTTCCAATCTCTTGCCGTCTGCCTTTATCTACCACTAGCTGTCGGCAGATATCATAGCTCCACTTTTTGAGCATCTCTCTTCCCCGCGGGATTTTTCACTAAAAAACGCGTTTCGCTCAACGAGTGTAATCTATTCGAGCTTATCTGCATTTCTTCTTCTCAATTTCTTCCACCAAGTCTGTTTATACATAATTATTATGCCAAGCATAATTCTCATTTCTTATTCTCTCTATTGCTGTTTCGTCAGTGAAGCGATGAGACAAATGAAAATATTTACGTCAGAAATTAAGATTTGTTCGTCACATCCATGAAGCGTTTATGTCATATACTAAATGTGCATCACACGACGTCAATAGAGTGACTTTGATGCGCTAGTGTCATTTCAATAGTCCGTATCTAGTATTTCAGACGTACGAAGTAGTATCCAATTGAGAGTAATTGAAGGTCCGCAGGTCTGGACCCGGTTTGTCCGCAAATTAAAATACTATTGAGCTGCCCATTCTATCGTACACTCTGCGCCATCTTCTTTAAACTGGTATGCTGAATATATATATATGATCAGTCAATAGACGTCTACTGCTAGACATAGGCCTCCCCAAAGATCTCCACAAAGATTTGTTGCTCGCATCCGGCGGCTTCCCGCGTCTCTCACTAGATCACCGGTCCACTTTCGGCCATCACACAAGAACCTTACTGAGAACAGACAGATAACTATGATATCTGTTTTTACTCCTACCTTAAATCCTAGTTGTATCTTAGGTTTAATTAGTAAAGGATGTCATACACAACCTTAGTATAGTAACAATAGATAAATAAATTAACCAGAATAGTCTCCCATACAATAACAGCTGGAATAGGTAGGTACTCAGACAGGTTTCATGAAACTTTACCACCATTTACACTTTACCACATGCAGCTCCGATTCCAAAAGAGAATATCATAGTATTATCTAGTATATCTACAGGTCGTTAGTTTAATTACTAATAACACTAATGAACAAATTCAAATTAACTTTTTAGTCTTAGAATTCCAGTCATTTCACTACTTTATATAGTACTAGATAAAATTGATTTACCAGTAGGTACCACCGCAGCGCTTATTACTGCCGCCAAATAGTACTGTGCAATTATTACTGTGTTCCAGTTGAAAGGGCGCTATACCTAGTAAAATTACTGGGGTAATGACACTTAATGTCTTATGTCTCAAGCGAAAAGCGCAATGTGGTGCTGTGTTAACTAGCGCCACTTTGTTATAAGCGGGCGTATAGCTTACCATCATGCTCATCTCGTCGCTTCTAAAATAAAAAAAAAAACGTTTTATGTAATAATACATTAAAGCGATTAGGATACCTTTGTGAGTAGCATAATGCGGTGTGAAGGAAGGTTCATAAAGAACCCACCCCTGATGAGGTGGCGCCGGTGGGAGCGAGGCTGCGTCGCGGCCTTATCTACATCTGCCAATGATCAGTGTGGAGACGCCTTAATACATCAATATTTAACATCGTCAATACGTTACAAGTAATTTGGCTTAAGTTTTAATCGATGATATAAAGCACAATAATATTTCAAAGGGTGATCTGATTGAGATGACCATTTTTTTGCTCTTAACTGTATATATACTTCGAACATACTTTTGTAAGCGTTTAAAAAAAATATATCTAATTTTTCACCTGGTGATAAGTAATACGCCTGTCCGTAACAATGTGGCGCTATTTACGATGATATACACTGCATCGCATTGCGCTCGTCGCATGGGACATAAAATGTAGAGTCTCGTTACCCCAGTAATTACACTAGCTACAGCGCCCTTCAAACCATGACACAATAATAATGTTTGCACACTACTGACTGGCAGTAGAAATAAATGCTGCGGCAGTATCTACTTAGATCTTCGGCAACAGAGACTTACCACCAGTAAAGTGAGTATAGTGTGTAGAGTGCAAGACTTTTTGAAGTTTAAATTTTTTTTATTCCTTTTTGATGTTTGATTTTTTTTTATTTATTAAAAATTATTATCTATTCTGTATTATTACTTTATTTTTGATAATAATGACAAAATTAAAGACATAATTATTTTTAATAGTGAATTCATTTCACACACTACATACATAGTAATAAAGAAAAATAGCTTATCTTTATGAGCATTATCTCACTCATTCTCTTGTTAATCTCTACTGTAAATGAGATTGTATATATATACTGTGAAGAGTAAATATTATGTTTTAAATGTCAAGTCAATAATAACTCTAATATATTAAGGTTTTACAAAATAACTTCGTATCCATCGCAACTATTGCTGGTAGATCTCTGTTGCCGGAGACCGGTTGGTGCTCCCGCAGTTTATATTTTTACCGCTAAACAGAAGTGTGCTTACTGTGTTCCGGTTTGAAGGGTGTTGTATCTAGTGAAATTGGAATAAGGAGACTTGAAATCTGCATCAAGAGGACGAGAACAATGAGGTGCAGTGTATATCATCTCAACTGGCGACACGTTGTGGACTGGGATATCACTTACCACTGTGAAATAATTTTTAAATCGCTAGCGACTCTACAGTTCTCGCTGTTGATTACGCGTGCTACTGTCGACAGGGCATGCTGTTCTCTCTCCAGCGATAAGAGAAACGAGATGACACCGCTTTTTGTTAATCGTTATTTATAGCTTTTTTCCCATTTTTCGAATCGTTTAAACGGGCCGAGGCGACTTTTGTCTTAAAACAAATCGCCCGTAAAACAAGCGGCGTGTTTCAATATTGCTCGTAATTTTTTTTTTTAAATCATCATCAGCCGATAACTGTTCAACATGGGCCAACCAAAAGCCATCAAATCAATAAAAAAATATTTTCATATTTTTTTTTATTTTAAAGTATTACATTAAAACAAAATCACATTAAATAGTAGAAATAATTTTGGCATTAACCGCCATTATCGCGTTTTAAAAAATATATAGTTTAAAAAAGTAACATTGAATGCTGGCCTTCAAGATAATAGAATTGCTTTATTAAAAAAAAGATTATAGAAATATAGTACTTATTTTTTGTAAGCAGCCCGTGTGATTTAGTATAAACTTTAATTTTAAACTATGTAAAATGGCAGATTAAAATGGCGGGTTTGCATTCGACGGCGTTCAGTGTTAAGTGCGTAATGACACGACATGGTTTGTTCGCCGACATTGTGTGCACTTGTGAAAATTTTATAAATGAGTTAAACTTTATATGTTAGACTTTTTTTTTACTATTATTGTTATATTATTTTTTTACTATTATTAGTAATTTTGCTTCGTTTGTCTTCTAACACGCTTCACAATTCGATTCATAGGAATGGATTTTACGCACCGTTTTGCTGTGATAGGTCTCTGTTGGCGGACAGCGTCTAGGTAAGTACCACCTTGCCTTGTGCCTGCCGTGTGCCTATTTCCGCCGTCAACCAGTAGTGTGCAAACATTACTGTGTTCCGGTTTGAAGGGCGCTATAAATAGTATAATTACTGGGGTAACAAGACTCAACATCTTAAATCTCAGGCGACGATCGCAATATGGTGCAGTGTAACATTCTAACTAGCGTCACGTTGTTATAGGGGGTTTCATTACTTCCCATTAGGTGAATGTTCCACTCGTCTCGTCGCTTAATGGTATTAAAAAACCCCGTCTGGTTAACTACTGTACTCATATTGTAAACCTACCGCCTTGACAAACTTAGTGTTGTTGTTCTTAATATACAGGCAAAGTATTTTAAACGGCGCCTGTCATTTAAATTCATGTAATATTATGATCAATTGTTAGCTTATTATAGTTAAAAAAATTTAGGACATAACAAATATTTTTGCTGTAGGACTATTATAACCACTATTACATCTATACAATATCGATTCAGTATCAATAATAAACTATTAGTAATGAGAAAAATTGGTCTTGGTTTTGATCTTGCGTAAAAGCAAGATCAAGAGTAAACGAAAAAATAAAAATTGCGTTTAAATTAACAGTAGAAATATTTATCATAACTTGAACATAAGCTCTTCTTCCGGAAACCAAATATTTTATATATTTTAAGACTGAATATCCAAGGCTAAGATCATGACCGATTCAAAACCAATACCAAAATTATCCAAGTCTTGGTATTGTTCTTGTTTCGCTTATCACTATATGTTATTAAATATTATGATAATAAAGTTAAAAGCTATTATTTCGATATTACAAATGTATATTACAATTTTAGTTGTATAGATCAACGTAGTGAATAATGTTTAGTTCAGTTTGCTACACAACAAGAGGTTACATAGTCTGAGTGCGAAATAATTGCAACTCAACGTTCGTACTGCGCATAACGGAAGTGAAATCCGAATAATAAACTGGGATAAATAAACCGGTTAAATTTAACCTGTTAACTGAAAAATCGCAATGAGCGTTATACTTAAAACTCATTGAGGCTAATTAAATAAAGCGATAAACAGAAACACTAGTTTTTCTTCAGTGCCGAAAAACGATTTCGGGCTGATTTAAAATATGAATGTGGTAGTTAACCTGGTGGGTATGAAATCAGTCTACCTCCATCCAAACATCGAAATCTGGCTTCGAATCAGTCTCCATGTAACTTAGTAAAAAAAAAAATGTACCGACGCAGTGCTGTCTACCCCATTTCTTAATCGTGTTCAACAATACAAGTCGTTCGTCTGATTTGTATAGTTCATCGAATACTAGAGTCTGGATTCTGAAGTCCACGTCCAGATCCAAATCCTCGAGGCCAGTACCCTGTGAGCTATAAAAGTCAGTGAAACGATTAGTAGTTTTGAACTTAAACGAAAAATAAGACAGACGTTGCACCGCCTCTGTAAGCAACGTTTGCTTATTTATCCACATGGAATATATTTTTACAAATAATCCGACATTCACAAATAAACCAAGACTTTGGTTTTGGACCCACATAGTTGTAGAGTAGACATGTTATAATGGACCCTAGTTTTTTTTTTTTAAACAGTCCCGCAGTAAAACAGACAGCCCGCAGTTTGTAATAGCACAGTGAACTATATACGAAAAACCTATTGTACAGCGTTCCTTACCACCTTTTGCTGTGAAGGAGTTTATATTAAATTATACCAAAGGTCTATTATAATAAGGTTTAAAATACAATAAATGAGACGTTTGCAATTATAAAATGCGACTTGTTGCCTTTTAAGTATTGAAATTAGTATTATCTATGTAGAAAGAAACGCGTCAAACTCCCTTGTGTGCAAACCTTATGAAGAAACTTCCACAGTAATAATTCACTGTAAGCGACACGGAAACTAACAGACTAAGGAAGTACTCCCAGTAATGAAAATATCGATAATAAATATCGACAAAAAATTTATCAACATATTAAAAATATTCAATGGTAAAATATTCACATACCTATCCTTTATTTCTGAAATTTTCTTTTTAATATCTACGTCATTTTTTTTTCTTATTAATCCACAATGTATAAGACGACCTTTAACACGGAGATCCGTGGTTCGGTGCCGTAGTAAGGTTTCCTCTAAACCGCCTGGTAATCAACTATCCTAATATCGTAAATCCGGCGCCATTTAACACCTTGTGAAATTGGGTTCAAGTGTTAGCCTTTAGTAAATAAGAAAAATTTAAAAACTAAAAAAATTGGTGACGTCACTAACGAGAAGCTCGCTATAGTGATGCAGTGTCGGCTGATTCGCGTGAAAGGCGAGCTGCGTCGATGACTGGCGCCCGGCACCACCGCACCCTTAACTATACTTTAATCGCTAGACAACAGTTAAAACACAATTCCTGATGCACACTACATCTTGAAAAATCCATCAATTGAAGTAGAAGCTAGTGGTAAATCCCAATTGCTGGAGATCGTCTTAAACGTACCACTACCACGTCTATTTCTGACGCCAAACAGTACTGTGCATTCATTGGGTGCTTCAGCTTGTGAAATTACTGGAGTAACAACTTAATAATGATGTCGAAGCGACAGCAGACCTGTCGCTGATCATAAGATGAATCATGAAAAAAGTTCTAATTTTGACAGCACCTGTTATATTTCCGATTCATAAACGTTGATATGATGAAGATGGAAGTGCGAAGGCAATTAACGACACCAACACAACTGACGAACCGGTTCCTAAGATTGTATAAATTGATGAGAGAACTGTTACTTTGACCGGAATAAATTTAACCGCATCCATAACGCAATCACTAACAGTTTGCCGTGTGACAAAGGTCTCTACTTCGAATCCAGGATCACACTTTGTAGAGGCCTGAGAGTAGTAGCATTCAAACCTGTCTCCTTTGCTACTATCCTCACATTGTAAATCAGGCGCTGTAACAGCACTATTCTATTTCCGCTGTCATCAAATGAGAGTTGGATTATTCTGGGTGAGACCTCATCATCCGTCATGTCATTGTTAGCGCCTTTTGAAATAGAGGTATAGGGTGGGCGTGTTATAAATAAAAAAAAAATGTCATCCAACAAATTTAACTGAATCATATATTTCTTTCAGTTTTACTTCATTCATTTAGCTGATGGAAGATAGTTATGAATGGAAGGAAACTATATTTGCTTTAACCTCTCCTCTCTCTTAGTAGTGAAAGGAAGGTAGGTAGGCTGATGACCTATAAGCGAAATTTAATTAAATCAAGGTCTTCCATATAAGTAATATCATTGCCGCATAAACTTTTTTTTATGCGTTCCTGCTCTTTGACAACTTTGTACGTTTGAAGGTTAAAGAAGTTACGTAAAGGCGATACTTTTTAATGGCGACGGTTGATATGCATTTTTTCGTAATTAACGGGTTAATTAAGACTAGCGTAGCACCGGGCGCCACTCGGCCGAAGCCACAAGAATGCGTCAACGTGTGAGCAGATGCCTCTCCCCACCCCTTGGCGGATGCCTCCTTGATCCCCACCCTTTCTGTCGCAGCTACACTTTTAAAAGCGAACATTTCACGATGACCCACAGCTAACTGTCCAATTTTTTAGTTTATTACAACTCTTATAGATCAACTAAAATTAAAAAAAAAAACATAGGTAATATTCATTCAAGTAGATATGCTGTATGATCTGGTTACCGGAGACGGTTTATGCAACTCCTATTTCTGCTGCAAGTAATGTCCAAACATTGGCGTGTTCCAATTTGAAGGACGCTGTAGCTAGTGTTACTGTAGTGATGACTTAACCTTATACATTCCTTATTCCATGCCTGTTGTATTAGGGGATTAAGACGCCCATGTCGCATTGACTAGTAAACGGAAGTCCCCAGTTCGATGCCGAATCTATACAAACATATTCTGCCGCCTAATAATAATGAGCAACCACATGTATGCTATATTTGAAGGTCATGGCAGCAATATAGTGTTGTATAAAGAACCTAACCTTTATCAAGTAAGCGTATCATTTAACGTCAGTTGTTCGCCCTGCTCATCATACCGCACACACGGCACACAATGTTGTGCTGTGTAAACATTCTAACTTACTCATAGAGAAGTTTTGTTTGATTCCACGATACAAGAGACGAGACAGAGGTTATAGTAGCAGCCAAACAGGCCGTGGATCCGGCTCCACCAGCCCAGTATTAGCTAAGCTGTAAGAGTCAATACAACTTTCAAGCGGTTAACATCTTCAGGAAACATTAGCAGGAGTAGCAGCCAGTAAGGTGGTAGATATCTGTTGCCGGAGACTGTCTAGTTAGGTACCACCGCAAAGTCTATTGCAGCCGCCGAACAGTAGTGTGCAAACATTACTGTGTTCCGGTTTGAAGGGAATTGTAGCTAGTGGCTTTAGTTAGTATGATATACACTGCAACATTGCGCTCGCTGCCTTGAGAGATAACATGTTAAATTTTATTACCATGGTAATTTCAATAGGTACAACGCCCTTCAAACTGGACGAGACAAACGGGTCGTTCACCTGATGGTAAGTGATAAGATGGTATTCAGGGCACCTCATTGCGCTCCTCGCTTGGAGACATAAGATGTTAAACCTCATTACCTTAGTAATTACGCCAGCTGCAACGCCTTTGAAACGGGAACACAGTAATGTTTGCACACTAGTGTTCGGCGGCGGAAATAGGGGTTGCAGTGGTACATACCACCACAACATTAACTTCTATATCACATGTAACATATTAATTTCCAAATTATAAACTGCGATCTTCAAACCGAACAAGTTAACGTAAAAGAAAACGAAAAACCGGTTTAAACGCTCGTCAACGTACTACAAAAGAGCAAAGTAGAACAAACAGTTAAAAAAAAAATCGATTCAACAGCAAACATCGCCATTTTTAACCTTTAAAGCAACTTGAAAACAGTTAAGTTATAACATTCCCTTACTTTATCCCAGTTAAGTACATGGAATAATAATTTTTATACGTAGATTATTTAATATAACTGCCCCCGTGACGCAGTGGTTAAAAGCATCTCATTGTTTCTATTCTCAGGCCTAACTTTGTAAAGTTTTATAAGTTTTTTTTTTTTTTTTTAGATAAAATATTTAGTACTTATCCACGATCCTATGACGTTAATTGGTGGTACAAAGCTATAACCTAGTGGCTTTAGATTTGTAAGAGTTGGAGCCTGATTAGCAACTACCACATGTAAGAACCGTATTCTAGACCAGCACACTCCAACCACCATCCACCTCATAATAACTTAGTACGGTTTGAAGTTAAGGTTAAGTGTGAGCAAGTTGTTAATTAAATTAACAATTGTTAAAGGCTTTAGTAAACACGTATAAGAGATATACAGAGATTCATTTACTCATCACTATTAGACGTAAACACTCAAAATTTGGTAGAGATATTGTTTGTAACATTTAGAAATTAAGTAACTATTAATTTTTCAAAATTCCTACCCCAAAGGTAATTGCGGGGTGTCAATAAAGAAAAGGAATTGAGAAAGCGGCGAGTTTCCGGGCGGAAATATTTCTGATAAATTTCAAATCTAATTGTTTATTACGACTTGCAAAGTTTCCACGGATCATATATATATATATATATATATATATATATATATATATATATATATATATATTAAATATATATATATATATTAATATATATAATTATATTGTCATATATATATGACAATAAGGCTTGAATATAATAAAGCGTTTTCACAAAAAACAAATAAGCTTTAATGTTTTGAAGCATAGCAATACTGTAATGTGACAGTGATATGAAGGTGGTAGCTCGTCAGGTTTAGAAAAATATTGCTATCTTTAAAATTGCAGCTACTGTCCGGACCTGTGTACTTACATAACTTAGGGTCCGGAGATACAAGCTCATCTCGCTACGGGACCCGGTAAATATTGTGTAGTATCAGATGAAGATGGAGTGCTGTAAATTTTTGTTAAGACACAACAAGAACAGGTTATCGATAGAGAGTCACGACACTCAGCATTGAGGAACCGACTTAAAGAGAGAGAAAATTCAGACCTCAGTAGGAGTCTACAATAGTAGCTACTGCAGGCTATTACTGAGGTCTACCGTGGGGACTATTTAAAGTATATTATACCACAAAGTACATACATATTTTTTCATCATTTATTTTTTTTACAGAAAAGTTTATTGAGGGGATAATATAAAAAACTGTTTACTGAGTCGTTACTTATTTCATAATAAATTATTTTTCATATAATAAAATAATTTTTATTATTTAATCTGTACTATATATATATATTTATTATAAAAGTATTATTACATATTAAGAATCCTCAAAGCCTCTGCGTTTTAGTAGAGAACTGCTGTTGACGGTGATTAAGTTAAAAGATATTTTTTTTATCTTAATGTAGCAGATAATTCCTTTATACTTGTGTAGTTGAGAAAAGAAACGATCAAACTTTCCTTTACAAAGTAATGAATAACTTGTCATTGTTTATGGCGTTACTTAAAAATCTAATTCGAGTTGTGTGGTCTAACAACTGTAGCTGTAGAGACGTAGAGCAATAGTCGCAAATCGTTTGAATAACTGATAAATAAGTAATAAAACATAAATTATTCAGTAAGTAATAACAAACACTTGTTTGTTCAATTATAGTTTGCAATTTATGAGTCCGTTGGAATTATTTGTTCAGTTAACAAGGGGACGCTTTGAGGTGTTAACGGAGGCACTGTTTGATATATGTGATTGACGATCGTGGCTTATCTCGTATATAACGTCCGATTGAGACCAGTTTCACTAGAGCCTTCCGTACGTACATTCCCTATGCATCTAGATGTCTCTATACAGTGGTCGTTTAACCAGCGCGCCTTGACCTCCCGCCGTTGGCTGAGATAAAGCTGGACGTATGAAAGAGGTGATTGGAACTAGCGTGTCATAGGTCACGTTATTCTGGTACACGGCCGATGTCAGTTTTAGTTGGCATGTTGGTATTGGATTACTCAGCGGCGACATTGTGCGGTTTGGGCGGTGAGGGGGGAAAGTCAGTGTTTTGCCACGTAAGGCATCCTTGTGCCAACACTCACGGCATTGTTATTAAGTTTTCTTTGTTTTAACAAACGTATGATGATTAAGTGATATTCTGACTGAAAATAAACAACAAACTAATTTGAATATATACCCTATAAGAAAACGAAAACAGTATGTAATTTACTTAAGACTGAACTGAATATATTTCTACTGTTGATTTACTTTAAAAAATAGTTTTTAATATGCTTAATTCTTAATAAAATTAAAGGAAACTGTGGAATCTATTTCTAGGCAATTTTTTTTACGTTTTTGATACATATTGGACGATTTTTAATTCGTAATCGAACCACAACTCGGTTATCCGAGTTCTCCGGTCACAAGGCAACCGGGAATACAAAATTAATGATACAATAACCATTAAACTAAAAAAAAAATTCCTTAATTTTGTAACACCCGTGGAATGGTTGCTTTTAAGTTTCTTATCATATCAAAACAGGTGACAAAAAACTATTTAACGACACTTGAATATATAATGGAGCTATTTAAATAGCTGACCGCTCGCTCTTGGCTTCCGTTAATCGATACAACGAATAGAAAATAGCTAATTAGTTTAGAAAATATTTTATCATTCCAAAGTGCTGCGTTAGTCGTAAATTTGGCTACCGAATAATCTATTTTTGGTGTGAGGAGGTACTTATTGAATTGCAAATTAGGAGAGATTGTTTCTCAATCCAAATCTACACGGATTTATTTCGGGCAGATCCAATTTGGGAATGGTCCGCTTCTATAGACCAACGGTTTAACTGATTATCTCGTAACACGGATGTGTATGGTTCGATTACGAGAGATGCATGTGGTTGAGTTTTTTCAAACCCATCTTAACTTCCGATGTATTCTCAACCTGCCGCTCATAGGTAACATTGTAATCGTAATATCGTAATTCGTAATCATTATCAGTCTATAACCGATAGGCTTTGATCAAAGATCTCCACACTTCGGTCCAGTGCCGCCCGCATCAATAGATAAATGTAAGAGCAAGAGATCGTTAGCCTCATCAACACTTAACATCATGTAATAATGATCAGTAACTGAGATATAAGTGGTAACTAGTGTGCTGAGAGACCTTCGCGTTGTCCCGCGACATAATACGAAAACCATGTGAACGAAACAAGCGACAGGTGAAACTGATACGCCTGGCTATAAGACCTCGGCGATAGCTAGGATGATATACACAACAACACATAAGACGTCTCATTATAACAGTAATTTCATTAGCCAACAACGTCCTTGGAACCGGAATACAGTAATGTTTGCACACTACTGTTGACGGAAATAGGAGCTGCGACGGTACCTACCTAGATTATCATCAACTAGTTTTGATTGATAAATCCGTTTATTTGTCCACAGATAACAAATACATATAAACAAATAAATGTTACGTTATTAAGCACAGATAAATATAAGTATGTCAACTTGATATTTTGTGTATTTTCTTGCTGCTCTGTGCACTGCAGTTATATAAAATGGCCGTAGCTCAGTATGCCACGTAGTGGATCAAAAGTAGTTTCTATCTACCACCTTGTTTAAGGGCTGTTATATTTGCGAGATGCTGTTGTGCAGGCATAATATAATACATTAGGTTGTGCCGATAAATATATTATACGTATATAAAGGTAAATTTGTTGTATACGTCACATAAATAAGGCGAAAGCGCATCTCGCACCGCTCTTCACATCACGGAATCGCGATACTGGGACATGGTGCGTTTGTACGAAGCCTGGACTTTGTATGCGGAGGTGCGCGCGGCACGGCACGACATCCATCAGCTTGTCGGCAAAACGCTCCGTGTGTCCATCACGTAACGCCGATAAATCAAGGCTCTAATGAGTCTTGAGCCGCATTCACACCGGCTCTCGGCCCAAGGAAATTTTTCGTTTAATTATCTCTGCCTGAGAACGAAGACGATTGTTTGTTTCCATGAGGAATGCTAACATCGACAGCAGTAATATATCCAATAATATTCGAATATATACATATATAGCATAATTTTATTTTTCTTTTTTAAAAAAATGACAAGACGGTCAAGATCGAATGATAAATTATATGACTGTCCATAACAACGTGGCGATAAGATGATACAAAGCACCACATGGAAAATGTTAAGTCTCATTGTCTCGATAATTGCCCTCGCTATAACACCCCTAAAATTGCACACAGTAATGCCAGCACGATAATATTTAGGAGCAGATATATTAGCTGCGATGGTGTTTATATAGTCTCAGAGACCTACCATCAACATATTGATTGATCCATATTTTTTATATTATTCTTATCTACAATGGGCTTAAACTTGATCTCAATTTGATAAAGAATTGGACTTCATTTGTGATACTTGCTCGTTCAAAATACTATGGCCAATACTTGACTGACAGTACAAGTGCTGTTACAGCAGCTGATTAAATTTACCTCTAGTAGGGAAAACTTTTGGCATTGTATACTGGTATCACCACTGAGGGTACATTTAGAATTTATAATAACGATAGAAACTATTTCAGAAAATTGGTACATTGGATACATTCTGTCCAATAAATCTTGCATTTAATGCTTCTATATTCAGCAATGGGAAGATATTAGATTTGTTTCATCACAGTCATCGTTCAGCACAACTTGACTACATAAAATTCAAACTACCGTAATTTTTTTGAATTATAATTTTTATTCAAAAACTAAATAATTATGTTAGAAGAGACTATTTACATAATTATCACACACAAGCACTTGTTCAGGTGGGTAATGATCAGCGAAGCGCTATAATATCTCTTCTTTTTTTTTCAACTTGTTTGTGTTAAAACATTCGTATTATCATTGTTAAGGTTAACTTTATCTAATTGCTTATTAATTTCTACCAGATACATTACGGATGTTTAAACGCATTGATTGTTTAAAATTTCATCGTTATGTTAATATTAATGTCACTGTTGACTAATAAATAGTTTTGGAAGCTTGAACGCGTAATGGAATATGCGACTTCCTAATTCCAGACAAATGTTCCCACAAATGAAGTTTCGCGTGTCCGGTTTGGACGCGAAAGCGAAATACATCCTACTGCTGGACATCGTCGCAGCTGACGACTACCGTTATAAGTTCCACAACAGGTAGAGCACTTATCTATCGCCTCGGACCCGCGATCGCTCCTAACCTTCACAAATCACTGAGCGAGCGAGAATTTGGTGCTACAGCGGCAGATTGTCGCTCGGTAGCCCACAACGCCACCGAAACGTCGATTGGAGACGCTCCCACGTACTCGGAGCGGAGCCGCTACATTCATTTAGCTTGTGATGCCGCCCACACGTCGCACTAATCTCCAATACTCTTTTCGATTGTGTTTTAATTGCACTAACAATTTGTCGAATGCACGCTCAATTTAAGGGCAACGACATTGTATCACGCTACGCCTGGAATCGAGCGATTAAGGATTCAACACGCATCCGTTGGGTAATATCATTAAAATATCTTTGTCTCAAAGGCCGCAGCGGTAAAGTAAAAAGCGGTACCCGACAGCCGAGGTGAGAAATGTGAACGCGATTCTTCGCATTTTAGTAAATCGAACGAAATCGACGGACCCTGATTTAGATGCAGAAAAAACCCACAATCTACTAACCGATGAGATCGATCGCATTCAATCGTGTATCGTGTACATTGGATCCCAGATGACACGCCGCGATAAGCATTAACAACAACTCGAGTCGAACTGATGCCGGACAGCCGCGGAGACGATGCAGGTTTGGCAACGGCGAGATGAGACCGATAAACTTGGATTTAATATCCGTTAATTAATACAATCCGTACACTCCGCTCGAACATTTGTCCGTGAGTCAGCCGCGCGCGCGCCGCCGACAAAGGCGCCCGCCGCCTAGCGCCGTTAATATGATAATTAATTATAACAAATCGTTCCTACGTAAGTTATTTTGGCAATTACATCTTCAGGGATTACAGAGTTCTCTCCGGTTGATATTTTATTCGGGTCGAGTTGCTCACGAGTCGCCGCGTGGGCTGACGGGCGTCGATCACCATCTCTCACTGTAACTGCACAATGGGAGCGCTCGCTGCTTTTTCTATTCGGCGATGTAAACGACGCCTTTTTGTTATTGCGAATGCTTTGTGACACCTCGTCGGACGCGTCGTGCCTTTAGAAACTACCATTTACGCCCTCACCATATTCTAACAAAATGGAGATCACATAAGAGACGACAAACGGGTTACATGTGAGATCACAAGCTAAAGCGTTAGTTTATCAAAGGGATTTCATTTCTCCGAAAGTGCAAAAGGTCTGACAATCGACGCTAGGTACGTTGTCGCGGCTCCCCAACCCATGTTTTCTCTCCTGTTGCTTACAGACGTATGTTTCCTGCCTACAAAGTTCGCGTTTCTGGTCTTGATAAAAAAGCAAAATACATTTTGCTAATGGACATCGTAGCTGCCGACGATTGCAGATACAAATTCCACAACAGGTATAAAACAAAATAACTCGAAGGATTAAATTAAAATAAGTGATCCGTAGTGAAGACAATGTCTCTGCGTTCGTTGTGCTTATTTTAATTTACATCGTGACATGAAAAAAAAAAAACTGAGGCAAGAAGCATGCGTATGTCTATGTGAAGGCGATTGGGATCTGCGTGGTTTAACTATAATATCGATACGTGAACTTAACTAAAAGATATTGATCCATTCCAATAATTATGTTGACGATATTTTTAACGTGCTGTGGGTACGTCAGGGTCGTAAGGCCTTGAACCATGTGTCTTCGCAATAAGGATGTAAGAGTTTCTTTGTATTATTACGAACGCATTTAAACGCTCGCTGTGGCAATTATGTTACGCTCAACGCAGATCTCTTTTCATTCACAACGTTGTTGTTATGCATTGTTAATCTCGTTAATATTATGTTGGATTGCTTTTTCATCGCCATCGCATGATTTTTCGTCAGCATTTAAGCAATAACATAACGCTTATTAACTAACCGCCGGCGCCTGATTGTAGCCATGCATGCAGTTCCAACCGCTGCTGCAGCGTCGGTGCGTTTCCATTCAGTTATTAAATAAATATGTTCACGCTTTAAACGACGGCATTAAACATTGTTATTTACGTCGTCATAACTTCAACTTATTTATGCATACACCTGTCGAGGTCCCGTGTTCGTTTAATTACAATCGTTCTTAATTAATAATTAATTTTTAATAAATAATGACTCGCATATTACAGATAGAGATAAGTATACTAGTTTAATGCCTGCACATTTGCTCGTTTGCCGGCGCGTTTTGCGTTTTTTTTTTTCTTTCTTTTCAATTATTACAAACAGCTGACTTGATAAGGAAAGAGGTGAGATATATAGACAAATGATAACAATCGCCATTTTTCTATCTTTCAAGTTTAATATAAACCATGTAAAGGCTAACGAACTCGTTTCAAATAATCACCAATGATTCCTATCAAGCTTTTGAAGCTATTATTAATATGTGATTTATATTAAAAAAAATAATAATAAAATATTATCATCATCAGCCGATCCACGTCCACTACTGACATAGGCCTCCACTAAAGATCTTCACTAAATAAAACTTACTTGAAGTAAATTTTTGATTGACTTATCATAACGGTTTTATAATATTAGTAAAAATTTACTTTACCACAAATTATATAAATAATAGTTGTGAAAAGAAATTAGTGTATTGTAATCGTGTGTTTTTTTTTAAAAAATTTTAAGCACAATCTGATATATATATATCTTACCCAGACACTATGCCTTCATTGTAACTTAATTAAAACTTAACTTTCTTCTGAATCGTATTTGCTGTAACGTTTTCACCTTTACTCACATACTTATGCTTTTTATTTAGCTTGCATGTACAGGGTTGCTTTTTTGAGCTGTATTTAAAACAAACATATACTATAACTTAGATTTTATATTAGTATTAAGTAAAACAATAATCTAATGTGTCCTTTTATTCCCAATTGTTCAATGTTATTATTTTTGCATAAAATTCATAGAAGAATATTATTTCAATACATTCGCCATCATCTATTTATTTAACTTCAGTTTACTGCTGAACTTCACCAGGTGTTTTAATTACTTATACTTCTTCTATGTCATATAAGTTATTGCTTAACTATAATCTTATTTAAATGTACTTTGAATATAAATGCAAATTTAGTTCACTATTGCTGACAGTATAAGGTTATTGTGTTTATATTGCTAAGCGTTTCTTTTGTTCCCGGAGTCGATGGATGGTAGCCGGCAAAGCGGACCCAGAAATGCCGAAGAGGATGTACATCCACCCCGACTCCCCGTCTACGGGCGAGCAGTGGATGCAGAAAGTGGTGTCTTTCCACAAACTCAAGCTGACGAACAACATCAGCGACAAACACGGATTCGTGAGTACCTGCTTTTTTATTGTACATTTATCTTATACCGCGACTTAAAGATATAAAATATTAAGTCTCGTTACCCCAGTAATTTCAATAGCTACAACGCCTTTCAAACCGGAACTCTGCAAAGTTTGCACATTACTGTTTGGCAGCGAAAAATAGGAGCCGCGTAGATATCTCTCTTGATTTCTTCCGGCAACAGAGTCCTACCACCAGTGAAAGCCTTCCGACGGCTGTACAGCAGCATCTGCTGACGGCTGAACCGATTTATATGTAGTTTCTTTTATCAATCATCAACTAATTACTATAGCAAAGTATACTCTATTACTATTTACTATTTGATAACTATGAAGAGTTATTATATATTCCTGCTAATTTATATACACGGCTAGATATAGGCATCCCAAGTTAATTACTCTAGGTATGTATGTATAGTAAGTTAAGTTACTATAATATTTATAAACTGCATATTCAGAATATCATGAAGAATATACCGTTATATATTTTTATGCCATTTTAATATGCAAGTGATATTTCCTAGTTTGTAGTAACTTTATTGAACACATAAACCTATGGTGTATCTATATTTCAAGTGTACTACACGAATAATATTAATATAAATGGTCTTTAATGAACAGGTACAAGACCATAAATTTAGAAAAAAAAAATTGTTTTATTGTCTCTAAGAACAGTTAAGTTCTGTATGTTAATATATTTGTAATTTGTTTATGGAAATACAAAATAATTCTTCCATCTTTCACGACAGGTACCAGCTTTATTGATTGGAGAGAGATAGAGATAAAATTATCTTGTTAGTAGTCTAGAACGTCTTTATCAATTAGCCCATCACTTAGGGTTAATTATATAACTATCAATCATTTAATGGTGACAGTATCGTATGGATACATCCAGGGTAAATAGTAGGTAGTGCCGCAAGACGCCACAAAGTGGATCGATGTGATAAAGGTTGCGATTAACCTCTGGACCGATCGGTGTGGAGATCGTTAAAGACCAGATGTCCTGTGGATGTTTATCAGCTGATGATAATGATTAGCAAATTTCTTATGCCTTTATTTCTTCATACATATGTACAAGTTTAAAGACGTCCATGGCGTAAAGAGTGACCTATTTAAATAAGGAAGTCCCCGATGCGATCTGGAGCCAGATATGTAGGAACTAGTCCTCATCACTTTAAATCGGGGTCAGATAATAAGGTGTCGGAATTAAAGAATGTGGACGTAGACTTCAGATTGTCGTTCGCTGGAATGCATGCTGGTTTGCTAGTATGTAACATTTAACTTGATCGTATACAAGTTACACAATACAAGTACAATTAGTTTTTTTTTTTAACTTACTTCTGATTATAATGAAAGGTATCTATAAATAAAGGTATGAACATCGATTATCAGAATCGAAAAGAGTAGCACTCGCAGCGACTTGTTTTTTGTCGCTAAGCAAAAAGTTTATAATGTGGGTGATATTATAATTAAAAAGCGGTCGCGGGTTGGAACCCCTGTCGGCGAGCAGTGGGGGCGCATTGTGCCCGCCACGACTATTACGGTTATTTACTTTGGGTAACCCATCTCGCCGTTTAGGAACTCTATAGATTATCTTTTCACCGGTTCGATTAAAAAATGGATGGGCCCGCTATTGACAAAAGTTGTGCTTTTTTGTTCCTTTCTTTTTTTTCTTAACTTAAGCTTGCGGTGAAAACTTCAAGTAAAAAGCGTTTTTTATTTTTCGTAATCTTACCAGTTATTGGTAATTTTATTCGATATTCATTTGCCGAATTGAGTAGGAAGAGTCAACAAGATAAAATCCTTGTTCTGTTATAAAAGCTATTGTTTCTAAGTTCGAGAGATTATATAAAATTTGTTCGATAACTTAGTGTGAGTAAAATCCATCATTTTTGTAGAGCATAAATGTTAATACTTATTAGTTGTGATGTTATCAGTTAAACTAGAGATGCCTTCTACCGCCAACATCAGATCTTAAGTCAATCCAATATTACTGGAAAAACAGATTGTCCCTATTGTCATCTATAATATATACATATAACTTTATATTTCTCTTCAAGAGTAGTCTGAATAGGCTTCTTATAGATTAGTGCGCTTTGCCACCCAGATTACATCTCCGCTTTCTATAAGGTGGGATCGCAGTCGAGCACTAGGCTACGTAATATACTAGCTGTCCTCCACCCGCTTTGCCGTCCGCAACACTCCCGCAACTCCTTTGAGGGAATGAATTCTTTAAAATCCGTTCATAGATGGAAATCTCATATATATGTGAAAATAAAAGAAAAACAAATCATCATACACCATAAATATTTAATGGTAGGCCACCACCCTCATTTAGAAAAGTTGCTATCGTAACAGTACTGCTGTGTCTCAGCTGTTACCATCCGGTCAAGTCTTTGCCTATTGTTTAAAAAAAAAATCAGCAACAGTTAACGATCAGAGTTACATACGAACACGGGACCACAGTGTTAGTAGTTAGAAAAAAAAAATAATTCCAGTTTCAATTTCAAAAAACGCTACCGAAATCGAAAGCCGGCTCTTCAAGGTAACATAATACACTTGAGTGCATTTACACGACCGCGATCCAATCATAGATAAGACGATTGTATTTTTTTTTTTAATTCCGCCGATGAGCGGTTGTCTCTGGTTTTTTTGTGTGTGTTTGCTTTTTTTTTGGTGGTCGTTTTATCCCCGTGTCAGGTCTTTTGTCTTTGACGAGGGACTCGGGTAATTGAAATAACGACGGTCCGAGAGCGGTATGCGTAGAATTTTCGTGAACAGCTGACTCGATGCGACGCGATGAATATTTTATTAAACCAAACCCCTCACGTTGTTGTCATTAAAATCATCGGTTTCCTTTTCATTACGATACGTTTATATAAACGATAATATAACTCCGTGGGTCATTAGCACTTTATTATTATAGGGATTTAAAGCAATAAGTCCGCTGTAAAACTTTAAGGGTTAAAAGTATTCACATTAGTTCTTACTTCGGCATTTAAGTTATAATAAAATATTTATAGAATAAACAAATCATTTACAATATTATATCCTCCGGTCGTCAGTGTTGCCTGTTAAAGCAACAGGTAGATAGATAGGAACATAGATAGCGGCATTGTATTTGTTTTAATTTTTTTTTGCCCCGCGCCATTCCGTCCGATACGACATGCCGATTTTCGAGTGACGGACGACTTCTCGTATAAGATATTATCAAATGTTGTTAACATCGATTAGTATTGTTGTTTCGATAGAAAAAAAAGTATACTACGTTCTTGTTCTTATGCAAGCATTAGTAATAGAGAATAAAAATAATATATTTAAAATGAACTGTTTAGTTATACGTTACCAAATCCTTGCTTCTGGAGCAGACGGAATTACCATAGATTTTCACCGTCTAAAACCCAGTTGATCGCCATTAGTGCATTAAGCAAGACCTTAAGGTCTCAGCTCTGTGATATGAACATATATTACTGATAATTAAATTCTTTACCTTTCATACATCAGTTTGAAATTTCCACAAGTTTCATCGTGAACAGTGAAGCTTTTATACGTAGACAACAGGAAGACAGTAAATGATATAACGACTGCTTATTTCCTATAGAAGGGTGATAACTTAATCCTTCCTTCATTCGTACTCTGCGTCTTGTGATCCTGGAATCGCAACGAGGACTGATGTTATATAGCAAAGGATTTGCTACTGCGCCTCCAAGCCTCATCAAGAGACAACGCTACATTTCTTGTGAGCGATGTAACCTTCAAGTTAAATTATGTTTCACGTATCGTTCTAAGTTAAAATTCAATGTTAATTATAAGATGGGAATGCTAGCCGAAAAACCTTTATGGGATTGGTACAGTTTAAAGCGATTTGGCAGGTGGAACGGGTAAATGTGTCGGCTCTAGTTATTTACACTCGCTTTGCTAATAAGGTGTTCGTGCGAAACAAAGAACTGACGGCCAAAAAAAGACCAGCCTCTCAAAAACAACCGATTCCTCTCCTTCTATTTTTCTTACGTTAGTTTTGACGTTTACTAATAAACGTTGTAACTTATTTTTTTAATTTCATTGATATCAAATATTTGCTTTTCAATATTAAGTAGACACTTTATCAAACATCGGTACAAATTTTAACAGCGTTAAAAATATTTGTTAACGTCCTTTGTTCCCACTATTGGAAATCGCGACCTTTTACACGAGAAGAGGTCATCATATTTTTCATCATACAAAACACCTTTAGATGTTATATATATATACCTCATCATAAAAATAACTTTATATCATTGTATCGTAGGATTTAGTTCCATTTCATTATCTTCCTCATGAGGTACAATAATTATTTGTTATGTTTATAACATCAAAACCTGAAGGTATCTCCGTAATAACTATGTCATCACAACATCCTCAGAGACCTCCGCCCTCCTGTGATTATGAGTGCTTTAAATCACTCAAAGCGTTGACTAATAAATAGTTAAATAAACGAGATGAATTCCGTTAAATTTGATACTATTAAATGTCAGTTAAACTAAGTTTTTTGGAGGGTTAGTTATATAAAATGAATAATAAAGTCACTGTCAACTATGTATATGATAGCAAAATATTTTAACTTTTGATTATCAAGGACTTTAACCGGTACTGCACCGGATGAGGGCATCTTGAACGAAACCAGTACGGAGGGTATCAAATTTCGCGATAATTCTTTAATATATAATAAAAAGAAGATATTGTCATACATTGTTTCATAACTCGTATTTTTTAGTTATTAAAGAAAACCTAACTTTAAACTTGTACATCAAGGCTCAGTTGGCATCGCCAGAAAAGTCACTTAAAACATTATTTATGTTTATTTATATATGAAAATGGACACAATATCTCCTGTATTTATATAAATATAGGAGATATCCAGAGATCCGTCACGGCATCTCCGAAACCATTAGACATAAAGACTAAACTTCTGGCAATGATATTGCTAGTGTCATTTAGAAATAGAGGAAAAACTCAAACTCATAGACTTCATAGAATTTTAGGTTATACATAAATCCTACGTGACCGCTTCTTTCGTGTAAATATTTGCTCAGGTTTTCCCTCTTACTTTCATATGCCTAAATAATATCCTCAAAGTGCAGACTTTTATTATGAGACAACCTAACCCAGAGCTTCGGTACGCTTGTGGGATCTTTTTCTCGCTTTCGCAACACCACGTTTATCTAGACTGCGGTAATAAAACTCGATAGGTCGGATTTGGCGCCGTGAATGAAACGATCCGGCGAGGATATATTGGCCGCAATCAGTTATTTACAATGCCTCAAGTTTAGGACAGGCTGGTCGTCTTTATAGTGACGATAACGGGCAAAGATTGGCGTGTCGTCAATTATAAACGACATCGTCGACTTTTTAAGAGGCGGCGAAAGCGTTTAATAATTATTAGAGGCCTCCCTTTATCCGAATTTATGGTCGAAGCTATAATAAACGCAAGATCGAAGCGCGTTGAGCTGTTACAGCCATTCGGTGATGCTGTAATAGCAGCCGTTGCCGCCTAGTGTGGGAACGGTGCGCTATCTTATCTGCTTTTATAGCTGACTCGTATATGTTATAAAGAAAGTAGAATTTCTAATCGTCTATAGTATTACATTAGTTGTTCCTCTTATTTATCAATTTATATAGTAAATATAAATAAAAATTAAAAAACTCTAACAAAGAGATAGTCAAGGCGAAGTGCGTGTTAATCAATGTCACATATTCACGAAAGCTGCTTTTCTTAGCACGATTTTCTATTATTTTTTTTTTTAACCGGAAGTTCAGGATCAGTGCTAAATTAATCCGGGACTCTTAGACAAGCACAATGCGTTACACATTGAGATATCAAGACTTCATCAATTAATGTTACATCAACTACGAAACAGTTTCTAAAACCTTTGTTAGATATAAGAATTACAATACTTAATACATTACTAATATTTTTCATTATATCATTATCATCATCAGCCGATAGACTCCCACTGTTGGACATACGTAATATGCCAGTTAATAAATATGACTTATTAAATGATTCATCAAATCCAAAAGCGGACGTTGCATAATAATGAATGTAGTTTGAAAACGACTGTCCATCCAATTCGAGCGAAATGCCGCCGCAAAGCGATCCGCCACCGGTCTTAGGGAGCTTCCGTGGAAACCGGTCTAATTTATAAACACCTACACACATCAAAGAGACAGTTAACTGCATAATATGGATCGCGGGTTCGGTATGCGCGGCCGGGGACCGCGGCCGAGGCATTAGGTAAGCAATGGACACACTCGCCTGCCACGACTAGGAATTGGTCTCTTGACAGGCAACGCTGTCAGCCGCCGATAGCATCTGATACATAGTCTAACTATCCTTACATTATTTATATGAGATACGAGCACTTTTACATGTACATTAATCGTAAACGACAGGCATGAAATTTTTCTTCAATTACGTTCAGAGGCAGCGCAGCAGCCGTTCCTCAATAAAAACATCTTGACGAGTCCGTAATAATGCTATTCTCCGCCGGGGGCATATTATTACGCTGATAGCAAAAAGCGCCGTCTGTTTTAATTGTAAAGGACTAATCTCTGCAAAGTTTTTCGAGCGTCTAATTCGTTTCAAGTAGCATATTGTGGGCGAAGTGCGGGTACCTCGCCGGCAGCTGCGGACTGCGGCACGGAGAATTAAAAAAAAAAAAAGGTTGTAAGTCTGTTTATTACTTCATGCACTACCGTAGTATTACCGGAATGGTGAGACTACAAATATGTTCGCCTCTCCTGCGAGTTGAATCGAAGTTAGTTTGTGTATTACTTGCGTAACCGTAGCGCGACTTTCGCACGGGTTCCCCAAATAAATAAACGCCTGTAAAGACAGAAGCACAAAGGCCTGCAAACCGGTGCGCTCGCTCGAGCAGGAAAGGGCATATGCTTAATTTATATACAGTTATTGATCAAAAGGTGATGTCCTTTGGGAGGCACCGAGGCGTCCTTCTGATCGGCGAGCCCCTCGCAAATTGTTCTCTTGTAAGCAGAGGGTGATAAAATCACGCCGCTAAGCGATAGCCTATCTGTGTCTTAAGCCTTCTGTTGAGTGGCGACGATTTCATTATAAATTGCTGCGGTTAACTTCCGGCTACATTCGAGATATGCAATAAGCAATTAGAGAATTCAATACTAATGGTTAGCAGGATATTCAACAAAAGACAAGGATCTGGGAAAGTAAATGATAAATCCGATCACTAAAGTGTATTCTAAGTGAAATTGGATAATTAAGATCTGTAGAATATGAACGATTCTAATAATTATTAAAACGTAGATAACACAAGTGCAAGTTTAAATAACATTGGAAGGTGATCATCTAGGAAATGTCAATCCGCCGTAGCACTCATCTTGTGCGAGGAGCTAGGTTATTTTCAGAGTCCACAGATAACCTTCAGCCATGAAGAAACAGAACAAGAAGATGAAAATATAAACGACAAATCTGATGTATGAAATGTAGAAAAGCTTACAAGCTATGACTGTTATTGCAATAGTAATTTTTTTGGTGAGTTGTAAAAATACTGTAACAGCAAAGGTAATATATTATTATCAAATTGCTTTTATCTAAAAGTATTTGGTAATTCAATTAAATAGAAATACATACTTAGGTATGATCTAATGATATCTAAGAGCAAGAATAAACTAAGTTAGCGGTACAATCTTAATTTTTATTAGACAATTACTTTATTATATCTAAGGTATTAAAATACTTTTGAATATCTTCTATGGGACTACAAACTAAGTTCTTATGCAATTTTCAAAAGAATCTTGAATCAATTATGCAAGCTGACAATGGATGAGGCGAAGAGTAAATTTTAATCCTCTTTACACTCCTGACTGTTACATTGTTAAGTTAAATCCCTACTCCGTCCTGTAATTGAGACTTGGCGCCAATACTTACTAGACTTGGCAAACTAAAAATGGATGCGCACGGATGTATGTACTCGCAAATAAGTTTATGTACATACCTCCTCAACAAAAGAATATAGAAGGTTAAAAAGATCGCTTAAAATATGTTAAAATAATATTAAGTAAATTGGAGTTAATTTTAATGTAATCTTAATTGTACCAATTTTTTAAATACTTAACAAAGCTCGAGAGTTCAACTGGGTGTCAGTTCTAACGCTGACCGAGCTAGAACTAGGTTCATCTGTCTAGTGTTATTTTATGGTTTTAATGAAATAGTCCTTTGTATGCATTTAGTGTATAAAATAAAATAATCTTCCTCTCTTCCTTTTTATATATACTAAGAACAGATAAGACTAGCGGGAGGTTCACCTGATGGTAAGTGATACGCCCGCACATAACAATGTCGCGCTAATTAGGATGTTATACGTAACACCACATTGCGCTCGTCGCCTTGATACATAAGATGTAGAGTCTCGTTACCCCAGTAATTTATATAGTAGTGGTAACTACCTAGACGGACAGAGACTCCACCACCAGTGAAGTCTTGTACTATGAAGTAGTAAAGTGTATAAGTAACTTTAAAAATTGATTTATGTTTTGATTCACCGTTTCGGGCATCACTTGTGACTAGTAATTGATATAGGAAATTGATACGCGCCTTCCGTTGCGACGGAACCGTCCGTTTGTCCATTGTAACTAACAATGTAACGACAAACATTGGGGGTTTGAGGGTAAACACACATGCTCAACATTATATGGAGGTTGACTGTGTAATGTTTAACCAACAAAAAGGTGAAGGTTGTTTTAACGAAGGATAGTAAAACGGGAAGAGTTTATTTAAGGATTTCCATTTGAATTACACGATTTTGATGATTCATTATTATTAGATGACATTTTGTGAGAAAGCCTCTAAAAATAAAAAAAAAACTACACCTGTGTGAATGGTAAGAGAAACTATAATTTCTTTAGTTTCCATTTTCCACTTTACTTCGATAGGAAGGAAGTAATATTTATCTATGAAACGTTTACAATCGTAACTTCTTTTTCAAGTATTCGTTCTATCGAACCTGTTGGTCGTATTTCTTTTTTGCATCTAAATAAAACATAGAACTTAAAAATGCTTCAAAGGATAACTTAGTTCTAGCAACACATTCTACTTTACTGGGTTTAAGGTTCCAATGAAACAAAACCTCGTATTGAAACCGAAAGAAAGCGATGTTTGGTGAATCTGGACCCTTGGTTATTCCTATATGAGAAAGCTCTTAGGACAGATGTGACAATATTAAAACGTGCTATTTATTTCAGCTTTTTATATATGCCATTAGCTTTAAAAAAATCGATGAATTTACTGGCTATCATTTAAAATCTTTTAAGAAGTAAATGTGAAACTCTCCAATTTCAAAGTTCTCACACTATTAAACAATCGATATTCACTGATACTTTGACAGGTGAACTTTTAACAAGCATGACGTGAAAGCACTTTTTTTAAAAAAAAAATTAATGACACTCGCGTGCATTCATCGCTTAGTTGCATCTCACAATTTGGTAATATCCATATACAGAATATCCACCTGGTGGTGAGTAAAGAGCAATGTCAGACAGACGACTCGCCATATTTTTTTGTAAACATCCCCAGCTTATAAATAAAGAGGTTTAGATACTCCTTCTTGATAAGAACACCTTACACCATAACTGTGGAAATAAATCGTTTTTCAAAGGCTTTAAATATATATATTATATAAAGAATGTAATAATCTCAATAATTACATTGAAAAAAAAAACAAATTTTCATAGATGAAAAATGGCAAAATTCATTTTAATATTTTAATACCGAAAATATCTAATGTCACGGAAAATTAATGTTAACGTTACTTAAAATATTTCCCAAAAACCACTCGCAATTTCGTGTGCAGGTATTTCTTGTACCAAAAAATTATATATAAATTCTAGGTAAAAATCCGGTATGGAAGTGCTCGTGTTCCCACGGGGGCAGAAATGGTAAATATTTGCAACGCATCAAGTTGGGATCAAATGCATTTGTTGTAGCTTCACAACCCCTAACACCGTATCTCGAACGAAATTTTAAACTACGAATATTTCGTAAATGTCTACGTTAAAATATGTTTTTTTCCGCCAAAAATATTTATTGTTATATCATATTTATCTTAAAATTTTATGTTAAGTACTATCTTCACTTACCAAGAATGACTGAAAAGGTGTAAACATAACTGTGCTTGAAGCAGTCGAAGTTACTTTAAAATTTAATTTTATAGCAATGATATTAATATTAATTAATTTTTATTTAAATAATTGAATGATTTCGTCATCCGATTAGAGATTAAAATTTCTAACCGAAGCTGTGTTCTAGTCATCGAGCAGGTAGAGAGATGGAGTATTATAGGCGAGAACATTTCACTAACGTCGATCTCAAATTGAGATCAACTGTTAGGGAGATAAATTTAATAAAATAAGTCTTTGGATTCTGGTGGTCAAGACCGTATAGTTACCACCGCCAAATAGTATGGTGTCAATTATTGTACACTGTGGCAAAGGGACCATTTTCCCTTAACGCGACGAACACGAGATGTTCGCGGGTTAGTCGAATGAGGATTTGGCTTTAACCGGATCTTCACTGAATATTTTTTAGTTAGTTAATACGAAAACAGTATCTTTTTTATTGTTTCAGTTGATCTCTTGTTGCGATCATTTGGTTATCTTGACGTTCGCTAACATTCGGTAAACAGTGGTAGCATTTTACTAATCTATTTGTTTGGTAATATTTGCGATCGGCCCTTCTCGTGTGTCGGAGAGTGTCGGCCGATAGTTGCACTGTACCAAAGCGGTTACAAATATTTGAGGTTCGCACTTGACACATGTTTGTGGGACCCACTGAGCTTATTACCGTAGTAGTATTTGTAATGGCGGCCCCAACTTCGGAATTAGTTATTGGATGGCGTTGTTGTATTCATTAAATTTGCGAGCAGCTCTATTTTCCAATCATTTGAACAGTTAAAACTATACTTTAATCAATGACAAACAAAAAACTAAATCTTTGATATAGTTACAATGATTATCACGATCTAATGTATTACTAGAGTATTGGAGAAAAATATAGAGAGCGACGCGTAGCGAATCAGATATGCGAAGGGACTTTAGGATAAACAATGAGTCATAGCTAATAATTAATTAGTATTACATCAGAAAAAGCAGTGTGCCAGTGGGCTGCAGAGGCAGGTTTATACTGCTCTTTGCAACCGAGGTGGGGCCACGGGGGAGGAATTGCGTTCAGCCGCTCTCCCTATCCTCCGCGGCCATATGGCGGTTGACGGCGGAACCCAAAATCGGATCCACCGCAGGGAGTCGAGAGAGTTTTCTTTCTTGGCTCCCATAGTCTCTTGGTGACGAATTCGGGGGAATCCTGTGCCTAGGTGACTGTAAGAGGCCGAAGAGGGGGCGCGCTATATGTTCCAGCGTGCCCCCCAAAAGGTAGAAATGGGCGGTCTTCTTTCCCTCCTGAGGTGGGGCTGCATGGTGCAGCCGGCCTGGCGGGGTCGCGGAGGTGAGCGAAAGCGTTCCCGTGACTGCCATAAAGCGAGGAGGTGGAACATCTAGGGGTTTTAGTCGGTGCAAGTCTTTGCTCCCGTGAGGGCAGGTATGCGAAGGCATTTCCACCGCGTAAAACGAAAAAAAGAAAAAACAGCACGTAATAATATGTTTTGTTAATTCTACAAACGAAACTTCATAGCGCCTTTGTTTTAGAAGTCGCCGTGATTGTTTTTTTTTTTATTTCTGAACACTCCGTCTTCGATTATCCTTTTTTTAGTTTTATCCACACTAGTCCACGATCATATCGCGTGTTCTAAACTTGCGTGCCGGTGCGTGCCTGAGGAGCGGCCATTTTGTAGACCGAAAATTGGCAGGAAAATTGAGAGAACAACACTTCCACCAGTTCCGCCCCGCCGCGATTCATCGGTACGTAGAAATTTATTCATGCGACGACTCGACGCCCTCCGTACTGTTTCGACGGCATTAAAAATGGAGACAACCAAATAACCGAAATATTTTCAGGGCTCCCGGGGCCCGCATAACAGTCTCAGTTTTATTGCGTTCGACGAAGAAGTTTCTATTTCGACGTGTCTATTAAATTCCTCGCGGTTTCGACGGAGAGCTCGTTTAGTCGCCGGCCTTGTATTAAATATCTTAGAAACCTCAAGTTGTCATAATAAACCTCACCTTAAGATTATTAAATCTACATTCCTTCAACTGATTGAATGGAAATTATAAATTTTTAATGCTCATTGGTCATTGTTTTTCTTTTTATTCATAAAATATTATCCACTGCGTCACATGCTCATCAACTCGAAACATGAGTGTTAAGTCCGTTACCCCAGTAATCTCACTAGCTACAACGCCTTTCAAACCGAACCACATTAATCTTTGCATACTACTGTTTAGCAGCTGCGGTGGCACTTGACGGTTGATAAAATTTATCATAATTATTTTACAAGAATTGATCTTAATTTCAACAAGATTTTAAGCTATAGAATATCTGAAACTTATATTCAGTTGAATTTGAATGCTTGTTTGCGAAAAACAATTTAATTAGTGGCTTTTCTCCATTCCTCGCGTTCTAGGAATCCATTTGCGGCAAAGTAAAACTAAAAACGAACCGTCCCGTATATACCGACCGAAATTACACCGCAAAATTTAGAAGTACTCCAAGTTTACTCCTATCCAGCGTTTAGTGCCAATAAAAACGTCGCCGGCAACATACTTTCTAAAATTCGAGCATCACAACTCACGGTAAACTACGAGCGTGTGACAATAAAATGTCCGATACAAGTGGCATTAGACTGAAACCACTGGGATGGGCGGACGGCACGCATGCACCGAAACACCAACAACGAAAGAACTGCCGCGCTCCTCCCAAAATTAACTCAACAGCGCCTTAAACCACAAACCATAACAAAACTACAGGTCTACGTATATTGGTCATTATGTTACTACCACATGGGCGTGAGGAGAGAGGATGGTGGGGGCGAATCGAATGTTATAATGGGGGGTGCCAAACTAATGGTTTCATGTATTGTTCCTCTTTATGGGCTCCTTTCAAATGGTACGCTTAATGGTGTAATTAAGGTGTTAGAAAATTCATTTCTTAAACATACGAACGCCATTAATCCTCTAAGAATTTCCATTTTCACGCCGTTGTGTTCATGTCGAGGTATTTCAGGAAATTATATCTCGATTAATAGTAACATTCGTGATACGTTTCAACAATGTGTTACAGGAGTAAATAGTTATTTTTAATTATTTATGTTATATATTTTATCAAGGAAAGAGTAAAGAACAATTTAGCAGTTCATGTATTACGATCCTTCTCTTGTAGATGTTTGTACTATCACTATTACATTCTCAACCTGGACGCCTATTGCTGATCATTGTCCTTATTGAAGGATCATCATCTAATGAATAATAAATCAAATAAATTTGTTAAGATATTACAATATTTTGTTATTCTCATAGTCGTCATTATCATCGACAATTGATCCACCGCTCGATGTAGGCCTTGCTGCACCCTAAATGTCTGGATTTAGTCTTTATAAATTCTATATAGACAACAATCTGTTTTAGCGTTAATATTGGAAATTTTTGTTTGTAATATTAAAGCTATAAAAATATTTCTTCTAGAACTTTCATCCAGTTGCTTCCATAGCGCAGCGCAGCTCTTTGCTGTGCACAGAGATCCCAAGTAGAATTCGGTGATAATTTGTGATTGAGTTTGGATAGAGCTATTTCGATTCATTGATCCAGATCCCAGCTATCATCATATTGTACTTCCGCTACTTTAAAATAACAACGTATAAGAACCAAAGTATCATGAACGAAGAAAATTTACATACTGTTCATGTATCCACTCGACCTGGTACCCTTGTGCTGATAATACAACACAGTAGCGACAAACGGTTGTATGGCGTGTGATAGTTGCTCAGATAGACATGGAAATTTTTTGACAAGCATGTCGTATCCATCGGAATGGCTCAGTTCACGCCATTCGGTCACCCATTCGCGGAGTCGATCCCGCCGATATCCCGCAGCACGTCGGGACATTTATAACCAATTCGACAGCTTGAATTGCGATCGTATACGTGTTCACTACTTCAAAAAGTTTTTATTTGCCTTTTTTTATTGTGTTTTCAAATAAGTGCTTGTTCATCTTTTTTTTACATATAATTTCTCACGAGAACTTAAACTGGACTTACACGATTTTCAACTGTACTTGTGTGTAAACTGTTAACATCTTAGTTATATTAAAATATTAACTTAATATTATTTATAGCTATATTTACATTTTTGTTTTGACTTTTATCTTAATTATCATTTGTTAAATGTAGTTTTGTTAACATATAAGTTATCTTATTACTTGTGTTGCCTACTTTTATATAGAATAGGAAATAGTTAATTACCACTAACATAAGTTATACAGTTAATAGACTGACAACTTCATACATATAAAGCGCTAGCTACAATTCTCATTAGTTGACAGACGCCCACAGCTGGCCATGAGATTTTCCCAAAGATATCTATATCATCCAATGATGTATCCCAGCCAAAATACTTGTACTAGGTTTCTATTATCGGAGACTATTTTCGTAGGAAACGCTGCAGCTCCTATTTCTACCGCCTAACAGTACTGTTCAATATTAATGTGTTCCGGTTTGAAGGGCACTGTAGCTAGTGAAATTACAAAGGTATTGAGGCAACAACTTATAACTCAAGGCGTCGAGCATATTGCGATGATGTGTATATCATTCTAACTGGAAGCAGATTGGCATGGTCACGCACTTTATGATCAGATGATAGTTCCTCTCGTCTAATCATCTCGTCGAATAAAAAGAAAACAACAATCTTTTTAACTGACCGTTTTGAGGCAATCAAGATGGATAGGAATATGGCATGTTTTCGGTTGGTCGATTTGCATATTTACAACATAAACCTGTCGGAGCTGACGCGGATGTGACGCCTCACGCTCCTCGTTATATTTACCTCCTTTACTAGAGCCATGTTTTTTTTTTCACATAATTTATGATCCTTTAGCGAGCAGTAAATTCATCTAGTCACACATCATTATAGTAATCTTTCGTAAATCACGATGACAGTCAACAATCGTATATCCTGATTGATGGTAAGATTTACCAAATCCCTTTAACTAGCTACCACCTTCAAATTTAAAATGTGTCGTCTTACCATAGCTGTGTTTCTCCTGCCGACATAATAGTGATAGGTCTTTGTTGCCAGAGACTGCCTAGGTATACCTACATACCACGGCAGTACTATTTTTTATGTCAAACAGTAGTGTTCAAATATTATTGTTCTGCTTTTGAAGAGCGTTTATTGCTAGTGAAATTACTGCGGTAACTTATCTTAAGTTTTAAGATGATTACAATGCGATGCTGGGTATACTATTACGTTAATAAACAACATTATTATGAGCAGGCATTCACCATCAGGTGAATATCTTGCTCGTAGCGTCGTCGAATAAAAAAATATAGAAGAACATTCTGAGCTACTGTTTTACCTTCTATGTCCTCTTTATCCCAACCAGGGGCATGCGCAGAGATCATATGTAGTGTAGTGTATTTATATCGCCCCCCTGAATCTCTGTGCTTAGCTTATCTGTCTTTTAAGTGAATTGTGAGATTATTATTTAGATAAGTTTAAGAAGCTAAGGTTTGCAGTGTTTATTTGCATACATGAATACCATGGTATCAGCATCATGTAAAATTGGGGAAAAGTATTGTATATATGTAGATATTAAATATATAACTGCGCAAATCATCAATCGAATAGATATTGAAGTAAACAATATATATGTCCCAAGACCAATAAGCGTAGACCACAGCAAGCGCTAATCCAGTCATCCCCAGGGGTCTCCCACACCACGCACAATCAAACCGTCACCAATAACACCCAGGTCACCACACACTTTGGACACAGCCAACACACTAAGAATTTGATTGATTTGTGTACCGAGTACATGAGATATATCTGCGATCAGGGGCGGTTCTCACCGAGTTTCCGATACAGGCGACTGTGGTCGGAGCACGGACCCGAGCCCGTCTTCAACGACCGAGCAGATTCGTCAGAAAGCATAAATCCAGATACACAATACGAAAATCCGCCGTCGAATAACTACACTCCATACAGTATACTTTTTTAAAAAAAACCAGGCCATGGATCCAGGACCACGAGCCCAGTAACATCTTCAGGAAACAGAAATACATATGTAGCTTTAACAACGCAACAAACAAATTATATCTGAAGTTATATTTGATTTAAAAGTGACACGACATTTTTATCATTTCAAGGTTTTTCAATTTTGTGTGCACATTAAATCAAATTCTACTCGACGCCATACTTTCAATTCCACCAACCGGAACTACAACGAGCGTGTTGCCGTAATACGAGCGTGTTGCCATTATTTCACGTTTGCAACAAAAAATATCCATTCAAGCTGTAACAAGTGTTATTTCGGCATGATAAGGACCAGTTCAGTTTGTGTTTACGTGTTGGTGAATACGTTGGGTGTCCCGGTGTTCGTGTGAGGAATTCATCTCGTTTCTTTCAATATTTTTATTACACCTTCGCGTCGCCCCCCAATACCAATGTCTTCAATCGTGAAAACAACAATTTCACATGTTTCGCATTTCCCGACAGGTTCGCCCGATACACCGCCGGAGATATTTTGAGGTTCACGAGTCGTACCATTTTTATACCATTCGAAATTAAATAACAGGCATATTTCTCTTCTTTGGCCCTTTCTTTACATCCTCCATATTGTGTCAATATGAGACGTTTATCTGATGGTAATTGATACTCCTGCCTGTAACAACGCGGTGCTACTTATTATGACATATATAGTATCACATTGTACTCGTCTTGAGACATAAGATGTTAAGTTATTTTAACAATTTCACTAGCTGCAACATCCTTTAAATCCGAACACAGTAATGTTTGCAGACTACTGTTTTGCGGCAGAAATGGGCGCTGGAGTGGAACGTTTTTTTTTTTTCTTTGGGAAGATCCTGCATTGGATACCCCTTTGCTGTCAGAGCAATAGAAGAGTTATGCCGGACTCTTACCGGCTAAAACCCCACGGTTTCTCACTCATCGCATTTGGTCGGAACCACGGGAGCACTTTCACACGCTACCGTGGTTCCGGCAGCAAGAGGCCTTGATACGACCACATCTCGTGGTGGAGCCACTGCTCTGCCCCCTCCTTATATAAGTATTAGGCGGGAGTACCGCACGCACCACCCAGAGGCCTTTCATATTTGATGATAGATTACCCCCGAATCCGCCACCATGGGGCTGCGGTAGTACCTACCTAGACGGTTTAATGCAACAGAGATTTACCACCAGTAAATACAGTCAAATTAATTTAATTGTCCGAGATAAACTTAATTGCATTTATATTAACGATCATAATGGCGCAAAGTTAAGAAGTTGCCTCTTTACAATGAAGTCTCTGGTTCGATTCTGGGGTTACATTTGGTTGGTGGTAGTATTATCTTGAACCCGTTTGACTAGCAACCATTCACATATTGTAAATCTGCTTCCACTACATGATCATTGTTTTATATGAAAGCCAGATTATTTTGGATGAGCACACTTCCACCGTTGATTGGTACATAATACCATGTGAAATTAGGGTCAAGTATTAGGCTATTTTAGATTAAAATATATGATTAGGAGTCTGGAGTATTTTAAATTTCTATCGAATAAAAATCTATTGTATTTTATTCAGTATTTAAATGTATCAAGAGGGTTTATTTCTAAAGCTTTATTTCTATTTAAGTCGTTTCCAGAAATTTCTATTCTTCGAGATTAACAGTCCTAAAATAACCTATAAGAGCTTTTCGTCAGTATTCGCGTATCAGAAAAGGTTGGTTGGGTGTTGGGCGGCGCCCATCGTGACTTTCTATGGATCCGTGGGCGGGCGTCTGGAGGCTGCTCCTTCCACGTCGCTTTGCCCAGCCAGAGGACGAAGGTCTGCTTTCTGCGGATTCGAATAACACTTTTAAATATGCTTCACTTTATCTGCGAAATTTCGTCGATACATTTGAATGAAGGTGATGCGGAAGTCATCGATTTGTCTAAAGGAACAAAAATGTAAAATCCTGTGTTAATGGATATTTAATTTAATGGGAGCTTTATGCTATTGCAATATATTTCTTAAATATTTAACTATTATTCATAAACAATGATGTATGTTAAAGTAATCTAAGAAGATATTCAAGGTTTATCTAATTTTCTTAGTATCCGAAAAGATTTAATTAATTCAACCCTCCCGTGAATAGATTAATACAAGTATTAGTATGAAAGCTTTACTTAAAACTAGACAATATATTTAAAATCATTCTACAGTGGTCGAATATAGTCTTTAGGGTTACGTGACAATATTTTTTTAATAAGTTCTAAGCACAATCTCATCTGATGTTCAATGACGATGTGTCCTAAAACATTAGTTATTTCCGCTGTAACAAAAATAATAAAAAAACAGGACCTAAGTATATTCATATGCTGGTTCGTAAATAGGTAAACTTTACAAATTATTTTCTACAGTAAGCTACTACTTGACTACAATAACACATGATGGTGATGACTACGCTGAATACAGTGTAGCTCGCTCAGAGTGGTCATGCTTATGTTGACAGCTGGAGCAGCAGTGATATTATGGCGGTAGATTAGTAAGAGGAAATTAATTTTATTGGCGTTTGTAGAGATAGAGTGAGAGAGCCCGAAACTTTAATTACAGACGAAGGAAAAAAAAACGCGAAAAAAATTATCTAAGCCGAAGGTAGGACCGTTGGGACCACCTCGGTGTCGCTCGCCGCTCATATCTTCCACAAGTTTACTATGCAACCGAAACACGGAATGCTACTCGCTTTAATACAAACCGGGGCTGTTAATATTATCTTGGTCAGTTTCATCTTAACGGTATTGGGCTACCTGTCTTTGTGCCGGCCTGTCCGCGTGTTTACGCATCGGTCGATATATCGGGGAGTGGGTCTTTTTTCGTTTTTATCTCAATAACCAGGTCGCCGATGGCAACACTTTCGACACTTAATAAAGCCTCATTAAAAGTCTTCGACGTGTTGTAGTTATGCAAATAGATTTGACGTTTCTAATAACGACAGAGAACGTGTAGGTTTTTAGAAATATGATTAGTTATGTAAAGGCTTAAGCAATAAATACTTATAGAATTATGACACAAGACAATGGAGATGTGTCAAGGTGTCAACTAAGCGAAGAGACGAGCAGATATTCACCTTATCATAGATAAGTAATACTCTTGCTCATAGCAACGTGGCGCTAGTTATTAAATAGTAGAATGATAAACACAACACCTCATTGTGCTTGTTGCCAGACGTAAAATCATACAGACATCATCATCATCATCATCATCGTAACATCATACAGACGTTAAATATTATAAATATAAATAATAAACCAGAAAAAGAAATATGTACTAAATATTTTAAACACCTTGAGAACGTTTGCATTTCATTAATATGTTAATTTAATTTAGGTTGTTGTACTATTGCTAGGCGATATAAATAAGAACCTATGATACCAACCTAGATGGTCTGCGGAAATGAACCATCAAGAATCATCTAAACATTTCTTCTCGTGATAAACAGTTTGTATTTACTATAATAGTATTGTATAGTCTAAGGTAAAGTTAAATCAGAATGGCGGTTATCATCATCATCCGATAAACGTCCACTGCTGGACATAGGCCTGCTCCAAAGATTCCCTCATCGATCAGGTAAAGATTCATATGGGGGAATTTGGACCATTGCGAGTTGGTGGGAGCCATAGCCTCGTTTGTTCATTAGCCAGGTGCACCACGAGTAGATGAGATTGGGTTGGATCACTTATGTTGTTGTGAGGAGACCTTTAAAGTATAAGTTATGCTTGTCTTAAATAGAGCTAGACAAATCGTTAAATCGATTGTCTTATAAATAGATCCTAATTCACTAAAAAAAAAAATAATTTAAAAAACATTATTGTGCGTGCGCTTTACTATTTTGTCAAAGATGCCGAAGCTCCTCTTAATGCATTGACGGAGACCACTGAGGAGGTTTTAGTTGGTATAAGCCCCACGTAACCTTGTCTTCCCAGCAGAAGCAGTGTATTTTTTAAGATTTCTCCCGCTATAATATAAAAAAATCTATATTGCTCGAGACCATCTATGTAGGGTAGGTTCTACCGTCAAGCAATAGTATGCAAACATTATACATTATATTAGCATATATACTAGTGCGACGTTGTTCTGGGCAGACGTATCACTTATTATCAGGTGACCGTCCCGCTGGTTTCGTCGCTTAAAAAAAATTCTGTTAAAATGCTGTAAAAAATTTGATAATAAACAAGGGATTTTATCGTTTTGAAGCTTATCTAAATTGCGTCCGAAATTTATAGTCGATACATCGGCCATTCTTCGCAAGTCATAATGCATTAAACTGATAGCGCATCAGCTGATATCTTCGACGATTTCGTGAAACCTTCCAATCCCAACCAGAGATGACACTAAAAAAAAAACAATCACACAATTAACAATCTTAATCCGATTCATTAAAAGGTTAATTCAAACGGGCGACATTAACAAGCCGCAAATATAACTCTGTCAATTACGTGCGTGTGGGCGTGTGTACAAATAGATTGCGATTACAATTAAAAAAAGGAGAGAAAAAAAAACATTACGCATGTGTGCGTGAGTAAGCTTTAACCCGTTGATAGAGCCCAATAAAAAGTTGAATTTAAACACCTTATCGCCGTATCGGAGTGGCTATTGGTGGTCGGGCATTTTCGCACAGAGAACGCGTGGAGTAGGCGTTCACAATTAAAACTTTTTTTTTTTTCTTTATGAAATTTAAATACCTCGCCTGACTGATCTCATTTGCTAAAATACTGAGTATACATTTGATTTACATATGGAAAATATTTTAGAACTATTTATTAATCAAGAGAGGAAATACATAAAATTTCAACTACAAATATTATTGTGATGACATAATAGTTAAAATTTAACCGGTGGTTTTAATTTAACCTATTACACGTATACAGCCCTTACAAAATATAATACTGTACCATAGGTGACTTGGCCATAGCTATTGAGTCCCTCGACTTTTATCTACTTAGGAGTTCTCTGTTGCCGGAGATTATCTAAGTGGGTACCACCCCAGAGTGTGCAAATATTACTGTATTCCAGTTTGATAGGGGTCGCAGCTAGTGTATCTTATGATTGGGGCGATGATCACAATGTGGTGAAGAATAACATCCTAACTACCACCATGTTGTTATGGACGGGCGTATTAGTTACCATCAGGTGAACGTCTTTTCCGTCTCTTAAATGTATAAAAAAGACGTAATGAATGAGTAATATAGTTTTAAATAATTAACAGGAATTTTAGTTAATTAATTATATCATACACTAATTACTTAAACGCATACATATAAACATATAAGTATAATTTAAATATTAACTTGATTGAATATTACAGCAATAGATAAGTTATCGTCGGCGAGCTTTACTTTATTCACTCTATATCAATGGTAATTATACTTTAGTCACCCGTTGGACCTGAATAATACAGCATATAAAAGTGGTGATCAGACCACTGTATCCAAACAGGCCTTTGAACATCCGTTGGAGCTCGACGTACATTGAATGATATCAGCCGGTTTAAATGCGCACCAGCGCGAGGACTACCGCAGTGTACGTCAAACGGTCTTTAATGTCCGACAAGGGGGTAATACAAAATGCGGGAGATAAAGCTGAGAGGTGGGTATCTCTGCCGGCTACCGCGGCGGCGGGATCAAAGGGCTCTCCGATAGCGCTAAAACAGTCATTTGTTTTGTCACACGACCACCGACTAATGCGCTCCCGGCTGCCTCAGCAGTGGGTCGAGGAGTGGGGAGGCTTAACTTGGAAGCGGCTTTAAATATACCTTGGATTTATTTAATTCGCACACTGTAAAGTGCTGTGGTTTTTTTTTTTAATGACGTAAGACGTTAAATGAATGCACAAGTATCCACCAGCCGTTTATAAGTGTACTGGTGGTGGATTACTATAGAAGGTACCGCTGCGGTTCATATTTCTGCTGGCAGTCATGCAAACATTGTGTTCCGGTTTGAAGGGCGTTGTAGATCTAGATAAAAAGTAGAATGTGGTTCAGCGTATATCATCTTAACTAGCGCCACGTTATAATGAGCAGGCGTATTAATTACTATCATGTAAACGTTTCTCTTCTTACGATCTGGTGATGATCGCATTAAATCGATTTCCTCTACCTGTTCCGTCTATTTTATCGATTTTTATTTTATTTTATTATTTATATACAGATACACGGAAACATATAAGCAGTTTATAAAAAGTACTAGAATCTATAGACGTAGACGAGATAAAAGAAGTAATCTTTTAGATCACTTTTTATTTTATTTTTATTTAAAAAGATACAAAAATAACAAAATAACATTAAAATTAAAAGAGAATTTCTTTGTTTATTATTATTTGTTTTTAATTTTAATAACAATCTAAGAATTATTGAAAAAAAAAAAAACAAATTTGTTAACAGCGTTTTAACATGAACTAGTATTTAATATTGATATACTAGGTACATACGCTATTGGCGTTTTTTTATTTCAACGGGGCAACGGTACTAGTAAGACCTTCACTTCATGGTAAGTGATACGCTTGCCCAGAACAATGTGGTGCTAGTTGGGATGGTGTGCACTGCACCACATTGTGGTCGTCGCCTTGAGACCAAACGTTAAGACTCATTATCCGTTAATTTCACTAGCTCTGTCGTCCTTCAAACCGGAACACAGTGATGTTTGCACACTACTGTTTGACGGATGCAATGGGTGGTACCTACCTAGACGGTCTCTGGCAACAGAGACCTATTTTTTTATCGCGAGAAAAACTTTTTAAAAGATACTCTGCTGCTGGGTGAAAGTTAAGGTTATGTGAGGCTTTTACCCATAATACCACCCTCGTTGGTCTCCGTCAGTGCATTAGAAGGGGCTCCGGGATCTCTTACGGAACGCACTGGTACCGCAACAGAGACCAGATAAATAAATTTCGAATTTATATTTGTGCAAATAAATTTATTTTCGCGCCGTTTTTTCTTCTTTGACGTTCTTCTATTCACAAAATGGAAAATGAAAATATAACGTCATTATCGATGTAATATTATCATAAATGATTCGTATGCAAAATATATAATATATTGATTATCATTACGGCATGTATACATATAAGAACACTTCGGATCGAGTGAGGTATTCGTGGTAGGCAGCTATTCAAACACTCCGATCGCTGTCGGAGGAATCCCGCAGCCACACATACCAACTATATGCACAATTAATAGTCGACATTACATTTTATTAAATAACTATTGAAACCGTGAAAGGTCAGTATGTAGACCTCGGCTTCTATTGCCACTGACCATCGACTTCCGGAGAACAAAAACAATCATACAATACATATATATATATATATCATCAGCCGATAGGCGTCTGCTTCTGAATATAGTCTTCCCTCAAAGATCTCCACATCGATCGGTCCACATTCAGCATGACTTCCGGTACCGCCAGACACTAGGGGCTGAAGTTTGCAGTGGTTCACATTTGAGATTTAGGCCAAGTCCTACCACGCTAGGACACTGCGGGTTGATGGCAGCCAGAGCCTCGTTTCTTGATTAGCAGGGTACACCACGAGCAGAAGAGGTTGGCTTGGATCCCGTGCGTTGTTGACCGGGAACCCTCATACCCCGGCTATTACTAGAACAGTATTATTGGTATTTTCTTAGAAAGGATCATTTCATCATCATAATTTCAACCAATTGACATCCTCTGCTAGATATAGGTCTCCTGTAATGTGTTCCACAAAGATAGTTCTTGTGCTGTTTGAATCCGGAGGCTCTCAGCGATTCTTTTGATGTCCTCTTTCCACCTAGAGGGTATGCACACATTGCTCTTTCAAGTGCGGAGTCATCATTCCAGCACTTAAAGACCTCAACGTCCATCGGTTCTACGAGCTATGTGCCCAGCCCATAGCCACTTCATCCTCACCACTCGTAGGGTTAAGTCATATTTAAAAAGAAATATTTTTGAAGTAGTAGTAATCTTTTCCAAGTATTCTTGTCTTTTGATCCTTTGATTGTGGAAACCAAACAGCCGTTACGAATTTCGACAGAAAACTTATATAAGAGGTTTCCTCCAGTGTCGAACTCATCACGGTATCTCTGGAAACTCCTAGGTAATCTCTGGAACATAAGGTGAAGAGAAAATTCCTTCTCCACAGGGTGTCGTGGGGGTGTTACCGTAAGCAAAGCGAGCGGGGAACAGCTAGTAGATATCTAAACGTTACTGTATTTCGGTTAACGTTTATTACCGATTAGACGGCATCCAACAAAAGAAACCTGTCGCCAATAAAAGATAAAACTTCATCTAATATTAATATCCTGATGATCTGGATCTAATGGAGAAGTTAAACTGAGTTGTCGAGTGTTTTTTTTTTATGTAAAGGTTCGATTATAACGGACCCATTGTATCTTTATTGTCAGGCTGTACGCGCCGACAACACCGGTAGCCGATTATAAAGGACCAAAAACTTGAAAATATTGAAAGGGGCTATAAAATCGTTTTATAGTTACACCCTTTTACATTTTGTGTTTGTGTAAAACCGTAAAAACTCTTTGTGTGCCTTATTGTTGTGCATTTAACCGACAAACTATTGAGAAATGGATTTTTCCTATGACAGCTTACTCCATATCTTACAGTATCTGCGGAAAGGGTTCATTTCAACGTTGCATTGAATTTAAAAACTAAACCTAAATTTCTGGCCTCTATTTGCTATATTCAGGTAAATTATGTCAAGATGGAGTGTTTTAACAACACCAACTTTTATTTCTTCTTAATTGATGATAATTTGTCACAAATCATTTTAACATTTTTCTAGGCGTAGATCTCTTTTGCGTAAGACTCGATGTAGCTCCTAAATAATAGTAGTATGCAGATATTGCGTTTTCACTTATGAAATTACTAGCTTAGCGTTGGTGCCGTAAGATCTAAATTGAAATCTTATGTTTCCAATATTTTTGTAATCGAATTATGAAACCTATGATGTTCATTGCAATAAAGCAGCAGTAGTTAATTTTTATCTTGGCCTGTGTCTCGAATTAACCGCACGCTCTTTGTGCGAATCGAGAAAAATAAAAATCCAATCATAATTCGCGTTACACGCATTGAACATAAAATATGCATCTTTATGACAATCCGGGGATCCCCACCCCACATCCCCCGTACGGCGTTCCGTGCGCATTAACGCGGCGTAACCTGAGCGAACATTGTGCCACCATTAATTGAATTGCAATAATAACAGGCGGGAATGAATTTCTCATGAGGCCGATATAGACGGACCACTAAAGAGCTCTTTATGCCAAACAAATCGGCCTCCTTTGTGGGGCACAAACGCGCCGACAGACGGCCGAGCGCGTTTTATTTGTCGTTATTTTGTTTATCGGCGGCGATTGCGCGCCGGTGTAGATGTGACACGATCAGCCGTTTCCTCTTAAACACGCAGTATACTTAATTTTAACTTTTCAATTTAATCTTACGTTTACCCTAAATACTCTAAATGTAATGACTCACTGACGCAGTAGCTAACTGCTTTACTAATAACACGGAGATTCGATTCTGAAGTCATAATCACATGCGGCCGAGTTTAGTTGTTGGCTCTGAAAATCTTGTTATAACGTTTGTTATATATAAAAGTCGTTATAAAACCATATAAACAAAAATATATACTCTTAGTTCTTTATTAACTATTGCATAATTTAAAATCAAAATCAATTACATGAAAGTAACGAAATTTTGTAATAACATACCTTGGAAGGTCCAGTCTAAAATTATCTTAATCATTGGTTAACAGAATGGTTTTAAAATAATAGTTGTGCGCAATTCAAACGAGTAGTTAACTTATTGCAAATTGAAGTTTGTTTTAACGGTTAAGGGTTATTTTTTATTGTGTAATAATCGTAATATAAATATATCTGAAAGTACAAACATGAAATACCTATATCTATTATATGTGTCGTGAGTAATATAAAGTCAAAATCATCACCAAACAATGATCAACACCGCTACTTCATCCCTCCAAATATTACAGCTATCCATGAATTACTTCAGCCACATGACAGAAGGTAAAGACTTTATCTCCAATTAAAACAAAACGTTTCTGAAACCGAACAGACAGTTATCATTAAATTTTACCGCCACAATATAAATCATCCTTCAATTAGCGCCATCTATTAGCGACTTTCAGAACTGTTTCTATTATGGTCTAAGATGTTTAGGCAAAAATTTTAAAACATACGAGAACAGAAATCAGAAATACTTATATATATTTAATTACAAAATGACAAATATTAAAATAAAGACAAACCAAAGGATAGATCTAGATCAATTTGGACGTATGAATGCAACAATTAATTACACAAACAGACGGATATCCTTATAAAGTTGATGAACGTTTGGTTTAGGTTCAATAAATAACCACACATTTTATTATGATCATACTCTCTAACTGCAGTGGTCTCCTACTGTTTGGTTCCAAAGAGTTCTTCTAAATACACTCAAGTTCTGGAATTATCAACCTGATAAGGTTTATTCTAGGAGGTACAAAATAAAGTTCTTCTAAAAGAAAGGAAAAAGGTTTCCACAGGGTTGATAAAGCTATAGCGATACTAATGTTTATAAACTGCAGTAACGGCTAAAAAAGCTGCCTGGTCCTGGTGGTAACAAAACAGTATCTAACAAACATAATGTCTTTACAATAAGTAAGTTAACAATATATTTTGAAGACAATTTAAGTTAAAACAAACCGTTATTGAGACGATAGATAAAACAAAACTACTGAGAACATTAAAACATCAGAATAAGAAAGCAATGGTGGTTAACGAGAAGCGATCCGTCAATACATAAGTAAGGATGCGTGGGCTGGATGAGTTGATAAAACAAATTGCCCGCCAGAAGCCGCCAGTGGACCACCAGAAGCGTGCCCTTATCTATTTAATTGTAGAGCTTTGAACACGGCCGGGTTAATTGTGGGCCCCCGCGACCGCCCCGCTCTCGAGATTACCGACCGATAGACGATTTACGAGCAATGGATGCTGATAACGCGTCGTCCACTTTCAAACTCATCGACGCACGCGTCTAAGATCCTTTACGTTTGTCTACTTGAATACTGCATAGTTATAATAGTAATAGAGCATGTTTCTATGTTTTTGCCCGGGGAACAAAACCATAGCATCCAATTACAAAATATCGGCAATAAGCTTGTAATTGCAATGAATTTAGATACTACACGAATCGAAGAAATGCAAACACCCCACGAAAAATAAAGTTCCGGTAACGAAAATCATGATAAGGAAACCTGTATGTATCGAGAAAAACCTTTTAATAGCTTGATATAACATCATCATTATCAGCCGTTATACGTCTACTACTGCACATAGGCTTCCCCAAAAGATCTCTAAATCGATCGATCCTGCGCTGCCCGCATCCAGCTGATTCCCACAACCTTTACCACATCGTCGAACTACCTGGTGGGGGGCCTGCCAACACTACGTCATCCGATACGCAGTAGTTTGATATATAAAAGAACATAATGAAATAAGTGCGGTCTTCTCGCAAGTCCCGGAAATGGGCACGGTTAGTGGGCTGTTTATGATCATGGGTACTTCTCTCACTCTTCGCTCACGAAGCAAACATCTATCTTGCATTTGCCCAACCACTTGTCCGGTTTAACCAGCTTTATCCCTTTCAAAACCTGGCTTTACATTTGCCATCTTTTCGGCTGCATTGCATTAGCAATCCTTTCGTCTTTGTCGCTGCTTCTAGCATTTATCCTGCCACAAAATCTTTTCTCATGCAGATGATGCATACAAGCAAATAATGAATACGCGTCGACTTTAACAAAAATGTTTAATTAATAATAATGAGTAGACAGCTTTCAAATAAAAAATCGGTTAAACCATACGACACCGAAACTCGCGTCAAATTAACAAGACCCTTCTTTTTTGACGGGGTGTAGAAGGTAGAATGAAACTTTGGTAGAGATTCGTACTGAACTCGCTCCATGCTGTTCACTTCGACTACAATGTATCAACGGTGTAAAGTAAATCATACGTTAGGGATATGTATTATTACATTTCACTATAACGCCCGGCGCACTCGCAAACTATATCCTCCGTTTGCGTTTCGATAATCACAAGTAGTTCCAAATTATACCTTATTGTATTAAAAATAAGATACAAGTTAACATACAACTGCGGCAAATTAATGTTACTAGTTGGGGTGACAGAACTAGGGTGCCTGCACAAAAGCATAGCAGTAGTTGCAACGCCACGGTGAGCTCGGGGCTTAAGTTATTACGTCACATCCGTAATGGCCGCTGGGCCTAAGTTATTGTTATATATATATATATATATATATATATATGTATGAACTGTTATAATTCCGTAATTCCATACTTAGTTAACGTTTTTAAATGTTTCGAGTCGATACAAATTTAATATGCGAAATAATGATTTTAACAGATACTTTATTATACATATTCTTATAGACTATTAAATATATTAATTATTTTTAATTATTTATAGCTTACAACACTGGATATTCATTATATATGATGTTAAGTGGTAATGAAACCGGACATGGTGGAGGGTAATCTTCCAGAATACTCTCTCATATATTGTTAGACGGAACATAGTAATGCTATTATAGCAGTTGATTTACAATATGGATGTGATTAATTAGCCCAGAAAAGATACTCATATCTCTCTGAAATATAGTATAACAGGTTTTGAACCATTTTGAATAATAATACAACTGTATCTAAATCCGTCCGCCATTTTGTAGGCAAGATAGCGATAGATGTCAGTGATAGTATTCGAGGTATAACTTATACGATATTCTTTTCCTTTGTAAATTAAAACTCAATAGTAAATAATAAATATTAGAGTAGAAATCTATAAAGGTATATCTACAATCTAGTTTAGAAGTACTCGTACGAGTCACAGTGTATATTAAGCGGAGCCTATCGATATAATCAATCGGCGTCGAGGGCGACAATGAGCTGAGCTAGCGGCGCCGCCATTGGCCGGCGTGACGTCACGGGGCGCTACTAGAGGGTCACGCCCCGCTCGAATTACCGGATTAGTATGTCCGGTGTAATGCTACCGCTGTACGATCGCACAATACAGCCAAACATGCCCCAACGCCAATGGCGTATGATCGAACACGTCCAATGTTGGCCAAACTTTGTCAATCCACGCTCGTCATGAAATTTGTCAATGTTTGGCCAACGTTTGCCGTGTTTGGTTACGCTCGGCTTGGTTTGCGGTAACTGTTCGGTTTTACATTCATTATGTTACAATACGTATTAATTAAAAGTATTATAGCCTTACTAAAGAGATAATATAGTCACAAATAAACTAAATAAATCTAGCCTTAAGACTAAAACTATTCAAAGTAATTATATAGGTGAAAGTCGCCGGAGATCGTCTAGTTAAGTATAACCGCATCACCTATTTCTTCCGCCAAACAGTAGTGTACAAACATTGCTGTGTTCCGGTTTGAATGGCGCTGTGGCTATTGAAATTACTGGAGTAAGAAGACTCAACGTCTTACGTCTCAGGGCGACGAGCATAATGTGGTGCAGTGTGTGCCATCGTAACTAGTGCCACGATGTTATGGGTGGGCGTATCACTTACCAGCAGGTGATCGTCTCCCCCGTCTCGTTACTTCGCAGAATAAAAAATATGAGTATTTTCATGTTGTTGTTTGATAATTTTTATGTAAAAACTCCGATACTTTAGTATCATACATGCATATAATCAATATAAATATATACATATAAATTTTATGCTTAAATCTAAAGTATTACTTAGATTTTAACATATAAAAATTTATAAATGATTATATATATATAGATTATTAATTTGAAAGAAATTGCATGTTTTTATACTATACACTAAATAATTTATTTAGCGTTTTTTACTTTACAATAGATATGTAGTGATAAAAAAAATAGATACTACTTCCTCATTAACGCTGAAGTCTAAACACTAACTTTAAGAATTTATTTTTAAGATAAAAAGTAGCATTTAGTTATAAACTTTCCCTTTTATCACGTGATAATCTTAAATATAATAAAACCTTTAAATCTCGGGAAAAACTATAGAAAAATTTTTATAAGCAAATCTAGCTATATTATTAGTTTATTAAAAGCTATAGTCTATACTTATGGACCCGTTTTTCACATTTGAACCCGTTTTTGGCACCCGTGCCCATGTTCCGTTTTTTTTTTAATCTTCGAAGCCAAGTTACACCGGGAATGATGTAAGCCTCCTAACATCACCATCGCTGGTTTTATAATTCTTCACCAACACGTTATAGCTCTGCTATTTTTATACAATTGTAATACTTATGTTTGAAACAGCAAACAGCACCGTTATCTCAATTGTTATTGACACTCCATCATCACCATGGTCGAAATGATTGCTACTAGAAATAGGCTTCCACATAATATTTCAAATATTTTCATCATCTTACCTCTGTTCTGTTTGCTCTTCACGTGGAGTTGTCACAACAAGTGTTCCTCTATTCATTTTCTTCTTACTAGCTATATCTGATATAAATTATTTGTTTTAATTATATACGTGTTTGTGTGAGTAGTATGGGTAATTATTTTTGATGCTATAACGTTATAACTGCGTAGCGTGTTAACCGGGCCGGCTATATTTGGTCCGGCGATCGGGCGCAGCTTGTAATTGCCCCGTGGCGCCCGTCTGCATCTCTTATTCCTTTTTCCGCGTCTCACCGTCCGCCGTTTTGTTCGTCGCTTGTTGGTTTTGGGAATTAGCATGTCTTATTAGCATAACTGTCTGATAAGACTTGATTGCTGTTTTAACGGCTGTACGCGAGTGGATTTTCTTTTACATTTCCGTAAAAAGTTTTAATATGCCCTACTTGATGATAATTAGTGCACACCCTGTGACGTAGTTTTAACAAAATTATAAATATCTAATTATAATTGAACAATTTTGTAATGTCATTTTTATGTTTTGAATTTCAGTAGTTTAACTATAAATATTTAAAGCTGTTCACAAAAAGGGAATACACACTGTTATGGTGTACAATTTTTATAATATATATTATTATTTAATAATACCACACGCATGCAATTATTACCGATATAAAAAGATATCGCTTTAAACAAACGCAATGAATGTCGTATTAATGTCTTCAAATAAATCAATAATATTTCCAAGGGAGCGATGATGTTCAGTATAATATATGGGTCTGCGGCGCGGTCACCGAAATGGTAATATTGTTAACAGGGAGTAAAATAACTACAGAGGAAAGCAAAAGGAGAATTATGCATCATCTTGGGAATTTCTCAATAAGCGGTGCGCGTGGGGCCGGCGCGGGCGCCGCCCCGCGGCGCGCCACCGGCGCCTTCCACAATCATCCCCTCGTCTCGCTCGCTTGTAGCGCGCCGTCCCCCTTGCGCGCGCGCGGGTGGCGGCCGCCGCGTCATCGCCGCCGCGCGGCCACCTCGCGCACAACGCGACCTCTCCTTTAAGCCTTTACGTTTAAGAGCAGACCTCGCAGGCTATATCATTAATCTATTACGATCGTACGGTGGGCTCGTGCATAAAAGGCTGTTTCTCCGTTTTTTTTTTACCGTCTTTGAAACCTCGGTGAAAGGTAACGACTGCTGGGAACGATTTTCAGTTTTATGGCGCTTAATTAGAATGATTCTCCCGCTCCGATGGCGGCTAGTTGTCGCAAGCCGTATATTGATGCTATTTAATAACATCTACGTAATGGTGTTTTATTTCTCCAGTAAAAGATGTTACTAAAACATTAAAATATTATTAACATATATATGATATGTTTTCATTTAAGTTATGCTATTTGATTCAATAAATTTTAACCGAATATTAAGTTTTTATCAGTTAAATTTTTAAGCGATACTGACGTTGTGTCTGATAAAAACTGGTGATGATGCTCGAGAGAAAATTTAATTATTTTTAATTTGTTCGACACAAAAAATATTTCTCGTTCCAAAACTGGCGAACTCGAACCCGCCCCCCGCGTCGACGGGGCGCGCCGGCTGCGCGGGCGCAGCGCATCGCCCATTCATATTTGTACAACTGCCAGCTAATTACACACTTTGAACGGACTTGCTTTCATACTGATTAATCTCTTTACATTGCTTTTTCAATTTTATTTAACAAATTAAAAAAATAACCGCTCTGTCCTTTACGAAAATAAAAATTCTGAGATAGTAAAAAAAATTAAGTCTTTCATAAGGACATAGATGAAGGTAATATTTAGTGCTTCACAAGAGGAGTCACAATGGTCCCCAGCCACAGGATTTCCATTTAAAGAGACTTGTCACCAGTACAAAGTAATTTGGCTCATACCGTGTGCCATAGAGAGGTGTAAGAGGTTCCGCACAACAACTCATGAGACGTTTTATTTTTTTCTTTTTTTGTTTTACGCGAGGGAAATGCCTTCGCATACCTGCCCTCGCCGGGAAAAAGACATCGGATCCCCCCGAATTCGTCACTCAGAGGCCAATGGAGCCCAGAAAGAAAACTCTCCCGACTCCCTGCGGCGGATCTGGTCTTGAGTTCCGTCGCCAACCGTTGTACGGCCGCGGAGGGTAGGAAGAGCGGCGGAACGCAATACCGATACTCCTCTTCCTTCGCGACTCCACCTCGGCTGCAAAGGCTGGTATAAATCTGTCTCTGCAGCCACAGCACACATCCGAGGTCAGCTCACAGAGCTCATTTGGAGCGGCCACCTCGGGCCGGCCCTACTCCTCGGGCCGGCCCTACGCCTCGAGCCGGCCAGATAGTCCCTCTTAGATTCACCGTGGGTGACCAAGCCACGGCTACTGAGCCCCACCGCCACGACAAAGCGGGAACCTATTCGGGAGGAACTCATGAGACCTAAGCCAACCTCGTCTGCTCGTGGTGCACGCTCCTAATCAATAAACGAGGCCCTGGCTCCCACCAACTCGCATTGGGCTAGTGTGGTAGGAAATGGCTCAAATCTGAACCCCTACAAACAGCCGGCGGCTCCGACAAACCCCTAGTGCCCGGCGGTATCAGAGGCCATGCTTTCTTTAGGAGGCCTATGTCCAGCAGTGGGTGACTATCGGCTGACGATGGTGTGTGCCAAGAAGATGTAGCTAACCCTCTGTAGTTTTTAAGTATTACGCATTTCCACTCATAATTGTTATATACAAATGTTTTTTAAATCGATCAGATACAACCAAAGAAACAACTCACGCTTAACCACAAAGTTGAGTGGTAAAGCTCACTCTATCAGTAGATTATAAACTGTTTGTACACGCGCACGATAATACTTCCAAGTTAAATATTGTACATAATTTATGCCATAAATTGTAAACGTATCGCGCATTCAATTTACCCGCGTAATACCTCGTATGTGAATGAGAGCTTATAACTTGAACGTAACTATTTTGTTAAACACAGCACACGACTACGGCAGGTTATTAATGGGCCCCGTCGGTGATTCGGAACCGGTCCGAAAAAGATATAACCGACGGCTATAATTCTGACAGCTGTATTATGCAAGATAAATATCATTTATTGGTATAATTTTACACATGGTCCAGCTTCCACCACCCCCCTCTCCAGGGCAGGTGAAACAAAGGAGAATGCGGCGTTATTTAACCAATCTCAAATGACACAACGAATTTTTTTATTATTTCTGTCCGTATATAAATATTACCATTTTCGAAAAACCCTAAAGCGACTAAGAACAGCTAGAGGATGAAAATAAATTGATCTATAAAAATCTTCAATCGGCAATCTTTATTTTTTTTTTAATATAATGATGGTAAGCAACACGTCCATAGCAACGTGGCGCTAGTTAGAATGGACATACTACACCACATTGCGCTCATCGCCTGACATAAGAAGTTCAGTCTCGTTATCTCAGTAATTACACTAGCTACAGCTCCGTTTAAATCGGAATAGAGTAACGTCTGCACACTGCTTTTTGGCAGCAGAAATATGCGCTGCGCTGGTACATACCAAGACGGTCTTCGGCAATGATGACCTATCACCAGTACCACCAGATGCCAGCGGCATACAATGCATTTGCATTACGAAAATAAAGGTTAAATTGAATTAGGAACGTTTTTTAGATATTTTAAATAAGTATTTATTGTGGATGTATTGCAAAAATCTTAGTACTAACGGTAAATGAATCGTATATTTGACACTAAAAATGGCGGGAATTTCGCTCTATAATATAAAGATTTTACGTGTTTTTGCTGATGGTAGATTTGTCGCCGGAGACCATTTAGGCAGGTTTCACACAAAAACAATTTAGAGAGTAAATAGAAATGTAAATTTATAAATGAGAAATGATCGAAAAATCATAAATTAAAAACAAATTGTGATGGGGAGTTGGGGGTATGGGCGAAGCTGTCCTCGCCCGGGCCAGCGCCATTATTAAAGTAATTTAGCACTCTCTGGGCGCTCGGCTGCTCTGTCGACTGTGTTTGTTTTGCGGGCGAGAAGTTGGCTCAACCTATTATTACCGTCTCGTTATACTTTTTACCGCCAGGAGTGGTCAACACTCGGCTATTCAAAATCTGAAATACACTTCTGCATATTACGAAAGTACGCACCAGTGCATCCATTTTGCTTTATGTTTACATACATACGCTTGTTTGTTGGAAAGTATCTGTTTTGATGTATGAATGTTATTAATAGTATTGTAAATTGTCTATTTAACGGGAATAGATTAACATATGCAACGCATAAACTAAAAATCATTTCCGGTACTCACATATCTCAAGAACGTAATTAACACGAGTTAAGGTTTAACTTATCACCCATTTAGAGTACCTTCTATTATCCGGGCCTTCTTTCACTAGGAGTGTTTGATAAATATATCCACAGGGCTGGCCAGGTTATACTTGACAGATATCATATGGTCATGAAAGTTATAATAACATGTCGGTATCCTCGCATGCGAAGAACGAAGGGTTATTGTTAATAATATTTTTTAAATGAGTAAATATGTATGTTTCCCAAATGTTGACAAGTTATCGAGTAAGTATTGACTCGCCTCCCGCCGGAGGTGCGGACACGGAATCAGTGAAAACGTATTATTATTAATAACAATCTCACTTATTCAAGTTATATCAGCGCGGAGTATAATGTTTTGCTTATCGGCGATCGATTCTAAGAAATATTTGTCTTCACTTATATTACTGTAATCAAGTAAATCATAATTTTTCACCACCCACGTTGTGAAATGGTACTCGTTTGTGTCTCACTTGTTAACGGCCAAGTTGAAATTCTGGGTCAGGTTAATGAAGAAGTAGTTATTTCGCATGTAACAACTTCCCCGAAATATATACTGGTAAAGAGACTATGCGAAAAATATCAAAGTATAAATATTTTTTCCTGCTCTATGTTTACTTCATAATTTAATTTATTTTTCATGAAATGACAATAATTTTAATTCAGATCAAAGATCTGTCATAAGTTAGTAAATTAGAGATTATATGTAGTACTTAGGGACTATGTTACTAACAGTAATTTATTTAAATATTTTTATTTTAGTATAAACATTAAAGAACAATATAATTTTTTTCATAGTTCAATGTTTTTCGGAAAATGAGGTTAATCACAAAGTTGGAAGAATTTTTGTAATTTGCATTAGTTTTACATTTACATACCTATTTTTCCTCCATGTGTATTTTGATCCAGTATAATTTAAACGGGGAACCCCCCACATCCGTAAACACTTTAGATACAATAATAATCGCGGTCTTCATACGTCGCTGTCAATATCTGAAATCTACATGGAGACCCTTCCTGCATCCTTTCATCGTCAGGCTGTTCTCGCCTATGTTCTTATCATACTAAAGTTCATTTTTCTCACCTTCGTAGGAGCTCATCTATAACCAAAGTCAACGGATGTTGTCAAAGTTGCTGTGGCCCAATCCAGTGCCTAGTGCGCCAAGAGATCCCCACTCAGACCATTTGGTTAGTAGACATTTTGATTTTTAACTTCTCATATAAGACGAGTAATTTTACAATATCCCAAACTAACTCATTATTCGTACAGCTTTTAAATTTCCTTTTTTTATAATAAATGGAAAGGTTAAAAAAAATAATTCGTTTAATGAGAATATTTTGAAATATTTTCAGTTACTATTACAGTTGTATATATACATCTAATCATGGACACAAAATATTATGAAACCTTAATACATGTTATCATCATATCGTATCATCATCATCATAAGCCGCAGACTTCTACTGCTAGACATAGGGCTCTCCCAAAGATCTCCGCATCAATCTGCGAGTTGCCTATATCCAGCGGGTTCCCGCGACCTTCACAGTCAGAAAGGCATCCAGTACCACCGGTACCATTTATAGGAGTTCCTATGGGGAGGATTCAGGCCAATTCCTACGAAACTGGCCAAATGTGGGTTGGTGGCAGCCCGAGCCTCGTTTGTTGATTTGCAAGGTGCACCACGAGCATGTGAAGTTGTCATGGGTCCCATGAGTTATTGTACGGGACCCCTTAAACCCACATGTGATATATATAAATTATAATTTTTATTAAAATTCTTCCCTTCGTAATCATCGCTAATAATCGTAGACGTTTGGCAATCATTGGCATCATAACAAACATCATTAGGCATGAAATTAATATAAAAAAAAATTTGTGCATCGAAACGACCGTCAAAATAACTCGTGTCCCGATGACGCCCCTAACTAGCCCTCTTAAGCATCGTTTGAATAACTTTTTTTGGGCGCCAGAAAAAAATTGATGGTCGAAATCATAGAGGCAGATGTTAATGATTCTATTATTTATGGTTGAGCCTTGTCTTTTATACTCTTTTTTTTTTTTTTCAACGGTTACCTACCGGTAACTAGACGCCTATAAACCGGAGTTCGTTCGGCCGTGTAATTCTCCGTATTGTGTATAACGATTAACAAATAACCATGAGAATCTTTCACTGGTGGCTGCGTTTTGAAGTGTATATATTTACCAAATGTATTTCATCTTTTAAATACTCAATTTTACCCAGTGAAATATTAAAATATTCTATAATGAAAAACACGTGAAATATAGTGATATTATCGACATGGGATCGCGATCATTCAACGGGGAACAATTGGTTATAGGCTATATATATTTTTAATTTTATAGATTCCTAATCATCTTATTTCTAATGAACTTTTATAAATATTTCCATTTCGTATTATTTATGCGGTTGCTATAGTAACGGTTGCTATAGAAAGCCATTTGCGGTTGCGGTTGCACTCAAGGAATATGTCAGACAAATTTCAGGTCTTATTTTATAATAAGACTAGCAAATCAGCTAGTATGATATATTTGCTGAGTTCATTAATATATATATCTAAATGTGCATTTCACCTGGTGAAAGTATATTGTGGGTGACATCTTAAAGAAGGTAAAGGGAGAAGAGACAGACTATAGAGAAGATGGCATGATATCAGACAAGTAGCAGAAGTGTAACGGTATTGAGTTGCTCGAGGTAGATTGAAGAATATGATGAATGGAAAAGGAAGTAGCAAACATGCACAGACTGGCATTAGATCTGCAAAAAGCTGATAAAGTTTCAAATTATTAACTAGACTTTTTATTATTGGATTTCAATTAAAAGCTTATTAATATCATTAAGCATTTCTAGGTTTTTTTAGGCACAAAAAGCCTAACATCACCAAGCTCATCTTATACCTTAATTCTCTTTTGTTACTATGATCATTGATAACTTAATTTTATTTCCAAGTGCAAGTGTCTTCCTTTACTTATTAAAGCTTCTTTCCCATTTTCAAATCCTGCAGCATTTTAAATTCCTATTTTTGGAAAATTTATTTACGTATAGGGATTTCTTTTTAATACTAGTAATAATAGTCTAGTAATAATAATGAGTACTACTGTAAACAAATCCTTTTAACGACATCAAAACATGTAATAATATTTCCCTTGAGATTTTTTATAGCTCTTTAAAATCATAAGACTTCATATCTGGTATATATGCTACTGGGCCAATGGGGCATCTCCCGTTAATCATTCAATATCCCCTACATCTGATTGTACTGATATTGACGATTTACATTCACCTCCTCCCCATCCCGTTGGGAATTTACGTTATATATTAGGGGCGGGTACATATATTAATGAAACTTAGTAGTGTTGTTTCTTCGTCTATGACTTCTAGAAACTCCTTGATATAGAAGCTTACTAGTTGTCTTAAACGTAGAGATTAAATAATGGCTGGGTTTCTTACAACCCTGCCTGTGTCATTATTGCAGCATTATTATGTTCTGTTTGTGAACAAATGGATAGCCGGAGTATTCTAGATGCTTCGCCATCGTCGTTCCCATTGTAATCCAACTTATATGTAAAATCTAGGTTAAGCGTTAGCCCGCCGTAGAAAAATAATCTATATTTATAAAGATATAAAGATTAATACGAAACCTTATAATTACATAAACTCTTATTCCCTATATTCCTAAATAAAAAATTACGGATGAATTTAAGGGATGATTGACCTTCAAGAACTGTCGTGGTTGTAAGTCGCTAAGTTGTGAACAGAGTGATTCACATTTATACCATTAGCAGTTTCCACCTGTTTTATTCAACATTTAAATTATATCATTAAAACCATAAAACTGTGGCAAGTTTTAGATTTTATTAATACGGAAAAAGCCTTTTTTTTAATTAAGGACGCGTACAGTTTTAATTGACGATGTGTTACTGAATACTTGGTTCGACGCTTATATATGACTCGTTTATTATTCACTTATTAACCCTTTTACAAGTGAATATAGAGAAAATAACATAAAATATAAATCTATAAAGTGTCGGGTAAATTAACTTGTACAGAGGATTGAAAACCGTATGAGGAATTCTAGGATTAGGCCTACTTCGAAGATACCTGGATAGTGTCCCATCGTCAAGAGCTCTTGAAATTTATAAATAAAAGAAATTATGTATAACCAAAGCGTAAAAGTAGTGAGAGGAAGTAGTAACGTGGAAACTGATGATTAAAGACATTGACAACATAACGATAATGTTTAAACTCCTTCCTTTTTAGTACAAGAAATGAACACTTAGTTTTTAAGATTATATTTGATATATGTTGCAAAAACACAGTATAGCTAATTATCAATAGTATGATGAACTTCCGGTGAAGGAATACATAGTGATAAAACCGAGATGTTTTAAGAACCACAGCTTTTGTATTCATTTAACATCCACCAATCTGTATTTGTGAGCAAAGCCCCTTAGTCCCCACTAGAGGTAAGAATCAGGTTATTTATTTATGATTTTATGTCCACTAAAATATTCCCAAAAATCAAATTTTTAATTACATAAATATTATAATTATGCTTAACGAACTCATCAGTAAATATCATACATTTTAATGGCCACCTCGCCAGCCACCGTGAATCGCGTTTATTACTATAAACGGATAGGAGTAATCAGAGTCAGGAGTCTGTTAGTCGTAGCGAGGTGCTCGGCTAATTCATTAGCAATCTCACTAATGGGCAAATATCTAACACATATTTCAACAGCTCTCAGCATCCGATTTATACGTTAGCCCACATATAAAACAGTCAGACTTGTCAGTCAGTTGACGGGAAACGACTGACCGTTTGATGGATTTGGTGCAAACTGTCGATGAAAAAAAAAAACATGAACGCATATATATAGAGTACTAATTATATGCAACCGTATATGAACTAAATCTCGGATTGATTCGATCGTAAAAGTTTAATCTAAACTTTATTTATTATATCTACAAGTAAAATCTATTTAAAGTAATCACTGTTTTTATATAAATATATATATACTCTAGCTGTTTCCTGAAAATTTTTCTGAAACATTCCTCGAGAACAACAGCAAATGACTTCCTATAGCAACCGTTACTATAGCAACGGCATAAGTAATACGAAATGAAAATGTTTATGAAATTTCACAAATAAAATGATGAAGAATCCATGAAATTCAAAAAATAAATAGCTTACTTATTGTCGAATGGTCATGTTCATGGTCATGGTGGTGTCGATACGTTCACCAGTTTTCACGTGATTAGCAAAAGAAGAAAATCCATTTTCATCATATACAAGAGATTTCCGCCTATGTAGAGACTGATCAAGATATCTCTGGAACCATGAGACCTGAAGACTTGCAGTTTGGTAGGAATATTTCTTTTGCCGAGTAGAGGTCAGCTGTGGATTTTACATAACTCCTTCCCTGGAATTGCAGGGGTGTTACAGCTTGCAATGCGGGCGACGAGCATATAACATAGAATGCAATATGAATTAGAAATATAAAAAAAAATGCATTTTTATAATCTTTATACAAAGCTACCAGTTGGTGTATTTTTTTTTTTAGTTAGATGCTAGCTTTGAATAGTTAGTACATTCAAAGAGTTTATCAGGGATTCATTTACATCATTCATGCGCCAAGCAATAGCTTTCTAAACTGAAATACGCAACATACTATTCATCCAACTTCTTTTACATACGATCTCTAATAATTTACACTTTCCCACTTAATTTTGAACATCCATCTCTATTTTCATTACGAATGATATAATCTATTAAATGATTAACTCTCGTGAAGTCCTTATAGCGGTAATAAAAGGTTTTATAGCCGGTTATGGTGTTTTATGCTAGTAAATGATACTCTGTAAGAGTTATTTTTTATTCAAAACATTAATCTCTTAATAATCTTTAAAATTACTAAGGTGGTGATTTCAGACAGCATCCTACGAGGAACGTACCACTAGACACTCGTCTTTAACCTCGTCATCTTAAATCATTGTACTAAGTCATCTCACATGAATATAGACTTCTTACAAGGAACGCCATTACACTAATTAGTGTTTGTTAATTTTATATCGTTTATATTATTCCTACAGTAGAGTTTAACTGTCTCCAGGCGTCTTTAGGCGCTTGCCTTGAGTACACGGTGTATAATTCTGGAGGACACACAATGAAGAGTTGGTCGGTGATAGCGTTTTTTAGAACTGATCTAGTTAGTTACTGTTACTGAGCTGCAGTTGTGAGAAAATTCCACGCACGCTTCACAATCTACTGCCTCTGTGTAAATTAATATATTTTAAAATTACGTTAAAGTAACATTTTTCCACTTGTGATCTAATCTAGCAATACTGTAAACTGACAATGGTGAGATGGACAGCGTTGAATTTTGATTTTTAATCTGCACATCTCCGACGCACTTTAAATACGTAACAGCCTCAGGCGCCAGCCGTCATCACATCAAGGTGTCTGCAGTCTAATTATATAGGAGAAAAACACCTCACGATCACAAATATTTGATAATCACAATCGACAACCGAATAAACACCCAACTGCTAAGAAGATAAAAACAATTTTAAGTGTACGTAAACAAAAGCGTTATGGAGATGAGCCGCTAGAAAAAACCGGCCTCTTGGAATTGGCGTAAAAGCGACTTAATTACGATATGATTACGGGTTCGTTCCCAAAAAAAAAAAAAACTAACAAGCGTTTGTGTTCGATAATTAAGGTAATAAATAGTTATATTGTCGTTAGGCAGCTGGTGTTTCCGTCTGTTTGTTTATTGCGCCTATATTTTGACATATGCCTTTTATGATTATAGAGGCTGATAGGTGCGGTCTCATCTGAAATGAGTTTCAACAAAACGGATATTGTGCTACCTTAACATAAATAAACAAACGAATTTTTTTATTTAAACTTTACTACTATACCTAAATTTAAGTTACAACTGAAGAATTTAAAGCTAACCAGCATGTAGCAGCAAACTTGTCAAATTGATAGTCAGGTATATTGAACATAAAAAATTAATAAAATGTATCACCTACTCACAACTTATCGCTTTTTAAGATGTATATCATCATCATTAGGTACTCTCTTCAAAGTTTGGTGATCAGAGATTGAGAAAACCAATTCGATCCTCAGCTATTAACTGATGGTATTTAAACTCGGTCCACTCCTTTATGTAGTCAAACCATTTTATACAACACATTATACTCATAGCTTTTAAACTTTTTTTTATTATAATTCACCTTTGTAAGTTATACGCTGGGGGGTGTAAGGGGTCCCGCACAACAACTCACCAGAACCAAGCCGACCTCACCTGCTGGCGGTAAACCCTGCGGTAAATCAACAAACGAGGTGCTAGCTCCCACCAACCCGCATTGGGCCAGCGTGGTGGAAAATTGCCCAAATCCCTCCACATGAACCCCTACATACGACGGCCCCTAGTGCCCAGTGGTACCGGAGGCCATGCTGACTGTATATGGAGATATAAAAGAGAGGCCTATGTTCAGCAGTGGCACACAGCAACATAGCGCTAATTGGGAGAATCCACACTGAACTACATCTCTCTCATCACTCAACCTGCGTCGCCATCAGACCTGAGATGTTAGGTTAGGTTATCTAATTTAGTAAGTAATGTTTGCGCACTACTATTTGTGCGGCGAAAATAGGAGCTGTGGTGGACCTAGACAACCTTCAGCAACAGAGACCTACCTGGTAAATCATTCATTACTTTATAATTAAAAATTGGGCTAAAACCTCGCCATGTCCATCTCATAGTTATTATATTGGAAGTACAGGAAGGCTTTGATAAATAGACTACAGTATTTATTTCAGTACCTAGTTAAATATATGTAGAGGTTCTATATCAATAAACAAAAAAAAAACTCGTGTATTATTAATATGAGCACACGCAATCCCTTTAATACTCTCTATCAGTTACTAAGAAAGTGCACGTTATAAGGCAAGGGGGAAAAAAACAAGGTCGTACAACCCCCAACCCTTAGCCCATCAATATCCAGGCCAATCAATTACTGGGACATCGTAAGTCTATTGCGTTCACCCTAAGCCTGCGACCCTCGTGTCATAGACAACCCAAGGGATTTGTCCACGTTATGTTATACATCGAAACCTTCTCGGTTATGGCTGCGGAGGACAGAGATAATGTTTGGGTTTTTTATTGGATAAAATTTTCCAAAACCTTCCAAATTGATTTATATTTAATTAAGGTTTTAAAGAGTAAATAAAATTTCATACACCAGTAATATTGTTCTCCATGACATAGACCTCGAGGAGACGAGAGCCTATAGAGACAAGATGTTAGTTGATGAGAGGAACAAGATGTTCACCTAATGGGAAGCTACAACCACGCACCACCACATTGCGCTGTTATCCTCTTTACCTCAGTTAACGCATTAGCTTCTACAACACCCTTCAAACGGGAACAAAGTTATGTATGCACATCACTGTTTGTCGGCAGAAATAGGAGCTGCGGTGGTGTCTATCTAGACTCAGCAACAGAGACCTATTTATGTCTAAGCTCATTCTCCTTTCTCCTTTGGTTGCCGTCTCCTTACGAAAGTTGACGATTATCATGTCAACTTTGACCATTGACGCAGTTTCTTCAGGTGACCTTATCATGGTCCTCCTTAGAATTTTTTTTCCCTCTATCGTTACCGGCGGTCTCCGGCCACGGAGACCTTTACACATTAAGTTACAACAAGTAGACCATGTATTATATCTTGTCTTACTGTTGAGTATAGGCCTCTATCAAGGATCTCCACACAAAATGTAACTTAGTATGTACATTACTCTGTACATATCTCTGTAATGTATATTATTCTATTCTCTATTGATGTAAGGAATTTTGTTGATTCAACTCATCTGATACTGAAGTCCTGGCTCTGGGTCCACGGTTTAATTAAATATAATCTTAAAAAAATTACTATTCTTCCCACCAGGAGAGATGCTCCTCGGCGGCGACTTATTAAAAATAGGATATATATATTTAAGAGATTTAAGATTACAAGGGTTAGTTCCTCGTCCTTCATAAGAACACCAGAAGAGTGGAACAACTTGCTGGCGTCGGTGTATGTGTACACGAATACGACTGGGAAACAAAGAATGGGCTGTTACTAGCTTAGTGCGCTTTACCACCACATAATATCAGATGGCAATGGTGAAAAAAATCCAACAATGTTATTATATATATAAGAGATTTCTACCTATAGTAGCAGATCATGATATCTCTGGAACCGTCAGGCCCAGAGACTTGGAATTTGGTAGAAATATTCCGTTTACCGCGATTAAGTCGGCTAAGAATGTGTATCACAAAATTCCTTCTCCAAAGAGAGTTGCAGTAGTGTTATGGCCAGTTAAGGAACAGCGAGTGGTTTAATGAAGGTCGTCGTGAAATTTTAGAATTTAGAATATGTCATCCGTATTTGTAGTTAGAGCAAAGTTGTCTACTGTTATCCCATTCCTGTAAATGGTCAAGATCGTGAGAAACATCCCTGGAATAGTGCACCGCTAGCGATGCCCGTAAGTAGTCAGAAAAAGTGCAGTAATGGCGTCCGACGAGCAGTTAACGTAACTAACATGACGCTGCCAGTATGGTGCCGCTGCACTCCTGATTCGTATTACACATTTCACACCGTCTCCCTTCCACTCTACGTTGTTGTATAATTTCATTACTACTACTCGATAAATTATCAGTTAGACGTAATTTTCTTTACGAACAACAGAATAAAGGTCTTCAATTTGTCATCATTTAGGTGGTCGGTCTCTGTTGCCGCAGACCATCTACACCGACCGTGTAGATGGTCTTCGGCATGGTGGCTACATGAAGTCATGGATGGTATACCATCATTTCGTAATCAATCCTTGAATTATAGACAGTTAAGAGAAATCTTTATATTATCAATCCATTTCTATTTCCCCTTTCTACATGTATATAATACTAGCTGTTCCTCAGTCGCTTTGCTAATCGTAATAAAGACTTGAAATTTGTCTGAAATATTCCTTGAGATAACCACAACTGCAAATGGCTTTCTATAGCAACTGTTACTATAGCAACCGCATAAATAATACAAATTAAAAATGCTTATAAAAGTTAATTAGAAAGAAAATGATTAAGGATCTATGAAGTTCCAAAAATAAATAGCCCATAACCAATAACAAATTATTCCGGATGTAATGGTCATTTTGCCGTTACGATACGTTCACTAGTTTTCATGTGATTGACCAACAAAAAAAACCATTTTCATTATATATATATAGGTGTCACATTTTTAATAATGGTGGGTCTGTGACCGGAGACTATCTGAGTAGGTCTCACCGCAGCATCTATTTCTGCTGACAGCACTGTGCAAACATTATTGTGTACCGGTTTGAAGGGCGCTGTAGCTAGTGTAATTACTGGGGTAATCAGACTCAACATCTTATGTCTCGAGCGATGAGCGCAATGTGACGCTATGAATACCATCTTAACTACCGTCATGTCGTTAGCTGGCGTATCACTTACTATCAGGTGAATGTCCAGCTAGTCTCGTCGTTTCGTTGACAAAAAAAAAATCTATTTTTACACATAACTTTCCACATTATTGAGTTACTCAATAAAACTTTCAAGGGTAAGGGTGGAAAGATTTATTTATATATTAATACAGATTTTTGGTATCTATTTATAAATGTATATGATACATTATGATAACAAATCTAAGATATATATACGGTATATATAATGGATATTACCATTACATTAATAATATTTAAATTTAGTAGTAAGTTTAAAGTTAGTTTAACTATTCTATGTAATCACTTATCGCTATCATTCTTTGCGGCAGTTCACAACGCGTTTTCTATAACTGATATGAAACTTTATAGAGTTTGTATTTTTTAACGTCTTCTTAATATATATAGAAAAATTGTAAAAAGTCGAAATCGTTTCCAAAGTATTATTTACCAATTAATACACTTAATATGTCTTTGACACAATACCCGTTTTACAAAACATTTCAACTTGTTTATAGATAAGTTGATTACATGTAACCGTTTAACATCATCAATCTATCATATATAAATAAATAAACCTTTAAATGTTTGAATGTCATTCTTACCTTCTATAAGTAATTATGCTCTATATATACTCTCTATATATCTAAATTAATAGACGAAACAATTTCACGCTAAAAGTCAAATTAAAGGATAACTTTCTTTTCGATACACGAATACACGGTTTTTAATAACGTACAATGCTTTAAAAATCTTACCCCACTTCCGTAGCAATTATTTGAAGATCCTTTTAACTTTTCCACTGCGCAAATAATTTTCAATGTGACAGAGAACCGTGCACGTCATCATCGTGAAGAGTGCAGGTCCACTTCCGTAGCTTTTCATTCTACGACAGCGTAAAATGCATTAAAATGTGGATCAAAAAATCTATTCATAATGACTACGAAGCAATTACAACTGGCGTAAAACTATCCAAAGACCACGCAATCAGAACCCTAGGTAGAACGACTGTTGTAGGCCGGCGGAGGTCTTCACTGATCGGTTAATATAATGCCGCGGTGATTTTATACTCCAGTGATGATGTTTAGGAACTTAGCGGCTCAGATAAAAGGTTTTTATAGTTTTATACCTTCATACTGTATCAATGCGCTGTCGCCGTTTACTTTTGTACAACTTAATAAACTTGATGAGTTTCGTTGTGGTGTTTAAATTTCTTTTTCCCAACGCACCAACACCAACCCGCGTGTACGTCTTGACGATTAAATTTTGAAATCAAACCGTGAAACACCTCATGGACGGTACACCATCATTTCGTAATTGTGATTAATAAATCTATCTTTGAATTATAGATAGTTAAGAGAAATCTCTATATTATCAATCCACTTCTATTTTCCCTTTCTACATTTATATAACACTAGCTGTTCATCCGCCGCTTTGCTGACCGTAATGAAGACTCGAAATTTGTTTGAGATGTTCCTCTACAGCAAACGCAAACAGAAATCGTTTTCTATAGCAGCCGTTACTATAGCAACCGCATAAATAAAACGAAATGAAAATGTTTATAAAATTTAATTAGAAGTTAAATGATTAAGGATCTATAAAATTAAAAAAATAAATAACCCATAACCATCAACAAATTATTCCTCGTCATATTCCCATGTCGATACATTCACTATTTTTCACGTGAATGTCCAACAAAAAAAAAAATTATTGTATATATATAGATGTCACTTTTTTATTCATGGTAGGTCACTTTTACCGGAAATCGGTTAGAGTAGATTGGGAAGGTAGTATACTGTCACCAAACGGTAGTGTGCAAACTTTACTGTTTCGGTTTGAAGGGCTCTATAGCTAGTGAAATTACTGATATAACAAGACACCACTTTAGCATCTCAAGCACAATGTTGAACAGTCTATATCATTATTACTATCGTTACGTTAGTATGTTAAAGCATATCACGTAACATCAAGTAAGTCTTAGAAGTCTAGTCATTTAGTCATCATCATGTCTGCTGCTGGACATAGACCTCTTCCAAAGAACGCCATTTAGCTCGATCTTCGTCACTAATCACTTAATCGAATAAAAAAATTATATATAGTAATAATGAATCTAGTATAATAACTTATTTTGTTTATCTCCTCTTAAATCAAAATGTTTAGTCATTTTACTATTAGTTGTTAGGTTTAGGACAAATTACTGATAACCCGCATCATGACACTTTACTGATGACAGGTCTCCATTGCCAGAGGTCGTCTAGGTACCACCCGCAGCGCCTCTTTCTGCCGCTTAACAGTACTGTGCAAACATTACTATGTTGCGGTTTGAAGGGCGCTGCAGCTAGTGTAATTACTGGGGTAACGAGAATTTTATGTCTCATGTGCCGAGCAATGTAGCGCTATGAATACCATTCTAACTAGCACCATGTTTTTATAGGCGGGCGTATCACTTACCATCAGGTGAACGTCTCGCTCGCCTCGTCGTCTCGTAGAATAAACACAAAGGCTAAATATGGTGACGGTTGCCGGAAGACGCGAGACGCTGCGCAAGATCGATCGGTGCGGGATCATTGAGTAAGGCCAGTGCTAACCGGTGGGCGTCTTCTGGTTAACAACGACACGTGAAAGAGGAAGCGTGCTGAAACAATAAAGCGTATACACAATCGGCATTCCGTCATGCCGCCGGTCTGTTTGTTAGTAAAAACAAATAAATAATTCCGTCGGAGCAATCACAATGGGGGTTGTGGGTTATGCCATCGGGCCCCCGTCCGGCGGCGTATCGATTTCATACGGCGCACTCGCAAAAGGATCCCACTGCACACACAACTGTTTGCCTTCCGCCGGGCAAACGTTAACACTTCTGTTTGTCCTCAGCTTAGAGATCCGCAACGGACGGAACCCGCCGCGCTATTAATTACGTAAAATAATATAATCCAGACGATATTCCGCCGCAGAGAAAACTGTTGTGAACTTTTTTTTTTTGTTATAATGTTGGCTATAGACTTTACCTGTGAGGTGCTTTGATGTTTTTTAATTCTTCTACTCTACAGTTTTTTTTTATAAATTCAATTAAGCAACGAGAGAAGCGGAACGATCACCTGATGGTAAGTGATATGCCTGCCCAGAAAAAAGTGGCATTAGTTAGGATGTTATACCTTACCACCACATTGCGTTCGCCGTCTGAGACATATATTCAGTCTCATTACCCCAGTAATTACACTAGCTACGACTCCCTTCAATCCGAAACACGGTAATGTCTGCACACTACTGTTTATAAGCAGAAGTAGTTGCTGCGGTGGTAAATACCTAGAAGCCCTCCAGCAAATACTATTTTTAATTCAATTTAGCGACGAGACGGAACGTTCAGCTGATGTTAAGTCATACCCTCGTCCATAATAACGTGGAACTAGTCAGGGTGATACATACCGCACAAAACTACGTTATGAGACAAGATGTTCAGCAGTCTCGTCATCATCACCATTAGGTGCCCTCATCAAACTGAAGTTTGGCGATCAGATTGAGAAAACCAGTTCGATCCTCAGCTATCTTCAGTCTCGTCGCCCCAGTAATTATACTAGCTACAGCGCCCTTCCATCCGAATAACAATAATATTTGCACACTACTGTTTTACGGCTGAAATAAGCGTGCGGTACATAAACGGTTTCCATCATCACACCACATATGTACCTATCATATGGGAGGATCTAGGCCATTTTCCATCACGTTGGACCATCCGGGTTGGTGGGAGCCAGAGACTCATATGTTGATTAGCAGCGTGCACCACGAGCAGATGAGTTTGACTTGGGTCCCGTGAGTCGTTGTACGGTATCCCTTACACCCCCTATACATGCTATTATAATATAAAAAAAAGAATTTCAGTAGAGTCGATAAATAATGAATATATAATACGTTCCTTGTTTATCTATCCGGATATCCTTTAAAGGTTATATGTAGGTATATGCTAAATCTTTTAAACTATTTGATCCCTCACACTTGTTCCCCTTCCAGTGAAGATACAAAGCAAAGAGCGCACTTTACTTTTCTCAACTGCCACGCAGCGAAAATAACAAATTAGGTTGGTCTTGTTACAGTCTGTTTACTGAAGGTATTTAGATCTTTTGAACTTGACAGCCTATTACTTATTTTGTAGTATACTGCGGATAATACCGGCGACAGAAAGAAACCTCAAAGTTTCTTCGGGAACCGCCAAGAGGAAAATCTCTTTTTTCTTATTATCCAACAGTTAAGTATCCTAAAACTTCCCTGTTTTCTGTTATCAAATAAAGTAAGTTCACATTTGTAGAAATAGTATCTAGCAGTATTAATTGGTTTCCTGACAATTTCCGGTTTAAATCTGTGGCCTCTTGTTTAATTTTTGATAAGATTTATACCCTCGTGTTGCAAGAGCCAGTGTATTCTAGGAGAGTTCGCTTCAACGTCCACAGTGTCATTGTTAACGCCGTGTGATGTTGAGGTTAAGTTAAAAAAGTGACGTTAAGCACAGGTGCGCCGTGTTTAATATATAACAGGGTTTCGAGCTATCCGATGTCAACGATCGCTCTGATTGCTTACGAAAAAAAAAACGAAACGTTTTAAATGGGCACCCTCTATTTGCCCACCGGTGGAGCGTTCTTTTTAGGTATCATAGACTACTTACGGCTTCTTCTTCTCGTTCATTATACTATACCCACAAAACGTTGAATTTAATCAGTTAAATATAAATCTAATAATTTCATATACTATATAAATAAATAAATAAACACGGGGTTGTTCTCTCGCAAGTAAATATTCAAGGTCCCACAGTAAAACTGTTACGTCTAGAAATATGTCGATTACCGGAAATGTATAAACAAACAGTTAATAATTATGACCTTGAACCTGAACTAACTTGAAAGCTTTATAGCAAGACTACATCCGGTTTGTACCGGATTTATTCGCTTTTACACGTCACGGTTACATCACCATCATCAGCCGATAAACATCCACTGCTGGACATAGACCTCCTCAATGATTCCGATAGCGGTCGGATAGAGATTCCTATGAGGATATTAGGACCATTTCCCACCACGCTGGCCCAATGCGGGTTGGTGGAAGTCATAGCCTCGTTTGTTGATTAGCAGGGTGCACCACGAGCAGGTGAGGTGGTTGGCTTGGATCCCATGAGTTTTTGTGCGGGAAATGATAAATTCATTGAAGCTAAATACCCAAATTGAATGAGAACTTTCTTCTTGTTATGTCCGATGGTAGGTTATTAATTCCGGAAGTCAAGCCTCCCGAGAATGAAAGTGTTCAGGCGGATGTGATGCCGGTTCACTCTTGAGCACCAGATTTGTCTGATTTCGAGACATTATAATGTTATTTTTTCTATTTTAACACAACTAGGTTATAGTGGAACAATAATGTTCATTAGGAGTTACGCACGTTGAAGTAAGATAATGTGATGCTGTATAAATATTTTAACTAGCCAAATACGAAGGTTTTTTTATTCGACGAAGCCATGAGACGAGCAGGAGATTCAACAGGTGGTAAGTGGTACACCTGTTCATAACAATGTGGCGCTTGTTAGGATGAAACACAGCGCCACATTGTGCTCATGGCCTTGAGACAAATGATGTAAAGGAAAATGGAACACCGGAACCTAGACGGTCTCCGGCGACAGAGATCTACCACCAGTAAAGCTTCTTGATAATAATAATTATTTTTATATTAATATTTAATAAAATAACCACATCAAAAAGAGAGATTTTACATTGCATTACAACCTTAATCTAGTCCACTTCCGTTTTACAGAGCACCCATTGATCGTCCTCTGCATTCCACGCTATTCGTCCTCGACTAGAAACCAAATCCGGTACGTCGCTTTTCAACTACCGGTTGCACTAACCGCAAACCTACGCGGGATAGAATCGAGTATATAATATACAACTTCCTTTATATAAAAGAGTACTGTAATGTCCCTATTGGGTACCATTAACTTGAAACATTACAGCCTCTTCAGAACAATTAACGTTAGGATATTTACACAGCAACACAATGCGATTGGCCCTTTGACAACTTTTTTTTTATCAACGAAGCCACAAGACGAGCAAGAGTTTCACCTGATGGTAATTAATACCGCCTACATATAACAACCTAGGGTTAGTTAAGTTAACATTGCGCATGTCGCCTTGACACTTAAGATGTTAAGTCTCATTACTCCAATAATTTCACTAGCTACAACTACCTTCGAACTGGACTACAGTAATATTTGCACACTACTGTTTGTCGACTGCAATAGCCGCTTGAGTGATACCTACCTAGACGGTCTCCTGGAACAGAGTCCTGGAGGGCATTGTCAATGACATCATTGGTTTACTAAGTTGTTTCTTAACGATCGCATCGTTCTCTCTTATCTCTTAAAAAAAAATTACTTTGTTCCGGTTTGAAGGAAGTTGTTGCTACTGAAATTACCGGGGGTAATAAGACTCAACTTCTGATGTATTTTAGATATCTCTTATTCGAATTAGGTCTTCTTAGGTGAACATCTCGCCTGTCTCATTGGTTCGTCGAATAAGATAAAGCAGTGGTGTTACTTAGATCTTCAGCGAGAGATGTTACTAATGAATCAGTATCACCGACGAGCTTCCGTGATACAGTCGTATCACGCTCTGATCGGTAACTACTGTAATATAATGGTACGTTAACAAATGCAGTGTGCCACTTGATTTATGTTAAAGGGTTTCCTTTATGCATTTGGCATATGCTTAAGAAGGTAAACCGATAGCATCTATGTGCTTACTTGTCATTCATTTCCCGGTGCACTTGAACGCAAAAGTGTTTCAATTACAACTTAAATATAAACATTAGTATGTATTCTTTGATATAAAAAAAAAATCATTGATTTTTGAACCCTTAAAACTATCTTAATATTTATACTAAACATTTACATCATATAGTGTATTATTAATCATTTAAATGTCATTAATCCTGTAACCTGTTTTTTTAATGCAATGAAGCGACGAGACGTGAGGTATGTTCACTTGATGGTGAGTAATACGCTTGCCCGTAACTAGTTAGGATGGTATATACTGCACCATATTGCGCTCGTCGCCTTAAGAATAAGATGTTAAATCTCGTTACCCCAATAATTTTACTAGTTACGACTCTATTCAATCCAGAACACAGTAACATTTGCACACTCTGATTGCCGGCAGAAATAGATGCTGCTGTGGTACCCACCCATACGGTCCCCAGCAACGGAGACCTACCAGCAGTATATATGTTCATTATTATATAAAAAATGTTTCAAGTATTAATAATCGTCATCGTTAAGTTTTCATAAAATTTCAATTAAATTAAAACATTAAATATTAGTAACGCCATCTATTGTCAATATATATAAACTAGCCGTCTAGCAGTTCTTATTTCTGCCAAACAGAATTGTGCAAACATTGCTGTGTTCCGGATTGAAGGGAGTTGTAGTTAGTGATAGTACTGGGGTAATGAGACAACATCCTTTGTCTCAAGCCGACGAACGCTATATGGTTTTTTTTTTGGCGTGTCTAACAAAATGCTAACGGCACGCACACCTCGAAGCTACAGAGCCGGCGACGGGGTAGTGTCGAACTCCAACAGACTAAAAATCTTCCATGGTATTCCAGTCACGTCCGACAGTATGCAAGAGGGTCACGGGATAACATTGAGCAGTTCTTCCGCTACCCCCGAAACGCTATATGGCGCTGTGTATAACATCCTAACTAGCGCCGCGTTACTATGGGCAGGCGTGTTACTTACGATCAGGTGAACGTACCGCTCGTCTAATCGCTTTATTGAATAAAAAAAAAAACTTTTGGTATTAAATTTTTTCTCTAATACAAACAATTATTTTGATCCGTACTAGACAACACTTTAATAAGAGAACTAGTAGCAGTTAAATAAAAACAATTATAATCATTTAATAATATGAGGAGGGTATATCGTTATTATCAGCCGACAGACATCCACTGCTGGACATAGGCCTCCCTCATAGATCCCCACATCAAACGGTCCTGCGGTGTCCGCATCCAGCTGCTTTCCGCAACCTTCACCACATCGTCGTACTACCTGGTGGGGGCCCTGCCAACACCACGTCTTCCGGTACGCGGTCGCCATTCATTCAGGGTATATACCCCTCTCAAACTAGAAAACTTAATAAGCCAAAATATAGCCTTTATTGACTGATGACCCCTTAGCGATAATCAGCTCTTTTTATCGCCTTTTATATACCTCTTACTAACCCTTTTAAAAACCATAACATATTTTAGAGTCTAAGAAGTAACTTTAATAATGTAACTTGATTAATAATTCAAGGTTCAACTTAATCTACATTTAGCAATCTCAATGCGATATCTAGAAGAAGATTTAGCAAAGCATGCATTTATTTAACAGAACTGCGATACTATTTTATAAGTGATAAGCTAAAGGTACAATGTCTTAGTATTGTTTTATAAGAAAGTAAAAAAAAAAATTATGATGTTGTGTGTTAATTCTATGTCCAAGTATATGGTGAGCGTAGATCATTACTATCCAATTTATTCATAGTTTATAATATATTTTACGACTCATTGTAGCTTATTAGGTTATAAAACTACTACTATGAACGTTTATCTAATTATTTATTATCCTGATGTTTCGGACGCTGTGGAGTAACCATGATCACGGCTACGCAACCATCTTTGTATTGAATAAAGATGATTATTAAACGAAAGTGTTTTATTAATAAAATTTATTAAAATATCAAAGACAGTATGCAGTTCGTACTGTAAATAATAATTAACAAGCTATAGGGACTCTGTGATTAGTATGACCACATGATATTTCATCTCCTGAGTGCTAGATTATCCAACCGATCATTTCGATCTATTCGAACTGAAAAACACACAAAATGATATTCCTAAATTAATTGTTTCTTTTTTTTTTACAAACAATTAAATTCATATTAATAGAATATCATCATCTTCATCTCAGGCATTTATCACAAGTAATGCTACAGAAAAATGTACCTGGTGCAATATTTGGTCAATGGTCGGTTGGACAATTAAACAAATCTTTATTTATAGGGGTGTAAGGGTCCTCGCACAACTTACGAGATCCAAGCCAACCTCACCTGCTGGCGGTGCACCCTGCTAATCAACAAATGAACATCTAGCTCCCACCAACCCGTATTGGGCTAGCGTGGTGGAAAATGATCCAAATTCCTAAAATGAATCCCTACTGCATCGATGTAAGAATTTTTGGGGGAGGCCTATATGTCCAGCAGTGAACGTCTATCGGCCGATAATGGTGATTTACATATATTCATATACATGTATGTATTTTTTATGTATAGTATAGTTTGTACGTATATATATGTACATTGTGCTGTTAATTAGTTTTCATAATAAAATGTTTCTCCTCACCTACCGAAGGATGCCGGTAGGCATTCAGTCCACCTATTGTAATCAAATTTTAGATTTTCAAAAAATAATATAATTAAAAAAATAAAACAATTATTAACACTATAGAGACGACTTTCCACCATATTCTTGAGAAGGAACTGCTACGAAGTATTGTACGGCGAAATAATGCAACGATTAAATAAACGCGATAAAATTTAGATTTATTAAACATGTAATATATATATATATATATATATATATAAAATGAAAATGGGTTTTCTTCTTTCGCCAATCACGTGTAATCTAGTGAATGTATCGATATGGGAAACATGGACATTCGACGCGAAACGAAGTGTAGATGGTTATAGGCTATTTATTTTTGGAATTTCATGAATCCTTCATAATTTTATTTCTAATTAACATTTATACACATTTTCATTTGATATTATTTTTGCGGTTGCTATAGTATCGGTTGCTAAAGAAAGTCATATGCTGTCGCGGTTACTCTCAAGGAATATTTCAGACAAATTTCATGTCTAATTTTATATTACAGCTAGCAAAGCGGGCGGGCAACAGTTTACAGTATTATATTTATATTCCGAGCGAGAATTTGTTCATATAAATGTAAGAAATCATTGTCTTTGTACAAATCATTATTCTCGCGAGTAGTGTGCGACAGTACCGTAGAGCCGGCGGCACCTATGTCGGCGGACATGAAAGCGAGACCGCTTTGTGCGCAGGCGCTGCCGGCAAATATTTATTTTAATTTAGTGCCCGCCCGCCGATCGCTCGTTAATCGCTAATGGATCTGCTCCCGCGCGTACCACACGGCACCGCGCTGTGCCGTATCGCACCGTGCCGCACCGCGTCGCACCGTACCGCTCTATGCCGCACCGTGCCGCAATGTACGGCTCTGTGCCGCACCGTACCGCTCACCTCGCAGACCAATTGTTTTAAATTCCCAATTCGGTACAACGCGTAATTGTGACCCGTGTGGTATTTCAGACAATCCGATCCGATGTTTATGGCTGAATCGTCGAATATGGAAATGCCCGGAGTGATTCAACACTCACATTTTATTAAGCGATCACTTTAAATTATTTACACAGAGGCTTTGCTTTCGATTACACGTGGTGTTAAATGATAATGAGGCAGATGGTGAAACGCGCTCGACCAGCCTACTCTGGCTCCCACATGTTCGCAACCTGAACATAGAAACACTGTTATTTATTTATTTAAATACAGACAACTTAAGTCCATTACCAGATTGTTAGTAATACAACAGACAACTTAGGTCTCTGTTAGTACTTAATGTCTAGAAAGGATTTAGTCTCGCTAATGTCTAGAGCAGGGGACTATTGTTCCTGTATGAAATCTATGAACGTTGTGGCAAGACAAGCGAGCAATTCCAAAAATGTTCATTGCGATGAATCGAAAAGAATTTTTAGATAAAATATATTAAAATCAAGTTAAGCAATAATATAAGTATATATAAAAGAAATTTGTTTATTATTGTAATGATTCATTAATAAACTAATAAAGTTATAAACGTTTTTAATGTTTTATATGGATGGACGAGTTATGCCTTTGCTTTGGGAATAGTGCCTCCGTTCGCCACCGCGCTCTGTGGCGCTGCCGGCGCGTGTTTGTGTCAATGTTTGCCCACGCTTTTTGTGGTAAAAAGGGCATTAGTGAACCCTTTTGTTGACTCACAACTAAGACGGTTTGCGTGTCAACAGCGAAGGCAAATATTGGCCCATCGGCGGCTCCTCTGACTAACATAATCTGGTTTAACGTAAACGCTTCGACTTTTTTTTCAATTCTCTTACACTTAAGTCGAGTAGGTTAACGGATCCCACTTCCATGTGAGGCTGGTTGCTGTGTATTTATAGTTATAAATATTTATACGTTTTATTTAAGCATTCACCAATGAGTCATCTCAATTTCATTATCAACATTTAATGCAAGATCTCGGAGCAATAGAGGTAGTTATTCGTTAGACAAGATTAAATTCTTTAGAGTCTCGTTTTACTCTTTGTAAGAAATAACATTTTGTCTTAGTCAAGAGATTAAATTATCTGAACTCTTTAATTTTTTACAGTATACTATATTATCAGCAAGTTGAATAAGCTAAACAGGATACTGAACATATGTAGAAGTACGTACATGAACACGGATATAATTATTTGTTTATTTATCGACAATGGTCGATAAATAAACAATCTAACAGGTCCTCGAATTCACGCCAACACATTGTCGCCTTGAGGCGAGGGTTGTCGTTATTTAAATAATTTTACTGCAAGAGAGTAATCTTTGTCTGAAATCATAAATAATCGATGCAGTACACGACACAGTAGTGTAAGAATTCTTAATATAATTTGTAGTTTAAGGATTATAGCAGAACTCTAATCGGTGTCCATAATAATGAAGCTCCTGTTAGGATATTTATACAGCGCTACATGGTGTTCGTAAGATTACTTGATGATTAAAATATATGTCACCAATAGTAACTTATAATTATAGTAGCTTTCATTAAAGATAGAAAATTTAATTAAATGATGGAGGATCCTTTGAAATGTATTCTTTTCATTTCTTTGTACTGACCACATCTTGCTAAGTTTGTCTTATATTTTGTATCTATATATATGTGTGGTGTATTATCTCTGTATTAGTAATGTTCTGTAGATCATATGAATTACATATTATACAATTCAAATTGCATACAAAATACATATGGAATTTAATATAAATGATTTAGTAGTTACCATAATAAAGTACTAATAAATAAGAAAAAACTAACAGGATTTATTTTATCTCTTTATTTAATTGTCTACAACAAGCATAGCTTTAAATCTAGTAATCACTTATAGGCATACACTACATTTATTATCATCATCAGCCGATAGACGTCTACTGCTGGACATAAGTCTCCTCTAAAAATTCCCACATCGATCGGGTAGGAATTCATTCATTTGTGTCGTATTCCACCACGCTGGTCCAATGCGGATTAGTAGAAGCCAGACCTACGTTTGTTGATTAGCAGGTTGCACCATGAGTGTAATTTTGGCTTGGATCCTGTGATTTGTTGGGCAGGACCTCTTACACTCCACACAACATTCACCACAATTTAAATACATTATAACTAACACCTAGAGATAAACAAAGTTATGATAATTGTTATTCTATGCAATTTTTTTTAAAAAAAATATTATTTAGTACATCTTAATTGTTATATCTATATCCATTTATTGTTACATTGTACACGTGACTGTGTCATAAAAAAATAAAAATACAAAGAAGTCAAAATTGCTATTGACTAGAATCTTCAGAAAACAAACATAATATTTGAGAAAGCGTATACTTGAATAGTATCATATATTATAATTGTAATAATCATAATATTTGGCAGCTTTTTTAACATGACTTTATCTTATCACGGATTCTTTACTCTTTCCTATCCATTGCATATAACCTCTTTAGACCTCCCCAAAGGAATGAATACAAATTAAATAGGTATTAACCTGTATCAGATTAAAAAAGAGACAACAAAGGAGGTTGAGTATGAGGGACGATATTTAATTTTAAAAGAAGGAGAAAATTTTATTTTATTTTGTTTATTTAAATATTTATTACGACAGGACTGAGGTTCAAGATGTCCTGAAGTCATAGTCACGGAGTGCCTATCAGCTTTTTAATTGTTATTTACAGTCCGAGCTGGGTAAAATGAGCTCTCTGTGTAGTGGAATTCAACTTGAGGAATAAAATGCTTGGCGCTTGATTTAATATTTAGTTAGAAGCACTGGTAATACCGTAGTAATAAATATTTAAATGAACGCGATAAAATCCGTAAAATTTAGTTTTATTAAACATTGCAACATTTAGATTGTTGGCGTGGGTATCTTTTATTAAATCTCCCGACCCCCGTGTTTGTGGCCGGTACATTTAATTTTCCTTGGTCGCGGCCGACCGTTCGCGACATCGGAGCCACGATATTCGAATTCAATCGATACTGCATAATCAGCCGTCGCTCTGCCGAAATCCCGTCTCTGTCCAGGCGAATTCCGAATATTTGCAATAAAAAATCTCTATAGACTCGAATCACGTACCGATGCCGTTCTGCGAATTAAAATCGCAAAAAGCGAGACAGGGACGGAGGGAATGGGCAACAAAATATGCAACATTGCATCCACGCCCCTATAGGAATAAAATTCAAAATAAGACTTCAAAGGAAGTAAAAGGAAAAACAACGTCGCGTTTCTCTAGTTCGTTAGAGCGGGAACGTTATACTTGAATCGGCTCTCCCTTTTGGGTTAGTTGATATGAGTTATGGCGCATGTGTTTGCCGCGCGAATTAGCCATTTGGCGCGAGCGTGTGGGGCGACGCCCGTCGGCGGCGCGCCGCGTTCGGAAACGTGCTACTGCAACCGAATGAGCTCTGCGTGCTTAATTATGTTAAGTTTTTCATGTAAAACCTATGTACTATTTATTTTTCAGTTTTACGAAATCTTTCATGTTTCCACACGGTCGTTTTTTTTTATTCGACGCAGCGAGGAGCAAGACGTTCACTTGATGGTAAGTGATACGCTTGCTCATAATGTGGCGCTATTTAGAATAATATACACAGCACCACTTTGCGCTCCCCGTTTTGAGACATGAAATATTCTGTATATAATTTTTTTATTAAATAATTTTACTTAATATCATTAAAAAGGAAATAAAAAATATGTAATGAAATACTGATTCATTTAATAATTATGCACACATTGCTACTTTCAGTTTTAACTTTAATGACAGCGACATCTAGGGGTGAATAGCATATAACTATAACATTTAATTTATTTATTTTTAACTTTAAAATAATAGTTATTGATAATATTTGATTAACTTGAGAAAAATTTATTGTATCATAATCATCATTGTTTAATTGAAATAATTAATAATAAAATAAAGTTTCTCTAGTTTGAAAATGTAAAATAAGAGAACAGTAGTCAAAACTTAAAATTTTTATCAATCACTTTATATGTCAAACAAAAACATGCGAAAGATTATAAAATACCTAATATGATCATAGTGGGCATTTTAAAGAGACCAATTGTAAATAGTTTTATATTCTATGTGTTGTACTTTTATTTTACCTTTTGTTTCTGTTTGTGTCCAAGTTAAATAAATAAATAAATAAATTGGAAATATCTTACAATTTTATATTACCAATATCTAACAATGAAAAAAGTATAACTTTTATCGTAACAAATAGTTGTACACAATCCGTAAGTAACGAAACTCACGTGAAATACACCTATTAACACCATACATAATATGAACGACGGATAATATCTCAATTGATTTGATAAAAAAAAAACGAACAAATTGTTTATTACCTGTGACCGTGTCGAAGCGATTTTATCGCTCGGACTCATGGCGCCATCTACCGACAGTTACACGCACCGGGGCTCTGTTAATAGAGATAAAACGTCGCAATTAATTCAATTCGTGACCATCGGCAGACGAGATTTCGATATAAATATCATAATTCCCTTTCCGAGAGAATTTATTAATTAATGAACAACAATTGAATGTTATTTTAATGAAACTATTGAAGGTTATTTTAAAATTATCGTGTTGTAAATAGCTGGTGTTCATTTTGAAATTTATTATTATAAACAAATCATTAATATTTTGAGACTACTTTGAACCGATATAATGTTTATGATAAAACAGAACTTAACTACGATTTCATAATGATAAACTGATGATAGGTCTCTAGGTAGGTGCCACCGGAGCGCCTATATCTGCCGCCAAACAGTAGTGTATACATAACTGTGTTCCAGGTTGAAGGGAGTTGTAGCTAGTGTAATTACTGGGGTAACGCTTTTTGTACCATCCTAACCAGCGCCATGTTGCTATGGGCGGACTTACACACTTACCATCAGATGAATAGCCCACTCATCTCGTCGCTTAATTGAATAAAAAAAAAAACACATTAAATTATGACCTAAAATGTACTGTTTCTTAAAATACAATATCGCTTGAATTTAATCAGAAGCGTAACTTTTTATAACTCTATTATATAAGTATAAACTAAAACGTATCAACTGAACATAAATAAGGCTTCTCGAGCATCTGTCAAGGAGCTGATCCTGTGATACGTCACCAGCGATCGTTTATAATCGGCGAGTGAAATAATCGATGCGGCGGACCACCGTGCACCCGATTTACATATTAATTCGATGTCCAGCAATAAAATAAAGAAATTGGATGGACGGATAAAAGTCCCACAATTAAAGCCGACGCCGCACAGCTATAATTTCATCTTAATGCTATCGTTTTCGGAATGACCGGGTTCTTGATCATGCCGCTTAAATGGTTTAGGAACAATAAAAAAAAGGAGGAACACTCTCATGAAGTTATTTAGTGGCCTATGAGATAATAACGTGATATAATTGTCAAAACAGAATTGTTATTAAGGGATCGAGTTTATTATCTATGGTTTGATTGCGTCTTTTTTTTATTTATCTCATCTCACTATTGTTTAGGTATGTCTTTCTATTATTTATCGTTCAGAATATTTATTTAGTTTTATATCTCATGACCTGTAAATTATTATTAATGACCTGTTATATGTTGTATACATTTATCTTAATTTTCTATTAAAGTTAATTTGATTACATTGCTTCGTTTATTTTATTGTCTGTTCGTTCTTTTACAACGATGCCTATATTATACACTTCTTCTTCTTCTTCTTCTTCTTTTTATTTTCTTGCATTAGATCAGATTATATTTATTTTTGTTATCTAATTTAACAATGTTATAGCTTTTTGTATTCAACGTTCGCAAAGAAAGGTGTACATAATTTCATTTCCAAAACGGAATTTAGAAATTTTGTTTAAGATGCTATTATTTTATTTATTTATCAGCCAGACAACTCCCACTGCTGGGCATAGGCCACCCTCAACGATCTCCACGCCAATCGGTCCTGCGCTACCCGCATCCAGCGGCCTCCCGCGTCTTTTATCAGGACGTCGGTCTAACTAATAGGGGGTTTGCCAGCATTACGTCTTCCGGTACTTGGTCGCCGTTTTGCCCCATCAGTCGCCAGTCCTTCGAGCGATGTCCTACCCATTGCCACTTCAGATTAGCAATCTTTTAGACTATGTCAGTGACCTTAGGTCTCCTGCGGACGTCCTCATTTCTGATTCGATCCCGCAGAGAAACCGCGACTATAGTCCTTTCCAACTTACGTAGATCTTTTTCTTATTTGAATAGTATTTAACTTCATATATTACTTTCTCTTCTTCTCCCTTTCTCTGTCTTGTACATCTTAATTTATTAAGATGCATTAATAATTAAAATTACGTATTAAAGTTAGTGCCCGTAGTCACTGGACTCACGCAGCATAATATCATATTTTGTGGATTACATTACAAAAGACCTATGTCCAGTAGTGGACGTCCATCGGTTTAGATGATGATGATGATGATTAAATATAGATACGATATCATTTTAAAATTTTTAATTATCTTTTTACGTCTATAAATAAGACTAACTTTTGTTGCTGGTACCACCGCACACCGCAGCGCCTATTGCAGCCGACAAACAGTTGTGCGCAAGCATTACTGTATTCCGGTTTGAAGGGCGATGTAGCTAGTGTAATTACTGAGGTAACGACATTCAACATCATATGTCTTAAGGCGATGAGCACAAAGTGGTCCAGTGTATAACGTTCTAAGTACCGCCACGTTACTATGAGCAGGTGTATAACTAAAGTTTATTTTTTTCTTTTTGACTAGACACAAAAAAAAAAACTGAAATGTTAGAAATGAAATCGCATTCTACATGTAAGTAATTTGAAAACAAAAACCAGTCTTCTCGTTTCAGCTTTACCAATATGGTACTGCAGTAAATGCTGTGAAAATTTACGAGTGTTCAGGGCGGCAATAATATATCGGTATGCTCGAAATGTCGAATTTAATTATAATGTGGGCATGAGCAGATCCGCGACGTCGAATCGCGATCCCGCCGGAAGTTGGCGTCATCAACTCATTTAATCAAATTAAAAGCAATTTGTGCTAATCGCAGGAGCGGCGGGGAAGTGCAATTAGTCAATAAAACTTATTTGTTTTATTGCTATTAAATATTCATGCACTTTTGCCTGTCTGTAGGCGAACTGGAAAACAGGCATGTGTATAAAATGTACGTGAATATCTTAATCACAACCGTTATCTCTCATTACGGTTAAAATCCATCTTACTTTTATTAATAAATACGATTTTAATCATCATTCACATATCAACGCCATTTCGTAATGGTAAAAGACAAAAAGAACTGATAAGAAGCTCAGGGGGTAGTTTATTTTTCATACTCAAATTCTACTGTACTTACTCGAACCAATGTTAAGTAATTATAAAGTAAAAAAAAATCTATTATTTAATTATTAAGTCAATCAAAGTAAATACACATTTAGTTCTAAATACACTTTCTTTACTTTTAACAATACTATCTATTTAACTAAGCTTTAACTCTGCTATCATAGAGGGTGCTATATTTTTCCTGAATAAAATTATTTATTTTTTATATATGTAATTCTGTCATACATGAGAGTACAGGGGGCGGACTTAATATTTAAGTTATTTCTAAGTTCTTTCGCCTGCCAAGCCTAGGAGATAGATTATATTAAAGGCAAGGATTCTTACACTGAGATATGTTATTTATGAAAACAAAAACTTGTAACTTGAGATTTAAGTTAAGAGTTCCTGCACAACTTACGGGATCCAAGCCAACCTCATCTACCCGTGATGCACCCTGCTAATCAACAAACGAGGATCCGGCTCCCACCAACCCGCATTAGGCCAGAGTGGTGGGAAATGACTCAAATCCTCAAATATGAATCCCTCTGATCGTGTGAAAATCTTTGCGGTAGGGCGATGTCCAGCAGTGGACGTCTAGGGCTGACGATGTAAATACTTGTAATAAATTGATTAAGCGTGATAGGCAGTACAAAGAACATTTCAACATGTGCAACATAAAGCATTGAATATGGCGAGTTCGCCATTTATGCGTTTCAATTGTACGAGGTCCTGGCGCGGCGGCGGTCGGAGCCGAGTTATTTACACCAAAACAAACCTAAGGCCCGCTCATTTATTATAAACATTTACCGCATTGAATATTGATATAAGTAGCGTACGCGACGCATTCGATGCCCGGGCTGGAATTCTAATAGAGGTTTTGCATACAAACAGATTATTTCTGCAACGCAAAACCGCGGCCACAACAATGGACGCACATATCTAGATTACGTCCGTGCGCGTCCGTAATTTCAATGAGCTCCACTTGCCGTTTTTCTTCATTAGCTTGCATGTATCTATATTCAAGGAGACGCATCATTCTGTCTTTACGTTGATACTGAAACTCCGTTGCGGGGATCTTTTAACTGCGCCACGTACAGCACCTTTCGAAGACACGGTAATATTAGCACAATGCTGCTTGACGGCAGAATTAGACGCTACGATGGTATATAAACGGTCTACGATAACGCAGATCTCTTCATCATTATCATCATCAGCCGTTAGACGTCCACTGCTAGACATATACTTCCCACAAATATCCCCACTTCGATTGGTCCTGCGCTGCCCGCATACGTCGTTTGTAGGGGTTCATATGGGGAGATTTGAGCCATTACCCATCACGCTGGCACAACGCAGGTTGGTTGGAGCCATAGGCACATTTGTTGATTACCAGGGTGCACCACGAGCAGGTGAGGTTGGTTTGGGTTCCGTGAGTTATTGGGTGAGACCCCTTACACCCCTGACGCAGATCTACTATTAAATATTTTCTTTTTTTTTCTTTATTTTTTTTTTCTTTTTAAAATATACAATTTATATTAATTTACTCGTATTATGTTCAATTAAAGCATAGTAAAGATTTACTACCCCAAACTCTATGTATATATATTTTCATGCCGTGGGTGTGCGAGACCGTAGATGATGAGTGGATAATCTCTAGCTTTCATATACTGACAGTTGGAGTACAGTATTCCTATAATGACGGTAGATTTACAAAAAGAGAACGGTATAATAAGAAAAGTATTAAAGAACTACCATCATCCGAACTATAAAGTAGTGATAAGCAATTAATTAATATCTTGAGCATTATTCATACCTTAACTAACAGTAAAGAGATTTCCATGTGTTTAATATACTTTGAAGGCTTTTGATACACCCAATGTATCAGTAAATGTATTAAAATAAATACTTTTAATGATACACATAAATACGACAACAGAGAACATTTATTTATATCATCTCAAATAACCCCCTACCCCAACCAATCGGTATTTTTTTGTCACTTTCTAATATAAACTTTGATCTATAATATCATATAAAAAGTTTTCTTCTCTCATTAAGAAACCCTGAAAATTGCATTATCAAAACTTTCATTATAACTTCCAAATTTAACTACTCGTCTAACAAAAAATACTTTTATGAAGCATTAGCAGAATAGTATCTACCCTATGGAAGGGTAGCGGTTAAATTGAACGGTTAATACTATAATTTAGGTGACGGAGGGGTCACGGCAATGTATCATTATACGCAAACCATCCGATTGGGAACGCAACACCAAGTAATATTTTAAATTATAACAAGCTGTGACATTTATATTGTTATTTCAATCTTCAATTGTTATTATTAATAATAAACAATAAGACAACAAAATCAGTTATTTTCTTAGTTAGTTTTATCATTAGCTTTTAAACAGCACTTACAAAAGTAACCATGTCACTATAAAACATTGTTTAGTTTAGTTCTTCATTTATAATAACTAGCTTTATGTATTATTTATATGCTTTTTTTTACAAATAACCTCTGTGAATATATACTGAAAAGATCACCTGAAAAACTTGTTTTTTAATACTGATAGTAAGTAAGTTCTCCTATAAGATTAACTTGTTAATTAAATGTTAGTTTAGCTCGCCACTTCTACTTAATTTCTATATATTCACTGCATTCTTATTTACTCTTACGGCAGGTGTCCTCAGTTTTGATGATACTCCAGTACGGAAAGAATCGTCAACATCAGACCACTCCGTTATGCGTGATCACGCGTCTATTTAAACCTCCTCACACTGGATTAAAAACAGAACTAAAACTTGTCGACACCCTTAACTCAACCCTGTGTTACTTCATAGCTATCTCCATCACATCAAACGAATACCTCTTAAAAATCAGTCATAAAAAAAGTACTCAAATATGTATGATAAGAATTAGCAGAAATTATAGTAACAAGTAGAAATTGATTCTTCCTTAACTGCTGCCTTCGATGGAGATCGTGATCAGCTCATGTATAATTCAATAATCGATGCAATAACGACCTTTGCAGACGTATGAGGGTGAGAACGATGCCTCGCCCGTACATTCCTACAAAAGCAACTTTATTATTAATAAGCTATTTCCCCGCTTTCCGAACTATTTCTTTTCACCTCGGATTCCTTATAAGGTAATAAAAAATATATGATTTTCTTTTGTTTCAAATCTTTATTGAATAACCGCGAAAACAGTATTCAAAACGGATGGACTATTTTAAGCATCCTCTAGGCTGGCCTGTGTTGAAGATAAACGTGATTAAACGTAATAAAAGATTATATATAGTAACAATAATTATTATATGTACACACATAATAGATATGTGTGTATAATGTAATAAAAATATATTAAAAAAAAACAACTACGCCTTTATAATTCCCATTGTAGCAGTTACAACAGGAGCAGTAACCAAAAATATGAAAAGCTATTGAAACCTTGACAAATATATTTAACAATACTTTTTTATTAACTACTTTCTTGAAGATAATATATATAATACTAGCTGGAATAATATTTTACCAGTCATATAAATAGGAAGTATACATTTATGTCTTTATTAATATCAGTTAATATAATCATATATATATATATATATATATATATATATATATACTAGCTATTCCCCGCCCGCATAGTTCGCTGTACCACCTCTGGAACTCCCGTTGAAGATTTTTTTTTAAATCCAATCTTAACTGACCTCTAAATGGCAGAAGCAATATCTCCACCAAATTTTGAGTGTTTATGTCCAATAGTTTCGGAGATCTCGTGACGAGTCAATAAATCTCTGGGATATGTATAGCGAGACACTTGTTGAGATAAATACATAATATATATATAAAAAATAATGTTTAACTTTATAAAGCTTGATAATCGTCATAGGGTTGCAATACATAAAAATCTATACAAAGTCATACTATTTTCTCCAATTTTGTACGAGTCCGTTTTATAGCTAAATTTTATGATACTGTAACATCCTAAGAAAACATCTAAGTATAGGAAATGGAGATGGTAATAAACAAATTTTCTTTATTCGAAATATATCAAAGAATTTAATAAATAAATTATCCTTGTAAATTCTAGAAGATTTTTATACCTTTAGTAACCTAAAGGAGAGTACTAAAAGGTTTCATCTAGGGGTGGGGGTTATGTTCAATGCGACTATCAAAGCGTTTACAAGTAGCTAGAGAGCAGGGGTCGGTGCCTAGGAAGTACATAGATCAAATAGAATACTCACTCGACAACCGGGTGCCATTTGTGCGAAAATTACAGTCTTGGAAATACTGGTAACCATAGACAGGATTCCCTGGATATAAACCCTTTGAAAATATTGAAATCTTTTGTTTTACAGGACATTATATAAATTTATTTTCATTATATGGAAACTTTGATAAGGAATATCCTGGTGGTAGTTCTTTGTAACAGGAGACTGTTTAGTACCACTGCAGCTCTGCCTATTCTGTTTCTATATCTGCCGCCAAACGGAAGTGTGTAAACATTAATGTTTTCTGGTTTGAAGGGCGCTATCATTATTGAGGGTAACAAGACTTAATATCGTATGTCTCACGGCGACGAGCACAGTGAGGTGCAGCGTATATTATCTGAACTAGTGCCACGTTGTTACAGGTATGTGTATCACTTAACATCAGGTGCAGGTCTCGATTGTCGCGAAGCTTTAAAAAAAAAATTCTTACCGGTAGTAATTCAGTTGTTATAGCTCTTTACGCCTATAATGTAATTCGCGGCTTTAGCTTCAAAGCTTGGTCTAAGCGACTTCAAAGCCTAAGTACAGGATGTACTTAGCCAATAGGATTCAAAAAGTGTATTAAAATTATTAAATGACTACTTAAGCGCTTGTTAAGTAACACGGAGGTCGGTGGTTCGATTCCGGAGGCATAAGTTGTAAAAGTTTGTTGGTGGCAGGTTTTTTTCAAATCAGTTTGGCTAGCTTCTTCTTTCAGAGACGGCTCTGAGCTGCAACGATCTATTCTCTATTGAGGTCATATATCTATTGTTTATTCTATCTATAAATATTATTTAATAATCTACTAATAATAAACAAGCGGTAGCTCAGATGCAGAACATGCAAGTGGCCGAAGTAATGAACATGCCGGGAAGTGGAGTAGTTTGATGAATTGAGCGAATGCAGTACTATTGTTAGCCGGTACTATGAATTGCTATCAATTATTGCTCCCAATGAAGTGCGATGCGATCATCATCATGGAATTGTTCACAATAGGTCCGACCTAACCATAGCTGTTGACGGCCGACGTCAATGCAACCCAGTGATATACAAAGTAAATTATTAGTTATAAAATAGAGGAAAAATACTTACGAGTTACCAGTACCAGAGTACAGAGTACCATCTATAGGATGATAGTCCTGCTTACTATATTAATCGTTAAATTCCACAGATCAAATTGTAATCCGAAACTGAGAGACATATCATCTTCCTTTCATATTTTTATCTATTTGCCATTGAAAGTTATAGATTTCTAAACGATCAAGTTCCTAAGCTGTTTGAAGTGTGTTACGCAGACGATCCTGAACTCGATGCACAAGTACCAGCCAAGGTTTCACCTGGTACGTGCCAATGATATACTCAAGCTGCCGTACTCAACCTTCAGGACCTACGTGTTCAAGGAGACGGAGTTCATCGCGGTCACCGCATATCAGAACGAGAAGGTTAGATCTTTTTTAACATCTTTGAATCTAGGAATTGCATGTACATTTATTGCCTTCTAGCACCTTCAACTCTTCAGTTCTTAAAGACAGATATGCCATAATTATAGATCAGAAAGCGTAATTTGTTTTTGATTACGAATTGAATAACTTTTTTTACATAAAAATCTTTGTTTCCAGATAACGCAACTGAAGATCGACAACAACCCTTTCGCGAAAGGCTTTCGGGACACGGGCGCCGGGAAGAGGGAAAAGAAGTAAGTACCTAACCTTTGACACCACAAATTATACAACTCACTAGTGTAAGGTCTGTCTTGATTTCTACATCCATTTACCCCAAAAAAGATATACTGCACAATTCTTACTGTATTCCTATTTATTGGAACTGCAATTAACTAGTTGTTAGTAAAAAGAACCGATGATATTATATAAGTAATAAACCGAAATATCTAACAATAAGGAGCCAGTTAAGATGATATACACTGCACGGTATAGTTAACCTCTAATTTCACTAGCTACAGTCTCTGGATCTGAAATCACGATAGTGTTTAATGGTAGAAGTAGGGGCAGCCGAGGTATTTAAATCAGACGTCAAAATTCCGTTAGTCTCCAAGATAATGAGAAATGTACTTAATCATCACTTTAAGTTATGTTTTAAGATGGATTGAAACTTAATTCTTTTGATAACAATACGTTTTATTATGTTTATATGTTACAATAGTTTTACTTTATTAACTTAGTTCATTATATGTATTCTTAGGTTACAATTTTTGTAAATATATTGATCTATGAAGACAAAAAAAGATGTAAGGTATAAAGGGTGTGCCGCATTGGGTCAACGTAGTGGGGAATGCCCCAAATCCCCCATACAAACTCTATAAACCTAAAAACCACTGAAGGTTGCGGGAAGCCGCGGGATGCGGACAGCGCAGGACCAATCGATGTAGGAATCTTTTGGGGAGGCCTATGTCCAAAAGTGGATGTCAATCGACTGATGATGATGAGGTCAGAAAGTTTGGCGAATGCTGGCCTAGTACTATATAGTCTGCGGCAACAGAGACCGGTTTCAATTGATCAATATCTAAATGTATCGAAAACTTAATCTGTATGATATAATAAGTAAAAGATATCGTCAATCATCATTAATTGCCATCTTCATCAAATTGAAGTTGGCCTGTCAGCTGGAGCAGTCTTCCGTTGCTGCGCCATTCTTTTAATTGTTATAAGTATTGTCAATGAAGTAATGTAATGCAAATACGTCGCTCATGATGTAAGGGTTTGGAGATTAACGGGGTCGCAAACGGGGTAGCGTTTAAAAGCGAAGTGAGCGTCGTAACTGAATTAGTCCGCTATCTGCGGATCTCTCCAAATTAATTAGGGCACGAGCAACGGCGCTCGTAATGCAGCCCGCACCAGGGTCACCATACAAACCGCTACAGTCGGAAGTGACCGTAATTTTATTTATTTATTACTTAAGATAAGGAGCAATTGTGCAAATATTACTGTGCTCCGGTTTGAAGGGCACTATAGCTGGTGTAATTACTGGGGCAACGAGACTTAACATTTTACGTCTCAAGGCGACAAGTGTGATGTGTATGTTATTGGCGTATCATTTACCATCTGGTGAATGTCCCGCTGATCTCTTCGCTTCCTAAAATAAAAAAAAAATATTTAACTCTAAATAACCAGAAGGTTTAAAATTTTTCAAATCTAACCTAAGCCTTCTGGTACCAGAGAAATCTGGATGAGTCTCTACATAGATGAAAACCTCTTGTATATATTATCTGTCCCTGTCCGCTTTGCTGGCTGTAACATCTTCACAGCTCTCTTTGGTGAAAGAATTTTGTAAAATCCGTTTTTAGCCGACTTATAATCAGCTAAAGGAATATTCCTACCTAATACCAAGTCTCTAAGCTTTATGGTTCCAGGGATATCTTGATGAGTCTCCGCATGGAAATCTTTTATATATAGATAGATTAGATGAAAATTATCCGCTATAGCTGTACTTAGAGTTGTTCCATAGTACAAAGATAATCCTTTCATAACTTAATCTTTAATTATCCGTAAAGATATGGAGACAGGAATGGTTACCCGCAGCAGACACCCACCGCGAGTCAGCGCCGTTGGAAATTCAAATTAAGCCAATCCGGCGCCTCCTTATTCGTGTTCCGTATAAACACAGCGCGGCACCGCACCGAACTGTGGAGTCATTCAGCTCGCCGGCTTTTTTCCCTGGCGTCTTTAGCGTGCAAGGGAGAAAATTGGATTTCCGCGATAAAAATCGACTTTGGTTTCCTTTTTTTTTTATTCTTTAAAACGTAATTTGCTCGCGCCGCAGGGGACAGCCCGAGGCTCTAATGTTATAATTCTATAGGGAGCTCGATTTATTCTCTACAATGTTTATACAGTACGCAATTACACGCAATAATTATTAATAATACGACAAATAGAAACTATCTTGTTAAATTATTTTAACACAATAACCTAAGTTTATAAAGTTATAAACTGTTTAAGCGATAAGGTATAATCTGTACGGAAGAGTATCTTATTTCAAGATAGATTTTCACATGTTGATAATGGGATGTGCAAAATAGACTACCTATGTATATACATATATAAAGACGGTGTCCGGAGAGTCATACTCTCATACACTCATCACGAGATATCCGAACCTATTAGACGTAAACACACAAAATTTGATAAAGTTATTTCTTCTGCCATTTTGAGGCTAGCTAAGGATGGAGCTTATAAAATTTCTTCCCCAAAGAGAGATGCAGGGTTGTATGTCTAAAAATGCGAGCAGGGAACAGCTAGTAAATATATAAATAAGATAAAAATTAGCTTTTTTAAAAGTGAAATACGTCGTTATATTAAAATATATTCATGTTAAGAAACACATAAAACAAAGTGTGTGCCGCTCTCAACACATTGAAAACAATTTTATAGAGCACACGTCCAAGAGAGGATTTAATTCGCTTACTTAACATTTTACGCCGGAAGCGGGCGCGCCGCAGCTTCCGAATTAGAGGGCAGCACGCTCGCCGGACGGCGGAAGCTCATCTTTTCAAAATGGCCGCCGTCCGGAAGCGTGGGAAACGTGAGCGTTTTGACAAACGCCGCGCTCGTGAAAAGCGGGGACACATGCCGCGCATAACTCATCGTTTCCCTTTGTGGTCAGAGGGGCGCCATGCGATTTTAAAACACTGGATATTCCTATTCTCTCCATATATAATATTTTTTAAATTTATTTATTAATAGCATTTTTATTTAAATTAGGTATAACATAGTCTAGAATAGAATTTAAATCTTGCTTAATTATTCGCCTGTCGGCATATAATCTGTATATAACAACAATCTATGTGTAGTCTATATAATAGATTCTTTGTTTTCCATGTATGTATATCTTCATCTATACAGGAATATGTAGAATATGAAGTCAATATATTTTTATAATAATTTTAGAATTTAATCCTATGAAATTTAAAAATATATGTTATATAATTAGTTCTAACCCAAAATATGTCATTGTTATTATATTACTAATATAAATATAACTCTACCTATTAATTAGTAAGTTTTCATAGAAGATTAACTTACTAAATTATTTTTTAAAAGTTAATAAACATTATTATTTTATAACATAAATATTAACTACGTTTTATCATATATGGGTACCCAATAAAATAAATACACTACTTAAGTATCTCCGTGGCGCAGTGGCAAAGCATTCGCCTAGTAAAAGGAAGGTTCCCTGGTTCGATTCAATTATCACATGTTTTACAATTTCGAATCGGAATCCTTTTAGGGTAATAACCCCCTCCATAATGCAAATCTACCGCCATAACACAAATAGTAGGTGATCCAGTATACGCTGGTTCACGTGTGAGAGTATTTGTATTCAGTGCGATCAAACTTCATCCACGGCCTCGTTGTTATTAGAATAAATTTACTCGTATATAAAATGGGATATTTATTTTATAATAAAGTCTCACCAAATGAAGGTTGATGGTGTACCGACTGGCAATGGTGAATTATGGCAAAGCGATTGTTCGCATACCGACCGCGCACACCGCCACCGACACCGCACAATGTAACCTGTTTTCACGTGAATTTTCGTCTACATGAATATAATTGTAATCGTCGTGTTAAACGAACAAGCCTTTTAAGATAACTTGTAAGTAAGCTTAAGTAATAAATCGACATCTTTACTGCTATTATTATCCTCCTGTCCTTAATAAATTTTTGCTATTAAGTTTAAAGACAGTAACAATATCGCGGCAGTAAAGACGATACGAATATGAGATGTTAAGTATAATTAATCCAGTATTTTTACTAGCTATAATAACTCAAGGTCTTCTCTCACAAGAAGAGTGTCATAGCCATTTGTCCACCACGCTGGCATAATGATGGTTGGTGTCTCATTCACGAGAAAGCTGCTGTTATGGGAACATGACGTTCCTCACGATGACTTCTTTCTACGGAAGCTTAAGTGGTAATCATACTATTTCACCGAGACGCTTACCATCTACGACCGCCTTACAAAATGAGCTCTCTCGACTTCTACTTCATTATCGATAGGTGTATACTGTTGGCTAGTCATTTTTGAACTTAGGTTTTCTCATACTGGGCTCGCGGACTTTGGGCCCACGATCTAATGTACTCTAGTTATAATTCTTTAGCTACGGCGCCCTTCAAATTGGAAGACACAGATGTGTAAACACTTGTTCAGCTGAAGGAAGCTGCGGTGTTAACTACATAGATGATCTCCAGCAACCGATAGCAATTTTAATAACCCTTAAGATGTAATGTCATGTCTCAAGGCAGCGAAAGCAATGAGAGGCAGTGTACATTATCTTAACTAGCACTTCAGGCATACATTTTTTCCATCATATAAAGGACTTACTCATCTCGTCGCTTCGTCGTATGAAAATATTTCTATACCCTGTTACTCAAAACAATTGTTATAATCCAGTAATAAATTGTTACACAGTTATCCTCCAGAAACAATACGGGGCGAATCAGAACAGCTCTTTAGTACACTACCCTTGTCTATCCGACGACAATGGATTCAATAAAAAGCTTCCCATCCGAGGGGTTCGGGGCTAACTGCACCGTTTTGGGGATAAAAATTTGGCGAAATTACAAGGCGGGCCACCCCAGCGTCGCCAGTTTACATTGTAACGCGAACACCCTAATACGAGCTTAACTCAGGGCTACCAAAATATATGAAGATTATAAAGAGTTGCTAATAAATAAATATTTACCACTGGTGGTAGATCGCTGTTGTTGAAGAAATTCTAGATAGGTACCATCACCACTTCTTCATAAACATTTTTTTTATACTATCATGCCTTTATTCCCAGTAGGAGTAGGCAGAGGCGAATAAACACCCACTTTTCGCCAGATGTGGTCAGATTAGGTCCCATGTAACAGGGGGCGAGCCTATTGCCACTTTACTGGGGCCACCACACACACAAAGATAATTTCAGTGTGCGGATTTCCTCATGATGTTTTCCTTCACCGTTAAGTACGTGGTAATTATAACAATATGCACATTAGGCATTGAAAAACTGCTTAAGAGGTGCGTGCCCCGGCCGGGATTAGAACCCTCGTCATCTGATTGCGATGTCCGAGTTCATAGTCATTGAGCCACCACGACTTTCTTCATAAACAACATTATTATATTCCATTTTATACGGCGCTTTAGCTACTGGACTGAGAATAATTAGGATCAACATATTACACCTCAACGCATTATATATGAATGAGAATAATATTGTATAGTTTATATTATCCTAACACCTTATTATTATAGGTGCTTAATATCTCGTCCGCAAAGTCGCTTGGTGGAATAAACAAAAACATTTTTTAGCTAATTAGATTTAAAAATTAAAAGGCACTAAAAGATTGTCATCCACATACTATCGCTTCGAGTATATTGCAATTTATATCTTTGGAGTTTATATCAAATAATGTTTTTTTTCAACTATATTTGTAGGTTTATGTGGACACGCTTCTTCTTTCCTTCCTCTATAATTAATATTGTCTTAATAAGCATCACACTTCAACACGTAAAAAGTCACTAAGAAGTAAAAAAAATTATTTATGGGTTTAGGTAAAAACCTGTAAAGATTTTTTCAGTTAAATAAAGCTGTAAAATTTACTTAATTTATAGTCTCTTTTTATAGTCTTTAATTAGCTTCAATCGGTGTTTATCGGTACGGTTCTATTTCTTGGAGAGAAGTCAGGCATATGTGTAACCTTTAAAACCTATCTCTGTGTTTCCTCCATCATTCGGAAATATCATGAAAAACACGTTCAGAAGATATTGACAGCCTGCATATAATGTATTTAACATAAAAGGAAATATATAAATATGTTATTCCGTTGAAAATCCATAAAAATATATTTTGGTGCATGACAAAATATATTGTAGTACTAATTTCCGATATATACGCGGCGGCCATTTTAAGAATTAACTTTCGATGAATCGCTTTGCAAATGGCGGCAGCCCTACATTAAAAGGGAAAAGGGAAAATTAAATTCTATCAGTCGGTGATGAGTCGAGTTAATAAAATGAATTTAGCGCGGGTCCCCGGTAATCAGGAGCTGGTGCGGGAAGATGCGGCGGTAACCAGGGGCCCGTAAAACAATGCCAGCCGTAAACTGTTGTTTGTTTTTCGCGGCGACAGAAGGCGAATAATTGCCGCCGCTCCGTGGCTTTTGGGGTGACAGTTTTAAATCTTTTTAAATGTCCTACTTTCATATGTCGCCCCCTTTTTTTTTTCAACTTTTTGCCATTGTTTTGTTTCTCGTAACATTTTAAACGTTCGCGAAGATAATTGTGCTTACACATCAAGTTTTTTGCGATGCAATTTTTAAAATGTTATTTTGTTCATTCTAGTTATCTTCAAGCTTTAAAGCTAAGACTTTTTAATAAAATCATCGTCAATAAGTTACTTTAAATTTACTAAATAAAAACAACAGCTTTATTAATATCCCCTGTCGAGGATTCAGAATATGGAAATGCGAGTTGGTGTAAATCCTTTGTCCAGGTACGGCGTGACTCTTGAAACATACCATAACCGTAATTTTATCATAATCATAATACTTTCCTTTACCAGAAGCTAAGGGTCAGATACACTTTATTACGTATAATACCTATAACTTAATAAGCCATGTTATTGCAGCTTCCAAATGGGCTAGTTTATATATAAATCTCACATCTTCGTTTAATGATGAAATTCTTCATCATTCTAAAAGAAGGAGTCAAAGGTATTTAATTTGGGATAGAACAAAAAAAATATCCACGATCTGAAATGTTCGATCGCTTCCAATGATGTGAATATAAATGAAAATCCTTTTCGCGATAACTTCATCAAAGGACGATTTCGAACCATTGATCCGGTACTATAAAGTCAGGGAGCCTTTGATGAATCCTTATTTTTCGCTTTTTACGTTTAAAAGTGCACACCTCCGTGAAATGGCGTCGGTTTAGGGTTTCGGGCACTATCATTACGAGATGATTAACCTTTCGACGGTCGAGGGTCCTGGAAGTCCATTACCCCAAATGTCAAACGGTTGACACCCTCGCAGGGTTAACTGGAAAGTGCAAACTATCGCATTAAAATTTAAACCGGCAATTTTATTACATCCAATGTGTATTGCTCAATTATTTTATAAATAGCAAAGGAGAAATATATAAACATAACTGTATGCTAATGCATTTTATCATCAATACATCCTTACTATTAGGTAGTTTCACAGTCAAGCACTAGTCTAAATAACCTGAAAATGTGGACAATCATGACCCTATGAAGTATCTAAGTTTTGACCAGTGATTATAACTATAAGATCTAAATTTGTTGATTATGGAATATCGATATAAAAAAAAATATATATTTACAACTTGAAATGAGATCATCATCTTCAGTCGATATTTTCATACATAAATTAATAAGTTAACCTACGGAACACTGGACTCCTGGAGTCACAGAGACAGAAGAGCGAGCACTGACTATAGATCTATTAATGCCCCTGCTGAGCTTCCTCTAATGGGTATTTTACATTGGTAACAACCTCTTACGGCTCAAGACTAGGAGCACTATCATGAGCTAATATCCTTATTAGCGATTGTAACGATCAAGGATATCACTACCAAGTGAATGTCCTGCTCTCTTCATTTCGTTATGTAAAATATTACGTGATTACGAAGTTGGCACAAAATTTAGCGTCCATCGTCATGTGACCTAAGATGATTCTTCTCACTACCGCAGTTACTTCTTTACCCATAACCATCTCTTCAGTATCCTTGCAAACTACTATTTGACAGTTGAAATGCAAATTCAAAAAATTTATTATATTATTTGTATATAGAGATTTCGCTGCGAACAAAATGAGGTGCTGTGTATATCATTTAAATCTCCTAGATCATCAGGTGAAGGTCTCATTCTTGTTGAGGCTGCGCGAAATATTTTTTCTTTACATCAAAAATTTATATTATCCGTTTCATCGAGATGGCTATCACGGTAACGCGGTGACAATGGACATATGTGGTGTAAGCTGAAATACCTGAACACATTTGTGTCCATTGCTCCGCACTGCTGGGGATTCTAAGACTGGAGTGCTATAAATAATCACAAACGATGCTATGAACCACTTGCAGGCTATTCTCGCATTGCGGTGAGGGATTACCTTACCACACTCGGCATTCACTCCCAACCAATAGTAAACTCAATATAAACTTAAAATTCGGACGTCCATAATGATGATGACATTATTCTTTCCAAAGCCAACCTCCTTAGAGAACTAACATGAAACCCCATAATACCTATTAATCTATTGAAATTAATAATTCGGATATATCCGGTTGCAGTATTAACCTTTTGACTGACTCACATCAATGTTAATAAAGAAACAATTTAAAATTAATCTTTCTGCCTCTCCCTCTTTCGGTTTACTCCTTCACATCTCCGAAATGGGTGGACCTATTTTAATCAGACTTTCACTGGCAAATAGAGTAAGAAAAAGAGTAATAGTTCAGTTTTACAGTCAAGCGTGAAATTGTTTGCGATGGCTCTAGTATTTATAATTTTATTCAAGCTTCTGCCAGCGTACTTGCTGGGTTCATCTAATAAATAATACCTTTAAAACCTTATGACGTGTATCTGTTCTAAAATCGGCTAAGCATTAACATCTTCACAGAAGAATGAAACCACCAACAGAATATAAATGGACAATATACATGAGTACAGAGAATTTTTATTATATAGATCAGTTTGATAGTAAATTACATGAACAGTCGATTCGTCATACATTTAGAGGATGCTCATCACATTTTTATCGCAAAAGAAGACAACAAATTATCGAAGTATATTAGTATAAATGTGAGATTATTTACTGATCTAGAGATAAGTAAGAAGGAAATAAAAAAAATTTTTTCTTCGTAAAAAAAAATTTTCTTTTATCTTCAAGCATAACTGTTTTAACCGAAAGGCATCGAGACACTTACCGTAAGGTATCGTCGTGGTTGGGGTTGTTGTCGGTCAGGATGGGGGTTCGCATTGAATTCTAAACTATCCTGAGGAGGACAATAGCTGGCCGTGGTCTCCGGTCATTCGCGTAGTACTCCCAAGGTTGGTAGGGACTGCATAAAACAGACCTCGGGACGGACTATCCCAGCATAGCGTTAGAGAGGCGGCGGTTGGTTTCCGAACGGAGATACTGTGACATCTCCAAACGCAGAAGGTGATCGCCGATGGGGTTTCAGTAGATAAAAATCTCCACGCGGAAGTCAGTTCCGCCCAGAAGACCTATCTTTTAGAAGATTTCACCCCCGATAGCAAGAAAAAAAGGAGTATCGTCGTGAAAGTAAACTAATCTTGTCGATCAATTAGAAGTCGCATTGTAGTTAAAAAAATGTAGTAATCTAGTAAATAACTTATTCATCTAAATATAAGCTCTCCTGCAGGTCACAATAACGCTAACGAGATTTACAGATTATGTAAATAGATTACTGAATAGTGCCCACTTGTGATGGCTGACAGTTTTAATTGTAACCACAACGGCGAATATACATATGTTCATATTATATGTTAAATTATATCACAGCAGCGCCTTTTATTACCACCGAAAGCAGTATGCAAATGTTACTGTGTCAATTTAAGATAAACTAATATCTCAAGACGTCGAGCAGATTGTGGTGCAGCGTAAACATCCTAACTAGTTCTTCATTGCTATGAGTTTGTCTTAAGAGATGCACGATATGTTATTACTGTGTTAAGTGAATATGATGCAAAAGGTAACACGAGCAGTTTGTCGGTGTACCGCAGGCAGGCGCTGCTGACGGCGCGCTCCGATACGCGGGAGGAGGACGACGAGAGGCCGCTGGACGTCGGCGGTCCCTCCAGCCCGCCGCCGCCGCCGCCCTCCGCGCACCACACCTCCAGCTGTGAGTACCTAACTACGCAGCTAATAAATTCTGAGATGCAATTAACAATGCATATTAAATTGAAATTTAATGAAACTAGTGAAAGTCATCTAAAAATCCTCTTTCTTTACAGCGTGGTTCAGCTCCGGAGGTGGCGGTGATTCCGGTGCAGAGGAAGCGGGCTCCGATTCTTCATGTTCGGGCGGCGCACGCGCTTCATCTCCTCCCGCGGGGCCTTCCCGACCCTCCCCCGCGCCTGATGTCTCTCTCGGCCCCCCGGTGCAGCCGCCGTTACTTCCTTACCTATATCCACCTTCACTGTACCCGCCCCCGTTCTTCCCGCCGCATCAAATGCCGCCGGGACTACTCTTCAACCTGCACCCGCTGCTGCAACAGTATTCTCTGCCGCCGCCACCTGTACCTCCGGCACCGGCCCCGACGCCATCCCTCAGCAAAACACACAGGTTTGCTCCTTACGCGCTGCCAGGACTGGGCTCCGCATTTGAGCAAGTGGCGCCGCGGGCGAGAAGCCTGAGCTCGTCCCCCGCGCGGCCGCGAGCCGGTTCACCTCCGGCGCGGGCGGCCTCCGCCGACCCTCCCCCAGATCCCCCGACGTCGACAACAACATCAACGGCCGCCACACCACCGGCCTCGGACCTCAAGAGCATCGAGCGAATGGTGAACGGCTTGGACGTCGAGACCCAGGACTGACTCACGAGCTAGCCTGTACATAGTATTTATACTCCCCCATCCTCCACCGCTCCGCACCACAACACCGGAGTGTTGGCGTCGTTTTGTATCGTTCCTATTTTGTTTTTTTTTTTTCCTGTCGAGTTCTATTCGGGTCGAATATATTTTGATTGTAAATAGTTAAGCTTTACCCTAGGTAGTTGCGGAGGCGTCCGCACCGGAGCTGGTCACAGCACTCCCTGGGTGCACCCACTTATGAAACGTGATTCTATATCAGCCATTAATCATTTCTACGATAGATGTCCTTTATTTAATTATTATAAACAGATTTATCACTCAACTTTACAATTGTTTAATAACTTTATTGTTACATTCTTATTATGTATGGATGATATAGAAACACATGAAGATCTGTCCGCTGCGACACGCTCCCCACGAAACAACCCCTTTCAAATAATCATTCAAATCTGATGTAGAATTTATATACTGCACGACATTTGATTGAATGCTTGAGACATGTTGCATCATGAGAGCAAACTGCAGCGCGCAGACCTTCAATGATCGTACACGTAGTATGAATAACACAATAGTAATCACCTTAGGTTCTCCACAATAGCAATAGGATTTAGAAGCCGACGGGATGGTATTGTTGATCTGACGTCATATTTTATTACATAACCTCTAAAATCTTTTTAGATAGAAACAATCATCTGACCCAAATTTTCTATTTATTACTATATATTTCTTTTTTAACCGTAACAGGTATAATCAGAAGGGCATTATAAATTTAAGCGAATTGCGATAATGTGATGTAGTTTAAAATCTGTAATAGCTTTTAACCGACAGCTGATAATGGCGTCACAGCGAACCAGTTCCGCCGGAAAGAGATGATTCGTTTCCCACTTTCATAGAGTAAATCATAATTATTAATCGCTTTCTTTGTAAATACAATTTGTAAGGTATAATACGTGTTTACTAATAGACATATTTTGAAAATATGTTTTGTCAATTGTGCTGTGAGGTATTGATGCGTTCGATTTTTGCATTCGATCATTACTTAAATAATTCTGTCGTGTGTATTAACCTTTATCTAAATATATACAAATTTAAGTATAAAAAAAAAAACAGGTTACATTCGTGTACACGAATGCAATGACCGAACGCATCAGAATGAAAAAATAACGATTGATGAAAGGAAAATCTAACTTTAAGTTAAAAGTTTGTAATATATAGTTGATAAATATGTAGTTAAAATACAAAATATATAATTATAAATGAATATAATTTTCCATGGAATTCATTAAATTTAAGCACATTAAATGTTTAACTCGAAATAGATTTACAGCAGTTCTACAGTTTTCCTTCGTTAATCCAAACAAAAATTTTGACAACCCGAGAAGAAAATTGTTAAAGAAAAAAAAAAAAAATTTTTTAGATCTTTTCTACATGGATAACGAAATTGTTGCTCTTAAAATTCGGACGAGAGACTGTAAATTTGACACATGTAATTGAGAACTATTCATTAAAATATATAGATAAATCTATTGATGAAACGATAATTGTTTTATTTAACTATTTATAGTTTTTATTTTAAAAAATTATAATAAGACAATAAAATCTCACAAACTGCATAGGGTGGCGCAAAAGTAATCCTCCTATCAGAAAATGCTATAAATTTTGCCTTGATGTAAAAAAATTAAAAGACCAAATAAAAATAATCCACAAGAAGAATCAAAGTTTTTTATATTTTTTTTTAAATAACCTTCCGATGTTTTTTCGCTGTAATTTTAAAAAAAATATACAAGGTATACAAGGTGGCGCAAAAATAGTAATTTAAAAAAAATATGAAAAACTTTGATTCTTCTTGTGGATTATTTTTATTTGGTCTTTTAATTTTTTTACATCAAGGCAAACTTTATAGCATTTTCTGATAGGAGGATTACTTTTGCGCCACCCTATATATTAAGTAAATGAGAAGCCTCTTACTATCATCATCATTAGCCACTACGTTCTTCGTACCACTTCTTTTACTATAAGTTATGTTTCAATTATATATACTTATAGTCAAAAAAAGTTTTTCTGCAAATCCTCCTGAATAGGATGCCGGATAATTGAGCACTTCAGGCTTATGTCATCATCAGCCGATCAAAGTCCTCAGCTGAAAACATGCCTCTCTCAAAGATTTCCACTTCGGTCCTGCGCTGCTCTAGTTCCGGTGCATTATCAACGTCCGTCACAGTAAGCATGGCCTCCGGTACCGCCAGGCACCAGGGGCCGTCGTTTATAATAGTGGTTCAAATAAGGAGATTTGAGCCATTTCCCACCACGCTGGCCCAATGCCGGTTGATAGGAGCCAGAGCCTCATTTTTCGATTAGCACAGTGCACCACGAGTAAGTGAAATTGGCTCGTCCCTCGTGATTTGTTGTGCCGTACACCTTACACCCTCTTTTTACTATCAATACCTACCAAAGCCTAAGCTGGAGAGCCCAAGACATAAAATATACTCTGACAGAGCTATTTTAACAAAAAAATTACATTACAATAGACCAGATATAACACTTACAGACAAAAAAAACAGGCTTACTTGATAGGCAAAGCTATAAACCTAATTCACATTACTTACAAAAATTTATTATATAAATATATCCGAATGACTAAGTATACAGAATTTAAAGAAGTCCCAAGAATTTAGAAATTGAACAAAGTATATTCTCTCGTTGGTCTTCTCCACCACCGGATTAATACCAAAAACCTTTCATTCTATTTAAAAGTATCGCTAAATATGTAACTTACGAAGCAAAAAGCTGCAATAAAGTTTTACAGGAAGATTCCACCATCAAAATTATGGTAGTAATTTAAGGTCATCTGACTAAGCACATCGTTCGTAGGAATCACGCCTGATGAGGCTGCAAGGTCATCAAATGGCAGCCGCGTACCCCACCCCACTAGGTGATCCGACGATCTGGTAAAAGTGGCAACAAGCAGCTGGGGGGGACGACTATATCCAACAGACCACCTCGATCGACTGATGATGATGATGGCTTAAGCCCGAAATGCGTACTATTAACCGGCATCCTATTTAGGAGGATTTCCAGAAAAACTTTTTTAACTATAAGTAATAATATTCGAACGAGAATTTATAGTAACATACTAGATATAAAACTATCACAACCCGTGACTATTCATTATCATCAGCCGATAGATCTCCACGATTAGACAAAGTTCTTCCCCTAAGATCACCACATCGATCGATCTATGACTATTAAGCAAGGATTAATTCCCATGTTTCGAAAATCAGTTTCCGTTACAACTTAGTGTTGAATACATTTTATGTTCTACATTTAACCAGGACCCTTATTTAAAGAACCATCATCTGATGGTAAGTGACTCCATTCATTCACTAGATTTATGGATTTTTTTTACAACGGACTACGACCGACGTAACAATTGGATCAGGTGAGTGTTTTTTTTTTAATAATTTCCTCTGCCTGTGATGGGTCAGAGCCTTTATCGTACAATCATTTACCATCTCGTATTTAATTTATTCATAATATTTTTCTCATACTCATCTTTGATTCTTTTCTATCATACTCCACTTATCTATCATACTTCTTTTCTTCGGTCATACAGCCAGGAGAGTATGTTAGTAAAGATCACAGTACAGTATCACTTTTGTCTTGTATGTAGTTAATTTTTTTCTCTACATTGTAAAACCTTACAACGAGGTATCCAAAAGGCGATCTAACGTCTGTAAGTATTCTCTACCAGCCAAGTTTTGGTGACGTGACAAGTTGTGGTAGGTGTTAAATTAACTGAAAATCTTTATACTATACTATTCTACTATATATCTGAGATATCCAGAGATTCATTGACTTATCACGAGATCTCCGAAACTATTAGATGTAAGCACTCAAAATTTGGTAGAGATATTACTTGTGCCATTTAGAGGTCAGCTGAGAATGGATTTTACAAAATTCCTTCCCCAAAGGAGTTGCAGGGATGTTACATCAAGGCCAACAAAGCATATATACATATACACATACATATTTAAATATTTACATGTATGTATACATGTATCCATAAATATATCTTTATATTTATATATATATATATAATTCTAGCTATTACTGTAATGTTTGTATCTGATGTATTTTTTCTATTAATAACATTTTATGACACGCAAACAGTAAAGGGGTTGTTAAGGATGGAGAGGATAGGAAAAAATTTTTACATTTTTCACACAAGGAAATATAGCAGAAAGATATAATTATGTAATATATTATATGATAGTCCAGTTAACGATGAATATGTAACTGATGTAAAGCCTCAATAGAGAATAGAGACAATCTAGCCTCTTCAATCAGAGCCGTGACAAGGGATCATAAAAGCCAATGTTTTTTTGTACTAAAATTGCCGCATATAACGAGGTCCACGATGCCAACGGTGCTGTAATTGGAGTCGCTCCCAACACTGAGAGCGTAATGTGGTGATGCGATCTGCCCGCGCGTCCGCTAGGTGTCACGTACGTAATTGCGCTCGCTATCTGATCTACAGAGCGCTATTCGCCCACTTAGCGTATTTGTATGCTAAGGTAGTTACGGCCGCGACAGGGCAAGTTATAACTTTGAATAAGGTGCAGCGCGAAAACCCGGCAGATGGACGATAACAAGCCAAGGCAGGTCCAATGCTAGATTGATTAACCATGGAGATTGGGAGCTGGTTTGGAGTTCATTCATACCGGACGTGTTTTGGGTGTTGTTGTTTCACAACGTTGCTTCGACTCAGCACCGGAATTAAACGGTGCTACGATGTTAAGATAACAGACAAACGAATCAACAGAGTTCCGATACTTTGGGAGTCTGGTGATATTTAATTCCACGTCACCCACGCTTTAACAGAGGAATGTAATAATTAAAGCTGATCACTTAGTTAATCTACCACTGATATCTTATCAGGAAGGTTACGGTTCTCACGACATTACTCTCATACAAAATGAAACTACTTAATTTGTTGATTCTAGCTCTACTTTCTAATCATTTTTTTTTATTTAAAAGTTTAGTACTTACGATCCCACATTGTGTTAAGTAGTGATATAATAGGCGTCATTTTAATGAATATTTAAAAGAAAGAGACAAATTTTAAATTTTGTTTAAATATTAGGTGTAAGTAATTACATGCGTAAGAACAAAATCACATCTTGTATGAAAAATTGGTAAAAATATCCTCATTTCTTGGTAAATATCATTATTATCAGCTGATAGACGTCCACTGCTGGACATAGGCCTCTCTCAAAGATCTCTACATTGATCGGTCCCGTGTTGCTCGCATCCCATGGGTTTCTCGCGATTCTCACCAGATCGTCGGTCCATCTTCTCATCTTTGTTAAATATAATGAAAGAAAAATATTCTCTCTACATCCTCGACGAATCGTACAATGTAATTAAGAGGAAATAAATCGAGGAAAAGGCAACTGTGACTGACCTTGAGCAAGATCAGGAAAAGACATTAATAGGCTTGAAAGTATGAATATGAAATTTAGTATTTATAAATCCTGTAATAATCGCAAAACTCGCCACATCCTTAAACTGATATTTTATTTATTATGTATGTACAAATTAAATCATCACCATCATCATTTCAACTGATGGGGGTCCACTGCTGGATAGGTCTCTTGTAATGTATTCCAGAAAGCACGGTCTTGAACTGTTTGAATCCAATGGTTCCCAACGCTACGCTTTCCGATGTGGAGTCGCTTTAAGTTCCCAAGGTCCATCGACTCTACAAGCTATGTGCCCCGACCATTGCCTCTTCAGCCTCGCAACTCGTTTATATTCCTATGACCCTGGTTATTTCTGGGGATCTCCTCAATTCTTCTACACAAACTATGTAACAATCGGAAATTATATATACTAGTTAGCTTACGTAACTCTCCCATAGGAAACTTTACTATGAATGACATGTTTATTATTATTAAGTATTGACATACTACTATAACTGCTGACTACGTTGGCAATTTGACACTGATCATTTCCATCCCAGGTCGGAAACCCACAGGCAGATATGAGACAAGGTCGAAAAATGTAATGTAAAAAGTTTTGAGTAAGGCCAAGTGACCGACGGCGACGACCCGGAAAGAGCGACGAAGGAAGACAAGGAAAGCTGATGCTACAACCTGGATAAATGGAACCTATACCTCGAACCTGGGATAGATTTTGTGAAGGGAAAGAGATAGATATTTATTATATAACACCATAAAAAGATACATGTAATTTTTCTTCAATAAATATTTTACTTTACGCAATACCAAAGTACGAAATTTATTTGTTCGTGTTACAAAATAGTCTTAAATCTCGTCAATCCATAAAAAAATTATAAACGATTGTGGTGGTATTTAGAAAACAAAAAAACAAAATATCTCATAGATCGTGATAATTCTCTCCCAAGAATCGCGAGTTGTGTGCTGTGCGCTGTGTGGACGTGCGCGCGATAATCGCTGCGATTGCGCAGTGTAAACGCGCTGGACGTCGTGACGTATACTTCATCTCACCGCCGTGCGTCACACGATTCTGGCAATTTGCTTTTCAACTCCGCGAACTGTGTTCTGTTTTTTTTTTTTATAATAAATTGTAATTTCAACAAAAATAATGTAATATCATTCGTATCTTTTCTTGATATACATATAATACCTGTTGTTCCTCTTCCGCTTTGCTGGCTGTAACACCTTCGCAATACCCTTTGGGAAACAAATTTGTAAAATCCATTCTCATGGCAGAAGCAATATCTCTACCTAATTTTGAGTGTTTACATCTAATAATCTCGGAGATGTTGTGATGAGTCAAGGAATCTCTGGATATCTACTATCAGGTATATATCATAGTATTATAGATTATCCAACCCCGCTTTATTAACTACCATTATTATTGTAATTCTGCTGTCATAGAAGCATCGATGTCATCCGTCTGTTATGATGTAAAGGTTAGAATACTCCAGCCGAATGTTCTTCACCATCTTCGACTCCATTGTCACCTAACATCACGTGAAACGGAGATCGTCGATCCAGTAAGAAAAATGTAATTACAAATAAATTCTTTCATACTTTGAGAAATTCAATAAGATTCGCATACATCACCAATGATCAAAGGTTAAGTTAAGCGAAACTACTAAAGAATTAAAGAAACCAATATGAACCGTAACTTAGATGTTCGCTTCGGTTTCGGCGTGAAGTGTTATTTCAAGAATTCTGAATCAGTGTGAGAATAAAAATGGAAAAAGTCACCCGACAACCCATAGGCGATGTGGCCCATTATAATTAATTGTTAAGATCAGCTCCGCTTCTCCCGTCTCTCTCTCACCGATATTGTTTGCTACCTCTTTCCCTGTCTCACTGAAGGTGCCGCAAACCCACAAATCACTTGAGACAATGAGAAGACAGATGCTCGGTAGCTGGACCTTAGTAAGTGAGCTTCGGTAACTTGCGTCAGAAATAAGACCTATAAATAAGTTTGCGCCTTGCTCTTTGAAGTACTCACAGTACTTATTATTCGTTTCAAAAAGGTCAACAACATCAAAAACTACCCTTAATGAGATGTATAATTACTACCACGGAAATGAAGTTACGTTACTCCTTGATTATTCCAAGTAATGTAAGAAAACTATAGCAGGTAGTAATGATAAGACATTTTCAAGTACTAAAAGGTAGTTCTGGTGGAAAGTCACTGATACCGGAGACCGTCTAAGCTGGTACCACCGCAGCTCCTATTTCTATTGTTAAAAAGTAGTGTGCAAAAATTGCTGTGTTCCGGTTTGGAGGCCGCTATAGGTGAAGAAGTTATCGGGGTAACGAGGCTTACATTTTCTGTATCATGGCGACGAGCACAGTGTAGTGCTGTGTTCTAACATATTAACTAGCGTTATGTTGTTATGGGTAAGCGTATCACTTACCATCAGATAAACGTCTGCCTCGTCGCATCGCTTCATCGAATAAAAAAAAACATCGACATCAGAAGATGCATTCATTTCTCATTACTATTTTTTTACATACAAAATCAAATGTCAATGATTCATATAGAAAATTCACAGCGACAAGTGCAAGTACGATAACTTAAATTTATTAAATAAATACTTAAGTATTTATATCACTGTGAAGAATATATAAATTATACTAGGTATAGTTAGTATAAGTATGTTGAACACATAAAAACTTGCTTAACTCGGATAGTATATGTTACAATGTAGTTTATCTAGAAAAATTTCACGCATGTATGCTTGTATTAATAAAGCCATGTCTTATGCAGACAGCATCCGTAATGAACCATCCGCGTAATTAATTACCACTAGTCGCTAATTAGATTCGCTACTGACCACAGGAATGTCGGCTAAAAGTAATTTCCTACTAAAAAGGAAAAAATTGTTGACCAACAGAATGCAGCTTAAGAATGACAATAGCTTAACAAGTACATAACATCCGAAGACCTGTTTGACGTAACAGTATAAAATCACTTCAGGAATAGACAATTCGTCTGCTTGGGGTTTGTAAATATCACCGGAGTCATATTTCTTAACGGAAGCTGAAGTATTAAGTGCTAATTAAGCACCGTTATAAGAGCGAGGTGAATGATAAATATTGCTGTGAACGGACCGATTTGTTGAAATCGAATCGTCCTCGGAAAGTACAGCGGAATGTACGGACGCCCAACGAAACTCCCCCGACGAATACATCAGAGATGCAATCGTATGTCAGGGTTTTTTTTTTCCATCTCGTACCCGCTTCGGGGTCAATTGTGATCTGGCGAAAAAAAAATATGACAATTTCTCGAGCATTTTCACGACGACCAATTGCGAACTGGACAAAAAGCTATGAGATTTTCGATATTTCCACTGGATTGAATGCAAGCGAGTGTTCATTGATAGTTGATAACACCGCGCCAGTGAGGATTTTAAGTTTTTGTCATTTTGATGTTCATTGAGGAAGCCCCTGATGTTATTCCATGTCACCCCAACGGTGGGGCTCCTTGCGGTCAGGCATAACGACCCATAAAATGTTTGGTCACTGCACAGGCGAATGATAAAAGAATAACTCCATACAATGATGCACATCACTGCTTGCAACGTGAAGCACTACAACAGGAGAGTTTTATTAAAAAAAAAGGTCATTAGTGTCCTATTAATATATTATTACATTGTGTTTGATGATGCAACTAGGAATTGAAGTACAAATTAAAACGCTGGGAATAGTCTTCGGTTTTTTTTAACAATCTAAACCAGAAAATACATGTAAATTACAGTTGGACAATTAGATCAATTAATTACAATTGAATTAACAGATGTATAATTTATAAAATAGATGTACTCCTTAGGATATTAAAGATTTTGAATCCTATGAAAAATTTATGTACTGCTGCAAAGGTGATTTCAATTATATTAACTATCTCTTCTTACTTCTTTACCTTATTCCAGCTAATATTCATAAAAAAATGGATGATCATAAATCCAAAGAAACTGAAGATTATATGCTTGAAGTGTAATAAACCATTGAAGTGTTATTTTTGATTGTTTAAAAATGTCGCAATTTAAGATAAGTAATACGCACGATTACATAGTACTAGATAAATATAATTTAATTATATATATCTATAAATCTCTCGGCGATATTAATCAGATACAAACATCAATTTTAATGCCTTATAACCTAATAATTGCAGTCACGATACAATGTAACAAATTGCATCCGTGATTTTTTTTTTTCTTTCCCATTTCAATTGTTCCCGCGAAAGAATCCGATGTCTCAATGCATACGAATCCATTTTACTCGGAAACTAATCGTCCAGTAATTTTGTGTGACATCCTGTCCGTCCGTTTGTCGAAATACAATAGAAACTATGCATTATGCATCTCGTCTGTCTTTGAGAATATTTGGCACGCAATCAAGACTTTAACTTTGAAGGTGTTCTGAGTTACTTTGAATAATTTAAGAAAAAAAAACACTTAACAATCTAGACTGGATCTTGTGGACCCTAGATAATTTATGAAATTCATTAAATTATGGGAAAATGTAGTAATTATGCGTCTGCTGAGGTTGGAACTTTTTTTAAATAGTTTGTATTATTCGAAACGTATTTATAACTACTGCAAACATTACTGTCTTCCGGTTTGAAGGGCGCTTTAGCTAGTGACATTAGGGGAGTAATGAGACAGCATCTTGGCGATGAACACAATACGGTGCAGTGTCTGCCATCCTAACTAGCGCCACACTATTATGGATATGCGAATCGCTCAGCATAAGTTGAACGCTTCTCCAATTCGTTATATATCCTTGTGACATAAAAACAATCAATGATCGATTTGTTTGAAAATGAAAACCCGCTTCTTACTTATTGTATTTTTGTTGGGGGGTAAATTTTATGTTTCAATCCGCAAATGCTGAACTCACCTGCGTCCACATGAAGCATTCCCGTGAGCAGTTATTAACAGTCCGTCGTGACGGGTGGGCCGGTCTATTTCCGACAGTTCCCAAGAAGCGACGAGCCACCGAACTGCGCCAGATTAACCGGCGCGATACATAAAATTAATGACTCCCAATGCTCCGTACGTCTCCCGTCTTACGTTAATACCAGCGGAGATTTATCTTATCGTCGAGTTTTAAAAAAGCCAATCCGTCCGAACTGGATCCCGCCCCGCGCCGGGGTGAATCGATCCGCGGCGCGACGTCGGTGTCTGTTGAGAAAGCATAAAGTAACTCCTACACCGATCAATCACCCGAAAAAACGGGCCTTGTTCGTCGGATAATTCGCTAGAATTCCAACTGAGATTTAGTATCGGGTCGCGTGCTAAACCAGCGGCGTTATAATGAGCGGCGGCGCGCGCATTGTCTGTGAACGAAAAAACAAACGAGATAAATAAACAAATGAGAACGGAGAAACGGCAAAAATGGCGAAATAAAGGAAGCTTCAATTGGACAAAGGCGCCGATGGGAGATAATTCGTCGGGGATATGCACCAATTGTCACTGTTTTGTTCGTTTCTTTATCCGGCTCGACAGCCGCTGCGACGCGGCGACGCCGCAACACGATCACCCTCCGCTGCACCGGACACCAACGAATACATTATAATTACTTTACACTTTTTATAACTCTTACTTTCCTTAATAATTTAAACTTTATTCATAGTAACCAATAAAAAAACTTTACAGATTTACGAGTAGATACTGGTGGTAGGTCTCTGTTACTGGAGACCATCTAAGTAGCACATCATCGCAACGTCTATATCTCCCACTAAACAGTAGTATGCCATCGGTACTGTATTCCCATTTTAAGGGTAGCTAGTGCAATTACTTTGGTAACTAGGATATATATTAACTTCTTTTGTCTTAACACAACCAGCACGATGAGATGCAGCGTATACTATCCTATGTAGCGCTACGTTGTTATGGATGGAAGTATTATTTACCACCAGATGAACGTCTCGATCATTTTGACGCTTCGTATGACATAAGAAATTGGAAATGGAAGTGTTAGTATTTAAATAGACGAGCATAATTATATTAAGAAAAATCATTAATATATAATATATTTTTTTTATTCATTCTATTAAGCGATGAGACGAGCAAGACGTACCTGATGGTAAGCGATACGCCTGCACGTAAAAACGTGGCGCCGGTTAGGATAGTATACACTGCACCACATTGCGCTTGTCGTCTGAGACATAATATGTTCAGTCGGGGTAACGACCCCAGTAATTAATTAAACTAGCTACAGCGCCCTTCAATAAAGAACACAGTATTTTTTGTTCACTATTGTTTGGGGGCAGAAATAAGAGCTGAGGTGGTATAAGCACCACCGCAACACCTTCCACAGCAGAAATCGTCTAGATGTAGACGGTCTCTGACAACAAAAACCTACGATCAGGAGTCTAAGTGGAATGTCTTGAAATGGATTTCTTGGTTAACAAATAAGGAGATCGTGTAAAAGTTATGAATAAGCATATTCCGAAGCGATCAGACGACAGAACCAATCTAGTTGTTCGCAACGCCCCAACGCTTGGTCCCGTCCCAAGTCGTTTGGACCAAACCAAATATCGCCCGTGTCCAATCGTCACATCGATACTAAAACCCAATGTTTATTATTCGACACCAGTCTTCAATGCAATAAATGTCCAAATATTTGTCGCGGCGATTTCTGGCAAATTCAAATAAAACCGTGACTAAAGACCCAGACCGAATCCTCGGAGATCGGTCAAGCTTCCTTCCGGGATCTCGTCTGCGAAAATGCACTTTTACCCAGCGCGTTACAGATAACTTTGCTTCAGATAAACTAACATCGGATTGTTTATTTTGTTCGCTACACATCTAATCATCAAATAACATACTAAAGTCAAAAGTAATAAGATGTATTTTTCTTTATATAGTTGGCAAAGGATAAATTGTAGCTACTTTGGAAAAAGGGACTCTTTGTGATTGCAATAGAGTACAATATCCGCTGGTGTCCATGGAACAGTGATAAAACGGATATGTCCTTATTGTCAGAATTCGCCATAGCTAATATTTCGCGGTGATATTGGCTAGCTGATGCCGGATAAGATTTATTTGACCGCCGATCCCGTCACGGCGCTTTACGTATCAAAATTAAATATCTAGGGGAGGGAAAGGGAAGGTTTATACGGAATTAAATCCCTTTGTCCACATACACGTGTAAAGTTTACTTACAGCAGATACATTAAAGTATTACTGAGGTAAGTTAATGTATCAGTCTAAGGATCTTTACATATATAATGATGTTGATGATAAAAGATGAAGAGAAGAATTAATACTTCTTTACCAATATTGGGATATCTGGGAAACATCTGGATCTTTCATCCTACGGATATGCTTGTTCGGTTAGTCATGAAATAATATATACTAAATCTTACTCCTTGCATCCACGGGGTGATCATTCAGGTTGCGAATATAAATATGCTAATGTACCTCATTCCGGCCATGGGTTTCAGTGGGATCTCTGATTTATGAATGTAGGGTCTATCAATAAAACTGTTATGCAAATGGTCATGAAATCAACGGATACGGTGCGTTTGGCCCGCGAGGCGTGTAGTCGCGCCCGCCGCTGACAATGCTGCTTGTTCACGCGCCAACGGCGCTCCACCCAGCCTTTGGAGAAGGCAGACCTTGCTCTGCTGACGGTTACAGCATCGATGATCCCACACGTGTCTACCTGAGCTGCATATTAGTGTTATATTTTACTTTTTTTTATTGTTTTTTTATTTTATTTGTTCCCCTGCGTATTGTGGGTCAGCGCCTTTTATTTTAATTTTCAGTTACCATCCTAATTTTATTACATCTATTTTTCCTAATTATCCTGTTTCATTCTTTCTTCTTTTATTCTCTACTTATCTTGTATCTATTCTGTAGCATCATTTTTCTTCTTAGTTTCTTCTTCTAGTTTTCCAATTTTTTATTTATTTTAGCTCTTACTTAATTTTTGTTTACATTTTTTTTACACTGCTTTATATACTGCTGTTTATTACACTTTATTTTTATTTACATTTTATTAATTTTTATTATTGTTCCTATAATTCTGCTACAAAATTTCAGGAATATAATACGATTTTCGTCTTCGCTCATCAGGAAGGCGATGACTCCGCTATCTATCTTCTTACCCATCTCCAGCTCACACTCTATTCTTTCTTGTTATATTTTACTTACGGGATATGTGCACATTTCTTTTTCTTTACGTCAACGTTTAAAAGAAGACCTCATATGCCATATCAACAATTTCCATGGGGATAATATAAATATAGTTTCTGACTGATTACTACAAAACTTCGAAAGATCTTTTTCAGTAGTCTCCGTGGTGAAGCGTCACATGTGGCCTTGTAACACAGAGGTCACTAATTCGATTCTAGGACTACACTTTGTGAAGTTAGATAGACGGTGAAGATCAGAAACACTTCATTATCTTCAGTCTCATCGTTGAGAAAATTAAGGACCAGTATACTGTAGATGATAAAATGTGATATTTGTAGTTTTTAACAGTATTGCGGAAGCATATTATTTTTAAAGCAGAATTCTAATTTCGCAATTCTAATACAGAAGTAATATTTAGCTGCGACAAGAGCTATCAGTCAACGTTCTTCATCTTCTCACACCAGATCTCAGCAGCAGAGACTTTTCCATTTCTTTCTCCATGTATTTACATATCACAATAAAGAGTAAACGTTTACTCATTTTATACTGGTGGTAAATCTCTGTGGTCGGTGACCTACTGGGTAGGGGTATCACCTCAGCGCCTATTTCTGCAGCCAAACAGTAATGTACAAACGTTACTGTCTTCCAGTTTAAACTGCGGTGTAGTTAGTGTAATTACTGAGGTAACGAAACTCAACATCTTATGTCGCGACGAGCGCAATGTGGTGCAGTAATATTCTAACTGGCGCCGCGTTGTTATGGGCCGATGTGTGTAACACTTACCATCAGGTGGTTTCACTCGTATCGTAGAATTGAATAAAAAAAAAATATTATTAAAGCATGACGTATGGCGCTTCGCAGAAAATAGTTAATAGTATAACTATACGTTTTAATTTCTTTTGGATATGTAATAAGCATCATTAGAAACATTTCTTAAACACAGGAAGAGAGGTAGGAAGCAAAATGTTCTACTAAGGGTAACACATACAAAACTCAAACAGTCCACTTCATATTTATTCCGCTTTACCCCACAAGTGGGATTCGAAAGATTTTCAAAAAAAAAAACAAGAAATCCAAGGCGCATTCACCAAGTCAGTCAAAGACAGGTCGGACGTTCGTTGATATATCCAATCTATTATGGTCATATATAAATGTTATAATAATCCTTTTATATCTAAATTTTCTTCGTTAAAGCATCCTTCAAACCGGAGCGCAGTGATATTAATTTATATAACAAAAGCTTATTAAAAGCACCCGACAGCTTTTACACTTTAATACTTTTTATTGGTGTAACGTAAATATAACAGTTTGTTAATATTTTTTTTTATTTCAATTAAGGGACGAGACGAGCTGGATGTTCACCTGATGGTAAGTGATACGCCATAACAACTTGGCGCTAGTTAGAACCGTATATACTGCACCACATTGCTCTCGTCGCCTGAGACATGAGATGTCGAGTCTCTTTACCCCAATAATTACAGTAGCTACAGAACCCTCCAAACCAGAACAGTAATGTTTGCATACTACTGTTTGGCGGTTATAACAGGAACTGCGGTGGTATGTACCTAGACGATGTCTGACAACAGAGACCTACCACCAGTAAGAGTTATCAAAAAGATCAATTTCTGGAAACTCCTTAGAAGCATTTGTATTTTTAAGTATTATTTAAAAAAAAATAACAAAAGCGACATCAGGTATTTGCGGAGGTGAAGTGGGGGAGAGGCGGGGTTACGATCGGATGTTAAATTACACGAGCATCAGGCACAGGAAGCGATTTGGAGTGATATTTATTTATTGGCGTTTGATTTATGCATCGGCCATCAATGGGCCTAAGGGCGCGGTCATATGGCCGCGTCGCGCTCCGACGGTCGCAACGGATACCGGACGTGCGACACTAGATGTGGCAATATATAATATTTATATATAAACATTAAGTATTAATTAAGTTACATTAAAATGTTAATTACGTATGCTTAAATGATGTAGCTATCAGTACAAATTAGATATAAGTATAAGAAATGTAAGGATAAGAATTGAATACAGTTTTCATCGAGCGAGTCATTTCGTTACACGAACTCTCGTCTCCGAAGGGACTGTTTATTGATACCACATATACACGAAATAAGTATGAATTAAGTGATGATGATGATCACGTTTCAACAGGATCATTTTACACAGATCACACACTGAATGATGCGAAGAATGAATATTTTTTTTAAAATCCAAGCTCTGTTATATGGTGCTATTACTTAATCCTCTTCGATATGTTACCTGAGTATTTTTTTCCTTTACATAAGTAATCATAAAGCGATAAGTAAATAAATAAACATATTAATTACTGTGTTGTGTTGCAGTTGGAGAGGACGGAGGGACGAAACGAGTGACATGTTCACGTGATAATAAGTGATGCGCTTGCCAGTAACAGCGTAGCACTTATTAGAATAAAATTATCACACTACATTGTATTCATCGTCACTTTCACCGGTGGCAGGTCTCTGCTGCCGGAAACCGTCTAGGTAGGTACGACCGTAGCGCCTATTTCTGCCGACAAACAGTAGTAAGCAAAGATTACTGAGGTAACGAGACTTGATATCTTATGTCTCGTGGTGTGTATATCGTCCTAAACTTTAACCAGTTATGGGCAGGCGTATCACTTATCATAAGGTGAACGTCTCACTCGTGTAAATTAAAAAAACACTGATGGTAACTAGACGGTGTCCGGCAACGGAGACCTACCACCAGTAAATTATAGTTTTTTAATTTTTTTTTTGAGGCTTGTATTCCTTAAGGATATGTTAAGCCCATTGGCTCAAGAAAAGAGACAACACAAAAAAAAAACTTAGGGTGCTAACACACAACACATTATGTGTAAGGCGCCCAAATCTAAAGTATTGATGTTATGTTTACGCATCAACCCTTGGCTCTGATGTTTTAAACACTCCATCAGCCAGTGTCGGACATTCTCTTAAATTCTAGTTAATGCTGCGTGGTGCTTCCAGGGTGCCGTGCTGGTGGTGTCCCGCAGCGTCAGTTTTCACGCGCCGTTGCCGCTATTAATATTCAAATTGGCGCGATCTGTCGCCGCTCGACGGCTCACTGCGGACGCGCAACTGTAATTTATTTGTGAACAGAAAGTACAACGGAACGGAAGAGCGCGAACGCTGTCCAGCAATTGATGCACGAGCGGGGCCCGCTCTACCGTAAATGTACTGTATATAACTCACCTAAGAGATTTAATATGCGGCACTATTGTTATTTGCGGCCAACGAAATAATTATAGGTCACGCGCGCCGGTCACACGGTCGCTCCGTGGACGTTTTTATTCAAGACATAACTTGCACTTAAGTAAAACGGTTATCTTGAGCTTTTTTCATACAAAAGAAGGTCTTTTCTACCACTAAAAGTTTGGTAAAATGAGATGCCGATAAACGTTCACTACTGGACATAGGCCTCCTCCAAAGATCTCCACATCGATCGGTCCATCGCTGCCCGCATCGCCGAACATCTGGAGGTTATCGTTGCGAGTTCTTATGCGGCCATTTCTTATCACGCTGGTCCAATGCGGGTTGGCGGGAGCTAGAGTCTCATTTGTTGATTAGCCGGATGCACCACGAGCAGATGAGGTTGGCATGGGTATCGTGAGTTGCTGTGCGAGACCCTTTACACCCCACATGGTGAGATATATATAATCTGTTTTCTTCATTTAAACGGACTTCGGGAACGGCGACCTACCACGAGAGATTTTTCTATTTAGAGAAAATATACTAAACATACATATGTATATATTTATTTATACATACACACAAATATGTAGTAGAATTTCTTATATATACATATATATTGATTTAAACGTTCCCGAATTCGCTTTTTAAACAGTACTTTACTAGTGCATTCCGGATATCTTCAAGTAAGGAGTTTCGGAAGTGTAGCTTGGTATGTAAAAGAGTTCCCGTAGAACCCAGTGACGTAACTAAGATTAGAAACCTTATACTGTATAAAAGATATCTATCATGGGAAGAAAGGAGACATATCACGTGCAAGATATAAAAGAAACGTTATAGAAGTCGTGCTCACGTAACATTTGACAGAGAACCGTCTTCTCATTGGTTAAGGAGCTCTACTATCTTGCGAAGGAGGCTGTACTATTTTCAAAGTTAACAGGCAAGCTACAGACATAAAGAAAAGAAGAAGCGATAGAGTGATAGTGAGCTCAAATACTAAATATCATCAAAAAAGAGCTATTAGTTTTAAATCAATTTTAACTAGAGTCAGGTGTGTTGCCAAAGGTTATGCAGCTATGCTTAACTGGTAGAAGTAATAGAAAAGTGTATAACATGGAAGTGTTAAGATGTTTACACAGGACGTTGTGCTCATGGCTTTGATATATACAATATCTTAAAACAGCGTCGTTTATATAAATACATTTTTGTATATACAAAGTACTTCTCAGTAGAAGTAGCAGTGATTTATTTTAATAGATCAATATTGAGTCATACTTTGATCTTGGAAACTAAGTTTCCAAGATCAAAGGTGACAATGTGTATCTTAGGTCCTGTTACTTCTATCTTTTCTCGATATTTCTATTTGTTTTCAACTTTTTTTTATTATATATCGTATGATATATGCACATGTAGAGGTGCAAAGGTGTAGTGTGCGCTTAGTGCGACGTTGCTTTTTGTCGATCCCCATTTAACGTTAACAGACAGCGGAGAACGGTTTTATAACCTCTAATTGTACTGTATTTATTATAGTTGTTGCGCACAGTGTGTGCCGTGGAGTCGCCTGTGAGAAACTATACTAATTTTTTTTTTAATCATTCGATGAAACCTGATTGTAAGGGCAAGTATCAACTTGCACAAAATAATGATCGCGATGGTTAAGATGATATATACTATAACACTGGGCTCGTCGCCTCAATGCATTAGATCAAATATGATAATCCCGTTACTCCATTACTTTCACTATCAGCAAACTTCAAACTGGAATATTTCCACACTTGTGTTTTGTGGGAACAGGATATTTTTGTTTGTTGTATCTTTTACTTCGTGTTTTTTAATTTATTATCTACATAATATAAATCACATATGAAATTAGCGTTTTGTCGTACTGAACACTTTGATCTGAAATATCTCCTCTTTGATTAAGAATTCCAAATTCAAATCTATAAATTCATTTAGCTGGTACATTTGAGTTTTGTAAACAGTCATTCATTTGTTTTTTCTTCATTATTTTTTTCTTTGGCTTTGCTTATTACCGCACAATGGAAAACATGAAATATCGGTATATTTACGAGTACGAGTTCTACCGTGGCACCAGTGCTGCAGAAACAGCTCGAAGGATTAATGATGTATATGTCGCTGGTGTCACAAAAGAAATCACGGTATGTTTTTGGTTTCAACGCTTTCGTTCTGGAAATTTCGACCTTAAGAACCAACTCCATGGACGGCCAGAAACCAAAGTGGAAAGAGTAGAAACAAAGGCTATTGTGGAAGCAGATCCATCACAAAGCACTTCAGAGATAGCTGCAGCCTTCGGGGTAAGTAGCAAAACTGTATTAATCCACTTGAAGTAAATCGGGAAAGTAAAAAAACTTGAACGATGGTTACCTCATGAATCGAGTGAATTGAACTTGCAAACACGCGTCGACTGCTGCGTTACTTTGCTCAACCGACACAATAATGAAGGGATTTTAAATCGAATCATTACTTGTGATGAAAAGTGGATACTGTACGATAATCGGAAGCGCTCGTCGCAATGGCTGAACCTTGGAGACCCAGCCAAATCCTGCCCTAAACGAAAATTGACTCAAACAAAGTTACTTGTAAGTGTTTGGTGGACTAGCGCCGGTGTCATTCACTACAGCTTTCTAAAATCTGGCCAAACGATTACGGCAAATATCTATTATCAGCAACTGCAGACCATGGAGGAAGAACTAGCTGCTAAACAACCGGGATTGGTCAATCGCTCTAGGCCACTGCTGATTAACGACAACGCAAGACTACACACTATATAACAAACAACCACTAAGATGAGCTACAATTGGAATGTCTGCGACATCTACCGTACTCCCCGGACCTTGCCCCAACAGATTACCATTTTTTCCGGAACTTTGACAACTTCTTAAAAGGAAAAAAATTAACTCTAATGCGGCTGTCTAAACCGCCTTCAAAGAGCCTATTAATTCTCGCCCCCATGTTTTTTTTTAGTAAAGGGATCAATGAACTACCTATGAGATGTCAAAAGTGCATAGATAACAACGGTGCATTCTTTGGTTAATTAAATATATTTTACCAAAAAAAATAAATTACTTTATATTCCTCCCGTACAAAACGTCAATTTCATACGTAAAGACCTAATATTAATTCAGTTATCCTACATTGAAATCTGCTGAATGTTTTAAATGATATTTATGTGCATTTTTAGTTTTATTGCACTACCAATATATTAAGATATATCTATCATCATCATCATCATTTCAACCTAAAGAGGTCTATTGCTGGACAAACTAGATTTATCTTAAATATATCGATATATAATATCGATATAAATAATTTGGATCATACTACTTTTAAATACATCTTTGTTCAAAAGTTCAAATATTTGTACAGTTATGGTTACCAGTATACCAGTTTCCGTAACCCATGAACGCCATTAATATCACAGACAACAAGATATTATATAGGGTGGCGCAAAAGTAATCCTCCTATCAGAAAATGCTATAAATTTTGCCTTGATGTAAAAAAATTAAAAGACCAAATAAAAATAATCCACAAGAAGGATCAAAGTTTTTCATATTTTTTTTTAAATTACAGCCAAAAAATATCGGAAGGTTATTTTTGCGCCACCTTGTATACAAGGTATACAAGGTACATCAAGGCAAAACTTAGCATTTTCTGATAGGAGGATTACTTTTGCGCCACCCTATATTACCAGCAGATTTAATAACTAACTATTAAATAAATTTGGTACTACTTATTTATGACCTGATCAACCTGCGAGTGTCCGATATAGACCTACTTCTTAACCTTAAAAACTTGTGATCATCAATTTATACTTCTCCATTGATCTCTTGCGCCTCGATCCCCACCATAACGATTATATAAATACTAGCTCATGTATTACGTGTGAGCTGATCGTAACAACAGAATAGAAAAAAAAGTATTTGCTATTATCCTGGAGATTTTCTTTAATTTACTCGATTATTCGATACTAAAGCGCATTTAAAACGACGTCGTTTTAAATGGAGCATCGGAGCCTTATATACTAAGGTGCTATTTCGAAGAGGAGGATATGATGTACAGGTTCGATTCTTGCTGAATTTGAGCTACCGGTGAAGAAAAGCATCGCGAAATAACCAACATGTAATGATCCAAGAACAACTACTAATGTATATATGTATATATGTATAAATGATCGAGATGCCTCAGTTGTAAGGTGGAGCGCCCGATATATGGTAGCACCTATTCCATCACCAAGTTATTTTTCCCGAACGCAACAAGGGCATATCAGCTAATAAGGAAGGTCAGGCAAACTGGGCTGTTAACCCAGATATTCTCTGGCCACGGCGGATTCTCCCAATTCTTGAACCGTTTCAAGTGTTGAGAGACCCCATCGTGCAAATATGATGACGCCGTTAAGGAAACGGTTCCTCATTTGCTGACGGAGTGTTCTGTACACAAATGCTTGAGTTATAACTTTGAGCAGGAGACAGGCTTAAGGATCGATACAGCCGAGATGATAAAAATATAAATCAGTTAGAAAGAAGTTCATAAATTATTGCTTAATGATGCTTAATAATAAAAAAATATATATTTAGTTTATACATATAAACAATAATATTCTGTGTATTTCTGTGAATATTAGATAATTACATGGAATAATTATAAATAATGTAAAAAAAATAAATAGAAATGTTAGAAATTTTTTTGTAAATAATAGGATAAGGTAAAGCCATAAATAATAATATCAGGAAAAATTAGAAACAAATAAAAAAATGTACTGTAATGACTTTGACTATTCATGTGATGCATTAAATCCCAGCTGTGGGAAGGCGGTTGTTTATAAATGGAAAATTTAAAACTGGTAAATATTTTTTATTTTACTTCAAACATGGAAAACGTTTATATTGTCAGTCCAATATCCGGTGTAGCAATTTCAAGCGTAGATAGTACCGGTTGTTTTCTGCTTTGATTTTCCTCTTAAATAAAATGGATTAAAAATATTTTAAAATTATTACTATTATTTAATAACGTGTTCTAAATTTTTCCTTTATATCCATCTCATCATCATCATAATTATCTAATTCGATAGAGGTCCAACTGTATACAGAATAGGAAGCACGAAGTCCTTTAATTATAGTTCAGACTGCAACAAGGAATGACTACATGCGGTAACCTATAATTAGGTTTTAAATAACTGGTTACAAATATAGTTAAATGTTTAGCAATATTAATACCATTGTAACAATTTTTTTTTTATTAAATTTTTTTTATTAATTGCTGTTAGAGCTCTTTCCAACCCGCCTGAGTACCACTCTCATTTTGTTAATCTACCACTATAAGAGCTTTACGATGTTCCGGCTGTCATTTGTTGACGGCCGGAGTACTCTGGTCTCACCATCCGTCGCCATGTAGTCATTTAATACTCTTTAAAGCAGAGGTTAAGAGTTAGCCCATTGCTGTATAAAAAAAAAATTCATACAGTACTACTCTCCTATTAACTTACTTTAAGATTGATGTCGGTCTTACTGATTTTTTGTTCAACGTAAATATGGGGGAGGATGTAAGGGATTCCGCCTAACATTTAACGGAGCCTAAGTCAACCTCACCTGCACGCAGTGCTGCTTAACAGACTAGACTCTAACCACCCGCCCTCACTGAGCCAGCGTGGTGGAGTTAAGGCTCAACTCCCTCTCAATGAGGATCCTTGAGGGAGGCCTATGCCCAGCTGTGGATGTTATTCGGCTGATAGGAAGAACATAAATACGTTAGCTGGGTTACCAAGTAAAACCACGTGAAGAAGATCAGTGCTTTGATTGTATGCCAATTTGCCATTTGAGTGCAGCGAACAACGAGCAGAATTACTAGGAAGTTACATTTAACACGTTATTAAAGCGGGAAAAATAGCGTGTCCAAGCACCACCCCTCTTTGTTGGGATTCTCAATTAATTGGTGTTACTGGAAGCAAAGTTACAAAGCATGAGAATCTACTTAGCATTAATTATCGCAATTATAACTAACGTGTCGAAAGCTATTTACGCGATACGCTATAAAAATCAGTGTTAATCTACAATGTAGACTAATAAACACGCAAAAGATGTCCTTATCTTAATTATGGATTTTTTTTTAAGTGACAAGAGCGGATTTTTCGTCTGATGATAAGTGATACGCCTGCTCATTATAACGTGGCCATAGAATGATATATACTACATCATATTGCGTGTATTGCCTGGGACGTAAGATGTTGAGTATCGTTAACCCAGTAATTACGCTAGCTACTTCCAAACTGGAACACAGTAATGTTTACATACTACTGTTTGGCGGCAGAAATAGAAGCTGCGGTAGTAATAAACATAAATAATAAACGAATTTTACTTGCGATAGATCTCTGTTGTCGGAGACCGTTTAGATACCACTGCAGCTTCTAGGTCTGCCGCCAAACAATGCAAACATTACTCTATGTTCCGGTTTAAAGGGCGTTGTAGCTAGTGAAATTATTGGGGTAACAATACCTTATCTCTCAAGCCGACGAGCATAATGCAGTGGTATATATATCATCCTAACTGGCGCCACGTTCATAAGAGCAAGCGTATAGACTACTATGATGATGCTTTAATTTAGAGCATGTGATAGTTCAGTATTTCGATATTAGTTTGTATGTGTATGTAATATAGTTAATAACGTTGCTTAACAAAGAAAATTAAATAATAAAATAAAATGGGAGACACGCATTCCGTCCCTTCGTCGAAAAAAAAATACAAGTCAGGTGGGTTCGAAAAATTTACGAATTAAGGACCTCTGTAAAACAAGAAAGGCGATTAACCACTGTGCCATCGACGCAATTAAGAATAGCTCTTTTAATGTAGTAGAATAGTAATAATTTTTTTTAGTAACGATTTCTCACAATAAATGTTTATTGAGGAACACCTCGGTCACACTTGGCGGGCATCAAACCTGTCATTTGTTTGATTGGAGGTCATTTCCCGCTCTTTTCTTCATACCCATTCCGTATTAACATCCTGTTAATATAAAGCAGTGTAATTCGAAATTGTGTGTGTGTGTGTGTGTGTGTGAATCCACGCCTTCGAGTACCTTCAAGTAATCATCAACTTACCCATAACTTAATGATTACATACTTATTACGTTTGAATTTTGCAGACTATTTAGGTCTATTCTCTCACTATGTTTAACTCTTTTACTCCTTCGTCTGAACAGAGCTCGTAGACCTGGAGTAGAGTTGGAGACTATTTAATATCAAAGAAAGGAATATGTTCAGACTAACCACTAGAGGCACTTTAAGATGATGAGACAAACCACAGTCACAAAAGTTACAGTTACTGAAACTAATGACAGCTGGTGACACATCGATCGGTCCTACGCTGCCTGCATCCAGTGCCTTCCCGCGACCTTCACCAGATCGTCGGTCCACTTTCTAGAGCGCCTCCCAACACTTGCACCGCCACTTGAGAACGTTACTGCCGCGTCAGTCTTTCGATCAATGTATACTAAGTATATTACATGTTTGTAACCGATATCAAAACTAAGTTGATAGTTAATTTAAGCTGTTGTCTAAGCCGTGAACCGGATACAAGCTGTAAGTTTATATTAGCCGCAGATCAACTCTACAACTATACAGAACCCCTCAAAGGTAGCAACAAAGCGTTTGAAATAATGATAGGACGGAGCTGGGGCCGCGCAGCCGTTGATCCCGGAATCAATATTGGGGATCAAACGGCTGGCCACTGCAATCAAACCTTCATAGAGATGATAAAACAATGCTTCGAGTCATCATCTTCCTGTTCTATTCCTACTCCTTCTGGTATATACATCTTCTTTGACCTTATTGTATTAAGATTTTGGACATTTGTTCTACGACCAGCCGCCTAATATCAATTCTCTTAGGACATCTACTGGTACTACTAAACACCAAGAAATTACGGTTGAAAAAACCATGCTTGCAACAATTTGTTTTTTTTTTTACTTTTTCTTCTAAACTTTCTTCTCTTGACGCAAATAACGGCCTTATTGTTCTTTTCCTTTGTTTTTCTATTAATTTGTTTCATATTGAATTTTAGTTTCGCAATACTGTTTTCTAATTTTTCTTTAACCTGGCCTTGTGTTTTCGTCGCCTCTCCTAATTCCTTCCGGTCGAGAACGGATAATAAATTAAACATTTTTTTTATTGTATAATAAGTGTCATATATATAAAAAAATAAACTAATAGCTTATCTTTCAATTTAAATGATTTCGTATTTTCCTACTCATGGGTTTGGACATTTTCTTAACTTTTTTGCACCAACTTCGATCTTTCTTAACAAAACAATTAGTATATTATTTTTTTTAATTTATGTAAGACCATAGCTGAAATATCTCCAATTTTTCCATTTTTAAAAAAAAAAACTTTTTAGGTTTTAGGTGTTACAACTCTTAGAAGATCTATATCTGCACCGCTGCCCCTATAAGAAAATGTCCGTCTCAGGAGATAAATATGTAATCTAAATATAATTGAGCGGGCTAACGGATCACGACAAACATCCCCTGTTCATTCGCAGCCCTTATTGACTCTCGCGCCTCGATGCCTCGGACGGTGGTGGCTGCTGGTGCGGACGGCGGCTGGAACGAATTGCCCGGCGCCTGTGATGGAATGCCCTGAGCGTGGAACTGACGGCGCGGGCCGACCACTCCACTTGTAATTGGCATCTCCGTATCCTCGTTTCCTATTTTATGTTTTAATTTAGACTCTTTAAAAACACTATTATTTTATGAAGAATTTTTATTTATCACTATACTAGCTACATGCAGTTGGTGTAGTTGTATGTATTTTTTTTAATTTATCCAAACGATTGTTTAATACGATTACATAAATTATTAAAAAAAATAACTTTAAATTATTCATAAATTGCGGGTAGAGTAAGATGAAGTATGTAGATTTAATTATTATGATAATAAGTTATTTAGTTTAGTTTTATTCCCGATTACTTTCTTTAACCTGACCGCCAAACTTCTGTTTGAAGAAAATACCTCATGATGATGATTCACGATACATCTAGCCATGTAACAACGGGGTCTTTTCAATTCTGGAGCTATATTCGAAGACGTTTTGGATTTCGATGGTCGGATGCGAATGTTAAGATGGATGTGTGGTGTGACGACGATGGATAAAATTAAGAATGAGTATATTAGAGAAAGTCTGAAAGTTGCGCCAGTCACAGAGAAGTTGAGGAGCAAGAGGTTAGCGTGGTACGGGCACGTTACGCGGAGGGATGTAGGACATATAACAAAGAAAGTAATGAGAATGAATGTGGATGGTTATAAAAGGGTAGAGGAAGATCGAAGAACGTGTGGATGGATTGTGTGAAAGATGACATGTGTAAGAAGAGTGTGAATTTAGATATGACGGCTGATAGAGGGATGTGGAAGAAAAGTACATGCTGTGCCGACCCCACATAGAATGGGAAAAGAGCAGGAGGTAGAAGCAGAAGATACCAACCCCAATGTTAAAGTGCCACTCTGATATCATTTGTGTGTTTCGACAAGGGTACGTATGAAAAGCAGTGCATTCTAGACTAGCACGATTAACCAACTACGGTCTGAAGATATTTAATTACGACAATTGGCATATTCATTGTATTATAATTATTCTTTTAAATACTTGTAAATAATTTAGGAACATCCATAACATTCTTCTTTCATCCGATAAAAATGTCAACATAGTTCAATTGTCATTCAAGATTTTTAATCACCCTACAGGTGTTAGTAACTTAAATTAGGAAAAAACATGTTAACATGTTTACTATTGCAATTAAGAATGACGCAGTAACAAGTTAATTTTGAGTGTCCATTGCAATAATCCATATCATTGTGCAAATTGCACATGTGTGCTGTACTGCGTGTGTACAGTGGCTGCCATTTTGTTTTTGCTATTGAGGTACATCCGATGTCTTAAATATTGATATTCACATAACACGATATTCCAATGCGATTGTAAAAACATTAGCGAAGTGAAATCACATTAATCTCTCCCCGCGAAGGATATCGGCCGATAAAATATTACTTACCCGGGAAAACTTGAGCTTTGACTTTTAAAAATGTCTCCCCTTCACATCTAGAAAACGTCGACACAGAGGGGGAGAGGGATGTCAGGTTATGTTGGCGTTGCGAAACGGTTGCAGACGGTTAATGTTCAATTGATATTAACGACATCACGACACCTGGATACTGTAGCCAGTGCTGCGCCTATTCGGTTTACATGCATACGTTCCCCTGAACTTTTTATCAGAAAAAATAGATATATTTAGAAAGTTCTGTAAATATATTTTCATACGTCATATTTATAGAATCGTATAAAGCTTTTCTATAATTAATATAGTTAAAAATCAACTTTTCCTCTACTCTTAAACTGCTGAAGTGTAAACAGAATAAATCAAAAAGAGATTTTTTTTTAAACAGTTCAATAGTAAACACCAGGGATGTTGGTTTGATCCGAAATGCATTAGAGGAACTAACAGCCGAATTTGGATGATCACAATATTTAATTTATGTACTTATTTCTCTTTCTTTGTTTTAGTTAATATAATTTTGGATTATTCATGTTTGTAATATCAACGATAGAATTATTGGACCATTTAGGAGCAAAAAAATATTCAAACAGGTCTTTCAACGGTTTACATGTCTTCAATTGTGGCACATCAAATATTTATTAATTATTATGAAAAAAAGATAAGCTATAGAAAAACTACTACCTCGAGATGGAGCTCTCTTCTAAGAAACACCAATTAGCCTGATCATTGCATTGCGTGCGGTTAGAGAAGTAATATTTACAATTAATTTATTACTCTTTTTGTTGTACAAAAAAAAATTATATAGAAAAAGTGAAATGTAAGCCTGCCCTAGGAACGATTACAGCGAAACTTGCAATAACGGCGTGTTAACATCTCCATCGGCAGCTGATGCTACGACACGACACCAACTCGCCCGCCGAGCAGACATTTATAAACATATCCCTCTCACGTCCATTCGCTTTTTACAATACCACCCGTTACAGTTTTTACACGACCGTGTACAATTTCGCAGAAACGCCATTTGTCATTCAACAATTATGGACACAAATATTTAAAACAATATGTCAGTATGTCCATCGTTTTAAGAATTTAAATACTCCCATAGAAAAAGCTAGAAACACATTTCAATTTGTCATCTACGAATGGAACTGCATCTAATAATAGAATTTTAAGTGATCTCTACTTCAGAAAGTTTAAATGGACATCGCAGTTTATTATTCACTTATTTCTACTGCTGAACTTCCAAAAGAAAAAAACCAATTATAACAAATTTATTTTGCATGCGACAAGAAACTCATGTGAATAATTTGCGATCGATCTCGATTTTTTTGTTCCTCATCTGTCCTCCTATCACTGTCCACAGCTGAAGGTAAATCCCCTCAATTGATTACCTGCAGCAGCACCCGTACAATGTTACTTGTATCCAAATCATTGTCTTAAATTATTTGAATTATTTGAAAAAAATCAAGCTCTTTTCAAAACGTTACTACCACTTTCATAATCATCATCATTATTCACTTTTTGACTTGGACCTGTTTAGTAAATTTCCTCACCTCATTCTACTTTGGGCGTTTTGCATCCAGCTCCTGATACCATTATTTTTAAGACCATCTCCGAAGACATTCTGCATATCGTCAATATATTACGTATTATATTCTTTTGCACATAATTTGCGTTATGCAAAACTGTTTTCGTAATACAATTATTTTATTGATTGTATGTTATATCGTATTATGCAGTAATTGTAATTAATATTCGGATGCACACATGCACGTTATAAATATTTAATCAAGTAGTTCCCTTTAAGAAAACAATGCGCTAACCTTTCGTGATCTCTGGCCATAAACGCAGTGTGATCCGAAGTAGTCACATTAATGGCTTTCCGATTGGGACCCAACACTGTTACGAGGGGCGTTGGTGTACGGACAACGGGCTTGAAATATTGGCAACATTTAGACCTTTGTATAAACAGTCAGGGGCCGGATGCCACTTAAAATGAGCACATAGGTCGCAATGTAAACAGCAAAAACGTAGCAAAAATAAAACTATAGCTATTATTCATTGATTCTAAGATATGATTAACTCCGCTTACAAGGCGGGATACACATTGTGCTTCCAGTGAAAGAAACGGAAACCGACATAGTCAAAACAGACTTAGACAGATTTTGTCGATATAGGCCTTCACCAGTAGTCACTTTGAAAGAATGCCCAGAATCTCAAGGAGAAGCCTGTTTATCATATACCATTATCAAGTATCAAAATCAATTTATGCAATTCTTAACGTCCACATATATGGGAACAAACAACAAATATTCAAGAAGAAAAAATCAGAAAGAGTAAGTTTTCTTTTTTGACTAAATGAAGAGACGAGCAAGACTATACTGTGCCACATTATGGTTGTCGTCTTCAGACGGAAGAAGCCAAGCATCCTCTAAATAATTTCATTAGCTGTAACACAAAGTAATAAAATATTTTCTAAGTGCATTCTTAATTATAAAAGAATGCTGCGGTAGTACCTGTCAACACTGTTTCCGGCAACAGAGACCTTTCACTAATAACTATAATATAGAC